>JAWNPQ010000280.1:2400000-3600000 GCA_035047465.1 Drosophila sordidula
TCTCGTTTTTAATTACGCAACCACCACGTCCCACCAGGACGTGCACCACCATGACACATGTCAGCGCTCCCCCTTCGAGTTGGCCGTTAGTGACGTTTGCTTGTGGTATTTCAATAAAACATTCTATTATTTACTGTTTTACAGCTTAACGCGCATTTTAATTGTCGTTGCAAAAAGTTCGTGCAACTTGTTGCAAAGTTAAATTGCATTGCATTTGTTTTACACTTTCCTGCGTTTTGTTTTATCGTTTATCCAATTGTGGGGCATGTATGCAATCAAATGACTTACTCCGGATTACTAACTGCGGCAGTCATGAACCTATGCAATGGCGGGTATTCGAATTGACGCAGTTACTCAATCACTGTCACAAGCAGCCTAGCAATACAACAGTTACGTAACATCATTTTAATATGGCCAAATGTATTTATTTGATTGCAGGTGACATGGCTAAAGGTTGACAAGGGCAAGTTCTTCGAGTTCATACACGGACGCAATCCGCCGTTTCGTAATTCAACCATTGAAGGAGCCGAAATCGATGTAAGTAATCACAAATTTCGGGGGGAAAGAGCGAGAGCAGTTAAGTTTGGCGTGCGGAAGATTAAATACCCTTGCCCACATGTTGAATAAATAAGTATATTAATTTGATACAATGACTCTGTTTTCATTGATTGTTTCTATGATTGGTACGTGTATATGATATAAGTTAACGTTTGCTTGCCTTAGGGTTGAATAATAAAAAAGTTGGGAATTAACTCATCCTCAGGATATTTAAATTCCAAATATTATAGTAATTGAACAAGGGACTAATGTAAATTATGAATATGGAAAAAACACTAGTCAATTTTCTTTTAACCAAATCAATTTCCATTAAATATTTAAGTTCCAGTGTATAAAAAAGTTTCAGAAAAAAACTGATACAAAATAGGGGAGATCTTGCTTATTTTATTTAAATCAGAAAATATAATTCCTGTCACATATTCTAAATATAGCTTTTCATGGAAACCGCTCACAAGTAATTTGAATTACAAAAAATAAAAAAAATATAGTTTTTATAATTTGATTATTTGAATCGCTTACTATTTATCCAGTTTGATTACCGCTAATTAAGCAATGATGGAAACTACAAGAGCTACAAATACAATTATTTTTTAATTTAATTGTGCCTTTTTGCACAATTCATATTTACAAATATTAATACACATTGGACATTTGTATTCAAGCCGGCTTGCAGCCTTGATTAGAACCATCCGACACATATTCGTTAATTAAATATTTATGCTCTCCCTAGAAAGTTTATTAGGCCGTCAATGAAACCCCAAATTTTAAACAGCATTCTAAATAATGTAGGTCCAACAAACTTTTACGAAATCATTGCTGGACGTAACAGCTGTCGTAAGCTGTTTGTGAAATTCCTACTAATTATCGTGCACTTACGTAATGCGTATACTTCGATTGTATAGCTGCCCAATTGCTTGAGGGATTGGCTAATGGTTTTTTGTTTATTATATAAGTAAGTCATTAAATATGTTTCCTCTGCTCAACAGTGGGAAAACTCAAATGAAACGCAGGTGACCTTGAAGAATGTGCAGTTCGATCTGTCGGGCCAGTTCTACTGTGAGGTTTCCACGAACACGCCCATCTTCACCAAAGCCAGTGTGGATGAGCTAATGAGTGTTTTCTGTGCGTAACAATTTGCAAGCCATTTTCAGCTTGCTGACACTAATTGATGTCCCCATCTTGGAATGCCTTTACAGTGCCTCAGACAGGTCCACCCACCATCAAGTTTCGCAAGCGGACACCCTTCGCCGTAGGCGAGAAGCTGTTCGCGCTGTGCAACACAACCCGAGGGCGACCCGCCCCCCACATCACATGGCTAATCAATGGCAAAAAGGTGCGTATGCGTAATATCTACAATTTATCTACGTGAATGCACGACCACAACTGTGGCTGGACTGTTTTAAGCCAAATTAAATTGGGGGGGGGGGGGTCCTACCTAATGTATGTTGTGTGTGGCCAGTGCCGCAAAATGCGCTCGAATGTGGGCATGGAATGGCTGCCAGGGGACGTCGGAATGTCAGTGGCGCTGCATCAAGATTAACATCAGTTTAAGCCATTTTATAATTATGGCCTACATGCGCGGCTCATGGAGCTTTCATTTTAATTACCCAGGCCCAGAACCAGACCCAGACCCGGAAACTCAGTGCTTGTGCGGGTCAGCAGCAGCACCAGCAGCAGCAGGAGCAGCTGCTTCTCAGCGACAACAACAACAAGAGTTAGGGGAAAAGGAAATGAAATATAAATAAATTTATTATATCTGCCGCTGGCGCACAGAATATGGAAAACTCTAAAATGAAATTTATTCATAAACGCGCTGCCAGACGGCCAGCTTCTGACCGGGCATCGCCACTGTGTGGATTCAGTGCGGTGGGCTCGGGAGTGCTGTGAATGATGGGGGACCTGCCCGCTGTGCCATGATCCGTTTTTAATTTGCAAGCGTATGCAAAAGTTTGACATTGAAATGACTTTTATTCGCACTTTTTAACATTGCAACCTACCCCACTCTCTCCTGACAGGTCGAGGAGAAGTTCGTGCGCACCCACCACGTATACTCGCTCAATGGCAAACACCAGCGCCGCACGCAGCAGCAGCAACAGACGCAGCTGAGTCAGCAGCAGCTCCAACAATACTATCAGCAGCAATACTACAGCCAGTATCAACCGCAGTATCACGTGCCCCACTACATCGATCGCTATGACAAGAGCCTGCGCTGGGGCGGCGCCCGTCCAGGCGGTGAGTAGGCCACAGCTCCGGCCGTAAGCTTGTTTGGCCAAACTCTTTATGCCCTTGAAGAGAAAAGAACAAGCAAACTATGTAAAACAAAGTTGCACTATGCAGAATTCTAGAAATAACCGAGAAACCAGCTTGAAACGTGCCTGCTTCCATCTTGTAAATGAATAACAATTATCTGATACTCAGCAGAGTAGCAGCATTAGTGCCAATTAGAAAAGTTTTCTTTGAACGCAAAGGCTCTGGACTGGGTCTTTGTCAATATTCATCACCCTGAAAATGATTTGGATACATTTTAAAAGCAAATAAGAGATAGTTTGACGACATACTAATATAAAATTAAATTCGGAGACTACAAGAGCTACAGAGTTTACGTTTGTTGTTTTTTATGTTGGTGAATATTATACGCATCAAGTTGATTTCATATTGCCGATAACTCTTCCCGTTCTTTTACTATCGATAATTTATACCCGGTTTTCTGAGCAAGAAAACACCATATACTCGCGCTTTGATTTGTACATAGTTTTAAATGCTTTTGTTCAGTTCTGAAAATTTCATCAACATCATACTCTTAGTTAGGAAGTTAGTCAAGAATTCATTTTCCATAGTGCACAGCATGCGGATTGTATTTGTGTGTGTGTGTGTGTGTGTGTGGTCTGTTTCCCGGCTAGAGCTTTATATATCAAGTGAAATTGATTCTCATCATTTAATCGTACCATGAAAAATATAAAATCCAATAATGCGATTTCCAGTGAAAGAAACTATGGGTAATGTTCCGTGAAATAGTTATCAGGTTCTGAATCATTTATTGAATAAGAGGTATTTAACAGGGTATTTTGTTGTATGACAGTATATTACTAATAGACCCTCTGCTACAGAAAGTGCAATTTAGTAATTGTTTTGAGTTTGTCATTGAGAGTGGTGCTAGCAGCATTGGCAGCTGGTAGTTTTTAACTGCTGCAATGTTTACTTTAATTAGCCCAATTGTGAATGTGAATTTTGCCATTGCAGATGAATTCTCGCAATATGCCCCGCACCACGGGCACGATGTACATGGACACCATGGCGCCGTTGGCAATATCTACAACAATCCGTTCAGCTCGCTGGCCAATTATCATGACATTGGCGAGATACACGAGATACATCAGCGCAACTACGATATGACCAAGAAGCATATGGAAATAAAGAAGCAGCAGATGGAGATGAAGAAGCACAGGTTAGTTTCCTAGACCCGGGCCATTTATCAAGCTAACCTGGCCCCAAGGGTTGCTTGGCATAAACTGAATTTTATTTATGAGGTTTACAAATTAAAACGCAGCAACTTTTAGCCGACAGCTAAGCAGATGCCGAGCTGCTTCTAAAAGTATGCAATGTGCAAAGTTTTGCACCCTTCCACCCAATCCACACCTCTTACAAGTCCTCGCCCTTTGCCAGCTGCTCAGTGCCCGGCAAAAACTTTTCATATTCTTATCAATTTCCCCAGGTTGCGTGTGTGGTGTGTTTATTAAAGTTTTCTTATCTATGGTCTAAAAGGATTTGGCTTGTGCATGTGCCGCGATGTTGGCACATTGTTAAAACCGGCTGCCTGACGGGCTGCCTTTGCTTATCCTTCATTCCCTATGCTTTTATTGTAGAGCGTATAAATAAATGTTGTGGCACCTCTTCCTGCTTGCCACCGCCATGCCTGTTGGAAATGTTTACGTGGCGCGATTGGAAGTGAAACGTAAATGAATGCAATAAATTATTTACGCTCACCTGTGATATTAAAAATCAAGAAGGAAAACTTTTCCAATATACCAACTTTCTCAGCTCAGGTTTCAAAGCGTGGGCATGCGTGTGTGTTTAAGTGTGTGCTAGTGCGAGGGTGTATGTGTGTGCTGCTGGTTTAATGACAGGCTACGCTACACTTCGCCTGGCTGCTGATGTTGCTCTTTGAAGTTGTGTGGTCGTGCGCCGCACTCACATACGCATTACACATACGCCACATGGCTGGCATTTGCATGGGCCAGCTGCTAGATGTCTCCCGTATAAAGTGCATAAAGGCCATAAACCGGGCCAAGACATGTTTAGGACAATAACATAAATGCAGCTTGTGCTGCCAAGCACTCGACGGGCACACTTGTATGCCCATCCAGCATATCCTGTGACGTTTTGCAGCTATTTTCACTTAAAATCTGAGCCTCCCCTCGCATCATATTTCAAATAACTGTTTAATACAGCATTATATAACCAGCCCAGAAATGCTTTCAGCGCAATTGACAACCGTAAAGCTTCACATGGCTGGCTGCACACATGAGTCTCGCATTTCCCAATTGAGTGTGATGTGTGTGTCTATTTGTAAATACGTGGCAAAAAGCCACTTGGTTAATTTATCCTTAAGTGGAAACCATGATTAACTCTGGCGCCATTTCCTTGCCAGCACGATAATTGCATTTGCCGTGTGCGAAAGCAAAATCCAAAGCAAAAGCATTTTATAAATAATTTGCCACAATTCAAAACGCAGCGCGTGTGTGTCGGTGGAAACTAATTTTGCTGAAAACTTAACGTTAATAAGCAATAATTTATATCCAAAGTACACGAGCCGGCTCCCGGCAGAACACAAGCCAGGTGGCACGGGTGCAAGTGAGCTGCCTTCTGCCTGGCCTGCAACCTATGGAGCCTTGAAACTAGCACACTGAATGTACAGGGTGTGGCACTGGAGTACCGTATTGCATAATAGAATGTTATGGCAAAAAACTTTAAGTGAAATTTATATGCAATCTTTTGAGTAGTACTGACAGAGAGTGCTAAAAACCGTGTTACTTAAAATAATTAACTTAGTTAATATTCTCCAATATATTTCTCGCCTGTCAAAGGCTGACATAAAACAGTTTACTTTAAATTATAAAGCTAGTTTTTTAGTTTTTTCTATTTACATTGGCAGAGTGAAGCACCCTGTATTCGTTTTATTCATGGCTTCTGTTACAGGCTGCACAGTATTTACGTATATGGGTGCGACTGTGGGCGTAATTGCAGACGCGTCCAGTATTAAAAGTTGGCGCATATTTATGCAACACTCCAGCACGGAGTAAAAAAGTATAAAATGCGCAAGAAGCTGTGGCAGCAACAAACAACAACAACGACAAAGGTAGAAACTAACGGTCACGTTTATGTTTACAGCAGCGTGCATAAATTTGTCTGTGAGTGTGTGTGGACTACGAAGTTTATTGAGTTTATGCTTAATACACTGCACAATGCATATTCACTGGTGAGTCTGCGTGTGTGTATTGTTATGCAAATAGAATGTCAAGGGGGGTGGCAGTGAGACGCCCGGAGCAGCGACCTTGCAGCGCTTATGAACTGCATTAAGTATGCGCCATGTGTGCCATTGGTCATGCAGCGTAATTAACTGCTAAAATTGATTGAATTATTGCCACAATTACAAACAAGTGCTGAGGCGCCAAAAAACACCCCACATTATGTCGCGTCACCCTGTTAAACAACTGACTGAGTGGTTGCTATTTGGTAGTGAGGTTTGTTCAGCTGCTTGACTTGAAATTCCTTTAAGAGTGCAGCATAAAAGTAAAAAAGAGTATAACTATAAAAACACACAAATCGCAACAACACAGCAGCGCAGCAGCAACAGTGGCATGGCTATAAAAGGCATAACACGTAGCGCTGAATGTGCACTTGTGCGGGGGTAGAGTGCCAGGAGCCCGAAAAGGTGGCCTGCACAGGAAACGCAGCCAGCCGGGGCATATGAATGGGGCATTTTATGCAGTCAAAAAGTAGTTTACACGTTGTTGCACAATTTATGTTTGTGCAACACGTAAGACCATTGTGCCAGACACAAGCCAGTGAAGATAAATGCATACATATGTATATGCAGAACGTATATACATTCAGGTACATCCATATTGACGCCTTGTGCGTGTTCAACATGCAGTCGGAATGCCTACAACCTTTTGTGCCGTTTCTATTTTTAATTCTTTGTTGCTTTGTCTAATAAAAGGGCTGCAAAAAACAACATTTTCGAGTTGTAAAACTTGTCTTACAAGTATCCCATAGTAGTAAAAAATACTTGCAATAGTAAAAATGCAAAAATATAAATGAAGAAAATTGTTAAATTAAGAAAAAAATATGAGTTATACGAATTTAATTATGGACTCTTAGATACGCCCAATATCCAGAGCTATATATATATATATATATATAAGTATCGTTTGTTGTACACAATAATAACTATTATGATTAAAATAACTTTGTTGGCTTAGGAGAGGGTATTCAACTATTCGACTATTTTAATGGCATACCACGCATACTTGGTTTTCATATTGTTATTGTGTGTTGGATTTTCTGGTGGTCTACTTAGAACAAACCAAAAGAGGCGCGCCCTTAAATGCAGCTTGTAATTTTCATTTAATTTTCAGTGTGGCTTTCGTTCGCTCGCTTTTCGTGTGCTGAAATTGCCACTGAGTTGACCCTCAAAAGGGCGGCCATTAAATGTCGCGACTCGCCGCGACTTAAGGCGCAAGAAATTGGCTGTGGCCGTAATTAGCTGGGCTCTGGCGCTGATCGCGTGTGTGGCAGCCATCCTTCTGGGTGGGCCAGCAGTAGCTGAGGCGAACGTGTCATAAACCGGGCCACTAATTGTGAACCGTGAGCAGCACGGGCTGGAAGACGGGCCGTTTGCAGCAATGTCGGGCACTGGGGCTGCTTGCTTTAATGCGAGGGGCCAGTTTTGAGAGCGGCCAATGCCAGTGCGCTTTTAGTTTTAATTGCTGGCGGCGTGGCGAGCGGGGCAGGGATAAGTGCTTGCTGATACCAGCTACAAGACGTTCAAATGGTGTGTTCCATTAATCACAATAAAGGCAACAGCAAAAACAACAACAACAAACACTGCAGCGAGCGTACATTAAAATTAAATTTAAGTTTTATAACGAACGTTAAAGCGAAGAAACTAAGCATTACAATTTGGCTAATTTGCTGGAGCACGATGAGTGGCCACGCCTACTTAGCCTTGTTAACAGGCAAATACGTGGCGCCAGGAGCCGTCGCTGCCGGCGGTATGTAGGCAGCGGGCGCCTCTAGCTCGGAGACAACAGAGCCCCCATTGGCGCTGCCAGTGGACTCAATGCTGATGGATCCCCCTCTGCGCTCATCGATAAGTTGCAGCTGTTGCTGTTGCTGTTGCTGCTGCTGCTGTTGCTGTTGCACCGCCTGCTTTGTGGCAAAGTCAAGCACGGGCGCTATGCCGCCATTGTGACTGGTGGAGGAGCCGCCCAGGCGATCGTATTCCTCCTGAATGGTCCGCTGCGCATTTATCGCATCCTCTGGCGTGCGATACTTGACAAAGTGCACCTCGGGCTTTTTGGCGCTCAGGTGGTTGAGGTTCTGCAGCTTGTTGGCCAAGCTGGTAAGATCGCCCTGCTTGGTCAGCACATAAATGGCAGTCTGTTGCTCTGCAGCTTGTTTGGCAAGCGCCACGGCAGCGTTCTCGAGGCCCTTGTTCTCGGGTGCGCGAATGAAGAGCACACGCAGATTCCTCTTTAGCGAGGCAGCCAAGTCGCTGACGCTACGGTTATCCTCGAAATCAGCCTCGGGCGCGGAATAGGTGAAAAACTCTTTGTTAAACTCTGTGTTGACGTTGGAGTAGTCTGGCTGATTGCTCCCCACATAGTCTTCAGATGCGCCACCGGAGAGAGAACCACCAGATAGGGAGCCTCCCGACAAACTAGCCCCACTTAACGAGCCGCCAATACCTGATCCATAGTTATAGCCGCCCACGTCTGCATTGGCTGCCGCCAGCAGGGCTAAGACCTGTCAAGAAACGTATCCAAATTGAATGTCGGAAACCATTAAGTGGCATATCTTTGCTGCACTTACAATAAATGCGCGCATTCTCCAGTGACGCCCCAAAGTCCAATTTCAGCAGCAATGTCAACGGCTGTCACCTTGCGCGATTACGCCTCGAGGTGTGAAAGGCGTGTGATGCTGCCCGTGCGATCGATGGGCGTTTTTATAACCGGCAGCAAAGCCGAGGCCAGACGCCCATTCCAGATGCAGATTGCGTAGTCGGTGGCTGTTGTGGCTGCTGTTATTCGGCCGCTCATCCACCTTATCGCTGAGTTTTGTAAATGACGTAAAATGCAAAAGTGGCCAGCCGTATCCGCCAGCGAATTAGTTTGCATAAATCAAAAACCTATTGCAAATTTCGCTGAATAAGCGAGTCGAATAGATATGGAAATGGAAATGCTGGAAACACCAGTTCGAGATGTCATTGCGGCAGACTTATAGGCAACCGATACGGCACAGATTCAAGAGGAATGCGAGCATATTGTATTTGCCGCGGTTAGCAGAAATTTGCATTCTTGGCCATTTTGTGGCCGCGTAATTAATTAATTATAAACATTTACACAAATGCAAAATATTACATCAATACAACAACAAGATAACAATTAGACAATAGCAAAAGTCAACACTAGAGTCCATATTACACAGCCAATGATTCGGAATTTGAATTGAAATTTAATATATGCACGCTAAATATTTTATAATGATAGCAACCGATTAGCATGACAACAACAGTGGGAACTGGCAGCTATAGACAACAAATCAATGGCACGCTAAAGAGTTTCGTTAGCTTTTGACCACTGTAACTGTATATATATATATATATATATATATATATATATATATTTGTTGCTAAAGAAAACAAACAAAAAATACAATGCCGTTTCGTAAATTACAAAAAATATATATATCTAAACAATAAGCCAGTAAAACACAAGAGGCAACAAATCAAATAAAAAACAGACTGTATTTATGCAAATTAACAAGCGCCGCTTGAAGCATTTAATAGTTTAGCATAATTTCAGTTTTTTTCTGTTTTTATTTGTTTGCGCATATAATTAGTAAAATGTCATTAACGTTTAATACACATTTTTGTTTACTTTAACTGCGACTGCCAAAAACTGATTGGCCTCGACTGATTCGCACATAACTTTCGCAAATTCACCAATTTATGGCAATTATCACACACTTAATATTGTTTGCCTAATAATTAACTGTATATTTGGTATTATTTTAATATAGTCTAAAGTAAATTTACATTTTATATCTTTAACGAACTAATTAATTAATTGATGCATTTAATTGAATTTATTTTTTAACTAATATGGTATACAAACACCGCCATAAATATGCTCTTTTGCGCCTTTTTGTGGTATAATGTGTGGAATACTTTTACTCACATATGCCTTATTTACATTCGTGTTGAAATACTGTTGTATTCTTTTAGGCTAACTTATTTACCTGCCACACAGTGGCTGCACACTGTTGTCGTCTTGCAGGCAGCGAACAAACCGACATGGTGAATACATGTGTAGTATTATTGCCTTATTTTATAAAATGATTCATTGTAATTAAAGATGATTATGAGTGTGCTCTCACCTTGCAGATATATTTAAGTAGTATCAATTTAATTATTATATCGGCAATCAGATACCGACGCCTTAAGTTATCGAATGTGCGAAATTAAGCAAAATGTATTCTGTTAACGGGGCAAAAGAGGTAAACATTTAGCACGTCATCGTTGAGGAAGTTGTTGCAAGCTTCGGGCAAAATCAATAGAAATGCAATTAAGTTAATTGCGAGCATGTGAGCTTTAAAAGTTGCATATGTACATACTTATGTACATTCGGTCGATAAACGATAAATGCGCAATTAAGCAAATTATCCCATTGGTGGCCACAGGCAGTCAATTTGACGAACAGGGTTACCAACAAGAAGGACGAAGACAAAACAATTGCAAAATACGTAGCTAGCAACAATGTGCTGGTCATGGATTCGTAAGTGGATCAATAACGGGTTGCAATATTTATATTGTCACTCAATTAAAAAGTTAAAATGTTACTGCACAATTCAAGTGAATGGTGAAGTTTAATAATTTCTTTATATTGTTTATTGTTTTTTATATTTGTCTCCTGTCTAAAGTCACACGCTGCGTTCGAAAATGCAATTAAATATTAATCGATTTTTAGCCAACTGGCTTGAATTTGTAATGAATTTGTCAGGGATGAAAACGAAATAAAAATGTTTTCCAATAAAAAAATCGGTGAGGCTAAAATTTTTTTTGTTAACATTTATTTTAAATAATGTTGTATTTGCTGATGTAAACTGCTGAAATATAACATGATTACCTCTTATCAAAATTAAGTACAGTTAAATTTTTATTTATAAATAAGATTGGTTAGGATTGGTTTAACCTCCTGACAATTTATGCAATAACAAAAATCGTTTGTATTCTGGCGACTTAAGGGTATTTTTCTTAAATCACAACTTCTTATCATAGGTCCCCAAACATAAAAACTGTTATGTTCGTAAAGTATTTGCTGCATTAATTTGGTGCTTTGCAACTATGCAAATGCTTTACGTCAGTTTTATAGCTATTTTCATGCATATAGTATATATCTAAATGTGTGGGTATAGCTATGCAAAATTGCTGAGCTGCCATTCGTTTCTTAGCACGCGAAGGCACTTTACGGTACATAAATTATTCAATAGACCGAAATGCCGCGACGAGACATAAAAAACCTTCGCTGTCAGTGTCAGTTATAATTCCATGCCCATGACAGTAGCGGTTGTTCCTGTTGTTATTCCTGACAAGCTCAGTTGACCCAATTTAAAACCTGGTGAACTCCCAGCCGACTTTTGTGAGCGTGTCCTTAAATACTCTGTTCTCTGCAGGAAATTGAGTATTTTGATTTTCGTTTAAGTGCTGGTGATAACAAGTTTGTTACATATCTTCCTATAAATCCACGTGCAGCAGAGAATTTTTACACGATTTGAGAAAACTAATTTGAAAGCTGAAGCAAACAAATATTCAATATGGGCTTAACATTTCCCCACCTATTCTGAGCTTTTATAGACCCACAAACAGAGTATAGTAAGGTCGGTAACTCGCGATAGCATCGTTTTCCACGCTCAATTTAAATTTGAGGCGCGTGCCCTGGCAATCACCAAACATTATATTTGAATAGTTAATTCGATCTGACAGGAAAATTTGGATTCTTTGTGCCTCCGTGAAGAGGGCGTTTGTGGCCATAGGCCAAGCTTGAGTTTCGCCAGCCGTCCGAGCAATACAAAGTTTGCAAAAAGTTGAACTGCTAATCTGTTGGTGTTTGCCTTGACCGCTCTTAATAGTGTTGCCAACTTGCGGTTAGTTCAACTTCCGGTTTTCGATTACAAAGGTCTTTAATATAAGAAATTCATGGGATTTGGCACGTAGCCCGGCGCTGCTGTTGCTGTTGCTGTTGCTGTTGCCATTGCCATTGCCATTGACGTTGACGTTGTTGTTGTTGTTGTTGTTGCCTAGCTTCCACTTAAGTTCCTTTCCTTGTTTCTCGTAAGAGTCCTTGTTTTCAAAATGAACGGGGCTGTGGGCCCGGTTGCCAGTCGCATATCGAGTTGCTGTGCATCGTTCTGGGTGTGTTGCTGGCTGGGGAACAAACCCCTGAAATAAATTCCTAAAAGGTTTTGCTGCGTTACGCTCTGTGCCCTTAGCTCATTTGCTTGCGTTTGTAAACAGAATTAAGCTGAAACTCTTGCGGCCGATAGACACATAAGCCAATAACAGAAGCGGCAGCAACAGACTATATGACATACCAATTAATTAGGCGAATTTCTCAAATTATCGCTTCGGGCATGGCGGCGATAAGGCCAAGACGCGTAAATGGCTTTGCATGTCAGCGCCAAGTTAAGCTAATATCTTATAAGACAGTTAAAGGTAGAGTTTAAAGTGTCTGTAGCGTCTTCATAACTTGCCTGCTACAAATATTTGGCGACTGTTCGCCGGGACCCGCATTTCCGCTTGATTTGCATTGCTCGGCAAGTTTGTTATGTTTTGAACTTGAGCTTCCTGCCACGGCTGGTGCTGCTGCCAATGTTCTCGCTGCCGGTTGTTGCTTTTCCTGTGAAAAGTGCGCTGCATAAGGAATTTGATTAAGACAACAAGTACGGCAACTGTAATGCCAACAGCAACAACAGCCAAGCAGCCACGTTGATGATGTTGCAGTAGCAGCTGTTGCTGCCGTCATCACTGCTGCTGCTGTTGCTGCTGCTGCTGCTGCTACCAAGCTCGTCAACGCAACGCTGTCGAAGGCTTATGGGGATATTGTGCATTTGCTTTGAGTTCTGCCCGGCATTTGTTTTCGCTCTTAGTTAAACTAGCTTACTGTTGATGTTGATGCTGTCTGCCAGTAACTGGCTTTTCATGTTATTGTTGCTTTTGTTGCCGTTGCTGTTGCTACTCTTGCTGCTTAAGTTCTTCCCGTGTGTTGCCCCGTGGCAATATGATGGGATTGTTTGTTTCTTGTGCGTGAGAACTCTTTAAGCACAGACTAGTTTTGGTTGGAAAACTGCTATACAAAATTCAATAGCGAGGTAAAATGATTTAATGTAGCACATTTCTATTCCCCAAGTGGAGAGATGTTGAAGGATAAACCTATTGTTTCCCAACGCCTAGAAACCGTTGCGTATTCCGACATCGTTATTCAAATATCCGCTTTCCCAATTGCTTGCCCTGCCCACCACTGGCGGAAGCAGGTCGAAAGTAGCGCAAACACAAATACACTCAGAAAAACACACATACAAGCGCACTCACAGTGTGTACTTTTTGTTGATATCTTGGCTATAACTTGAAGACTGCATATCGCATCCGTTGGCTGAGTCAAGGATTTGTGTGCTCTTGGTATTGTTGCATATATATGAATATAAATATATATATAATATTTAAATATTATTTTGCACAAATTGTAAGGCTCTTATTTTGTAATTCAAAAACGACTTTCAGCCGCCGCAATGCAAATGATTTAATTGCTTAAATGAGACGGAAATAAGCGCATTGTTTCCGCTCGAAATACCGTTGCCGGAAATTTTAATAAAGTTGGCAGTTTGTGTGTGTCAATGTGCCATTAAAGCCCAATGACACTGGGGCTTCAAACTAACCCAGTTGACAATTGGTTTGCCAGCACATTGGGTGCATAAAACTTTATGGTCCCCACATTATTTTCTCAAGTGTCGGCACACGCACTGTGTGTGTGCGTGTGTAAGATATGTGCGTTTGGGTGCGTGTGCGTGCGTCTGTGTGTGTGGTGTGTGTGCAGGTAATTTCGCAGTCATTTTGCATTTGTAATAAAGCAACACGTCGTCACAGACGTCGACGCTCGCACGCACGGCTGAGGTAATTACGAGGCCGCAGCCGTCGAAATCTCACCAAGCACTCGAACTCATTTATATGCCGCGCAGGTTTCTTATCAAATATGAAACAAAGTCGTAAAGGATAATTGGACTTACAATGTGTGTGGGTGAGGCTTGTGTCGCAGCCATTTGAATAATGCAAACTTATCCACCAGCTACGCTTAAGTCCATTAGAACACGTCGAGCATTTCAACTTTAAAATGTACCTCTATAGTTCCTGAAGTACTTATTTTATTAAATTGAATCGACTTCAGAGTAAATATGTTTTCACTAAACTCCATAATTACGCAATCAGCAACTTGTCTTTCGATTAACAATTGGAACTAAAGCCAAGGCTCCTGAAATTGTCCGTTAAATCTTGTGCACAGTCTGGTCAAAATACCGCCCCAAGCAGACACATTACTGTTACTCCTACACTTTACTATGCAGAATGCCTACCGTAGCTGTCGTAGCTGGGGTGGAAGTAACACCAACGACTAGCCTGCATTTCCGAGAAAATGCAACCGTTTTCTCGGAAAACCATTTTCTGAAAAGCAGGTGCATGGGACAGCCTGCCAGACTGACCGCTACCAATCTCGTTTCCCCACTCCACTTCCTTTAAATTAAATGCAGAAACGCCATTCCGCGTGCTAGTTTGAAAATTAAATATAACTGGAAAATGGTGCATTAAGTCAATACGGCATGTTCTTGGTAAATAAATAAAAGTTACAATAATTTTGACCAACAATTTTATTTAGAAATCCATCCATGAACAATAACCACTTGCGCATAAAATTCAATTATGTTTCGGCAAAATGATGACAGTGGTGTACATGGTATATATAGGAGTAAAAATGAGAATTTATTTTTAAATTTAAATAAATACTTATTCCAGAATCCAAGCCATAATTCGATTCCTATTTGGGACTTGCATAACCATATTAAAAATGTTTCAAAAGCATTGTAAACATCAATTGTATTGTGCAACTATCAGTTATTATATAACTGATATTCGATATAAATAGAAATGATTGCTAATATGTATAGATAGCTATGCACTTTTCACCAGACCAAGTTTATTGCATTTAGAGGAATAGCCGTCTCCACGTTTCCAACTCAGTTGGCCGCATTGCAGTGACCAGCAGATTGTGTGACCAGCAGCAAATATGTTTGCAAAAATATATTGTACTTAAATTCGTTTTAGTGCGTGACCGGCATGTGGCAAACTCGCCCTTGTTTGGCTTTTCATGTTTTCGCACATCAATCATAAAATGCAAATATTTACGATTTTATTTGTGTGCAAATTGCTGACGTTCGGCACATTAAACTCAGACATGGGACTGCTGGTCCTTGCCAGTGATACTCACATCCAGGATTGTATTTAACTTTGCTTTACCCACTTTCTCTGTCTATCCCAATCTTTTTCAGAAACTCAAACCGCAAATTTAGGCGTCATATAAACGAAAATGCTCTGGGCATTATTCGCAGTACCTTGAACAGTGGCGGCTTCGGACCACAGGCGCCCAACATAAACAAGGAATTGGGCATACCATCGAATGCCGGACCCATGAACCAGCTGGCAGCCGGGTATCAGCGTCCCCTGTCTCATCCAGGCGGTGGCAGCGGCGTGGCCGCCGCAGCCGCGGCAGTGACCGCAGCGCAGCAGGAGAAGGGAATGTTCAGCATTAGTCAGCTCAATCTGGAGATAACGGAGCAGCATGTGGGCAGCAATGGACGCATGGAGATCACGTGCCTGTCCACGATACCAGCGATGGTGGGTCAGGGCGAGCAGTACGCCGATTACAAAACGTATTCGGTGAAAGGTGAGTGCCACAACGCTACGTATGCGTGATATGGATAATATGGATATGGATGGATATAAGTATTAGTAAGTGGATATGTACACAAGGAAATAGGTGTATTTTACATTTGGTATATATGCACGTATTTATTGTGCGCCGCGTGTAATGCTATGCAAGAACAATATTTGTTTTGGGCGGCGCTTCATAAAATTGCGGGCAATGAGCTCATCAAAAATGTGGCTCTTTTGCATACGGGCACCCAAGGTGAATGTGGATTATGGAATGTCGGAAGGAATCTCGGCCGAATTTACACAAAATAAATTAGCATTGTGCGGCTGCTGGGTTAGACCTGTTAAATGCGTTCCCATTGTTATTGCTGTGTTGCCTCCGTCATGATGACTCTCATGGAGACAACAACAACAAGCACAGCAAGAACACTGTGCCACGGAATTGAAAAGCCAAAGTCAACGCTGCAACGTTTTTGGCAACGTTTTTTGAAATGCTGCCGTAATTTATATTTCTGACGTTGGCTTTTCAACCAGCACCGTAAACTGTGTAGGCGAGTGTCATCTATTTCGGTTGCCTACGTTTAATTTTCGCTTAATGCCGTATTGCCCTTCCAACCGCCAGGCGGGCAAACAAAAGTTAATTTATATATTTGCTCGGCTTTGTTTGTCTATATGTTGGCTGTTAGCACTTGCAGCCAGCAAAGCCGTTGACTCAGCCAGTGTTGTAAATTGTCTCAAATTGTATGAAATAATTTACACATTACCAGACCCATGACTCAAGACGGTCGTTGGCCGTCGCTGTCGCCGCCGGCTGCTAACGGCCTGCTCGGCCTCTTGACTGTCCTCTGAACCAAGGGGCGTATGCGTGTTATTTATGTTGCGTGAAGTACGTCGTTTGTTTTGGCCACTCCACAGCCCAGTGTGCTCCAATCCTTAATTGTTTCTTATGTAGCCTTAAGGGTTTGTTATTATTTTGCTGGCACTGGATTCCCCCAAACATCTTTTGGTTTGGACTCAATACAAAGCAGGCATACACTATTTTTTTTACATTTTTTTCGATTAGCTATTGAATAAGTATGCTGCTCCTGATACCAGCTACTTTTCGTATAAACTTTGTTTTATTTTTTTCTGTATCCGCTTTGTGTTTACTGAAAGCCCTTTCTAATTTCATTATTTATACCGTCCCCTTATCAACTTGCTTTTTTTGTTACCTGCTTTAAATCACATTGCCTGTCTGCAGATGACTTTTAGCTGGTCTAATTAATTTCGTTAGGTAGCCTTGACCGCTGCTTGCTTACAAAATATCTTTTGCATTTGGTCTGACCAGTGTTTTTGCTTTCTAAAGCTTTATTTATAATGTTCGTCTCTCTTTCGTCATTTGCAGTGGAGGTAGAGCGCCACCAGGTGACGGCTCCGCCCAGCATTGGCATGGCGGCGCTGGGCAATGGCAACGGGCACGGAAACGAGACATCTGCCGGTTGGAGGGCGCGCGCTGCTGTACTAACGCATTTGTGGTCACTGGCGACCCTGTTTATATTCGTGCTGCTGCCACTGAGCTATTAGAGAGGATCTGCAGCAATAGTTGCTATCAAACTGTAGGAGAGAAGACCACCGACATAGAAAAAGGTACAGTTAACCAAAACCATGGGCACCCACGGCAGCATTACAAATAACAACAACAACAACAGCAGCACACACTAGCTAAATGCCTTTTACACACATTCGGTACACAAATTTTAATTTTTTCTGTGTAATACAGCTCAGTGTATGCGAAAGGCAAGCAACAATTAGAGCGAGTGCACAAACAATAATATTTTTGTCTCGTCCTGGCAAACCAATTTAAGAAGTTTATTCGTAAATATTTGCCCGGCTGCAATACCGAAAAAGAAATATTTGTAATTATGTTGCAGTCAAATGTGGGCTGTTTTATATCCTGCAGCAGACAATTTTTATTGTAGCTAAATTTTTGTATAGCTTACAATTGAATATTCCCACGCTCCAGATACTGAGTATGTCCTGAGAAAACAAACTGTCAGACGGACAAGGGGTTAGCTTAGAATTTGGAGGTCAGCCAGATGCAGTTAAAGTGGCATGGCGCCTCACGTTTTGGGACTTGCCGCCAAACATTGTGCAAATGCGCCGACCGAAGAAAAATATAAAACCAAAAAATAAGGAAAGAAAAAACAACAACAAAAATAATAATAAGATAGAAAAACAAAGTTTTTGGTGAACTCAGGCAGTCGCCACTCCGCTTGGGCCCATGTACCTAAAATGCAAACAAAAAGTAAAAAATTATGCAAACAAATGATATTTTTTATGGTGTTGTAACGCTTTGGCTCATCAGCGAGATGGCAAATCTAAGGCTAAGTTTAAGGCAAAATTGAATTTAGGTCATAGCAACAAAAAAAAAAGAAAAAAAAATATTAATTAACCCCACCCCTCTTCTCCCAAAAATTAAATGTTTAAATGTAAAATAATTAGACAGTTAAACCAAGAAGCTTACAAATACAATCAGTGTTGAAAACATTTTGAGGAAAACAAAACGAAAACCTTAACAAAAACAAAACAAAGCAAAAGAAAAAAGAAAAACGACAAGAAAAGGCGTCGAAATGGGCGCAATCTGCGGCACGTGGCAAATCTAAAAAGGGTCAGCTTCAATGGGTGAACTCCCGATGACGCGAAGTTCGCTTGTCCTGGTGTCGGGACACTCAGTTTGCTACACTTACACAGCTTATTTATTTGTATTCATTTAGCCCTTAATTGCGCTCTGTAAATGGTAATTGCCGAAATGGATCGTCTTATATGTACGAGTAGTTAGGAAAATAATTTCATTTGCCATTCACTGTTTGTTTTGGGTGAGTTAAGATATTTATATATGTATGAATGTGTATAAGTATATTTAATAGGATATTTTTCAAAAGCGCTTTAAATGTCTATTGCTAACTGAAAAACTCTTTAAGCGTAGCATACATTGTAACTAAATATGTATGTGTAGTATATAAGTCGGACAAAAAAAAAAAACTAATCGCACAGCGCATCGTAAATATGTGTAAAGCAAGTAGCAACCTAGTTTATACATATTATAACAATATACATCTATCTATAAATATGTGTCTACATGAGTGTGTAACTACTTAGCTGTTAATATATATTTTAGCTCCAAAAAAAAAAAAAAAAAAGGAAAAGAAAAGTAAAACAAATATAACGCCTGCAAACATTTTCTTACAGTTTGAAGAACTAGCTAAAAAAAAATAAATTAAATAAGGCCGCAAAGAGATTTGCGGTATAAATAGTTAAAACATTTTTAACGGTTGTTCAAAGCATTAGTTAAATAAATATGCAGTAAATACCCTTAGTTTCAGATCCATTGGTCAACAATAGAGAATATGCATTAACGTAGTATATACGTAATGCTTTAATGATCTACATACATTTTTTTATAAAAAGAAGCAAAACACATAATTACGAAATGGTATAACAAAGTACATATTATATAAAAAGATATGGCTAAAATGTCTTATGCAGGTATTGACGTCTTCCTATGCTACGCTGTCTATTATTAACTGAACAAGTAAAAAAATTGAGAAAATTTATAAAATATACACTAATAAACTAGATCATAGGTATATTCTAATGTATGCATACAAACATATATTGTGTGTTAAATAAATTAGATTAACAAAATGCATTGTAAGAGTGTATTAATTTGGTGTTGCAACCCAAAAGAACACTCAGTTTATACAACAAAAATATAAGCTTTAACTATAAATGATTTATTTTAAGTGAGAATCTATGGACTATTACTTTTCCCATTTGTTAAACAATTTACCATTTTTATTTTGTTACAATCTTTGCAGTAGTCCGTTATTTTGAACACATTGAAAAAACAAAATCAAATAAAACTAATCTATTCTATGTGTCATGTTATCTTCATAGTTACATGCAAATGTTTCCCACCAATCTATGCACAACTCTGACATTCTCCTATCATATCATATACCCAATCAACCATATAATAAATCGAAACTTTCTCAATGTCTGAATGTATATACATACAATACATTACATACATATGTGTAAATCTGTGTGTTGTGTTTTCAAGTCTGTCGTCTGATATCTGTGTAAAAATTCTTCAAAAATAATTCCATGCACTGATCAAAAAGTATATAATCGCATACATAAGTGTTTTGTATGTATGTAAGCAGATAAATATCTATATTTGTGAGGTATATACATAAAAGAATGCGTACGGGATGGATAAATCAAAAATTAAAAAAACATAAAGTTCTATGAACATTCAAACAATTAAATGTCGCAGCAATTCGAAAAACATATCATTAATGTTGTAAAATTTTCTGTGTTACAGTGAATATAAGCAAAAGGAAATAATATAGGATGAACAAATACGAAGTTTTCAGAACTTGACAAACGCCTTTTAAACAATTTTGAACATTCTATCCAGTTGAAAATCCGTTGTTCTTTAATTACTGAGTGTTCAATTTATTTTCTCACGATTATCATGATATTTCAAACAATTAAGTATTTAAATTAATTACGTTGCTATTAAGGCAGCAACTGCGAATAGATGACGGAAAATTAAAGTTGATTGGAAATAAAAAACATAAACCACAAAACAAAATGGAAGACAATTGAAACAATTAATAGTTAAACATCAAAGTGCGTGGCGTCGGCAAATGCAATTAGCATAATTTAATACAAAATTAATTGTTTAATGATGCTTTATTGAGAAGCAACAATAATGGCGGATACTGTGCAAATGTAAGCTGCAAATTATTTTATTTTACACAGTGACATTGATATGCACAAAACACATACAGAGAACATTTACATTGATACATAAAAAGCATTTGTTTGATATTGTGTATCCTGATTTATTAGCTTATACAAAAAAAATATATTTACATACATAAACATAAATACCCATATATATTTTATGTGTGTGTCAAGAGTATGACATCTGGCCAGTCAGATCATTAACACTTTGATGTGCATTTGGGCTATAAGTATTTTTGTAATCGTAACAACTGGTACCTACATCATTTCACTTACATATATACACAATTCTTCCAGTTACACATATCATTGCGTATTAAACCAACATTTACACAATAATATATTAAACAAATATATATATATATATATATATATATATATATATATATATATATATATATATATATATATATATATATATATATATATATATATATATATATATATATATATATATATATATATATATATAGATATATATATATATATATATATATCTAAAGCTATACAAATATAATAAAATAAGCAGAACATTTAAGCGCATAGTTCGTTTTTACACTACTTAACGTCACAACACATGAAAGAGAAGGATATATAATTTATTCCACTCTAGAATATTAAATGTACATCAATGCATGCTTATACACATGTGAACCGTATCATTAATTCAATTTCCATTTATAGTTTCGGTAAGTTCTCTTGTGTTAATAAGAAATTGTAACAAATACTATAAGTCTTAAGATATAGGTAAATATCATAAAAAGGAGCTACTTAAAATGGCAGCAGCTAAGAATTACAATGATGAAATTATTGTACCACAAAGTAAACATAAACAATTACGTAAATACATATTTATTTATAGATACAGGCATACCAAACGGCGCATCAAAGATACACTTGTAAAAACTGCAACCTATGCAAATAATTATACAAAGATAAAAGAAAAGTAACTGTGGAATATGTATTTATGTACTTATTATTAAACACTAAGTGCGTAGTTTATACGAATAAATATGTACTATTCGGTGTCGAGCTGTTGAGTTACCTAATGTAAAATCAGAACGGAATAATACAAAAAAAAGAAACAAAACAATACTCAGCTCTTAAAACGACGCCTACTGCTTGGCTAGTCAATTTACTACACATAAATTGATATATAAACTATAAAATATGAATACGATTATATGTGGTAAACGGAATGAACTAAACATTATAAAATAAATGTTGAAAACTGAAAGGCGAGCAAATTTTTCTTAAACATTTTCTTAAACACCGCAGCAATCTATGCAGAATGTCTGATAAGTATGATAACGGTGTGTCAACTACAAAATACAATAGCACAATACACACACAGTTATAAAAGGTCGGGAGATACATGCACAAATCGGCTGAGGGTCGGGACCACACGAATGCGTTAAACAAACTTGTGTAGCTTTGAGTTTGACGAATATCCTTTTAATCCCTTTAAATGTGCATGGAAATTGAAGGAGCTGGTCAACAATGAAATGCGTAAACAAAAGCAAACAACGTGGGGACGCATAAGGTCAAAAGTCTGACAAAATTACAAAGGGGGTACCAGCAGCAGAGTGCGAGCAAATGTTGTGCAATAATCAACGAAAGGATAAACTACGAAATAAATGGCGAATCAAGGGTATCTTGGCCATAAAACACATCCGGCCAGGGCCACGGACAAAGCTACAGCCTTTTTCCTTTTTCTTGCTTCCTCTTGCCCTTGCTCTTGCGCTGTCTGTCTGCTGTCCTCTTTCGTATGCCCAGGGCCCTACAAAGGTGCAACGAGCCTGGTTGGCTCATTACGGAATCAAAGCCGTGGGCTGTACAAATACACAAAAGGCAGCTCATGTGTGAGTGCGTTTGTGTGTTTGTGTGCGTGTGGTTTGTATGTGCTGTATTGCCTGGTCACAGATGTGCTCTATCGATTGAAAATTTGTGTGACAGGCATCTGTGGCAAGCAGCTGGCAAGTTTGGATGGGGATGGTCAATTAACGCCTGGGCATCAACAGATTTCCTGAGGAAGCCATCAAAAGGGCTGCGTGGTGTCTTGATTAAGGTATAAATATTAAATTAGCTAAGGCCAGGGCCACAGCTTTTGCTGATGCGGCTAATGAGCCATCTCAGAAAGTGTGAGAGGCAAACAGGATGCGGTTTGCTCTAGCGTTGAGTTGCTCCGCCACTATCCAGCTAACAGGCTCCAACTCTCAAACTTGTTTAATTATACATGGCAGCGCCCAAAAGTCAACTAATTGATATGCAGCAGCCAACCAAAGGGGCAGAGCGCCAAAGCGGCAGATGCAGAGCGGCTGGGAGTGTGGCAAAGTTAATGAGCCGAAACTGGCAGCATGTGTGCCAAGTTTCGACAGGCAGTCAAGCGGTTGCTTTGCATGCAAAGTCTCAAGAGCCTCGAGGGCTGATCGAGAGCCAAGCGAATAACTCAATTTTCATAGAGTGGCTGTTGCACATGGCAAACCAATAAACACTTTTTGCAACAAATTCAAAACTGTGCCCGCAGCAGCCGCAGCCGCAGCAGCTGCACCAGCAGCAGGAGTGCACGGAGCGGCCGGCACAGTGAAACTTTTTGACAGCGACAAAATTGCGTACAACTGCCAACTGCATTTGGGGCCTGTCATTGGCTGCGACCTCGCCCTGTTGCCAGCTGCATATGGTGGTGGCGGGGTTGCACCGCCGGAAGCGTTTACCGAATTAACAGCAGTGAGTGGCTGCAACTTTGTTGCAGCTGAAAGGTAAAGAAACTCACTGACACACAGCCAAAACAATAACAGCTACAAAATGTCTCAAGCACATTTCAATTTGCGCAACCCATACACACACATTTACAACGTTTTTTCCCGAATGCGGACAAATGCCAAAATATTTAATTTTACAACGAAACTTTCGTGCCGTGCTCGTACCATTGGAAAATTGAAAAGAAATATTGGTGAGCAGCGGGTGAAAGAAGCAGAAAAAATAAAAACACAAATACAGAAACAGAAACGGCGCAAATGGAAAATAAAATTTCGGTTTTTGGTTATTTGCTGTGCAATTGCAACGCGTTGTTTTCAGTTTTGGGCTTTGGACGGCTCACCACAGCTGTCAGTTCTTGTGATTGAGGGGCGCTCGACGCCCGTCCCGTTTTTCCATGGCATTTTTTAATTCCGGCGATTCGCAAGCGGTCACAGTGTTCGGCTTATATTTAGAGGATGCAGATGCTGTGTGGGAATTGCATTTGGAGTGATTGTGCATATGCAAACAACGTGGCCTCTATTGCCAGCATTCATGATCAGCCTACAAGTATGCTACAAAGAAAATAAGTTTAACAGGCAACGAGTCGTATGCGTGTTGTGAATCAATTTCGGCAAGCAGCAAAAAATAATTCCTATATTGCAGCTTTATTAAACAATAAACTTCTCATTAAGCCAACCTTTCCAAAAGTGTACGATGAAATTACAAACTTTTTTGCTGCGGCAGATGCCTTTAGAAAATGTTGCAGTATATAGCTTCCAAACGCATAATTAATAAATTAATCTAGTCCCATCACAACCCAGTCTGTAATGGGTTTCATCTTTGAAACCCTCAAGAAAACTGCTACGATTTGCTCCCTGTTGTCTAATTAATTAATAATCATGTTGCGCTTGAAAAACTACTGGTCTCTGGACAATATATTACACAAATGTTTTCAGAGTTTTCTGAATTTTTAAGTTTTAGTGTAAAAGCGGCAAAGTTGTGCTCAAGAATTTTCAAGTGCTGATAGTTGACCGCGTGTTGAATGTTGTATTCATAATTAATTTGCAGTGCACAGCAGGCTGCTCATTAGCACGCACACTCAGGCACACACACCGACTCAAATAGAGGCACACTGGGGCAGAACGCGATACTCGCACATTCGGTTATTAAGTAGGCAACACGACATCGAGCGACCTGAGGCACGCACAGGGTTGCCATCGACTCGGTCGGCTGCCTGCCGCATATCACCTTAATTACAGGCAACAGTCTGAGTGCACTCAGACGGCAAATAGAAGGCAAGCAAACGGCTTTTATGCTTGGGCTGTCATTGCCACGCCCCTGCCGACACTGATGCTGCCCTTCACGCCCTGGGTATGTGCCAAATTGTCGTTGTCGTTACGCTTTAGCGATTTAGCACTGTACTTGCACAGCAAGCAAACGGATTCAGCTTGCACTTGACTGCTGATAAGCGTGTGATTCCTGCACACTCGCACAGACGCACACACACGCAGGTACACACACGTACACACACGCACACACACGGTGCAGCTACGCCACACACATACATGAAAACAGCTGCCGTCATGGCCATGAATACATGCGCCGTTGAGTTGCGTTTATGCCAGTTTTATGTTACATCTAAGTGAAATTTAAGGACTCCACTCGACAACGTTCTAAATCCACTGCATAGTTCATGTACGACGGGTGGTTGGCAGAAGGGCATTTGGGTGCGGCTTTACACATGATGAGTTCGCCTACTGCGGAAGCAGGAAGCCATCAAGGCAAACACACGCAATAACACACTGGCACAGGCAAGCAGAAACACACACACACACACACCTAGCCAGAACTCATGCCCCGTACCCAGGTGCTACAGGACGCTGCCATTTATTCCGACCACAGCTGGCAACGAGCTTCGTTCCGGCCATTGTAGAGCAGCTTCGTTTCGATTCTAATAACTCCAATTACAAATGGCGGCCGGTTAAAACCGTTGTGCATATGCGAGCGCCACTGTGTGCGTGTGTGTGTGTGATTGTGTGTATCTGTGTGTGTGTGCGTTTGGGTTGGTGGTTGGCTCAACTTGTTGCAGGACTTTATGACATGCCTGCCGTTTTATCCATGCTATTATTTCAAGGATTAACTGTGAAAGGACAACGCACGACTGCACAACCAGACACCGACGCCGACGCCGACGCCGACGCCAACACCATGGCCCTTGGCCAGGATTTGCTTTCGAAAACAAATCACACATAAAACGAGGCAGCCAGCCAAACGGCTTGGGTGTGGGCGAAGAGGGAGCGCATGAATGTCCAGCACAAAAGGATGTCCAATTAGGAGGCAATGAAAGCTAGCTGGAAATCGGCTTTCAGCTGCAGCGGCCAATTGAGCGCAGATGGAAATGTTTCAGCTAACAAATTTTATTCCAGTGTTGACATTTACAAACTAAATAGTTGGCATGAGGGCGGGTGTGAGGACAGGCGTGTGGTATGGGTGTGTGTGTGTGTGTGTGATCGTATAGGAATCGTAACCGAGCAGGCGCTGTCAGAGCTCACTTGACGCGGAAACGGCGCAGAGCGGGCGGCAGATAATCCTGTCCAGACACCACGTTGGCCGGCAAGTACTCAGAACTGGGCGAGCGAGCTGGGCTCACGGGCGCGGCGGGCGCCTGCGAGGCGAAGTTCAGAACTGGCGCACGTCCCTCGTTGGAGATGCGAGAGACGCCGGGCAGTTGATTGTACTGGTTCTGAATGGCCAGTTGGGCATTAGCCGCATCCTGTGGTGTGCGATATTTGACAAAGTGCACTTCGGGCTTGTTGGTAGAGCTCGACTTGAGCGCGTTGAGCTGTTTAGCCAGATTGGCGACATCTGCCTGCTTGCTCAGCACATAGATGGCTGTCTCCTGCTGGGCAGATTGCTTGGCCAGCTGCAGGGCGGCCCGCTCGAAGCCGCGGTTCTCGGGCGTGCGGATGAACACAATGCGCAGATTTTTCTTCAAGGAGTCGGCGATTTGCTGATTATTGACGCCCTCGTCGAACTGGTCCTCGGGTGCGGCGTAGGTGTAAAACTCCTTTTGGAACTCCTCGATCAATGGCGCCGCCTGCGGAATGATGGCACTTTGGGTCGGTGCAGCCACCGGTGCCTCAATGGGCAGTGAGAGTTCGGCCTCGCCTTGCTGATGTTGCGTGCTAGGCGCGAAACCGCCGTTGGGCACAAATGACAGACCCTCATCCGCATGGGCCACCGGCTGATAGTTGTAGCCCAACTTGTCAGCGCTGCAGGCGGCAGCCCACAGGCAAATCAGCTATAGAGTTGGGCGTGAATATCAATGGAACGGGGTTCGGTAGCACTTCAAAACTTACAATAAATCCACGCATTGCTTGTTGTTGTTGTTGTTGTTCGAGCTACCGCACGTCTGAAGCTAAGAAGTGAAACTAATGCTGGGAATTAAAGAGCCAGCGGCTTTTATAGGCGCAGTCGGCTGCAGTTGGATATTGCACCTAATCCCCACCCCCCATGCTTCCAGTCAACGCGATTGGTAGCTGGCATCGACGACCTTGGCAGCGCATGCGATATTAATTTGTTATTTATGCCATGCCAAAGTCATTAAAAAGCCGAACGCATTTAAATACAACTAAGTCAAGACATCTAGTAGGCCTAGTCAGCATCTGCGGCCATTTATCTTGGCTTCAACGCCGTCGCATTTTGATTTAAATGCACTTTACGACACATATGAATATGCATGGGCCGCTTTGTCTCATTCTGCCCCAGTCCCCAATCAAAATGTTTTGGATGCTTCAAGCCGGAAAAAACCAAAGCCCAAAATACGCAGCAAGCCAAAGTCCCACAGCTTATTGTGAAAAATAAACAGCTACTGCTTTTAGCCGATTCATCTCTGGCGCTGCCCAGCACTGGATCGGCACTAAGCTGTTAATTATAATTTTCATAATTTCCCAAAAGTTTCGCTCTTATCTACCCCTCTTTGCATCAATTTATTTTGCCAAGACTAGGTTACAAAGTTTCTTAACTAATTTAAACATTTTAGTATTCGTGAAAGCAATAAATAACTACAATTTGAATTACAGATTTATTGTCTTCTCGATCTTTGCCAGTTTAGTCTACGGTTAACATATAAATTGTGCAAACTGGAAATATAAAATTTGACACTGAATTTTTTATCTTACTCTTGTTCAATATTTATGATTTATATATAGAAAGATTTACACAGAATGAAAGTGTACCAAATTAAATAAAATCATCTCTATAATTTTAACAAAATTACATTGTCATGCTGGGCATAATTATTTAATTTCGGACTTGAGAGTGCCCTTAAAACAAAAACAAAGTTAAGTACGAGGTTAGACCAAACAAAATGCGCCTAATGTGGTAATAGCAGGCTAAACAAAGAGCAAAAAAAAAAAAAAAAATGAAGACTTGGGTAACAAGATTGGCAACACGCAAACTTGGCATCTGCTGCTGGAATTTGAGACGCTGGTGCTACGGTTAGACCTTGGACACACCTGTGTTGATATTGCAGCAGGAATTTCAAGTCATGAGCCGCCAGCGAGGATTAAAGCAGCCATGTAGTAGTAGCACTTCCCAAAGAGCGGGAAAACCTGGCAGCTTTGACGTGACTGGCAAACTTTTTGGCAGGCGGCGCTAACGAGCTACGTTCTCTTAGGTACCGGTTCTCATGTTGCTCAAAAATTCTCAAACTAAAACTTGCTCAACAGATTTGTAGTGCCAGGATACCTTTTTTACAGCTGCACTTCAGTGTGCCACATGGCGATGTGGCAGCGTGGCAGCGTGGCAGCGTGGCAGCGCGGCGGCGTGGCAGTATAGCAGTGTGTCGTTGGGTGTTTGACCTCTGACACTAAAACAATTTGCAAAGCAACATGATGTCAGCCCCAGTGTCCTCGTCAGTGCCATCGCTGCCATAATTTAGTTGAAACATTCTTTAAGCAACGCTTGTCGTTAAGCTCGTCGGCGGGGCAAGAAGCTGGGTAGCCCCAGCTCCGCGCATAGCTCATTAAAAAGTTTTCCAGCGACAACGTCGACGGCAACAGCAGCAGACGCATTGCTTAAGAAAACGTTTGCATGGACACAGATCACGGGCTGGGGTGGGAGCTGGGGCAGCACCACCTTCATGATTATCTAAGAGATATCTTAAAGATAATCCAAAGCAGTGCGGATGGCTCGGCGCGAGCTCAAAAGTGAAATGTTTCGACTTGTCAACCAAGTCATTAATTATTCATAATACCAGGCCTCAAAAAGCTGCGGTCAGCCCTGGGCCTGGGCCTCCGCTGTCATCTCTATCACTAAATATTTGTATACTCTAGCACCGGGTATAAGGCTTTTTTGATGCTGTAACGCATTACTGATGTCTGCGGTTGCGTTGATGAACGCAGCAAGGTTTTTTAAGATGTATGTATATGATGTGATATCTATGAATATATAAATATAAATATAAATTATGAATATGACTGTGCAATATTTTTATGAATATGAATATATGTACGAATATAAATATAAATATGATGAAGAGTATTAAGTCATTGACACCCAAAAGTTTTGTCTAACTTTTTGTTTTGATTAAGATCAAAATGAAAATGATTTCTCGTGTAAAACAACGAATTTGAGCCAATGATGAAATTCTTGGAATAGGCTTTACAGGCTTCTGAATATCGACATCAACCAAATTAACATTGCAGCTACATAGCCAACATTTTAATTCAGAAGACAAGAATAATTATTGAAATGTAAACTTGTTATTACTTTTCAAGAAAAATATCAAACAAAACTAATTAAAAATCATAAAAAATGCGAAATGTGATAAAGCGAAATTCAAAAATATTCATTTATATATACAAGTACATGTAGATATATATTAATGTGGCCTTTCTTTTACTCACTGCAAGGCTCATAATTGGGTAAATATCAACATTGCAAAAACTTTCAATGCTTTTATTTTCTATGTTTAGTATTTATAGGTATTTAAATTTAACAGTCTTTGGCACTAGTCCATTTATACTAAGCCTAACGCCGCTGGCCTGGTGGCAAATATTGCCTAAAGAGAGCCTGAAGCTGGGCGGTTTCCAGCTCACTCGCCTGCTCGTGAGTCTCGTACGCGGCAGCGTCCTTGGGCAGGATCTTAAATACCACGGGCTCTGGCTGCACTGCATACTGCGGTGGATTAAGGCGAATGACATTTGCGGTTTCTACAGCATGGCTATAGCTTCTGCCCGGCAACTGATCGTAGCTGCCCCTCAGGGTGTTAAGAGCCCGACTTACATCCGCGGGCGTGCGATACTTAACGAAGTGAACGGTGGGCTTGTGACCCGCCTGCTGCTCAATGGCTGCCTTCTGTTCAGCCAGAGCGGCCGCATCCATTTGCCGCTGGAGCACATAGATATCCAAGGCTTTCTGCGCCGCCAGCTGCTTGGCAGTCAGCGTGAAGATATTTGTCTCCGGCGTGCGTATGAAGACAACCTGCTGGGGAGGTGTAAATGCCCTCGCAAGCTGGCGAGCTGCTTGAAGGGGCAAGCTCTGATCATCCTCCGGTGGTGCACTGTAGCTGAAATACTCCGTGGCTAGGGGATTGCGTGGTGCATAACCATTGCTTGCTGGCAGGTAGGCGTTGTTCAGGTCAAAGGCGTGGCTGGTGCAGAGGAACAGCCAAAGGCTCTGTGAGCGGTGGAAATTTCATTAGCTGGACATTCCAGTTGCTCCACGTTGGAGTTTGACTCAATTAGGCTTACCATTAAGGCGCGCATGTTTGCTGGAGCTTTGGATGTTCCACGTTTAGTTTCAGTTGGTGGCCTGCAGCGGCTGATTTTCAGCGGTCGAAGCTCAGTTCGTTTATAATCTAGTCACAGCAACAAAACCATCCTTATATACGACACAAACAACAAAACTGACTTCTCGGCTGCGTTTGGCTTTGTATTTTATTTTTCTGCTTTTCGTTTTTTTTTTATGGACTTTTAAAAGATTTTTGCAAACGTTTGTGCTCTGGTTTTTGTGTATGCCTGATCCGATTATCCATGTCGTTAATGTCGTTCAATTTTGAAATGCAAATTTCTTGGCTTGCCAGAGACAAAGCCAGGCCAAAAACGCATGTGAATCTGACCTGAGCTCGGCTTGAACTTGAATTAATTCGCATAAAATTTACAAATGAGCTCCCAATTTGAATTAGTTATTAAATTTTTTTCATATTCGACTGCTGTCCGCTGCCATAGACGGATCCATTTGTTTTGACTCCAACACACTATTCACCTCTGCTCCCCACTTCGGATCATCCTATTGTGTTATACTTTCACTTGAATTTGGTTTTATGATCGAGCTTTATGGCTGCTTGATTGTGTTAATTTACACGTCATTTTTTTGTGCTATTTTTTAATAAGCTAACGAGCCTCGCTCCAGATTTTAGTCGATAAGCCGCTTATCGAAATTAATGACGCGTCTTCAAACCTCCTCTAGAGATTCGTTGGCGAAATAGCAAGAGATTTTCATAGTTATTGCGATTTTTATTGTGTTGAAAGCTAAATACGTATTTGACAGTCTTATGGTACTATTTTATTGACTTAATGTGAGCTAAAGCTTCAGAAGTAGGTGCGTCTTCTGCGCTTCTGAGGTGGCAGATAGCTGTTTGCGATAGCCGGCAGATATGATTTATGTGGCGTCTCCGTGGGAAACACCATGCGACTGTCCGAACGGTGTCTTTCGTTGACTCGATAATCGATGCGTCGTGATTTCGCAGTGCGTGCATCCAGGTCGTAGGGACTAGGAGCCAGCTGCTGCTCTGGCAGAGGCAGTGGTGGCAAGTCTATGTGGCTCAGATCTGCGCCACCATTGTAGGGCTGTGACAAACTGCCATAGCTGGCCAAGGGGGGCAGATAGCTGGGATGTGGTGCTGGCGGTGCAGCTGTCAGCTCTTGTGAATGGTAGCCCTGCGGTGCTAGTGCTTGCCCCTCTGGAAAGTAGCCTTGCGGTGGCTGCTCGGCGGGCTGCGAGTAGCCCAACGATGGCTGCTGCAGAGATGCCGAAGACTGAGGCGTTGTTCCTCCGTACTGCGCCTGAATGTGCTGCTGCGCCTGCGCAGCCTCCTCCTCCGTCCTGTATTTGACAAAATGAACTTGGGGCTTGTGTTTGTGTTGCGCCTGCAAAGCGCTCAGTTTGCTTGCCAATTCATGGGGGTCCGTTTGCTTGTTCAGCACATAGATGGCAGTTTTATCCTCGCTGGTTTGCTTGGCCAGCGCGTGGAGGGCGCCGTCAACGGCCTTGTTCTCTGGCGCCTTGATAAACACCACTTGTAGGTTCTTCCTCGAGAGCTCCGATACCTTTTGCTCAACCAGATCGGATTCTTCTGCGGAATCGTATGGTGCTTCGAATGCATAGAAATGCTTGTGGTAATCTGCATGCTCCTGATAATGGTCGGTGGCTTGATGGTTGCCTAATGATTCGTCCGTTCCAAAGCCAAATGCTGAATCATTAGGCTGATAATTGTAGCCCAGCTCCGCCGAGCATATAGCTACCAAAGCAAAAAGCTAAGAAAAAAATTGCTTAAAGTTGGCCAAGTTTCTTGCTTTTAGGACTTTCTTACCACAATTTCTCGCATGCTGTAATCGTAACAAAGATCAACGATCATTTGTCGAGCACTCAGCAAACCGAACTGCGTTTTATAAGCTGCGTTCGCAAACTCTACTGCCAAGTAGGGAATAACAATGGGAGAGGTCTGCCTTAAATGGTAAATAGTTCAATGTTGCCCTGTTGAAATATTACAAAATTTGCTTTGCCAAAAACTTGGCCAAATACTACAGTTTCAACGTTTATTATTATTATTTATTTTGTAAAATTCGATATTAACTAAACAGAAATGGTTAACAATGGTCTAACAAATGCGTAGGAATCAATTATGGGCAGTCACCTCTTGCACCTACAGACGACTGCGCAGCACCGATGCAGGCAGGTACGAGTTCAAGGGCTCGTGCACAGCTGGCGCTGGCTGAGCGGGAGCTCGGGAGGCAAAGTTCAGTACGGGCGCAACGCCGCCATCCTGATGAGTGGAAACGCCGCCCAGCTGGTCGTACTGACCCTGAATGGCGCGTTGAGCATTGGCCGCATCTTCCGGGGTGCGGTACTTGACGAAGTGCACCTGTGGCTTCTGGTAGTTGTTGGTGCGAATGTTGTTCAGCTTGTTGCCGAGATCGTTGATATCAGCCTGCTTGTTGAGAACGTAAATTGCGGTTTGCTGCTCGGCGGCCTGTCTGGACAAAGCCAAGGCAGCATCCTCCACACCACTGTACTGGGGCCCCTTGATGAACACGACTCGCACGTTCTTGCGCAGATTGTTCGAAAGCTGCTCGTGGTTGGTGGGTTCCTGGAAGTCGCGCTCGTCGGCGGTGTAGGTGAAGAATTCCTTCAGCAGCTCAACTGGGGCCTGGTACGTCTGTTCAGCGGGGGCAGGAGCAGGAGCCGGTGGTATATAAGAAGCTTGCTCCTGACCGACATTACTTGGCGTGTAGGAGATTGGCTGATCCACAGGCTGGTAGTTATAGCCCAGCTTCTCGGCGTAAGTTACGGTCAGAAGGCAGAGGGTCTAAAAAGAAAGATTGTTTATCGTTTGATTTTCTTGTAATACGTGGTGACTTTGCTTATCCTGTCAATACTCACAATAAGGACACGCATTTTTTATAGTTTTGAACTAATACTTCCGAACTATTGGCCGTATCAAGCTAAAGTCTGTTGGTTTCTTAAACACCCACGCTTTTTATGTGATATCGAACCGTTCGTAAATGCTGCGCTTTTTTGCTCCACAATCAATTTACGATATCGTTTTTTATTGGCCATCTGTGATTTGTGAGCCACATTAAGCGCTATTTGTCAATTTTAATTCGCTGCTCACTTTTTTAACTGATCTCGTTTTTTTGTAGCATATTTTACTATTTCACAGTCTCCTATTCGCATTTTCGTCGGTATGTTTTGGTATTTACTGCACCACATTTGCCAATTTGAGTTGACCTCTTTCAATGTATACAAGGGCGGCCTATGGAATACAAGATAAAATAAATTGAAACTACAATTTTTTAAATTTGTTTACCGAATACTTGTTTAATGACATGAATAATAATAATAAAATATATAAAATAATAAAACGCAAAAATCGAATTGCCAATAACTTTACCATTGAATATATGTTTTTCTACCGTTCAGTGTGTAAATGTTAATTTTTGAATTGATTGATTTTTATTGATTTTTAGTCAGTTTGAATTGTGTATTAAGCATTAAGGTAAGTCAATTGGTGTTACAACACCTGATACAAGACACCAAGGTCGCCTTCATATACATTTCAACCCCCTTGTATTTATACATAGCTACCTAAAATCATACGCTCCCATCGATAGCCTTCTCAATTGTTTATAAATGGGTCAAGTGAGGGGTGGTTTCTTATCTCCGAAATGTTCTTACCAGCGTAATACTGAACCAAATTGGTAGCTCCTACAGTTCCTGAGATATACTCTAAAAACAGGGTCAAAAAGCCGATATATACAGATAACAAGAAAACGAGATGAGTCATCGTTATTGTTGTACTCTATAATATTACCTCTATAATAATACCATGTCGACACATCTCAATTGGAAAATCAGTTAAAGGTGACTATTTCTCACAATATTAATGTTAGAGTCACCAATTGTTGCTACGTAAATTGCTGGTGACCTCCCTTAAAATTGAGACCTGGACATCCAGCTAAAAAGAAGTCCAGCAGCCCGTCTTAAAAAATCGGAATTGATTATATCTCCCACAGTTTTTGAGCTGAAGGCTCCAGATTTGGAATATATATTACTAGATAGCTCGCCCAAACATCAAACAAAAAAAATGTTCCTGGCCCCTCTCCCTCTCTCTCCACAGTAATCATTTAAATCAATATATCTGAAAGTAAATCGCGAAAATCTATATTGCCCACACAATTATGACAAAATAAACAACGATTTTGACAAGTAAAGTTCCCGAATCCACGCTGGCTGGATTTCAAAGTCCCATAACTTGTCCAAAACTAAACCGATTTTTACAATGTTTACCATTTTCATTTTGGCTTGGCCTCTAGATTGTTTCTGTATTTAAGTTTAATTCATTTTTGAAAGTACATTTTTTTGGATTTTTTTCCGAAAAAATCCTTTACTCCCCCCTTACTTTTTTGGAAAAATTTTTTTTTTTAAATTTAGATTCACGAAATTTTAATTTTAATCGATCTCGGCTACCAAAATTACCATAAAACGCAACTTTAATAGTGTTTCTGAGTGGGTCGAATTTTCTGTCCAAAATCATGCTAAAATTGACAAAAATTTTGACAAGTAAAGTTCCCGAATCAACGCTGGCTGGATTTCAAAGTCCAATAAATTGGCCAAAACTAAACCGATTTTTACAATGTTTACCATTTTCATTATGGTTTGGCCTCTAGACTGAGTCTGTATTTAAAATTAATTCGTTTTTGAAAATAAATTTTTTTTGATTTTTTTTCTGAAAAAATCCTTTACTCCCCCCTTACTTATTTGGAAAAAATTTTTTTTTTTTAAATTTAGAATCACGAAATTTTAATTTTAATCGATCGCGGGTTCCTAAATTAGCATAAAACGCAACTTTAAAAGTGTTTCTGAGTGGGTCGATTTTTCTGTCAAAAATCATGCCAAAATTGAGAAAGATTTTGACAAGTAAAGTTCCCGAATCCACACTTGCTGGATTTCAAAGTCCCTTCTGTATTTAAGTTTAATTTGTTTTTGAAAATAAATTTTTTTTGATTTTTTTTCCGAAAAAATCCTTTACTCCCCCCTTACTTATTTGGGAAAATTTTTTTTTTTTAAATTTAGAATCACGAAATTTTAATTTTAATCGATTGCGGGTACCAAAATTAGCATAAAACGCAACTTTAAAAGTGTTTCTGAGTGGGTCGATTTTTTTGTCAAAAATCATGTCAAAATTGAGAAAGATTTTGACAAGTAAAGTTCCCGAATCCACACTTGCTGGATTTCAAAGTCCCATAACTTGACCAAAACGTAACCGATTTTCAAAATGTTTACCATTTTCATTTTGGTTTGGCCTCTAGATTGATTCTGTATTTAAGTTTAATTCGTTTTTGAAAATAAATTTTTTTTTTGTTTTTCTGGAAAAATCCTTTACTCCCCCCTCACTTATTTGGAAAAAAATTTTTTTTTTCAAATTTAGAATCACGAAATTTTAATTTTAATCGATCGCGGGTACAAAAATTAGCGTAAAACGCAACTTTAAAAGTGTTTCTGAGTGGGTCGATTTTTTTGCCAAAAATCATGCCAAAATTGAGAAAGATTTTGACATGTAAAGTTCCCGAATCCACACTTGCTGGATTTCAAAGTCCCATAACTTGGCCAAAACTTAACCGATTTTCAAAATGTTTACCATTTTCATTATGGTTTGGCCTCTAGATTGAGTCTGTATTTAAGTTTAATTCATTTTTGCAATTACATTTTTTTTTTTTTCCGAAAAAATCCTTTACTCCCCCCTCACTTACTTGGAAAAAAAAATTGTTTATAGTTTGGAAACTATAATTTTAATTTAACATAAAGTAATTATAGAAATAAATAAAATTACAAAAACAAAATTGATTATAACTATGAGTAACAGATATCTTCGGATATCGCCAATGGAGATCATTCTTTATTCTCAAAATTTGCTAGCGTTCGTACTTAATGATATTTTGAACAAACTATTGTGGCTTTTTATATTTTGTTTATGCAAATCGTGGATAGTGGGTGCTCTTGAATATAGCTACTATTGTCTCGACTTGTTATTGGCCATTCATGCGGCTGATCTGTTATTACTCATACATAATGTATTGAACTGGCTTTGACTGGCCTAGTCAAGATATTTCCGTCTTGGAGTTGCCATAAATTTAGGTGCCAATAGTTTGTCTAACCTTTTACTTCACGCAAATTAACATTTTAATTATTATCCAAAAATTTCGTCTTGCGCCTTTTGTACAATAGGCATACACACAAAATAAAAAAATGTTAATTTTTTATTGGTTTCTACTTGGCGTCGATGATATCGACACAATACTGGAATTTTTATGACCCACAGTAAACATCGAATGCTGCAATTTTTGACAGAGAAACATGGAAAATGTATTCACCCCTCTCTAAGCTTATGAAAGAAACGACTCTATCGTTAAGCAGACTTAAATATGGGGTCGGAGATAAGAAACATTTGATGCATACATTTTAAATAAAGTGTATTTGAAACATCTGACAAATCAATAGATAACAGAGGATAACAGAGAACAAAACAATAGTAAAGAGTCACTTTAACTTAGAAACGGTAACGCAGACGACGGAGCACAGACGAGGGAAGGTAGGAGTTCTCTGGGATTTGCGCATTCTGTTGACGGTACTGTGGCGCCGAGGCGAAGTTCAGAGCGTTGGCCACACCTCCATTGTGGGACTGGCTGGTGCCTCCTAGAGAGTCGTACTGCGACTGGATGGCACGCTGGGCATTGGCAGCGTCCTCAGGAGTGCGGTACTTGACGAAGTGCACCTCTGGTTTGTTGTTGCTGTTGCTGCGGATAGCATTCAATTTGTTGGCCAGATCTCCGATATCGGCCTGCTTGTTCAGGACATAGATGGCGGTCTGTTGCTCGGCAGCCTGCTTGGCCAGAGCCAGAGCAGCGTTCTCCAGACCACGGTTCTCGGGACCCTTGATGAAGACAACGCGCAGACCCTTGTTGACGGAATTGGAAACGCGCTCCAAAGCTTGTGGCTCATCGAAATCGTCCTCGTTGGCACTGAAGCTGAAAAATTCCTTGTTCAGCTCAGAGGATGGCGCAGCATTGTAGCTGACGGGTCCATCGAAACCAGAGCTACCCAGTCCAGAGCCGCCGAGTCCAGAGCCGCCCAGTCCAGAGCCGCCCAATCCAGAGTCCAGGCTAGAGCCACCACGACCGCTGTCCAAGATGCCTGATGCGCCGCCATTTCCACCGAGACCACCCAGAGAGCCAACGCCAAGGGAACCACCGCCCAGTCCTCCAAGGGAGCCACCACCGATACTTCCAATGCTGCCACTTCCACTGCCAGGAGCGAACGAAAGTCCTGAGCTGGAGTGTCCTACCGGCTGGTAGTTGTAGCCCAGTTTATCGGCGCAGGCAACAGCCACAAGGCACAAAACGACGAAAGCGCGCATCTTTGGGGTTCTAGTTCTAGTCGGAGCTATGAGCACAGAATGATGTGGTCAAGAGGTGAGATGCCATTTTTATACCAATATGTCACACTCAGAACAAGCGTTCAACAATCATGCTGAAGATCAAGATAAGGCTCGCCCCGATATGTTGTCGAACATGTTTTATTTGTTATTTAAGGCGGCTTTGATTATTGTCTGAACCGAGCGACAGCAGCGGCGGCGGCGTTGATTAAAATTTGATGAACTTCGGTTCACAAAGAAAATTTTTATGCAAATTAGCCAGCGCGTATTAACGCAAGCAGCGCAGTCGACTGCGACTGAGACGGAGATGGCAGCATCAGAAGCAGCTCCAAATTGTTTGGCTGTTCGGTAGCCAAATTCTTTTGTTCGCTCATTTTGTTATGCAAATCGAACCCGCACCGATTGAAAGTGAAACTCTGGCTAATAGCCTCAAATATTTGTATTTTTGGGCCAGTATGCGTGCTTAATAATATTAAATTGCTCGGCGCTACAGTTTTGGGCATTGTTTGTTGTAGCTCAATGCAATTTGTCAGACAATTCATATGAAATCAATTTAGAAAAGTACGTGGGACGCACCACAAAACATTTGGTGATATAAATAAACCATATAAAAGTACATTTGTATGCGGCGGCATTTAAAAAACATGTCCGAAACATAATATGCTGCCAAAGAACTTGTTGTGTTTCTAATTTGCAACTTTTCATAAATTGCTTATAGTTTGGCATCCTAATTTTACCCGTTGAACTCGTTTGTCAGACGAAAAAACCCAAATCCGTTTTTAAATTAAAATTCAAATCATTTTCAAAAAGCGAAATTCCTAAGCGAAAAAATGCTTGGTCTAAAAATACGCTTAAAAATATGTAAGCCGTAGCTCATTTTAATTCGAAATAAAACTAGTGAAATATATCAGCTAGAATATACCCTATTCCCAGGCGTTAAAGAGTGTTGATATATGCAAACTATAATTTCCTGTGCTGGATAGAAAAACTTAAATTTTGTATACACGAGTAGGAATTTTATCGTAAAATATACACATAAACATGAACTAACACGTAATACAAAGTCGCGCTTCTATTGAAAAATACCAAGAAAGAGCAAAATGTCTTTAAAAAATACCCCTAAATATTATATATGCAGACTTAACTGTGTTTTTATACAAAATCTATATTTTTACCCGAATGTTCCTAAAGGAACTTTGATATTGATTAAATATTGATGATTCAAACAATGGCTAATAAATCTGAGAAAAACACATTTGGTTTTTTAAGGTATTCTCAGCAGTAATTTGCCTTCATTTCATAGTATTATACTCTTTTTGGGAGTTTCTATTGCTCGAGGGTATGCAAAGTCAACATCCGCCAAATACGTTAAAAGTTAAAAATTTTAAATAACAAATTTATTAGCAAAACAATAGGTCAACGATAACAATGATATTCGGTTACAACAACGATACAAGATCAAATTCTAAGATCTTAGAAACGCAAACGGCGCAAAATGTTAGCCGGCAAATAGGTGCTACCTGGAGTCACTGGCGGAATATATGAGGAAACGGGCTCAGTTGCTTCGGACTCAGCCAGTTGTGGGGCTGGTGCGGACGCCGCTGGGGCGGCCACTGGGGCAGCAGCTGGCGCTGGTGCACTGGATGCAAAGTTGAGAACGGGGGCAACACCGCCATCCTGATTAGACGACGCCCCACCCAGCTGGTCGTATTGTCCCTGAATGGCGCGCTGTGCGTTGGCAGCGTCCTCAGGCGTGCGGTACTTAACGAAGTGCACCTCGGGCTTGTTGTTGGTGTTGCTGCGGATGGCATTCAGTTTATTGGACAGATCGCTGATATCGGCCTGTTTGTTCAGGACATAGATGGCGGTCTCCTGCTCGCCGGCCTGCTTGGCCAGAGCCAGAGCAGCTTCCTCGAGGTCACTGTGGTCGGGTCCCTTGACAAAGACAACGCGCAGAGCTTTGTTTAATGAGTTGGACACCTTTTCAGATGCAGCTGGATCGTGGAAATCCTCCTCGTTGGCTGTATAGGTGAAGAATTCCTTCTGCAGCTCTGGCTGTGCGGCGGCATAGTTCGGGGCATCAGCAGATGGTTCAGCAACGGGTCTGCTTGGCTGGTAATTGGGCTCTACACTTGAAGGCTGGGCGAAACCTGCATTATCGGAGTCTGCAGCGGGGACAGGTCCAGATGTATATGAGGGCGATATATTGCTGGCGGCGGAGCCAGGCGCGAATGAAAGTCCAGAGCCTGATTGAGCAACAGGCGATATATTGCTGGAGGCGGTACCAGGCGCGAATGAAAGTCCAGAGCCTGAATGAGCAACAGGCTGGTAATTATAGCCAAGTTTGTCGGCGCTGGCCAAAGCCACAAGGCAGCAGCAGAGGAGAACGGAAAAGTGTCGCATGTTTAGTCCGGTTGAGTAGTCTGCAGAATATGATACCTTAAGCAGATAGCTTGGTGGTTTTTATGCAGGCGCCTTTGTGGAGCATTTACCGTTATGCAAAGTGTTTGAATAAAATGTTTAAATTATGCAATAGTTTCCCTCGACTGCCGCCTCTTTAATATGCAGTAGAACCGCTTGATTGGACAGCCTCTCTAAGAGTTTATGGTTGCTACGCTTACCGAAGAAGAAGATATTGATAACGATGCCGTCACCGGTACCGGCGCCATAAAGTTTATATTAAATTCAATATTCTGCATTAAACAATAATTCTCATTATTAATCTCTGCTGTTTCTTCTTTTAAGAAACCTTGACGAACTGTTTCTGTTTATCTCCATAATCAGTATAAATCTAGCTTTAATGAGCAGGTTGTTGGCGGACTTGCCAATAGATCGTAAGCTAAAGTCGGTGATAAACTTGTCTATTTCACAAACATATGTGCAATATGACCGGGATCTGAAGTGTTACCCAAAATCGCTCGAAAATCAAACAAAAGATGCAAATGAGGTGTGCCCAGTCGCATTATTCAAAAAACATATTTTAACGATCCGCGAAATTATTATTGCCTCTTCGCGAGGCTTTGTCGCGGCTTTGCGGCTTTGTGTGTTGCTTTATGCTAATGTTGCGGGTGGAATCGACCTTCCGCAGCCGGCAATGGATGTGGATGTTGAATGGCGCCGGAAGTGCCGACGACTTCATCGCTATAAATAAACGCCATTTTTTTTTTTTTTGTGCCGATCTATTAGCTAATTGGCCGCTCGGACTGCAGTGCGGTGTCAGCATTAAATAAGATAATTTGATAATTGGACATTTAATAAATTACTAGGCGCCGCTCATTTCGTAATCAACACCGATACTGCGCTCATCGTTCCTCATTTGCATCCCAAGTTGAAGCCAGACTCTAAGATTTCGGCTCGAAAGCCATGCAAAAATCTTCACTTACAAACGCGCAAATCAATAACGGAATGCAAATTTTGCACACTCCTAGGTCGGGCATTCTGATCTTCCAAGTGCAGCAGTTCTTAGGGGCTGGCGATAGCTTATCAATTTGCTTATCTACACCTTGCAGTTATAAAAGTAATCACTGCGTTGCTTAAAGCCAGATACACAACATCGTTTCATACAACTTCAACCAAAACTCAAGAGTCATGCGTGCTTTAATCGTCTTGGGTCTAGTGGTCGCTGCCTGTGCTGATAAATTGGGCTATAACTACCAGCCTGTGGGCCACTCCAGCACGCGATTTTCGTTCGCTCCTGGCAGCGGAAGAAGTGGCTTAGGCGGCCTTGCTGGTGATTCTCCGGGTTCCAATAACGCCGTTTTCGCCCAGCCTTCAAGTGTAGAGCCCAATTACCAGCCAAGCAGACCCGTTGCTGAACCATCTGCTGATGCCCCGAACTATGCCGCCGCACAGCCAGAGCTGCAGAAGGAATTCTTCACCTATACAGCCAACGAGGAGGATTTCCACGATCCAGCTGCATCTGAAAAGGTGTCCAACTCATTAAACAAAGCTCTGCGCGTTGTCTTTGTCAAGGGACCCGACCACAGTGGGCTCGAGGAAGCTGCTCTGGCTCTGGCCAAGCAGGCCGGCGAGCAGGAGACCGCCATCTATGTCCTGAACAAACAGGCCGATATCAGCGATCTGTCCAATAAACTGAATGCCATCCGCAGCAACACCAACAACAAGCCCGAGGTGCACTTCGTTAAGTACCGCACTCCTGAGGACGCTGCCAACGCACAGCGCGCCATTCAGGGACAATACGACCAGCTGGGTGGGGCGTCGTCTAATCAGGATGGCGGTGTTGCCCCCGTTCTCAACTTTGCATCCAGTCCACCAGCCATAGCCCGCGAAAACGTTGGCGAAGGAAGCACACCTGGAGCCAGCTACCTCCCTGCCGACATTCTGCGCCGGCTTCGTTTCTAATTTCTATATTATAGGTTTTTCTGTTGTTTAAATTTAATAAATTTTATCAAAGTTAAAATGATATTTCTTGATTAAATATCAGATTTCATTTTATTTTCACATTGGTCTACCATTTTAGTTAGTCACGGGTAATTCATCGAAATCCGCTAATACTTTCGTATCGTCTTAGATGCGGTCTTGTATGGCTCAACTGATTTTATATCGTTAATACATTGGCCTGTGAGAAGTATAATGTTTAATAAAAATTTAACTGCTGAGATTTTTTTTTTTTACCTTAAATGATTTGGTATTTTATAGAGATTTCAATTTTTTTTTTTTCATCGCTTTGATACTTTTTCATCATACAGATACAGATTTTCGCATCTTTATTTTATGGATAACTTTATATCTTAAAAGTGCTTTGTGTGCCTCAGATACATTTGATACATGTGACATTGGAACGCTTACCAACTATTCTCTGATCTCTGAGATATTTTGGTACCTCACATATTCGTATGAATGTCACAAATAATTTTGTATAAGTTGACATAGAATACGATTTGTGTTCTTTTAATTTTACAATCGAGAATGAATTTATATAAAAAATATTGTATTGTTCTTGAAGTGATGCCGTGCCTCCAAAAGGAACACGAGCTGGATCCATCTCTAAAAGGAACTAGTTTTAAACTGACGTCGCTTCTTGGGCATGTATTAAGTCAGGGCAATAACCGAGCTATTTATCTAACCGAATGTTTTTTGCTTCATTCATAGCTATAACATTTCTTCCGCCGGTGTTTGAAAACGAAATGATGTTTCGTCATGCATAACTTATTGCGAGCGGCTGTGTCAAAGGCTTTCGACAATGTTCTACCTCTCCCAGATGTTTTTATTATTTTTGATTTTTTTACTGTGAATGCGGATGCTAGAACGGACGGTATAAAATTTGCCATTTACGATAGGTATGCGCTAATTGGATACGGTTATAATTTGAAGAACAAGTTCGATAGTTCTTAAGTAATTTCTCTGTAGAACCTTAATACCAATGTTGTCGAGGCGAGAACTGACATCGATAACCGGTTGCCCGTTCCCGTCTTCCCTAACACAGAAAGTTGAAGAGCCTGTCTAGTTGGATAGTTTTGCATAATCACTTCATAAGCGCACTACTTTGCATAACAGACTAGTTGAATTATGTGCCCGTAAAGAACCAATCTATTGTTCTAAGCGCGATCCCGCTACGAGGGCGGTGTATAAAAGGCCCGTCGCGCAGCATCAGGATTCAGTATAAGCCATTGGCTGTTCAGTACACATACCTTCTTCTAGTTCACAATGCGTTTCCTAGTCGTGCTCTGCCTGTTCGGCGCCGCATGCGCCCAGTACAATTATGGACAAGGCCTTGACACTGGGTCCGCCAGCAACAGCATCCCAAGTGTGGCGTACGACGAGCCCAGTTACAGTGGTGCCGAAAGCAGACCCAGCTCATCCTACGCGCCATCCGGTGGACTTAACAAAGAATTCTACACATTCGAGGCCAACGAGGATGACTTCAACGATCCTGCTGCCAGCGAAAGGGTTGCCAACAGCGTCAACAGGGGTCTGCGTGTAGTCTTCATCAAGGGTCCCGAGAACCGTGGTCTGGAGAACGCTGCTCTGGCTCTGGCCAAGCAGGCCGCCGAGCAGCAGACCGCCATCTATGTCCTGAACAAGCAGACCGATATCGGTGATCTGGCCAACAAGTTCAACGCTGTGCGTCAGAACGCCAACGCCAGGCCCGAGGTGCACTTCGTGAAGTACCGCACTCCCGAGGATGCTGCCAATGCCCAGCGCGCCATCCAGTCGCAGTACGACTCTTTGGGCGGCACAAGCCAAAACATCAACGGCGGAGTTGCCCCCGCTATCAACTTTGCATCCCGCGCCCCAATCGGCCAATCTGTCGGAGGAGGTTACAATTCGGTCCAAAGCGCACCCAGCGGTTCCTATCTGCCGGCCAACATTCTGCGCCGCCTGCGTTTGCGCTAAGAGGACTGTGTTTCATGCTAATTTCGCCAATGACGCTGGACTGATTATTGTTTTGTTTTTTGCATTTTATAGACGAGCACACAATAAAATCGACCAAATGAAGTAAACCCAAAATTGCAGCCATTTTGTTTTTGCCCTTGTTTAACATATTTGTCGCGCATTGTGCCAAAATATTGCATTTTTATGCTCACGATTTTGATTTTTATCACTTTCCTTATAATATCATTTATGCAAAGCCGAAGTGTCGAGCCAGGCGCCGAGACAAAAGACGAACGCTTCACTTTTTAGGCGGAAAAGATATTATGCGACGCCGCCGCATTGTGTATAACGAGAAGCCGTGCTGACAGCCTCGAAGACCGATTTGTATAAATATTAACCGGCGCGGCTGTGTTAGACAGAAACCAAACAAGCTTCAAACCAAGAGAACCTCAGCAGCAGAAGCCAAGATGCGTGCCTTCATCGTAAGTTTCTGCCAGCAAAGCTAAAGGATATACTAATGGACTATTCCTCCCACACATCAATTCAGGTTATGTGCCTGGTCGCAGTTGCCTGTGCCGATAAGCTCGGCTACAACTATCAGCCCGTCGGACACTCCGGTTCGGGATTGTCATTCTCTCCTGGCAGCGGAAGTGGATCAGGACTCAGTGGTGGCTCACTGGGTGGCTACGACGGCGGTTCCATCGCTGGCGACTTGGATTCCGGTCTTGGTAGCGGTAACATTGGCGGTGGCAGCATTGGCGGAGGCAGCATCGGCGGAGGCAGCATCGGCGGTCTGTCCGGCGGAAACCTCGGTGGTCTGTCCGGCGGAAATATCGGTGGTCTGTCCGGCGGAAACATCGGTGGTCTGTCCGGTGGAAACCTCGGTGGCCTGTCCGGCGGAAACATCGGTGGTCTGTCCGGCGGAAACCTCGGTGGTCTGTCCGGTGGAAACCTCGGTGGCCTGTCCGGCGGCTCCCTGGATGCTCCAGTCTCTTACAACGCCCCTGCCCCAGCTGCTGAATTGGAGAAGGAGTTCTTCACCTTCACCGCCAATGAACAGGACTTCGATGAGCCTCAAGCTTTGGAGAAGGTTTCCAGCTCTCTGAACAAGGGTCTGCGCGTTGTCTTCATCAAGGGACCCGAGAACCGTGGTCTGGAGAACGCTGCTCTGGCTCTGGCCAAGCAGGCTGCCCAGCAGGAGACCGCCATCTATGTCCTGAACAAGCAGGCCGATATCAGCGATCTGGCCAACAAACTGAATGCCATCCGCAGCAACAACAACAACAAGCCCGAGGTGCACTTCGTCAAGTACCGCACTCCTGAGGACGCTGCCAACGCACAGCGCGCCATTCAGGGTCAATACGATCAGCTCGGAGGCTCTTCACAGTCTGTTGATGGTGGTGTTGCTCCCGCCTTGAACTTCGCTTCCCAGGGTCCAGTGCGTCAGGTGAACGCCCAGTCCCCCGACAACTCGTATCTGCCCACCTCGATCTTCCGTCGCTTGTAAAGAGTTCCTTCTGCACAACTAGAGCAATGCAAACTCTAGTGACCGCTTGTTGAGTAATTCTATAAACTGTTATTATATATACATGAATACATATTTTCAAATAAAAAGTTAATTTTCTAAGATTTTAGTCTGTTTGAATTGTGAATTAAGTATTAAGGTATGAGGATTAGTGTTGCAACACCTGGTACAAGGCACCAAGGGCTGAAGCGCCTACCCATTGCATTCACACACACACACAAATTCGCGCCGCAAACTGTGCGCTATGGAATATAAATTCGTAAATAATTTTTAAACTAAGAAATGAAATTTTTAGTAACAAGAGCATTCAAATCTATGTACAAACTAAAGCGCAAGATTGTAGAATTTCAATTTGTTTCATATATTCCCCCACTCGGAAAGATATCCAAAATCTGAAATATTCTTCAGTTGTGTAAGCTTCCGAGAACATATTGAACCATTTGAACCAATTTGGTTGCTATAGCTCTTAAAGTCTACGATATAGAAAGTCTAGGAAAATGAAGAAAAACCAAGTCTTGAAATCGATTCTTAGCGATTTTCATAAATAGTACAAAAAGCTATATACTTGTACTGCGTATGGAAACACGGACGTTTATTTGAGTCTCTAGCTCTTGCAGTTTCCGATATCGCTGCGTTCAAACAGACAGACAGACGGACAAGGCTGACCTCGTCGTCCTAATGAAGAATATATGTCCTTTATGGAATTTGAGATGCTTCCTTCTGGCTGTTACATACATTTGCATAAAACCATTATACCCTTTTTACCCATTTATAATATATAATAAGAGGATAAACAGAAATCGAGGCCATCTCATTGCATACTTTTTAAAACAAACTAAAACTATTAAGTTATCTATAACTATAAATGAGCAATATAAATAATGCTTTTATTAGATTATTGATGTCAAGAATGTTTTCAGTTTGGTAATGTATTTTAGTCGTTAGTTGTCGAGACGATACTTTTGGATGTGGAGTAAATTGTGGGAACAAGAACATTAAGTTTATAATGCCAGTTCTCGGTAAAAGAGTTTCCAACTTAACAACGAGGATCCGGGCTAAAAACACAGGCTCGTCTATGGATGTAGTGTTTGCCTTAGCGGATGGAATTAACAGTCAGTGCTATTTTAAAATAATGCGATTGAATGTTTATAACTATAAGCTGTGCTGTAAATCATAACAATACCGAAGCATTCAAAAAACTAGCTTGTATAGATTCAAGAATTAACTATGGATTTATTTGCTGCAGCAATCAGAAATTTGATAGGAAAACAATGTCAAAAGAACAGCTAAGTAAAGATTTGACATTTCGTAGGTCAAACAAGAGAAGCCATCAACGAAATGAAAAATTATTACGATTCATGATTTATTTAAAATCGTCATTGGTGCCACAACTAAACAGAAAATTGATTCCAACAAATATTTCGCAAACAGCAGAGAATGGTGCCACACAAAATATTACCAAACCTGATGAACCCATCTCTGAAAAAAAATTATTTGCACTTAAACGTGATTTAGATATGAATATAAAGTGGATTGAAAGATGCGGCTTTTCAAAAACATCAGAATATGTATTCCCAAATTATTGGCCTGACGTCATACAAATAAATCAATATCATCAAATATGATTAAAATACACACTATTGCATAATATTGAAAACCCCAACTGCATATGTCCTACATAAAACAAGCTTGTAGCCTTGCCGAAGAATTTAGGAAAAATATTTATTTTATAGCTATAATAGGTAATTATGACCCATCTTTATAGCATCGATATGCATATAAACTTATTTCGATGTGCTCGCTACATATTAATTTTATAATTTTATATTAATTCTTGTAAAAATTATTGAATAAAAAACTCGAAAATTTGAATAACCTAAAACAATCAGCCGCAGTCGCAGCCGTTGCCCATTGAAACGCAACAAAAATTCCAAATCGACCATAAAACCATAGAGCCAAAAAGCTTTGTAGGCGGCAAAACACAGTGGCATCAAAGCGATTTCTATGCAAGCGACGCCAAGGCGGCAGTTTTGTTTTCATCAGCCTCGAAGATGGATTTGTATAAATAATAACGATCGATCCAAGCAGAAGACAGAAGCAATTCGTAACTCGAAGTAGAAGAACCAAAAAAGAAAAAGTTAAAATTAAAATGCGTGCGTTTATTGTAAGTACAAAGGACTTGCAGCTGGACTCACAAGGATTAATTCCCCACCTCTCTATTTACATCTAAAGGTTATGTGTTTGGTGGCTGTTGCCTGTGCCGATAAACTCGGCTATAACTACCAGCCCGTAGGACACTCTAACTCGGGATTATCGTTCGCCCCTGGTAGCGGAAGTGGAAGCATTGGAGGCATCAGCGGAGGCTCCCTGGGTGGATTGGGTGGTGGTTCTGGTGGATTGAGTGGCTTGGATTCCGGTCTTGGTAGCGGCAGCATTGGAGGTGGTTCCGGTCTCGGAAGCCTCGGCGGTCTCGGCAACCTCGGCAACGGTGGTCTTTCCGGCGGCTCCCTGGATGCTCCAGTCTCTTACAACGCCCCTGCCCCAGCTGCTGAATTGGAGAAGGAGTTCTTCACCTTCACCGCCAATGAACAGGACTTCGATGAGCCCCAAGCCTTGGAGAAGGTTTCCAGCTCTCTGAACAAGGCCCTGCGCGTTGTCTTCATCAAGGGACCCGAGAACCGTGGTCTGGAGAACGCTGCTCTGGCTCTGGCCAAGCAGGCTGCCCAGCAGGAGACCGCCATCTATGTCCTGAACAAGCAGGCCGATATCAGCGATCTTGGCCAACAAACTGAATGCCATCCGCAGTAACAACAACAACAAGCCCGAGGTGCACTTCGTCAAGTACCGCACTCCTGAGGACGCTGCCAACGCACAGCGCGCCATTCAGGGTCAATACGATCAGCTCGGAGGCTCTTCACAGTCTGTTGATGGTGGTGTTGCTCCCGCCTTGAACTTCGCTTCCCAGGGTCCAGTTCGTCAGGTGAACGCCCAGTCCCCTGACAACTCGTATCTGCCCACCTCGATCTTCCGTCGTCTACGTCGCTAAATTGTTTTGTAGCTTCTATGTAGAAGAGTTTTTTGTTACAAATTGTTGACTAATGCCTTAATTCAAAAATAAACTTGAAATAATACCTATTACGAAAATTTAAATCCGTCTTAAATTGTGGTCGCCGTGTGAGCAGCAAATCCAAAAATTTCGAAATATCTGTTCTATGTATTCGAAATTTTGTCACACCGATTTTAACTAAAATATCAATGCATTTTATCGACTGGTGTTACCGACTGCTCAATACTCAATCACTATATATCAACAGCTTAAAACAGTTAAAAACGTTCTTAAGTATTATAATTCCTTTGGAAAATCATCAATTTGTGGAATTTTTTTACTGAAAACATTTGACTGGAGTCTAGCTTCTAAATTATGGGAGATATGGCTTTTTGCGGTTGACCCGACCCCAAAATATATAAATTTTTATCGATTTACCAAGTCGGTTTTCTGCAATCATCAGATATCTGTCTGCAAATTGTTACATATATAGCTTTAAAACTGAATGAGTGGGGAGAGCACCAGTGGGCTGGTATATACGAGTATTTATTCCAAAATTCAAGTCTCTAGTTTGCGATCATCAGCATAAACGGATTGTGTGTAGCAGTTTAGTCTGAAGTACAACCTTATTCAGCCAATATTGTAAGTATAAAGAGGCAAACAATTGATTCCCCGCACTCTAATGTCAAATGATGCCCTTTATAAAGACGAAGGTCGTCCGGTAGTCATAAACCGTTAGTTGACCTGATTTTCATTGTCACCTTGCCGTGTGCCATGTACAATTAGAAAGGAATCTCAAGTGCAACACACACATACACACACGCATACCAAAGAGCCTCACATATGAGAAGCTGTTAAGATTTATGTTTGATCAAAACCTGATTTGCTATAAAAACAAAAAGAAACAAATCTAATCATTAATTTTATTGTGCTGACGATCACTTTTTTGTTGAAATCATTAACAAATACGCGATTCTGTATATAAGAAATATAACGAAAAAGTCTGTCATTTGGGGTTGCGTTAGCTGAGTTTTATGCATAAATTATAAGCCAATTATGGGTGAATCACGATCAACCAATCGCCAATCGGAAACAGACGCGACAGCGTCTGGCGTCGGCGGCTCGATTGAAGCTGCTCAAAACAATGTGTTAAATGTGTTAAGAGCGAAATTATGTTAACAGATTAACAGCATTCCAAAACCCGCCGGCCAATCACCAATCACAAATCGCTACTCGCTAGTGGTCGTGGTCGTGATCACAGTCGTGGTCGTTGTCGTGTTTGTAGTCGAAGTCGTGGTCGGAGTCTTCCGCTAGCAAACGGCGAGCGGGCGCATCAAAAAATGGCACAAGAGAGCGCGACGGCTTAATTCGGCTAGATCAACTGGTCTAATTATAGCTACCGGCAGCGTTGGCGGTATAAAAGCTAAGTTAATATAGAAATTGTAAGCATTCTAACAGAACAGTAGGGGACGGCAAGATGCGCGCTTTGATTGTTTTGTATTTGGCGGCGGCAGTTAGTGCCGGTCGTTTGGGCTACAACTACAGGCCCGGCAGCGCAGCGGTTGCTACCGATGGCATTGGCAGCACTGGCAGCATTGGTAGCATTGGCAGTACTGGCAGCGGAACCGGTCTGGGCGGCCCAGTGAGCTACAGTGCGGTGCCACAGGCAGGCATTCATAAGGAATTCTTTTCTTTCCGTGCCAACGAGGCCGACTTTGAAGATCCCGATGCGGCACGCAAGATTGCTGCCGCGGTGAAGAAGAGCGTGCGTGTAATCTTTATTAAGGCTCCGGAAAATCGTGGCTACGAGAATGCTGTTCTGGCTCTGGCCAAGCAGGCTGCCGAGCAGCAAACCGCCATCTATCTGCTCCACAGGCAACCCGACCTCAACGAGCTGGCAAACAAGTTCAACGCCGTGCGCCAGAATGCCAACGCCAAGCCCGAGGTGCACTTTGTTAAGTACCGTACTCCGGAGGACGCTGCCAATGCACAGAAGGCTATCCAGAGCCAGTACGACTCGCTGGGTGGCACTAGCCAAAACATCAACGGTGGCGTGGCTAATGCCCTCAACTTTGCCTCCCGCTCACCTGCGCCCGTCAGCGCTGGACAGGTGCAGGAACCCGAGAGCAACTACTTGCCGGCCTCAATTCTACGACGCCTGCGCCATAAATAGGCCCTTAGTTATGAGTTGGAAAATAATTAGTTAAATTTTAATGTTGATCGATTTATAAAATAAAATTAATAGAATTTGAACATGTTTAAGAAATTATTTTCGATCCATTTGATATGATTTTTCACAGTATAATTATTTTAGTAATTACGCAACCTGTACCACCGTAAAAAGACAAATGGTGATAAACTTTTGACTTGTGGAATTTTGAGGTGCCTATGACTGCCCTATCAGCTGTCATAACATACATGGCCTAAGCTGTGTGAAGGTACCGTTGTTATGAACCCTTAACGCCTTGAAAATGGGTAAATCAGGGCGTGCCCGACTAGAGACGCCACACTTGTTTTAAGTCAGTTTTGTAATTTAAATACTGGAAATAAAAATTTTACTGTGTCGGAAGGTAGCGCTATTTAACATGCAATAAATATGCGAACTTTTGAAGTTTTGATACGATGGAGTCATAAACTGATCGAAAGGTTTCGTTCAAACTAGAGAAATAAAAAAGAAATCTGGACGAAATGTTAATATTTATAGGTGGATTACAGGAATTTGTTTAGACAGATGCAAACGTTTGCTTTAAATGCGCATCAAATGGTACCTCATTCATGCAAGTCACGATTAATTAAATTGTACTTTTTTGTATGAGATAAAATGCGTATGATAGCGTTCAGCAAATCCTGAATCTTTGTGGGTTATTCCCTATCATGAACCAAGAAACCGCTATTTTGGTGGGTAGCGCTAACATCCATTAAAATTGACACCATGAAACTTTCAAGCTATAGAAGGTACAGGTATGTTACTTCTAGTTTGAATGGTATTTTTATGGTTTATGCCCTTGCACTTTTTTTAAATAAGTGGGCAAAAACTAACATGAAAAAATCAAAAATTGTAATTTGATAATTTAAAAGAAAACGGTTCCACCGATATGTGTTTAATATATCGTAGCCATTGAAATTTCACAACTTTTGGTATATGACACATATCTGGCAAAATTCGCTTTTACCAGTACTACTATCATGTATGTGCTTCATACGTATTGCAAAAATAGACAGTCTTTTTTGTTTTTGTAATTGGCTTTGAACAGGGCAGGCAATAATTAGTTTAAATAAATTGAACTATTTCCTTGTGCATAGCTGAATTGCTTTAACTGATTTTGATTAACTTGGAATTATTTATTAAAAATGCCTAAATAAAGTTAAAAATCTTCTCTGCTTGATAGTTTGTAATATTTGTTTTATATATATATTAAATCATCATCGGAACTGATTTCATGTTGAATATATGTGTTCCTAAATAACTTTTTGCCGCGGTTATTTTAATTTTGTATGGAAAAGCTAATTGCGTCTGTTCACCAAACTCAAATAAAATATTTATTGATGTAGAATTTATTATCGGTAGTTTTCTTCACTCTTTTATGGTTCGAGGTATATTAACTATAATCAAAAGATATAGAAAAGATACAACCATTACCGTTGATAACCAGGTTCACGAACCAGAGAGAGGCATTGATTTGAACCGTGAACCGACCAGCCGAACCATAATTTGGATAATTATATTAATATCAATTTGACCTGAGCATACATACAGAGTAGACATACTTATATCTGGTATTATTGTCTTCAAAAACAATCAGCCAATATGGTGAAGTATAATTATCTCCAAAAGCATTAAATTAATATGTAGGAAATTGAATTTATTTACGCATTATTCAACAATAACTAGGGTTAAAAATCAGTCAAAGATCGCTGGCATTATCAATCGTATGATCTAAATTTATGTGGAATTTAGACACGGCGGAAGATCGAGGTGGGCAGGTAAGCATTTTCGGGCGACTTGGCGCTGGCTTGACGCACTGGACCCTGGGAGGCGAAGTTCAGGACGGGAGCAACACCACCGTTGTGGGCCTGGCTGGATCCGCCCAAAGAGTCGTACTGCGACTGGATGGCACGCTGAGCGTTGGCAGCATCCTCAGGAGTGCGGTACTTGACGAAGTGCACCTCGGGCTTGTTGTTGTTGTTGCTGCGGATGGCATTCAGTTTGTTGGCCAAGTCGCTGATGTCGGCCTGCTTGTTCAGGACATAGATGGCGGTCTCCTGCTGGGCAGCCTGCTTGGCCAGAGCCAGAGCAGCGTTCTCCAGACCACGGTTCTCGGGTCCCTTGATGAAGACAACGCGCAGACCCTTGTTCAGAGAGCTGGAAACCTTCTCCAAAGCTTGAGGCTCATCGAAGTCCTGTTCATTGGCGGTGAAGGTGAAGAACTCCTTCTCCAATTCAGCAGCTGGGGCAGGGGCGTTGTAAGAGACTGGAGCATCCAGGTTTCCGCCGGACAAGCCACCGAGGTTTCCGCCGGACAGGCCACCGAGGCTTCCACCGGACAGACCACCGATGTTTCCGCCGGACAGGCCACCGAGGTTTCCGCCGGACAGGCCACCGAGGCTACCGCCGGACAGGCCACCGAGGCTGCCGCCGCCGATGCTGCCACCGCCAATGCTGCCGCCGCTAATCAGGCCACCGCCGATGCTACCTCCACCGATGCTTCCACCTCCAATGCTGCCTCCACCGATGCTACCTCCTCCAATGCTGCCACCGCCAATTCCTGGGCTGAAGGACAGGCCTGAGTCGGAGTGGCCAACTGGCTGGTAGTTGTAGCCCAGCTTATCGGCGCAGGCAACTGCCACTAAGCACATGACCTGCACATGGAAGAGATGGATGAGGTAATCCCAATAAGGGTCGCAGTTGGCTCCTGGCTACTTACGATAAATGCACGCATCTTGAATTTAGCTGAAGTTCTTTAAGTTTGACTGTTCGGTTGTGTCTGACGTTTGGAGCACCATAGGGTCCACTATTTATACGAAAACCACAAAACTATGTCACTCGACTGCGCTCAAGTTCACGCAGAGACCGAGCCGCGGTGGTCGCTGCTGCTGCTGCTGTGGCCGATACGGCGTGGTTGTTGTTGCTGCTGCGGCTGCCGCAGCTGATGCTGTCACTCTTGAAACTTGAAGTATTTAGCAGTAACTTCTTTAGCTGCTTTTGTCTATTGAACTGATATCAAGCCCTGAAAGGCCAACGCGGTAAAAACAATGCCAACAATGTCAACATCGCAGCGCATCTGCGACTTGTCGGCCTATTCTTGCAAATATCGCTGTTGGTATTATGCAAATGGGCCGCAGCCCTTGCCCAAGAGCAAGTCGCATTGGCGAACCAAGTAGGGGCGAAACTTGAGGCCAGGCTCAGCAGCATCAGTATCGACATCGGCATCGGCGAAACGAGTTTACACTATTTTTTGATATGATCAAAACTTTAATAAAAGAAATTATTTTCTGCATGCATATTTGGATGCAAAAATAAATTTGGGTAGGTGCCGATCGATAGTGATACTAATTTTGAATTGGCGGCGCATCAAAACAAGTTTGAAGCGATATTTAAAATTTCCAGTCGGGTTTAGTATACATTTTGAATTTGTCTGGTGCCAAAGATTTCTAGTTTGGGAATTCCCAATCGATTATTGCGGCTAGTTTGGTATGAATTTCCAACTTTGCTGTTGTATTATTTGGCGAGGGACACCAAAAATTTATCAAGTTACATTCGAAGGAATGCGCATGTTAAACAAAACAATGGCCTCGATATCCATAAAATACACACAGATACAAAACAGAAATCAATTTTCAAATTTTTTCGCTTTTTGCGCATCCGTTTAGCCCTCAAAGTTGTTTGTTGGAGAGTTGGCTGTTAGGCAGTTGGATTGCCAAAATAGAAGCCATAAACTTAACAAGCGTTGCGACCTTGAGGTTTTACTGTTCGTCACCTGAAGCTATGCGACGGTAATCAGCTGGCGCCAGGCGACGTCCATTTAATCTGATCAGCGATTATCACGTTTTCATCATGCTTTATTGATATCATAAAAATTATTGTTTTTGACTTTTGGAGCCCTGCTATAGATAAATAAATGCCAACAACATATTTGATATTGAATTCATTTGCATAATAAAATGTTTTCAGCATTAAAATTCGAAAGATTCATAGCTGAGATAGCCGAATAGATTGGCAAATCGACGGCGCCTAACTGATGCATATCATAGATAAGTTTAGCTATGAGTAATCATAGCTCGGACTCCTTGCCATATATTAGCTACAACTTGAAGTAGTATAAAGTTACTCGAGTATTTTTGTCACACACAAATCTAAAATGACAAAATGACAGTTTTAACTACTATTAATTGATTGTAAAAATTCTTTTGTGAAACTCGTCAATATCCCTTTTCATTCATAACTTTGCTGATACTTTTTTAACTAAGCTCCGTTTGGCACTGCTTGAGAAGTTGTCAATCAAGATTCAGTGTTAAAGCCACAGCCTAAAACCAAAAATAATTTGTCTTCGTTGTTTTTACGACTCCACCCAGCCCACTAAGCCGTGTAGCTAGCTGCTCTGCTGCCGCGCAGCTCGCTTGGTGGGATGTTCGGCAGTTCGGCGTCTCGGTTGATGGTGCTGCCACCGCCTATCGCTGGTGGCAATGTCATATGCAAACGAAACAAATGTAAACATATTAAAATAAACCAGCTACAATTTCAAGGTCTCGGGCGCCACACGCTCATAAAAGATGCACGCAGCAGCAATATAAAGCCAAAACACAAAAAACTGAAAAGGAAAAAAATAAAAAAGCAGTCACAAAATAGCAGAGCGCACCGCACGCACAACAACAATTGATAAAAGCCGTTGGACAACGTTGGCGCATCAATAAATAAATAAAATGCGACCAGGCCTGGGATCGAGCTGAGAGCAGCATTTTATGTTAATGCCCCACGGGCCAGCCGGGTCAATCGATCTATTTATACCCAACACTTCTCTAGTCTACGACGCACGGAGCACAGCCACTGGCCAAGCTCACACACAGTTTATTAGCAATATATGTATATATATTTATAAAAATATTTTTATCCTTTTAAATAATACCATCATTTGGCAATGTCAACTTGGATGGAGATTTTCAAGTGACTGGGCACAACAAAAAATCGGTTTTTATTGCCGCCTTGCTATAAATTGGAGCATTAATTAATTCTCTAAATTGTCAAGTTTATCTGAAAAAATTGCAAAAATGTTGTCGTCTGTTGGTGCCAGTTTAACGAGTTTGTTTAGTTCTTTCTTCGCGTTTGCATAAATGTTTGTGGTGCCGCCAGTTAAGGACTTTTTATTTGCAAATATTTCCGCATGCCACAAAGCAAAGTATTAAACAATATAAAAGTGGACTTAAGCACATGCAAATTTGTCCAATTTGGCATACAAATAAATTATGGCAATTATCGCAAGCCAAAAAACCCAAAAGCAACCTAAAACCGAACCTAAACGAAAAGTCAAGCTCATAAAATATAAAATTTTAATAACTCGTCACCTATGAAAAAAAAAACACATCAAATCAAATTATTGCCAATTTATTTATCTCTGGCCAATTTATTTGTCAATTTGCCATAACGGCCAAAACGTTTTGTGTAAACAATCAAGTATCGACGACGGCAGCTGCTGATTTTTTGACAAATAGACGTAAAATATTTATCTAATAGATAAGCATAAAAAATTAGATTTAGCCATGTACCTAGAAGCATTTAATGTTGCCAAATCAAGCATAAAATTACCACAACAATTTACAAAAAACTCAAAGGAAAGCGGATAAAAACAAGTCCTTAGAATGGACATAAGCAAAACACGGTTCAATAAGTCTGTAGGATGTTCCTAACTGATACGCCCTGTTGTTGTGGCGATAAAGCACAGGAAAGCAGAAAAAGTGCGCACATAAATTCGCAGCTTATTGTGAGCGTCTCAGCGCCCACAAGTAGGCAATAACTTATTTTTGTGGCCTGCATGAGGACGAGGCGTAGGCTTAGTCCCAGCTAAGAACATCTAAGTACATAGGGTCCACAGAATATACATACAGCCACAGCTGACACTTGTGCCCTGCTTTTTATTTTAATTGCAAACATGCCCACACATAATGCCCACATATAATGTTCTCGTCGGCCTATGGCGACGCGGCTGCTTTTTCGAACTCGTTTACGAGTAAGGACAGTATCTAAGCAGCACTTTACGAGCACTGACAGTAACAACAACAACAACAACAGCAACAGCAACTGTGTAATGACAACAACAACAGGCAGCTACCAACTTTTGCATGTGCAAATTGTCGTTTAATTTATTAAGCAGCGAACGCGAACGCTTTTAATATAAACATACAGAACACTAATTACACACACACCTACACACGCACACTCACGCACTTGTGCGAATGTGCTGTAATTAGAAAATAAAGCACCCACTCAACCACACACACATGCACACACTTGCACATGCATATATAAGCTCGTTGTCATAAATTTGGCCCACAGTGCGTATGTGTCGTGAAAAACCTTAAAGAGCGCAGTAACAATAAAAATAAAACAAGCTGACATAACTAATCTGCCAGTTGAGCTTCGCTTAAGGTTGCTGCATTTGGCCGTTGGCCTCTGGCTGAAAACGGGTTAACAGACTAGACAGCTTTTGGCTTCGACTATCACCTGGTTTGTTGGCCTTTCCGTTGCGTGCACACCCGCTATGAATTTTATGGCCAGATTGAACTTGAAGTTGTCGCCAGGGCTAATTTGCATTTCTAATGAATTCAATACGATAACTTAACTATAGGCCAATGGTCCACACTTTTGCACATTAGGAGTCGAAGTTTTTGAGAGTGAATAGTTAGAACAAGCACGAGAGAGTGGTTATTTTCGACTAGGGGTCAACCTGTACTGTTATCTCATATGTCTCATATATTTTCTTGCATCTACTTCTATATATATATATATATATATATATATATATCACCGTTTATTTTTTTTTCGAGTTTAGGGTTTAGTTTAGTGAGTTTAGTTTAGGCCTGAAACATAATTGATCTGTATATAATATATACCTTGTCTTAAAATTAAACTCGTTGTTTGCAAGTGGTTATTTATGGTTCGAAGATATATTTCTATCCCTAATATAAATATACATATGCAAAACCGCTAGCTCCATTTGAACTGCTTACAAACAATTTGAAATACCTAACAAGATCGAAAAGTATTTTCTTGTATGTCAGTTGCAGTTGAAATTAATATTGTAAATTAAATATTATAATTTTAAACCATTGTCAGCTAAATTGTCAAAATGCGTGGCAATGGTTCCATTGTTTGGGCCGGGTCCCAAAGCCAGACCAATGTATTATTGTTGCATTTTATTTAGTCTGCCAGAATTATGCTAGTTACATAACCAATTCACGCTGTGTCAGCTCAATTACTGTGCGCCACCCACTGTGAGTCCGCATTGTTTGTCTGCTGGCTATAATATGGATTTTCAGAGACCTCACACCGGCAGCTCGGCTACTGCTTTGTTTAATGTATTTGGTAGACAACTTTGCAGCTTGTTATGGTGCGAGTGAAAGTACACGGCGCGTATGCTTGATGCGGGCTTGTCTGAGACTGCCAAATGGTCGTATTGAGTATTCTCACTCCAGGCTGCTGTTCACTATGTGGCGCGCCCAGTTGCTGTTTATGCGCCGTACATGACAATGAGTTTAGGCTTCATTCTCAGCCAGAGCATAATGCGCATTGTCCGCACTCGTCACGTCTAGGAGCTGTGGGTGTGCAGACGGACATGGACCCAAACCCGAAACCGACAGAGGGCCATATTAAGTGCTGCCATCATGTAGTTATATCAAAAGTGACTTTGGCACGTGTGCCGTAAGTCCGCTCGTCCGTCCACTTGGCATCAGCGTCCCCCGCCAGCCATTTGATGAGCAGCCGATTCTAGGTTGGCACACCTAGAATGGAAAAACTAGCAAACGATGTAATAACAATTCCTGAAACGTCCCAAACGCTTTTGTAGTTGATGCAGCAATGTTGATCTTCGCGCGGTTTAATCAATCAGCAAAACGTTGCACGTGCTTGTCTCTGACCAACCGCACGCGTTACTAAGCCTGGGTAATTTATGAGCCTGGTCAGAGGCAAATAAATGGAAATCGTGGCTTAACCAGGGCTCGCAACTGCAAAATTCATAAATTGTCTGTAAAGGTTATCATATTTTGATGACCCAGGCCGTGTAAGTAGCAAATGCCAAATGCTTTTTCGATTTTCTTTTCATATATTTTTGTTCTCTCTGTTTTTCTGTGCGTACGTGAGCAGGTGACAGAGCTGTCACCCCCCACCACCACGATGACAGTTATCTATGCAGCCAAGGTATATTGCCTGCCCAGGTATGGTTGGATACTTTTTGCTCTATCAATAAGCTTCGTCCAGGGTCACAGTTGGCTTCAACGTATTTTAGCGTGCGTCACGTTTCAAATTTATTACGCAAAATATTCTTCAATTTAGCGCGCCTTCCTTGTCTATGCTCGTAAACACCTCACCGCGACAGCGCTGACATTAGGCAAGCGCCACATGCTGACAGCACATTTCAGTTTAAGTGGAGGCCAAATTCACAGAAAGAAGAAGGAAGGAGAAGAAAAAAATCTTGAAAGTGCCTCAGAATGATGACTCTTTTATTGAGACAACAACTACTTAGACAGCTACAAAACTTCAAATTTAAATAATCAACTTTTACCATATTATAAAGTTGCCCTCAGTAGAAGAGTTGTGCGGGTAATCAAATCATTGTGAAAAGTACATAACGAGGTTTAAGGCTAAAAGTTAAACTGCAAATAAAAATATTTATACAAGCACTCTACGTTAAATCTTTGTCCTTTGTATTCTCAAAGTTAAGAAGCTTTAGAGCCCTAATCTAGCAGGTAAGGGTGGTGGGTAGCAGGTTATGTGGCAAACGCAAAACCCCTTGAAAGCGAGCACATGTTCTATTATTGTCAAATTGTAAGGCAAATAAAAACCAGAGCACAAACCACTTCTTAAAGTGGATGTGTGTGCGACTCCAGTGACTGTCAAGCGAACGCTTATCAATATTTGCACAGTTACAGGGCGCGATTTTTCGGAGACTGCCTGAAAGGCAAATAAGAAATTCCAAAGTAATCAAAAACTCATTGTGTTGCTTTCGCTCTCTTTCTATTTTGGCAATCTCGCGCTCTGTCTTTTGCTCTGGCTGTTTCTGTTGGAACGGCAGGCAGGCAACTATATTTTTATCATCGTGCTTTGGTTATTGCAAATTGCAAAGGCAAAACGCCTTCGCACACATTGCCACTTAACTTGGCATTCAATTGGCGTTAAGCTTTCCCCAACGCCCCGCACACATATATACAAAAACAACAACAACAAGAGCTTTCACAACAATAAGCACGCCTAACGCATTTGCCACGCTTCGGAAAAGTTTTTTAAAGAAATTTTCCTTTTGAGGCGAGAGCATTTTATGTTTATAGTGGTCGCAGCAGCATTGACACTTGTTAAAAGTAGCCGCAATGCCATTTTGTATTTTGTTTTTGGTTTGTTTTTTTTTCTTTGTATTTTATATTTTGTGTGCTTTCTCTGGTCGTTAAAGCGCTTTTCTATTTATTTATATGAAAACTTTAGCTGGCAATTTGCGAGTACATAAAAGAAATTTATTTTATGCGGCGCTATTTTGTAAAGTAGCCACTTAAACTTAAAGCACAGCCACACCCCGAATTCCACCCTCTCTATCTCTCTGACTCTTTTCTCCTCTTTCTGGCTGTACGTGACACTGGCAAGTTTAATAAGCAGTTTAAAAAAAACGTTGCCTGCTTATGGGCGCCCAAACGCGGGTCTCGTAATGAAACATCCGCTTGTCAGACCGAAAGATAAAGCCTCCAAATTTATTGCTCGCCGTGAATATTGCAGCTGCGATTGCGCTCGTATTTGTGTCATTTGAATTTGATGTAGCTTCGAGTATTTGATAAGTGAAAGCGTCAGATTGACAGACGGTAATGACTTTATTAATGGCAGCTGAGACTTATTGCGACTTACTTTGCGACAGCGACAATGCTGTCTAAGCAATTTCCCTCACAGCATTCGCACTTCGATTGCTCAACCTGTTAGTAGTTAGGCACTTTGGGTTTGTGCCTTTAAGCGCAAGGTAAATAAAAATTTATTGATCCAAGCAATTAGCGTTAATTGAGTAAATAAACAATATTTCAACATGCGTTCTGCCACATAAAAATAAAGCTAATGGCCGAACAATGGCTCCAAATTGTCTGGCTCTGTAGCCGCAAGTATCTGTATCTGTATCATTGTTGTTGTTGAGTCTGAAATGCCATTCAGGGAGAAGCCACAAGGGAAAACAAAAATAAGGAGCCTCATTAGGTTTTGCAGCTGTTTCAATTTTCTTAAAATTTCCAGCAAGCGGTACCCTCTGTACTGTCAAGCTTAAAGTCGTGGCACGAGAAAAACCCAAGGAGCAACTATGTAGTACGATAGTTGTCATAAGTGCCACTAAATCAGAACTGCAAGCTGGCCACTGTGTGGGGCTTGTTGTGCGTCTCGACTCTCCGCAAACTCCACTTGTCTGGTCTCGAGTTACGGCCACATTGATGTATTTTATGTGCGTGCTGGACCGGGCTGGGGCCGGGCATGACAAACTGGGACGTGCAGAGAAATTACAAATACAAGAGGGCGTACTTTATATGCAGACATGGACGGCAGATTGAGAGACAAACTGGCCAGTGAATCGAAGTAGAGTACTTCTCGAAACATACTCCAGCAGGCGGGCCCACTCTATGTTTTCTGTTTTCTGTTCTGCAATGCAAAACTTTGCGGTTGCTCAATTTAAAAAGTACACAAAAATTGCTACAAAATGAATTTTTATGATATGCAAATAAGTGTGTTTTTGTGTTTGCACGAACAGAGCCCGGCACACGCGGTCATATGCAAATTTTCTATTAAAATTTTAAGCACTGCTGTTTTCCCACCGTGTTTGTGCGTGTGTATATGTTATTGTGTATGAAAGTCAACATTTGAGCACAAAAAACAATTAAATTCGGTTGAAATTGCATTTCTGCACTGCTACAAATCCACCGCTGAGCGTCAATCCAAGGCGACACATCTTAAGTGCGGTGTGCGAGTCGTCAATTTGTAATGACAGTTTTATATCTGAGAGGTTCACTTCGACCGATTGATTAAGCCGTGCTTCCGCACTCCCAGGTAATCGCAACACTGAAAGAGGGCCCAACATGTGGGCGTGCCACGCCTGTTCGTTCAGTTGTGTGTGCGCGTGTGAAGGAAGATATGGCGCATAAAATAAAGAATCACTGGGGCACATAAAATGTGTGCAGCACTCTTTGGTTGTGTGTGCAGGCGTTTTAAAATGGTTTTCACAGCCACTCCCAACACCGTCGATAAGATCCATGTAAATAAAGCTTACAATGTGACCGTTAAGTGCGCAATACCGTTCTCCATAATATATAGTTTTCAACTATAATGCTTCAAAAATAATACCAATAATAAAAGAATAAAATTTATATTAATATGTTCTATATATCTCAATAAATAAATACCAATAATAACAATCATAACAATAATACTAATAATAGTAAATATAATAAAAATATTTGTATATGTTCTAGTATATCTGAATTCAAGCTTTTCTCGTACTAAACTGAAATAGACAAAAAACTTAAGCACGTTAAGGAAAATATTTAAATGCCAGCATCTCATATTTACGGTGCCAAGTATCGACTATCTTTTCTTTGGGCCAATTTTAGAGTAATATTCAAATTATATTTCCCTTTTTTAGAAAACCGTGTAAATGACAGCAATTTTGGGTATTTTCAGCCGTAAGGCAACAACTAATTTCAAAATAAAGTGAATTTATGGTTTTAATTTTTTGTTTTTGCCTAAGGTGTCAACTGCACAGGAGGTACGCTTTAGCCGGGTATTGTTGCATATTTGCTCGACCGGAACCAGGTAGAATTGGTAAATGTGTTTTGTGGCATGTCAAGAGCAGCTGCATGCAATTAAAAATAATTAAAAGCCAGGTGGTGGGCAAAGCTATGAAATATCTGGCAGGCACTGACCAGGGCAAATGCAGGATGCATGCCTTCGAGTCGACGGCACATGCAAAATGTAACCGAGTAATGGCCACGCCCACGCCCACGCCCTTGAAACCACAGCTCCAACAATTTTGGGGTAAGGAAAACAAATGAATTTCATTTCCGGCAAATTTGTACTCTAGCAAAAAGATTGCCTGCCGCAAATGCCAGCGACGAAAACTATGAAAATTGCTTAACTTAAGTTCTCTGACAACTTATTTGTTGGCGTCGCGTCGCGTCGCAGCGCAGTAAAAGCCGCAACTAATTACAACAAAATTGTCATTAGTTTCAACTTGTCGGCCGCACAACGAGCAAAGTTTTTGTTCATGTTTTGCCAGTTAGTCGTTGGGGATGGGGCTTCGCTGTGGCAGCGTCGCCCTAGCCATTGCCATTTTTTGCGCGTTTCCGTTTCCGCTGCCGATGCGCAGCCGTTTGGAACAGTGCCAGCGCAACATGCACTTGACTTTTATGGAGGAATCGGGAACAAGACGACGCGGGAGGAACGGATGCATTTATAGAGTCGTGCAGCCGGTATCCTGCAATTGAATGGCCGCCCCTGTCTGACTGGCAACAGTTGGCATTGACCATATTAGCGTGCCTGTGCAGTCCCTGAGCGGAGGCGAAAACGAAGACGGCAACGGCTCGTTGACAAATGAATTATGTTTCCAAGTAGATGCAACAAGTTATGAGTTTTTCGTTCACTACCGACGTATATCTTCGCCCTCAAACATAATAAATTTTAATCCACTTTTCCGAAATGTATTTGCTTTAGCAAAATGTACATGCATATACAATTAGATTGCTGTATGTATGTTATCTTATGCCATAAAACAGTATAAATTAATTTAATGGTTCGGACTGTCTTGTATATATCAATTGTATCCTAGATGTTTTGGGCTGCTATTATCCTAGAAATATATTGTCGGAGGGCCGCCCATCTGCAACATTCTGTTTTATTTTTACAAAGCTTCAGTTTCTTATATCTTTTCTTGACACAATTTAAAAGAATTGAAGAAATTAGTTGTCTTCTCTTTTTTTCCAAGCGAATAAAACCATTTGCTTTATTTATAAATTTAGTTTCTCAGCCCATTAAATTTAGTTACTTTAATAGTTTGGCCAAATAAATAATGCGCTCCACTTATTTCGTTTAATTTCGCATTTGCTTCGCTCGCTTTAATATTTTAGATGACAGCGCTCGCTCGATCAAAATGATTTATTTTGAAAACAGAAAAAGCGGGTCTATCAGTGGCGGGGCAAGTGCAGTTTCTGGCGGAAGCGCTGCGTTTATCTGAAGGCAGCCCGTACAACATACTGTGGCCCATATGAGAGTACTTTAAGAAGCAAATGGGTTGAGAGGTTGCAACTGTAGGCAAGTAAAATCAAACAAAAAGTTTAGATGTTGAAAAATGGGAATGGCGTCTGCTGCTGCTTACACAGCAAAGGATTGTCTTTCTGGTCCTGGGTAGGAACCAGTTGCAAAACTTCTTTCATCTTTGCTGTGGCGCGCGTGTGAGCTTAAGACGCACTGAGTACAATCCATCATTACGAACAACGAACTGCGGGGTAACAGCAGGAGACACGAGCTGGCACGGAGACATCAGCATAGAGTAGCAGCAGCTGTATCCAGTCACTGAGCTCGTTCCTTTTTGAGGCAAACGCCGAGTGCAGCGACAATATTTTTCAATTTTCTTCAGCAATCGAGCGTTGATAACAAACTAATGCTGGTTGCAGTTAAGTTGTTGCTGGAGCTCCAAAGGCAAGCTGAAAGCGAACAGCGGTAACTCAACTATTTCCGGCCAAGACAAAGATGCCATTTGAGTTAATTTGTGTTGGCTGAATAGCATATTACGTATACGTCATGTACGCCAAGCTGCACAGATTCCTGTTTGACGACCCAGGGTGGGGGAATTGGAACAGCTCAAAAGTTTGTCAAAGCACACATCAAAGTTGCACTTTAACTATGCTCATAAATAAACCTAAAAGCTCTTTCATTCTTAAAATAGTTTTTGTATATTGCTTGTTGCTGAAAAGAGGTGTAGCTACAACTTGAAATACTTTCATCATTAAAATTCACATTTTAAATGAGATGTCATAGGTATATTGTTTTTATAGGAGCACTTATAATTGAAATTAAATTAATTCCGGAAAATTTGTAAAATTGACATTTAAATATGTTAAATGGAATGACAGCCACAAGCTTCAAGGTAGTTCAGCGGCAATGACAATATTGTGTACACACCATTAATGTGGATTTAATGAAAACTGAAAATAATTATTTGTAAAAAAATGGAAATATCACATTACGCATAAAATGATTTAAGGGCACGCCCACAGACTCCAATAATCCTTATTAAACGGCAGAGGGTAAACTGACAAGAGCATCCACTACCATGCTAAATAACCACATGTCCGTCATCAGCTCTTGGCTTTGGCTTTTCATAAAACTGTTTTTGTCGTTGCCGTTGCCAGAACGTTGTGTACGTAATGAGCGTGCGTCACTCAATCTGCCGCATGCGGCACGACAGCAACGACGCTGCAAGTTGCACTACCAGATCAACGCTGTACTCTGCCCTGCTCGGTACTTTTCAGTTGTGTATTGTTGCGCGCAGCATCACATCCTCATTTAAATCTGTGGTCCACGATAATCACAAACCAAATATATGCAAATTGTGTCCGCCGTGCTCTGGGTCCTGCTGTACTTGCCAACCAATTTAATCTGATTTTTTTTCTTGTTGCTTTTGTTGTGGGCCGTCGATGGAGTCCCCGAATGCTAACTATGGGCTTATCCATCTGTACATACATATATGCCTGTATGTATGTGTATGCAAATTAATTAACTGAAGTTCAGCTTGGGTGGAATGCAATTGAAGGAATTTAATATGGCTTAATTGAAAGATATTTCACAGTCATGGTAACTCAATGCCGTGAATACACAAACTGCGATTCGCTGAAAAATATTTTGGTTAATTGTTGTTTTCCCATGAATACATTTTTCAGTTTACATCAATTCGAATTAATGCTTGCGTTTTAACTTTTTTTTAATTAACATCAAGATAAAATGGGCTATAAAATAGGAACTCAGAATGACATATTTTAAATATAAACTTAATATCGTATTATGTATAGGAAGTTCAAAGATTTATAAGAAACAAGATTTTATAACTGTAGTTAGAAGCTACAAGTAGTTTTCATTTAGTAAAAAAATTAATTGTATTTTTTTTATTCGTGTTTATTCCATTTCTAAAACGAATTAAATTTCATTTTAGACTTAACTGTGTACTTTTCACCATTTATTATAAAAAACATTTTATTAATGGAGTCTACCATTATATAAGTGCATAATTCTTTAATCTGTATAATTAATTATACATTATGCATTCATAGCAAATACTTATCTCTCATTAGGATTTGCCTTCTTAAGACTTTTCCCATTTGCGTGTCGCCACGCCTCAGACCACCGCTCACTTGCACTGCTGTCCATAGTTGAACCCCGAAACTATGCTGAACAACTATACAAACACAGATAAAGTTCAACGTTGCGGTGTCAGCGGCTGCCCGTTGCCTGCGGTTGCACCATGTCTCACGATTTTGGCCGGGATCTTGTTTGGCTATGTTGGTCTTTGCTTCTCGACTGCGTTTAAAGCACCGAAGTTCGTTAATGCGAATACGTGAGCGTTGTTCAGATTCGCAGACACTAACTAAGGCAGCACCTGCCAGGAGCTTCTGTTCGGTTTATTGATACGGCACGAGCTCATTGTGCTACAAAACTAAAACATCAACAATTGTTGTGCCGAGCTGTCTGTTTTCATCCCAAATCTCGCAATTCAAATGCCAAGCAATCGGGCCTATCGGTAGCCGTAACTCCCAGGTCATTGAAGTTGAAGTGCGAACTTCAATATGACAGACAACACACCTTATATAACCCAATGCGGCCGTGTATTCCGCTGTTGGTCAGCAATTGGAGCGAACCTTCGAGCGTATAGCTGGGACAGCATTAATAAATTCCGCACGTACTGGGCCCTCCATATAAATCTGCCTCAAGCATATCCTTATCCTTGAAAATTGCAACTGCAAAGCAGCAGAAGCAGCAGCGACGCCGAGCTAGGAAACAGAGTTGAGCAGGCTAAGTCTTATGGCAAAGAAAAAAAGAGCCTCGAACAGCAGCAAAAGCAACGCATTCCAGGAATTGAAACAAAAAAAAGAAACAATACCAAAACCAAATCCTTCTGTGGGCTTTCCAGGATTGGATACGTTTTTGTAGTACGTCAATGAGGGTGGGTCGTACCGACGACAACGACGAACACTGCGCTGGAGACGTGCACACCCACACACCACACACACAGCTAGCTAATAAAGGCAGCTGCCTTTTGGATAAGCCAAACGGATAAAGCTGGCCGTTTTAGGGGCAATGTTTTTGGCCTGCCAACTGCAACAGTTTCCGTGGCATTCCAACGCATGCGCCCAGCCATTTTTGCCAGCAGCAACAAACAGCAACAGGCTAAAGCAGCAACAAGAAACAACAACAACAACAGCGACAGCGAAACACATCACATAGCGGCTTTCAGTTCAGCCAGGAGGCGCAATCTAAATTGCGGGACGAGCATTGCATTTTTATGCGTTGCCAGAGCTGTCAAACTGCTTGTTCATTGTCCTTGTACTCCTCTTCTAACCCATTTTTATAGAGCACTACGTCCATATATTATATTAGTGTAGTATCGAGTTGGAGAAATAGACAGCGTAATATAAATCTAATTTATATAGAAGCTTACACATTTTATATCTGTTTAAATATTCACGAAGTATGCAGTTTATGTAAGGCTGTAAGCAGAATTGTGAAAAATTGCTTATCGTCAATATTTAAACAGACATATTTACTTCAGAGTGGAAGGGCTAAAAAAAAATTAAACAATTTGATTAATTTCTTAAGAATTTATTTCATATTCTATTAATGCAGCTAAAAAAAACGAACAGGTAATGTAACATAACTATGTATGTATAACTGTATGTTACTTTAAAAATAAGGAATAAAAAACGGACAAAGTATATGCATCCCTTTTATATACTATAAAAGTTCGACTGACAAAATAAATAAATCACCTGACTAAGCGGTGCATCGCAAATGCCGGCATTTACGACCGCAGGGTATCTAGTTGTGTCAAGTTGTTTTGATTGGAGCTGATAGCACACCTGATTAATGAGGAAATCAACTTATTGTTGACCAGTTAAGTGGGTTCCGCCAAGTAAAACTATTCAACGTAATACGGCAAATTATGCAGGAGCACAGGCGTCTGGGGTCCGTCAAGGCTTTTGGTACTGGTGTAGAGATTCTGGTCCTGCCGCTTGCAAGTATTGTGGCAGCTGCTGCGCTTATTTAAAATTTATGAAAACGCATCAGCTGCACAGCACGTTCCATTATTTGCCAGATAACTCAGCAACTGGCGGTGGCAAACAGCACAACGAGCACGCCCAAGGACTAGAGCAGCCCAGGACGCCTGCGAGTATGCGTCACTTTGAGTGTGTGTGTGTGTGTGTGTGTTACCCAGGTGTAAGTATGTGTGTGTGTGTGTGTGTGGAGTGCACACTGGACATTTTTCACCAGCTTCGACGACTAACAGCAGCAGGAGTTACACCAAGAAGCATCTTTACACAATTTATGTGTGCAATGTGAAAAATTTGAAACAGCAAATGCTGTAAATTGTGTGACGCACACACAAACACACATACATACGCAGCTTCAAAAAAAAATTGGTTGACGTATGTATGTGTCGTGTGGGTGTGCGTGTGTAAGGACATTTTATGTTTAACCAAGCATAATCCTATTAAATGTGACAGGGGACGACAATTGGTTGGAGTCTTGGCGCAGACAGACCATGTAATGAGCACCCCGCTGGCCTGCAATGACGTTGGCAACATTGTCAGATCAGTGGAGTGTGTTAAAATGTGACAAACTGCTTTTATTTATAACCCAGACAACATGCATAACGATACAATGCCAGCAACATTAGTCGCCGCCCACGAAAAGAGATTTTGATTATTGCGCAGCGCATTTGGTGGTGCAGTGGTTCTACTAGCATTAGATGCGATATTGCCAAAGTGCCCGCAGCGTTTCGCCGGCCTGGGTGCCTGCACTTGAAATGTTACATAAATGCAAATGCAACGGGGATTCAAGGACGAGCTGCCGCATTCATTTGTCTTGCTCAGCGCACGGCAGGCAGCGGTCCTGCCCAGAGCAGAACTGTTGCACTTGGCACCACCGCCTGCCCATGCAACCAGGTTTGCGTCGGCGTCACCCACCAGAGGCAACCGTTGACTAGTTTCGCAGTGTAATTCAATTGGTCGGCATTAAATATTTAAAATGCTGACGCAGGCTTCAGCTGCACGTGTACACATGTGTGCATTACACACGCTCTTTCTCTCTCCACTCTTAATCGAATTATGCACGTTGCACATACGCAACGTGAGCCCCCCGACGCACAGTGCTGCCGATGTCGAAAGCTTCCGCTAAAAACTTGCTTTCTACCGGAGTTGATGTTCATGAGATGCTGTTGTGCGCACAACAAATTCTAACGATTTTTACATTAGCAGCCACGGCCATAGTCAACACCCACCCGCCTGACAACTGTCTATCTTCTTTGACAACCTCGGCAGACGTTTCCGACGCCGTTTTGTTGGGGGTTCTCTAAAATGGGAACATCTTCCGCTCTGCCATTTATGTTGATGCCAGCCTCGTTCTGTCGCCTGTGGAGACAACACGCGAGTGCTTCTTCTTCCATAGATTTATTCTGTTTAATTGTTGTATTTAATTTCCCATCCCTTGCATTGAAAACTTAATAACATTTCTATAATATTTAAAGTAAATCTGATTTCATATCTGTAGTCTCTAAATCTTAAAATCAGTTGTAATGTTCAAGTTTGATATGCGTGAGATAAGAATCGCTGAAAACTAGTACTTACCTTTCAAACGGTATAGAACTTTAAACTAGTTTAAAACCAAAGTCTCGTTCGTCTTAAACAATTATCTAATACATGTGTTTAATCATATTGTTTAGTTTTCTCTTTTGTAATTTATTTTCCTAAATAATCCATGGTAGAGCTGTTTTATTATCATTTTTGCGAGAAAACTCAATAATAAATACCAGTAGTAGGAATATACTTATACCTGCAGGACCAACCTTGTAATGCTTAAATCTGTTAGGCCATCTTTAATCGCATTCCATGTTTTAAATGAAATTCTTAATTAATAATAATTACTCGTATAACAATAATTTTATAAGCTTTAGTATTCCGAATGCCCCGAAATAAACCACACAGCGGTTTTACCAGTCATCAGGTTACTAGCCGAATATAAACCCCATGGTACGTGCTGGACTTTTGTTGTCAGTATATAATCCAGCACTCTCAAAGCTGTGTAAAAATAGCATGCTGCTACTATATTTATGCCTGAAAGTAATAAATGGCAGCAGAGCTATTTGGCCATTTGACATAATTCCACCAGCAAATTGCGTGGGAGCTTGAAACAGTAATTCAAATGGAAAGTTTTCAGTATATATATATATGCACCAGAAAGTGGAATCGGTGTGACAGTGAAAGATTGATTTAAAATTTAAAAAATGAATTGAATTGTTTATTACATTGCAACAATGTTTTTCTTTCGTTTTAATGTCAATTTATAAAAAGTTGTTTTGCTTATAAGCTAAATAGTACATATAACATAGGTAAGTATTATATCATTTTGCTCGAATTGATTTTTACAATTAAAATTTAGTTAATGCATAATATACTGACTATCTTGTAAATAGTTGTTGTTGTGCTTTAAATACACTAACTACAAGACTGCAGCAACTAGATTAATACAACACCATAAATACATTCATCGAACATTTTGTTTTATTCAACTTTGCAATATCGCTTGTATTTTTTTTGTTTTAGTATTGTGGCGCTTAGAACTAAACCTTAAGATTATTGCCCAGCCTTTAGTGGACAGACGGAATGCTCGGGGTTTAAAATTCTTTTTAAAGAAGGGACCAACGTAAATACTTTTGACCGGCTCACGGGTCGTTTTTTTTTTTTTTGTAGTTTTATTTATTTATTTTGCTAAAACAAAAAACGCAAAATTTAATATAATTGACGAAAATAAGGGAAATGCAAATGAATGTTAAATGCAAAACAAAATAAAATTATTTAAATCAATTAAATAAGATTTTTGCTTATTGCAATTACGTGTATTTAGTGTCTTGGGCTTTGGGTAATTTTAATTGCCATTTGTTGTTGCTGGTTAAAATTTCGTTAAAAGCTCGCAGGTTGTTTTCTTTTTAATAGATATTTATGAAATTGTTTTCGTTTTATTAAATTATGTTTTTTTTTGCGCACGTTTATATGATTAGTTACAAATGTATTTTAAATGCAACGACAAGTTATTTGCACAATTAATTAAAATTATATACATACATACATGTATAATATATGGTACGTACATATGTACATATGTAGGCATATATTTTGTCTAAAACGTACATACATTATGGATAACGGCACATTGTTAAATGCTCCTTCATGCGCTGATATGTGACTATGCCTATGAGTGGTGGAGGAAGGGTTGGTGATGATGGGCGCGTGAGAATATTTGTATGAATGTCTACTCAAATTCCATACAGACCATGTGTCGTATACGCAATTTGTCCGCCTTTATTGCCTATTTCTTCTTGCCTTTGCGCTTGTTCTTGCCGCGATTGTTGTTGCCGTTGTTGTTGCTGTTGTTGCGAATACTCTGCTTGTTCGCCTCGAGCCTCGGTATGCCGCTGGTGACAATGTTGGAGATAGTGCGCGTTGTGGTCACCACACTGGTACTGGGCTCCCCAGCAGCTGCAGGCGCTGTCGCGACGGGCAGTGCCTCAGTGGTTGTGGTGGTGGTTGTGATGGTTTCGCCCTGCTGCTGATCGAAGATTTGACGCTCGGACCCGCCGCTGCTCAGCAGACGATTGAATAAAGTCTCCCCAGATTCGCCAGCGTCTGAACGGCGTCCCGTCTTCTTCTGCTTCGTCACCACCTCCGTGACGGTGACGACGGCCCCGCTCTCGCTGGCCGCCGGCAGTGTGTAGGTGCGTTGCGTTTCGACCACCGAGCCGCCATCGGCGCTCAGCAAGTCCTCGACGGACTTGCGCAGCTGTTTTGAGATCTCGGCCAGAGCACGCTGCTCGGCCTGCAGCTGGGCCAGAGTGTCGCCACAGGTCGCTGCGGTCTGCGACATACCACATGCTTGCTCCTCCTTCCCCACCTCCTCCTGTTCCGCCTGCTTCATGGTATTGTACGTCTGTGACTTTTGCAGCTTGCTGCCCGCGGCCACAGTGTTGAGATTCTCGATTACCTGCGCGCCCTGCACGTAGGCAATGTTTAGTTGTTCCTCGGCATTGTCTTCCTCGTCGGAATCGTCGCTGTCATCGTCCGAGGAGTCGCTACTCTCTTCCTCCTCCTCGTCGTCGTCCTGCTCATCATCGTCGTCGTCGTCGTCGTCGTCGTTGGCGGCCAATTGGCTCGCCAATTTGCCAATTATGGTATTGCGATTGCTGTCCCTGATCAGCGCTTCCAGCAGCTGTTGATTGCCGTTCTTGGCATCGTCGTGGCCTTTAGTTCTGGCCGCTGGCTTCGCTGTAATGCCAAAGTCAACAACATCATCCATGGCGTCGCCGTAGGCGCTCTCATCGTCATCGCGTGCATCTACATAGACATTCTCGGCCTCCTCGTCGTCATCGTTCTCATTGTCGCTGTGCTCCTCGAGGCTCTTTTGCAAATTCAATTTGACGCGCTTATTCTCTAGCAGCTCCTCAAGCACATTCTTCATTTTTGCATTTAATGACAGCTCCGACCTGCCCCCAGTGGGCAGAACAAAAGTTTCGCTGCGCAGCAGCGAGGTCGCGCCCTCCTCAAGCTCGTCCATGTCGAAGGGCGCGCCACTCACTTGTATAGTGCGCGCGCTGCCATCGCCGCCAATGACGGGATTCAGCACCTCCACAATGGTCGTCTCCTTGGCCAACGTCTGGTGCAGCGTCAGCGGCGTTGCCTTAATGCGTACCTTGCCCGACGCGACGCTTTCAATGGACGATGGGCCAAAGGAATCCGTATCTTGGCGGAGAAACAGTTTCTCGTTGTTTGCCTGCACTGTAACAATAGACGCAGTGTCCTCCTCTTCCTCCTCCTCATCCTCTTCGTCATCATCATCATCGTCGTAATCATCGTTGTCGAAATCATCGTCCGCCTGCAGCTCCAGCGGCGGTTGGGTATCATCAAGCGTACCCTCTTCAGCCTCGGGCACCTGCAGCTCCAACGAAATAATGCGCTCCTTGCAGGTCTCCACCTAAATACATTGGAATCGGAATGCGATACGTTGTGCATTTGGTTTGCTGGCACAGTAAGTACTAATGAAGGCAACAATCAACAGGACCAAGCAACGAGACCAAAACCAAAGCCAATATTCTAGATTTATATATACTCATACATTAGGTGCAAAGGTACAACAGGAGCTGCTGCACGGAGATTGTGGTGTGCGGATTACATGAAGCTTTGTACATTAACAGAAAAATGCAAAAGGAAAATGAAAATATCTATGAAAGTGACCCAGAAGAAATGCGGATATAGAAATAGAGAATATTAAAGAACTTCAGCATGCAGTATTAGTATTTATAACAGTTTTTAAACGCAATCACTGATGATTTCTGATTAATAACTTATTAAAAACTTTTCAATCTTCTCTCAGTTCAATGTTGTAAAATGGCTTGTAGTCCGCGGGAGTTTGAAGCATGGTTCGTCATCCTGTACCTCCATAAGTTTGTCTATTTATATGAAACCATTTTTTTCGCGGGTATTAAAGCTGTCAGATTAGGTTTCCTTTACTTTTTCTTCGTTATTTCTTGTTTCTATATATCTTAAAACAAAAATAAATAATCTACAAGACCTCTTCAAAGTATTTCACTGGTAAAATGAAATATGTTTTCTGTTGAAATATTTTATAATAATCGAATTATTAAACAAATCTGTCCTATTCATTATGAAACATAAAAAATGAATTCTTGCGAACTTTAAACATACTAAAAGGTTGCAGAGCAAAATAGATTGCCAGAAAAATCAATTCAAACGTCATGAATATATTTTAAGCGAGTTCTAAATTCATGAAATATATAATAAAAGCATGAATGTGGGAGTTGTGTAAATGGACCCTAAGGATATATGAGGCATGGATCTCAAGCAGCAGCAGTAGCTGCTGGCAAACTGATGACTACGAGAGCAAGTGCAGAGAAAATTGCCAACGTTTGCGCGCTGACAAAGTAAAAGGATTGTACTGTGGAAAGACGATAAGCTGAGGCTTGCCACTGACAGGCGTCGCACTGAGCCAACTGCGAAAATGGCTGCCGGCGTCCCGCAGTGCATTCAGCGCATTCGGGGTCAGCTCTAGGGGCGGCTTGCCTCGAGCCGAGTTTCTGGTCTCGAATTACCAGAGTTGAGGCAGGCAGAAACTTTTATGCCGTTGACATTCTAGCCGGTTCTTCTTTGTAGCGCTTCCTTCCGTTTACAAATTGAAAAGCAGGGCAAAGCGACAGAAGCAATTTTTAAAACTCTGGTTTGTGACCAAAAATAGCAGCGGACATAAAATGTTTTGCGGCGTGTTGGTTTTTATTTCGATCGGAATCATTAAAACAACGCCGCCGCAAAATGAAACAAAACTTTTGCTTTAATTTTAATGGACTTGGCCATAAAAGGCAGTGCGTCATTATAATGCGTTTGCATACTTAAAATGAATCAAGAATCGGGCCCCAAAAGCGTAAAAGTGGCTGTCGACGGTGCTTTATGGACACGTGACAACAACAAACCCCAAACACACAATGAAACTCTTTGAAGGTTAAGCCCCCAAAACAGATACGCGCCAAACGGGTCGGGTGTGGGGTGGTGTGAGGAGAAGTGCTGGGCGAGGGCTCCTAAAAACCGCGACACTTAAAATACTACAATAACTGGGAAAATCATTTTTGTTGCTGTGCTCTCGCATTGAGCATCACAGAACCTTTCCGCGTAGGTAGCTCACAAAAGTAGCTTATTGTCCTTTTTATGTGCTGCACTTCAGTCGGGGCCACAACTTCAGGTGGGCGGAACGGAACTGGGACAATGTCAACAAAGCTACTGCGCAACTGAAAGCTGTGTAGATATTAAAAGAACAACAACAACTGGTAAACATTTGTGGTGCGGCACTTACAAGATGTACAGCAGCTTTTTAGAAGACAGCTAGTGTTTGCAGTTGGAACATAAAAATCATGAGCCCTATAAAATAATTAAGTCTGTGTCTCGGTGAATCTTGATGAAATGTATTTGCTATTTACAGTGATACGAGTCGAGAGTGCTCTCTGTGCGGTGCATTAAATGTTCTTTTAGCGTGTGCAAAATACGTGAAGATACTACAAAATCGAGAGCGAGAGCGAGACGAGAGCGCACAACGTTGACGCTTACAGGAACACAACGAAAGCGGCTTTCAACCAAAAATGTAAAGCGCTTTTGCATTGCTAACGAAACTCAAATTGGTGCCAATTAAATATATATACGACTTATGGTACAGGTAATTTCAGTTGGATTAGCTAACCTCCGTCTCGATGATTTTCTCAATGTACTCGACTGTGCGCAATTGAGGTTGCCCCGTTATGGGGCAGGGCACCTCCTCAGTGCGTCGCACGATTTTCTCATCGAGTATTTTCTCGCGTTCGCGCACGATGACCGGGCCATCGCTTGATTTTATGGCAATTTTTGGAAAGACTATTTTCGGCTGCGTTACAGAGAGAAAAATGTTTGAAACTTATGAAAGGAATTTTGTTTTAAAGTTGATTTAAAATTTTGATATAGATATATATATATATATATATATATAAATATATATATATTTTTTTTGTTGAACTTTTAAAATTGAGATACAATTATTCGCTAGCTATGTTTGGACTGAACTAGCTCTACATTAGTTACACTTGAACATGAAACAGAAACCTTCTAAAGGTTGTTTTGTTTTTCTTATTAATTTTAGTATTTTGTTGCGGTTAGTAAAGCAAACCATGTAGTTCTATGGGTTGTGTTCTGTAGCTGGTTAAGAGTTGCTCAGCCGAATTCCGCAGGCAAAACACGCATGTTAATGGCTTCTTTTTGAATTTTGGGATGTTGTTTTTTAATTGGGGTTTCGCTTGAAAATGGGTTAGTCTAAAGGCGTCTGGAAGCAAAAAACTTACCTCGCTGGCTCTGGACTCGTGCGTGATCAAATCATCTGTTATTTTGCGCATGTTCTTGATCACATCCTGGGCCTCGACGGCGCCCTGTTCCAGAGAGCGCAGACGTGCGGCACGCCAAGAGGCGCGTTTTTCCGCGCTGCGTGGATTAAAATTGAACACAATATTAGTTAGGATAGGGCATAAAATGCATTTAACTAACAAAGCTGCGGGAGACTTTAGATAAACTTTAGCAAAGGTAAATTACAAGAAACAAGTATGTATCTATAAGATATACCAGTGTATTTATATACAGAAATCAAGTGACCAAAACAGACACCGCCAAACTAGTAATAAAAAAGAAACTAAAAGTAAGATGAAAATTGAGTGTTTCCCTAGATCTAGATACAGACATAGCGATTGATATACATAGATATAGACTAGAAAACAACATTGAAACTAATAGTTGCCTGTCGTTTGTGTGTGTGTGCTTGTGTGCGTGTTTGTGTGTGTGTGTGGGTGCTCAATAAGGTTCGTCGTCAATCCTAAATGGCAAACGGATACTTAAGCTAAATGGCTACGCCTACGAGCTGTTGATTTGCAAGGGCATTTGACCTGCGACCTTTGCGGCGACTTCTGCTTACACGCTTGTCAACTCTTTGACCACCACGCATAAAACTTACTTCATCATGGCGCGGCTCTTGACCGCGGGCGTTGTGGGCGAGGCGTCCTGCTCCAGCTGCTGCTCCTCCTCCTCCAGCTGCTGGACGTAGTCGTCGACACTGAGGCCTGCCTGCCGTGCAGCCGCTGCCAGGGCGCGGCGCTCTGCCTTTAGCGTGCGCACGGGTATGCGGCTGCCAGAGGCAGTGGGCGTGCTCGACTGCTCCTCTTCGTGAATGGTTGGCTCCTCGGGCTGAGCTTGTTGTTGTTGCTGGTGCTGCTGCCAAAGGCGTTGCTGCAGTGCGGGCGGCATCACAACTTTGACCTTTGGCTTGGGCAGCAGCGAGGGCTTGGGCGTATCGCTGCCAGGTGCCGTAGTGGGCGTGGCCTTGACGTGCTGCTGCTGTTGATACCTGAGTTGCTTGGGTATTTTGCTGGGCGCGTGCGTTGTCTGCGCCTGATTTTGTGCGGTTCTGTCATTTTTTGCGGATTTGAAATTTGTTGGGTGTTTCAATTGTGCAAAGTAAAACACATATGAATATACAGATATACATATATATTAAAAACAAACGGAGGTGGCCAAACAAACATGTGAATGTGTAATGCGGTTAGCACATGATATGAGAGCGGCTACAAAAACAATGACGTTAATTCATTTTAGTCAGATGTGTGTACGTGCCTGCGGCCCCATGCAACAAACTTTGGCATAACAAGTCAAATTTGTTGTAATTAAAAACCAAGAAACACATTGCAAACTTTTACCCTCGCCCAAGCCAAATCCCCGTCACTGACAAAATCACTTTTTGAACAACTTTGCCAACAAGTGCAATAACATGGCATCTGGAGATTAGCGTGTTAAGGCAGACAGCCGAAGCACTGAAGCGGAGCACAGGCGCTGGAATGGAGAACGAAAAGCCCAGAGTATGGACTCGGAGCCATAGCCAGGGCCACAGTTCGAGACAATCCGGCCCAGACATGGCGGCATAAGCCATGAGCAGTTGCATGTCGGCAAAGTCGTAAAACTTGCGTAGCTAGCTCACTTTACATATATAAACCTATATAGTATATATATATATATATATATATATATATATATATATGGATATGCATGTAAAATTAATTTTAAAAGTGAGTGCTCTAAAACTATTTGCAATAAGGTTTCATCCACCAGTTTTGTTCCGCTACACCCCATCTCCTCGGCGAGTGTTGTCTGCGTCTGCCACTGACGAACTTTGTGGCATGATTTTTTGCAAGAACTAACTGCAAGTGGCTTTTGTCTTAAACAAATTGCTATACACTTTCGGTTCAAGTTTAATTCGAAATTATTGCAGCTGAATCGGCGTGGCAAGGGCTACAACTTCTGCTTGAGTAATTTATGTATTCCAATTTACACACCGCCGACGGCGGCTATAATCTTAGTTACCTACGAGCAGGCAGCTGTCACGGGTGAGAAGCGCATAGTAGCGCAGCTGCAAGTGCGGCCAGGCTTGACCCGGCCAAGCTGCACTTGTTATACCATTTTTCTTCTCTCCTTTTTTTTGCTCACAGTTTTGCGCTGCCATTTGCTTGGCTCGTTTTATTCATTCATTTGTCCTTTCGACTTTTAAATGAACTTTGCGCAGGCACTCCAGAGGCCGCCACTAGAGAAGCCAGCACTTTGCCCCAGCGGAGCGACCGAACCGTTATATATAATATATACTATATAATATTTAAACGCGTTGAACTTTAGCAATTGACAGATTTATGTTTGCAATGCCCTTAGAACTTTTTACAATAAGCTTTTTCTTGGATATTTTTCTTCTACTAATTGTTGATTTTCAATAATTTTGTTGAAGTGAAGTATATCATAGATTACAAATAACCATAACCGAAAATAGATTGTTGGTTAGTTAGTTCCGACACAATAAACAAATAGTCTATCTAAATGACAAGAAAATGTTTTATAAACTGCAACAAATTGAAATTGATTTTATTTTTTTGCATTTATTTCCAGACATTTTTCCATTATGACGCAAAGTAACAAAAAATACATATATATAAGGTTATGGCACATGTTATTTGGAAAATGCATTGGCAATGTGTGGGCTTAATTGGTTGTTGAAATTGATGTTCATGATGTTCATGTTGATGCTAATGATGATGCATGGGTTTTGTAAACGTTAAACATATATAGTACACAATATTTGTGTTATTAGTTTAATACATAGCTCGTGTGTAAAGGTTTTATTTTATTTTCAATACATATAATCATATAAATATTTATAAAATATATAAAAAATTTAACGCTGACAACAACGTATTGGATTTCATAAACTTAACGTGCATGCGTTTTGCAGGAATATATTTCAAAGAATTCTGAATGGAATTCTGGATATTACATAATATTACATGGATATTAAACACATAAGTATAAATGTTCCACTTTGGACTTTACCCGGATTTCACCCAAGTTTCCATTATTTATTATTTGTAGAATTTGTCAAATTGTTTTTTTTAAATTATAACGATGACTGAACAATTAAATAAGCAAATACAGCTATTTAGTTGGAAGTTACTCAAACTGGGACTATACTTCCTATCTCTTTTTCATATTCTCTGCATGTACAAAGGCAACTAAACGTAGACAGAGCATTATAATTAGACTTTTTGTCCTGCTCTAAAAATCATTAGTTTTTTTTTTCTATATTTTCTTACTCTTTTTAAAAAAAATGCGTGTGGTAGTAGTTCCTGTTAATAACATAGCTCCTGGCGCTAAAGGCGGTCAGTGCGTCAGTGAGAGGTGTTTACCTGTGTATGGGTTTGTGTGTGTGTGAATACTTTAAAACCGCTGCAGGTGTGTAAGTGTGAAAGAGGTGTGTAGAAGCATTTCAAGTGCTGGTAAAGTGAACAACGCTGAGCTGCGGTTTTTTTTTTTTTTTTTTTTTTTTTTGTGGCACCACGTAAAAGTTGGGAGGATTGTGAAAAAAGAAATAATAGGTCTTATAAAATGAAAAAAGTCAACATTTACACTATGCTTATTAAGTGGGCGTGCGAGATGCTGTTTCTGCAACATATAGAGTATATTATAGTAGTTGATTTACGTAGTCGTTAACATTGTAAAGATAGTGTATAAAAAGTTACTGAATATAAAAATGTGTTTTTTAATTATGTAGATTTAGTTAGTTTTCGTTTTAGGTACTAACTTAATTTAGTCAAATTCTCTCGCTTAGAAATGGTTTATATCTATTTAGTTAGATATCTGATCTTAGTCAATATAAGTGTCACATTCGCATTACTCTGTGTGTGTGTGTGTGTGAGTGTGTAGTGTTGTCAGAACTTAGTTTAGTTTTAGCTTCTAAATACTGCTTCAATTTCGTCAAGTGGATTCCTGAAATAGTTGGTGAGAAGCAGAAACAGAGTTGTTGTGATGTACAATTAAACAGGTGCACTGTTACCCGGCTTGCAGATAGAGGTACAGGTAAAAGAAGCAATTAAAAAATTATAATGGAAAAAACTCATAAAATTCATCGTGCGGGTAAAGAAATTTTCAACTGCCTTTGGTGTTGTTGTTGCTGGTGTTGGTGGGGCTGTTGCTGCTGTCGTGTTGCTTTTTCTGTCATTATTTGACGCTTAATGTTGTTGTGGTTTTTCCAACTTTAATTAATATTTATGCGCTAAAAGCAACAAACGAAATGTACAAAAAACAATCGAGAAGCTGCCACAGAGTAAAATAATAAACTGAAAAATAAAAATTATATTCGAAGAAGAAGAGCAAAAGAAATAGATACACACGCACACACATTTATATAAAAAGCATCATTAACGCCCTCATTTTAGCTTAAGGTCAAATTATGCTTTTATATCAGAAAGATACAAAAAAAAAATCCAAAATAAAACAACAACTAAATACACACACAGACAGCTGAACGCCGATTTGCATATGCGCTGCGGTCCATTTGTGGACCGAACGTAGCGCCAACGCCATAAAATATAAATTAATTTATGCGCAATCAACAAAACATAAATATTTTCATCTGCATAAAATCACAAAAGCGGCCCAAGAAGCTGCGGTCACAAACCTGCGTACATAAATGTAAATACCAAAAAAACAAAATCAAAAAAAAAAAAACAAGAAAACCACAAAAAAGATACAAAGAAAAAGAAAACAAAACAAAAACTAAAGCTGACCAATTGTCTTGACGTCGCGATCAATTCAAGGGCAACCGCTGCGCCAAACCGCCAAAAGCCAATTGAAAGCGAGAGCGAGGGAGTTGAGTGTCAGCCGCTGGCAAGCGGTTAGCTAAAGCATTTAAGCGTTTGAGTCTGGTGGCGGCGGCGGCGGCGGCGGACTAACTAGAAATAGTTCATAAATTATCAAACTATAAATTAGCCGATTAATGCACAAATAATAATTCGATAGCGTTTTGCCGCCATCGACGCCGACGTCGAAGTTGACGCTGACGTTAACGTTAAGTTTGTCGCCACGGAAGCTGGCAAAGAATTCATAAACACGGATCTGACCGAGCCTTTGTGCTACACAATTTTTATAGATTTAAACGAGTTTAATTTGAATATAAATACAAATCGCATTGAGAACATTGCGTTGCCGGCTAATTTGCTATGGCTTTAGTGGCTATATAAGTATATGAATTTCGGTTTCTTTTTCGGACGCAATTCTTTTGTCTGTTTTATGGCAGCGCCGAAACGGAAATTTATGCAAAACAACAACAACAAAATAAAATAAAATAAAAACAAGACTGGTAGAAATTCTTGCTGGGAAATTTTAAATAGGTTATTAACATGTTTATCTTCTTTTCTTCGTTATAAATTCCAAGGCCGAACGCTGCCAACATAATAACACACATTTAAATTTATGTAAATTTCGGCTGTAAGCCATTTGGTCAGTCGGCTCGAGTTTGGGTTTATCAAGCTGCGCAAATTTGGTTTCAAGGCTGTCATTGATTTGTTGACCAGTTACGTTGTCCGCCATGTAACATAAACAAGCTTCAAAGTCCCATCGTGTTTTTAGAAAAAAGTGATGCGAGATCACTTAGAGAATAGATGATTATAAATTGTTACAGTTCGGAGCAGTTAAAAACTGAGCGTGGGACTGAATGAAATGTGAGTTAGAAAAAGTTAGACCCTCAAACCAATCTATTAGTAAAGTAGCTCAGCAGCCCTTTGCTTATTTTTGAAAGGTCATTAATGCTCCGTTACAGACGCTTGGGTAATGAAATGTACATAAACATTTCAAACAAAATGGTTCTTTGTTCTAGCTGTGTTTGTGTAATACTTTCATAACAGCCCCACCCCCGCACCGCACAATTTTCATGCGTTTAATTCGCAAACACACAATGGACAGCGACAGACAGCGCCAGTTGCTTGACTGCCTTGTGGGTTCCGGGACTCCAATGTCTTGCGACTTGTTATTCTGGGTCGCTAAATGATATCTCGTGTTGTCATCCTTTCATGTGCATGACACGACATGCTTGTCACTTACAGGGGTTATGCAGCTTTGTCAGCCTGTTTGCAACACATGTCAAAAAAATACAACAACAATTGGGCAAGCGCTATCATAGAAGATATGTAGGTTGAACTTATCATGACTTTTAAATTAGATTATGAAACTTATTAAATGACTTTCTGCCCACTGATCACTTATTTATATATTCATAAAGTATATAGGAGTGTTATAAGCCCAATTTTTAAAATACAAAAGCTACTTCGAGACCTTATAAGATTTTAAAATACACTATTAATTCATTTGTTTATTCATAAATACTATAATTTGTAGCTGTATGAAGATATAAGAACTTGCCAGCAAATATTGATATTATCTGACCACTGTTCTTATCTTATTAGATTAAGATAAATTCTCAAAATTAGTTGAATAGATTAGCCAGGGTATTTGAATTTTTGTCAGATCTAAGCAAGACTTTCCACAGCGTATTTTTGTTTGTTTGCTTATTTTCGTTTTGCTCTCTTTTAACAGTGTGGTGTGGATAAAATTGTATTAAATTACATTGTTGTTGCTCATTACATAATGCTGCCAGAGTCAACAACTAGAAATAAACCCGCCGTGGGCGACGGCGGTACACACTAGACTTACGTTGCCTGACAACCATGTAAAGGTACGCCAGTAACATGGACACACAGTCGAGCAGAAAAAACAAAAAACTGCTGGAAGGGTGCTAGGAGCTAACGCGAATGGGAATGACATCAGCGATGGCTCCCAGTTGCTTTTTGACATAAGTATTAACGTATATTACGTTTATGCTGCCGTAAGAGCGCAACAGCTTGATGATGGCGGCGAAAATTGCGGTTGCTAAATGTTGCATGCAACTTTGAGCGACAGTGGTGGGGATTTATTATTTTTTCTGGGTTGTCACTAGGTCAGACGAAACAAAAACCACCATTTATTGCCATAAAACTGTATTGTGGCTTTAAAATGAATTCATTGCGTATAACGTTAAGTGATTATTAATCATTTATAGACAAACGCTAAGCTGTGAGTGATTTTCCCTTTCGAAAGATCAGGTTGAGCATTGGAGAGCAAACACGATGATTTGTGGGCGAATGTTAAAATATGTTGCGTGCACGCGTTTCTAGGATGTTTTCGCATAAATTGAAATCAACGCGTGGACTAAATTATGCGTAGCTGGAATTGTGCGTGTGCAATCAACGCCCACGCCGCGACCTTTCAGTTGCCCGTTTGCCATTACCGTTGGTCGCGTGGGAGGCACACGCCGAACACACAATTTGCGGCTTGCTTGAATGATGAAGTTAACCAATTGCAAAAACAGCTGGCATCGTGCCGGCGGGAATTGAATTTTTAGTCAGTGCAGAAAAAGCACAACGCTGCCAGCTGAGCAGCTCGCGGGCACGGAAAAACAGTGCGTATACGCAATGCGCCGGAAAATCAACGAACAAAAGCGACGTAATGCGAAAATAAATTTGATGGCTACCAGCAGCACGCTCCAGTTTCTATGCCACAGCGCTTTATATAGATAATGTAGAGTTATGCGCCACTCGACGGAGTTATTAAAATATAGCTCGCTGCTGCTCTTTCCCTCGCTGTCTGATGGTTGAACAGAAATATGCGGCAAGCACAAGAGGCATAACATGTTTTTAAGTGGCAAAACGCCTAAGAGGCGCTCCAGCGATTTACGAGTCCAGACAACGCTTAAGTGCTACTTAAAACTTAAATCGCTTAGGGTGTATATCCTACATATGCGCAAGTGTGAGTACATACTATAGATAGATACATATATATATATTTATTTAAGGGCTACTTAAATAACTAAAGTAGATGCTTTAAAACACTACGTTTCAATGATGATGATCAGCGCCGTCAGTTGACTGGATGTGTGGCATGTAGAGTGAAAAAGATGAACTACTTATGAATACAGATGCATGTGTATGTGTGTGTGTGTGATTCTGTGTAAGTATGCTTATGTATAATTTAATTAAATTTAAGAGCAACATAAATCAAAGCGTTTTTTCATTGCACCAACACCAGCACCAAACCAAAAGGCAGCAGTAGAAAACTTTACCAATGAAACCTAAAACTTAAGATGAGGCAAATAGATTAAACAAATGCACAAACACCGGAGAGTAAACTAGTATGTGTGTATATATGTGTATTTGTGTTTGTGTGTCATTATCATAATTATATTGTGGAATGACCAATTAAGGACGTGTCTGTGCATTGAAATGTAACATAAAATGCAAAAAGAACACAAGCACCAATAATCCAATATGACTTTGCTATCAAGCACTCACCTAATGTCCTCCGCATCATCGAACTGCCCCCGCACAACGTTGTCAACGACATCCTTGCGATGTTCGTCATAAGCATCGTTGTGGTCATCGTCGTCGTCGTCGCCGCTATTATCCTCGCCGCTGCTGTTGCTGTTGTCAGCGTTATCCTGCTGCTTATCAGCAAGCCGGGCATCGTCCTTGTCAATGTTGTCATTGGCGGCATCCAATATTCTGGATTTCTTATCACGACGCAGTGTTGCAATTTTCTTCTCCTCCTCCTGGCGCAATTTTTCGACTTCATCCTTTGACAAGAATGAAAAAACTTTCTCTGAAAATTTACAGAAAAGGGCAAACCCATTAGCCGAAATCATTTAAGTGCCACCCAATATTTTGTAACAACATTTTATTGCCAGGCAATTGACAGTCCCCTCATCCAGCCCCATCAATAGCCATGGAAATAAATTAGGAAATTAAAAATAGCATAGCTCTTGCTATGTTGCACTACACATTGCCGCCTTGGTTGGCTTTAAGCCCCGACTGCAGTCGTGCACTTCAGCTGCAAGCAGCCTTGCAACTGGCGAATTCTCACTATTCTGGCTCTCTCTCTTTCTCTGCCGCCTTTTCGCTTTGTCATGCAAATGCCACTGGGGGCGGCAGCCACAAAAACTCGGACGCCTCCTTTTCTAATTACACAAGCCACTGAGTAAAAACCTGATAAGGATTGCCACCACAAGACACAAAATGCAAATGGATACGCGACCTGGAAACCCCTGACAAGTAGCTTCATTTACTACTTACTGTGTCTTCAGTTAGGCGCGACAGGGCTTTCTTTATTTGGTTGTTTTTTTTTTTTTTTTTAATATCTTTGATGGTTTTGTGCAAATGTATGTAACAGATAGAAGTATTAATATTCTTGGTGAGGATCAAGGGCGAGTCGATCTAGCCATGAATGTCGGTATGAACATATAATTCATGTTTTCGTCCATGGCACCTGCAGATAAGTTTATATCAAATGATCGATAAGCCCAATCTGTTTTCCTAAAATCGATAAATATCCGCGCCAACTTCGGTTCGTATGAATAACTGAATTACTATATATACTATAGCACTTAAATGCAAAATGTTTCATCAAGATCAATTAAGAAACAGATGTTTGAATTGTGATAAATTTTGATGTTCTGGGGTTCTTTGATAGGATTTAGGGTATCTCGTAGTGAAATCTCCTCCAATATTAATTGCTTTGTGTGTGTTAATTTAAACAATGGTCAACAATGTAGGATGACTTGAACTAGTCTGGCTAAACTCAAAGCTCGTAGTTTTAGTAAGCTCTTTAAATTATTTTAACAAAAAGCTAACATATTTAAATATCCATTGTTAACTAAAAAACTACTTTGGGTAGTTTACTTTGTTTTCATTTATATAATACAAAAAAAGAAAAAAAAATTAAAAAACAATGTTTCCAGTTGTTTTCAAAATCCAACTTTAGCAATTGTGTAGAGATTTTTTTTCAAACAAAAATAAACTTTTCTTCAAACAAATAATTAAATTTTTAATAGCAAGAGAACTCTAAGGGAATTGAGTTTTTGTGCCATTTTATGTGCTAGACAACCTACTTAAATAATAAAATTTTGCAACTTTATGCAAACAGGCTGAAATGTATTTTCATATATTCCTTGTATTTGTTACTTAGCAGTTCAATGCTACCATGATTATGTTTATGGGGGCGCTTTTCTATTCTTGTTTATTTTGACTTTAACTCACCTGTCTTTTGTGTGGGCTTGTGTTGATCCTCCATAGCCGACTCAAAGAATCGTTTTTTATCGAACACCGATTTAGGCACTTTTGTGGGTGTTGCTGGGGCCATTGCTGCCGCATTCTCGGCCGCAGGTGATAACTGCAAAAATTCAAAGCATTTTGTTAGCAAGTCAAAAAGAAAACAAAAATAAATAAAAGTTAAAATGAAAAACAAAAGAAAAAAATCAATCAAAAAATAAAAATAAAAAAAAACAAAACTTGGCAGATTGGCTTGAATAGCGCTATTTTCAATTAAACGACTGGAAAACTGCAGTTTCCAAAGTGAAAGTCAAAGAAATCCGAACGACCATAAACCAAATTGATGGCACTGCACAAGTTTATTAAAAAGCACACGGAACCGTGGATGAAGCATTTGGTTGGCTGACACCAACAGCGGAGGGTAACAGCCGCCAGCGCTTCAATCATAAAGTGGCCAACAGTGTTTTTGTGCTCGGGTGGGACGGGACCAAAGCTCTGGTTTGCCCCAAGGCATTAAATGTACGGGCGCGGGGACGCAAATTACAGCTGTGGCGGTTGGGCTGAGGGCACCTACAGCAGAGGGCAGGGCAATGCAGGACAGCATAGGGCTGGGTCAGGTCATTTATCATCCAAAGTCATGTACTGTCGGTTTTATGCTTTCATGCAATTTCTTCGTTTTAGGCAATATGAGAAGGCCAATGCCTGCAGGGCAGGGGATGTGTGTATATGTGTGTGTGTGGGCGCAACGCCGTGGGCTGAGGCTGTGACGACGACAAAGTCATTAAACAGCAGTGGAAAGAACAAGAGCAAAAGCCAGCGTTAAACTGCACAAATTGCAACCTTATCCTTTAGCTCGCATAACAGATACACACACACACACACATACCCACGCACACAGTTACGAGTGCTACAATGGCCAACACACAAGGCCGGGCTCATAAATAAAGGAGGCGACCAAGCAACCAACTAACGACAAGTGCATGGAAAAGCGATATCAGCAACCGATCCCCCCAACCCTCCCTGCGCACACCCCATACAGACAAGTCAAGTACGTAGTTAGATATACAAAGGCCATCAGCCAGGAGCCAGGAGCCAGGAGCTGGCAACCAGTACCAAGGATCCAGTATGCGAGCCGAGTTGAGCTGTATTTTTAGCAGAGAAATTAATTTCGTATCGGATTTTTCGATTTTCAATTAAACTGAATACTTGTACTTAGGTCGAAGCAGAAGCAGAAGAAGCAACAGCAGTGGCCGGCTCCTTTACATCGTTCACTCTGCTCCTTGCCAGGACGAACGGCAGTCGGGCTAATAGAAATTTATTGAGCCATGAAAGTGTTGAGAGTGTGGCCATTGGCCACTCACAGCTGCAGCAGTTGCAGCATGTGCTCTGCCAGTTTTGGTCAGCGCATTAAAGGCCAATAAGCTATTGAATAATTCAGGCACGCCCCTCCCCCCCCCCGCCTTAGTGCTACATGACTGTGTTTTAGTTTTTTGTTAGTGTGTTATCAATATACAGACATTGGTAACGCTTAGCCCATATCGCAATTAGCAGTGTCAACTGATAAGATAAGATTGCGTGTTGGCCCGAAATGCGGCCAACTGCGCCGCATTGCCAACAGCGAGTAATCAGTGCAGCGCCAGGCGCCAAAGAGTGTGGCACGCAGCGTGCAGCGTGCCACGGGACGTGGCATATGCGGCACTGATTTAGTTAGTGAAGTTTGAAACCGGCTAAGTCAAGGTCACGTACAGAGTGACTTATCTTTTAGATAAGTTCGCATCAAACCAGCTGGGCGGAAGAGTGCGTTCGGTGTGGGACAACACAAAATGAAAGAGATATGCCAAATATCGAATTACAGAATCGTTTATTTAAGATACGTATTTAAAAAATATATATATTCAACTTGTTTCATCGTTTTGTTAGTCAAAATAAATTAGCATTAAAATCAACTTAAGAGCTCTATGGCAAAATAAACTATATAAATTGCATTTGTATTTTTTGTGATTTGTATGTCTGTGTGTGTGTTTGTGTGGGTGAATGCATCAATTTCCCCATTGGTTTTTATTCGTGTTCGCAAAGTAGTAAAAAAAAAAAGAAATAAATCGACCTGCTGGGGCCAGGCGGGGCGTGGCAAATGCAGCGCTTTAAGCAACAAACTGTTTCAATCAACGTCAAATTAAACTCGACCAAAACGAAGAGAGATAAAGAAATAGAGAAGAAGTGGAGTGAGCTAGATTCTTGATTGAGCGGCGAGGGGCGGTGGGTGAGTTGCACCATGTCGGCAATTTGTGTGGCTGTTGCGGATTGCAGGGGCTGGCGCCAAAGTCAACAAAAAGTCGGATCTAATTAGCAAGACTGATGTGGTAGGTTGCATGTCGCAGGTGGCAGGTGGCAGGTGGCAGGTGGCAGGTGGCTGTGGCTACCCCAGCTGGTTGCAAGCATTCAATCAAAAAGAAAATATTGAAAACTACAGCAGCGCCTGCACTGCGCTGCTCAATTTGCTGTTGCACTTTTAATTGATGGCTAAAAAGGTGTTGGATTTTAATTAAAATGCATGGCGCGGGTGCTAGGGGGAGATTGAACTGTGGGGGCGGGAGGGGACGGGCTGTAGGGCGCAATTCAGGCAGTTAGCTTGACAGCACTTAAAAAGCGTCGCCAGCTTGACCCAGAAAGCAACAGGCAGACGACAGAGGCAGCTAACTCAAGTGGACAACAACTACAAGGGGGCGGCAACGAGATGGCTACACCGTCGTCTCCTTGCCGCTGGGCGTTGTGGGCGTTCTGGGCATTTGGGGCGCGCTGTGCACACTTGTTAGCAGCTGGGGCTGTGACTGAGAGCGCAGCTTGAAGTTGCCCATGCCACGCAGACCGTGCGGCTTCTGGGCGACCGGGGGCGGCGGCGCTGTGCGCAGCTTGCTGGGCTTTAGCGGTCGCTTCGGGGGCAAGGGCGGCGGTGTGGGCGATTTGGAGGCGCGACAATTTAGGGAGGTATCGCTGCTGCGACGGGCGTCAAAGAATGCGGTATTACTGTAAATGGCCTCCTCCTCAATGGTCGAATAGATTTCCTCGGCGGTCTCATAGTAGCTGCTGTAGGGCGCACCGACCGCAGCTGTGGTCTTCGCCAGCAGCGACGAGTTGGACGAGTTAATCGAGAAGGAGCTGCTGGTGCCCAGCGACGAATTCGATATGTCAACGCGAGCTGTGGTCATGTTTTGGTAATTACTATTTGAGTCGGGGCTGACCACGATTTCCGAGAACGTTGGGAATTTCATTGCGGCGTAGGAGGGCGACTTGGGCGTGGTCTCGCCCGTCGACGATGTGACAGCAGCGCGCAACGTTTCACTCACCGGTAACTGGGCTGACGACGAGGACGCAGACGTTGCCTGCAGATAAAGCGGCCCCGTTGTGCTGGTCAAGAGCACGGCCGACGTGGAGGCGCTGCCGGCGGCGGCCACCTGGCGCTGATCGCCGGGCAGCAGCAGCAGGTTGAAAATGGGCTGCGGCTGCGACGGCGACGGCGACTGCGACTGCGACTGCGGCGAGCCCGCACCACCCAGTGTTAGTTTGTTGGGCTGCTGCGGCTGCGGCAGGCTGGCATATTGCACAGGCAGTATTTGGGCCGTAGGAAAGATTTGAGCGGGCGACGCGGGCCCCAACAGCAGCTGCTGCGGCGCGGCATCCATCAGATAGTTGTTAGCATTGGCAATGGGAGAATAAGATGTTGTTGCGTTAGTGGCGACAGCGGTTAGTGGCGGATCATGCAAATGACGTGAGTGCTGGGCGGGCGGTGATGGTATTGGCATTTTCATTGATATTGGTGTTGGTGTTGGTGTTGGTGTTGGTATTGGTATTGGTGGTGGTGGGGGCAGTGGCAGGCTGTCAATGTCAGTGTCGCAACAATCTAGAAAAGGGTTGTTTACCGCATAGTTGTTGCTGCTGCTGCTGCCTGCTATGGGTATGGGCGGTGCCGGCTCGTAGGGAGCGCGCAACTGATTCCGCATCTCGTTCTCGCGCAGCAGGAAGTCGCGATGTTGCTCCGGCGTCACCAATATGTTGTCCGGCGAGTTCTCATGCACGAAATCATTGGGCCGCCGCTGTGCCGGCGGCAGTGCCTCCATATACGTGGATTCCTCGAGCAGCACAGGCGCTATCTTGGACAACGGCGATTTGGGCAGGGTCCCATAGTTCACGGGCGGCGGCGGCGGACTCTCACGGGGCCGTGCCGCCTTGCCGGGTATGGCTCGCACGGGCAGCTTGGCCACCTGGTGTATGGTGTTGGTGCTGGCATCGTGCTCGAACACCGCAAAGTCCCCCTGACCCACATCGGTGGCCTGGAACGTCTCGAGCGCCACGTTGCGCACCAGATCGGCCTTTTTGAGCTGCGGCTTGGGCAGCGTTGGCGGCGGCACTTTGGGCCGGGCGCCCGTCAGGTTCTCCGTCGACTTGGATATGACCGTGCTGGGTGTGCTGCGTCCGCTGGAGTGCGACTGCTCGAGCAGATCCTCGTTGGAGCGCGAGGCGCCAAAGAAGAACTGATCGCGTGGCGAACGCGGCGACATGCTGATGGCCTTGGCAATTTGAGTGTACTCGTCATCTTCTTGGGGCCCGGACTGACGGAAGGGGTTCTCGCGCTCCAGCTCGCCAGGTCGTTCGGGCGATGTGGCGCGCGAGACACGCTGCAGCTGCGGTGGTTCCACCTCCCGGATGCGGGCGACGGTTGGCACAATGGCCGCTGGCTTTTCAGGACGACGCTCCAGCGTGGAGCTGGCCGAGGAGCTGGGGCTGGTGGCGCGCAAGATGCCCTTGCGCGGCATACGGCTGCCGGCCTTCGTGCGCGTATCCTGCTCCGAGTCGTAGGCGCGCGCAAAACGATCCGGAGTGCGTGAACGCGAGCGCTCATAGTCGGACTTGGAGCGCTCATCGCCGCTTAGATCGAAGCTCACCGACTTGCGATGCCCGCCCGCATACTCCGGCGTGCTGCGCCCGGAACGCGACTGCTTATAGGGGCGGCAATCGCTCTCCGAGTCGCTGGTGTAGCGACCCCGAGGACGCTCGAAGTAATCGGAGTCGGTGTCCGCATACGACGGCGGCGACTGTAAGTCGATGGGCGGCGAGGAGTCGTCCTCTTCGGGAATGGCATCCATATCGTCGTCCTCCTCGTCGTCGTCGTCGATGATATACACCGGCTCGGCCTTCTTTGGCGTTGTTGTGGGCGTGGACGTTGGCTCTTTCTCTCGGCTCTCCTCCTGGCCCTCCAGCATTTGCTGATACGAGTAACGTGCTCCAGGCGCCAATCTTTCCGGTGTCTGAGTGCCGCGCTGCTATTGGATTTTGGATTTTTGGGGTATTCATTTAGTTTTCGTTTTCGTTTGTTTCTTGTTGGATGGGTGCAGCAGGAACTGCTACACACACAAGCATGGAACACAAATTGCAATGTGCGACGTTAATTGAGTGCGTTTGAGTGTGTGCGTTTTTGTTGTTGTTGTTGGTTGTAGTGGTGTGACTGTTGTGGGTGTCGATATGCTGTTGAATGATGGTTGTGCACATGATGTTATTTGCTGCTGCAACGACGGCAATGATTTTCTCTTAACGTTTACGTTAACAAACAAACACGCGTACGGGCTCTTTGGCCGCCAGCACTTTGTTAGCCAATTAGCAATGTCGCTGTCTGATGATGAGGTGCATTTGCGTTGCGCTGGCCAATTTGGTTGATGGATGGAATGGACGGCACAATGGTCGCGACGTACTTATAAACGGGAGCACAGCGTGGCGAACCAGAGACGAGGACAGTTAACAAGAACAAAACAATGAAAAAACTTACAATGATAACAAAATCGACAAAATATGAGAGTACGTATGCACCTAGTAATCAATCTAAGCGTGTTGCAAGCCCAGTTCTAAAAGCGGCAATTCACTTGAAATCCATAGAAATTATATTCTCACAAGTTTCCTGTAGTGATCAACTCATGTATTCACCCTCAGTAGAACACACCCGAAATAAGTCAAATTTGTAACATTTAGATTTCATTTATTGACACCAAAAATACACGGTCCATTTATCTAGCCGTATATATTATATATAATGTTGACTAACAGTAACCAACAAATTGAAACAAAACCAACAGATCAAATCTAAAAGAAAATGGCTTTAGAAAAAGAAACAATAAATATCTCATTCGATTAACTATTAACAAATTGATTTCCAATAGCTGTACCGTAATACATACGCTTAAGCCTAGTTGTATGTGAAGTTTCTTTAACATTCAATTGTTACACAACACTTGGCCTGACTGTTTTTGGCTTATTTATTAAGGTTCAAGGTAGTTTGATATTTATCTATGAGTACTATTTAGTTGCCTATTTGGACCGTTTCGTGTGCCTGCCGCACAGTGTTACACATATAGCAATAATATACAATAGACAGTGCGTCATATATATGCACACATATATGCATACACATATATATATACGACTTTATAAACATCGAAAGACAACAATACTTATTCAGTACGTGAATACTGGACACCGCAAAATGGCGGCACAAGAATATTTAATATAATTAGTTAGCTTGGTTTTCAGTTTGGTTTTTGCTTTATAAAATAACGGGAAGGACTTTGAGTGTGTGTATCGGAGTTTAATTTCACATATACCCTTGCAGAGTTTTGGTATGAAATGTGACCGTTCTCAAAAGTAAAGGTGAATGCCTTTTTTTACAGGCAGATTAATATAATTTATAAGTGCCATAGAGAGTTGGATACTTGATATGTTGACCAATCTTGATAAAACACTAGTTAGGGTATGGAATAAAATGGGTCATGTGGACTGAATAGAGATACAGTATTTTTTAAATTTTAAAGGTTTCGTCGGAGTTATGAGAGAGTCGGATTAAGATAGTGTATTGCTCTTATAGAAACAACCAAAATAGTTTGGTTACTCAAATACAAACATTCAATTTAAGTAATATTTGTCAACAACGGTATTAACGTATTAAAAAGATTTTGAATGAGATTATATTTTCAATTGAACCTATAAAGTACTTGCAAGGGTATTAAATCTTCGGCACGCCGAAGTCAGCAGTTCTTTCCTGATTTGCTTTACAGTTTTAGTTGTCTCCATAAACATTTACATAGTAGGATTCCACGTTTAGACAGCTCGTCTGTGCTGGGCATTGAAACCATTTGCTTAGACAAGTCGATCAGCATTTTTGTGATGCTTTATCGAGTCCTATATACGAATAGATAAATCCTCTCTTTTTCTCTGGTGCGTTTCATGAACCAGTAACTAGTAACTCTTTGCCCTTTGAACACGACAAGGCTTAATATGTAAATAACATCTATAACGAAGAGACTCTGCCATGCTGCTGCCTGTATTATCATCGTGTTGTTGTTTACAATTTATTTCAGTTTAGTTTTTATGTTCCTGTATTTTAAACTAAATACTCAGTCTTATAGTGGGAAACATGCGCTTGTTAAGAAATACGCTGCAATGAGATCTACGCAATTCGCAATGGAAAATGACAATTCCAGAACGAAGCAAATGGAAAACGCAGAGAAACCAAATATATATATTATTATAATAAAAAAAGAATGAATAAAAGAACGAAAAACAATATGTTGAAAAGCAGCGAACGGCGCGCACGTCATTGAGAGCAATAAAAAGGAAGAATGAGAAGAAGATAAGAGAAACATTTTAATGGAAATTCCTTTCAGCAGTTTTTGAATTACTTATATATATAGGTATATATAAAATAAAACAAGTATATATTTGAGTATACATTTATTATACGTGCCATCTATGCATATTATGTATTTCTTTTCTCTTTTCCTGCTGCTGCTGCTGCTGCCAATGCAAATTCAAATGCTACTGGATTTAAGGTAAGGCGACATCCAGCTATAACAACAACGGCAACAGGCACAACAATCATACACAATAACAATGGCGCCCTGGCAGCAGCAGCAGCCATCCAAAAGGTAACAATAAAGGCGCAAACAGAAATTGATATAAAATGTAAGTAGCATAAATAAGATAACAACAACAACAACAACAACAATAACAATATTGAGCAGGCAAAATGAAAGAAAGGTGGTCTGCTACCAGGCTCATACGAATATGCTAATAAATAATAAATCGTCTGCTGCCATTTCAATAAATGTGGGGCACGTGGTCCCAGCTCCGATTCCGAGCTCCCTTGTTTCAACGAGGGAGCCAACACAGCTACTATATAGGGGCTCAGCACAGCACCCTGCGGCATGCACATATCAGGATACTGTACTATAACTCATACCTGCCGCCCCCTACCCAAACTCAATCCCAGAGGCATTGCTAAGTATGATTATATAGTACTTTATACTATTAAATCAAAATGCAACAACATAAATAAATACAACACGATTTATAATGAATACTCATGAGAGTAGTGATTGATTTTGTGTACTATGTTTGTTAAGTGAAACTTTGATGAAAGATTATATTTTAAATGTTTTGGTTTAATCCGTTTAAATAAATATAAAAGACAGATTTTGATAGAATTAAATTTTTGCTCATATGATGGTTTTGTAGTTAAAATTTTCTTTCGCAAATCACTTGAATTTTTTGCAGTTTTTTGAATAAACTTAAATATATGGTCGCAAATTCAATTGTGTTTAGAAGATAAAATATGTTTTAATATTCGGTAAACTAGCAGTAGATACCATATTTTTTAAATATTTTGATTTTTGATTAACAGCAATAGTCGAGCCGATCTAGTCTTGTGTATGTGAATAAATGCGGAACCCTTTTGACTGTTTAATTTTCTTTAAATATTTTAAATTCTAGAACAAATATGATTATTAAAATATTCAAGTAAATCATTTCCAATGGGCATTTTATATTTATATTTACGGTCATATCTGGGAATTTCTTTGTGCAATTACATTTCTGATATCTGCGGTTGAAGAGGCCGACAACCCAGCTGGCACAGGGGAACGAACTTTATGTGATGGGAATTTTGAGTAGATGGAGTGTTATTTTCATGGCATAAGTTCTGAGAGATGTGGCAAGTGTTGGCGCATATGAGATTTATCAAATGTAAAAATTTTATAAAATGTGAAACACGAACAGGCGCCGGTACAAAACAAATACACATACACATACACACAGACACGTATCTTTAAGGTCAGACGTTAGTAAAGTTATTGAAGATAACAAGCAAGAAACAAAAAGTAAAATGAAAAGAGTAAATAAATAACACAAGTGATGGGCTTTGCGTTTAGTGGGGGTTTTTTGTTGGGTTTGTTGAACGCGCGGCAGTCAATTGCGCTCGTGTATGTTAAGTGTAGCACAGAAAAATCAAAAGGACAGAGACACACATTTAGATACGTTAAACAAAGGTAACGTAGACACATACACAAATACATACGCGCAGGCACACTCACACAAATATTCAGATTGAGACACAGGCGTACAGGTAAGTTAGGCAAAGACGTGCGTTTAAGAACATACCTGCTGTTGTTGTTGTTGCTGCTGGGCTGGTTGCTGACTTGGATTGGTTTGTGTCTGTGTCTGTGCCTGTGCCTGTGCCTGAGTCTGAGTCTGAGTCTGAGCAACTGGTGCAGTGGCCGCGCCAGTGGTCGCTGACTCTGCGGGCAACAGCGGCAAAGGTGCGGGTGTTGTGGGTGTGGTGGGATTCGTGTCGAGCGTGTGCTTCGATATAACAACCGTCGTTGTTTTTTGTATCTTATCCTGTTCATGATGCTCTGATGGTGATTTCGGTGGCACGGTGGTAAAGGCATCCGCTGCGCGCACAATTTCCAGCACCTAATTTAGTTTAAACATGAAATGTAGAAAGAACACGGCACATTAAGCTACTGACCAGCCAATTAAAGGCCAAGGCCGATGACTCACCTTCTCCTGGGTGCTCTTCTCCTGCCCAATTGTCGCCACTTGCGTTTGCTGTGGCTGTGTTTGTTCGGCGTGAATGAGCGCCACGGTTTGCGCGGCCACAGTGTCAGGCTGTGCCAAATCAGCAGACGCCGCGGACGCAGCGGGCGGTGTCGGTGTGGTAGGTGTCGGTGAGGGCGCGCCATGCACCAGAGCAGCAGCAGCTGCCAGGCCCGTTTGGCTGGTGAGCTCCGGCATGACAGCGATGTCTGGCTGCTGTGCCGCAAAAACATCGAAGTCCTGAAAGTGGGCCAGGTTTGTAGGTTTGTTCGCCAGTGATCAGGCTTAGTGGGACTCACCTGTCGCAGACGCTCCTCCTCATCGTGATCCAAACTGGAGACGCTCTGACTTTGACTCAGCTCCGAGCCCGTCTCTGATGCACGAGAGCCTGACAAGTAAAATTCGAGTCAAGTTTAAATTTGATAAAGAGTTTGATTTAGGGTTTCATTCACCTTGGCGACTGCCACCGCTGCAGGAAGCAGACGAGTTAAAGCCAGTGCTCATGCCGCCTGCTTGGCCAATGGAATGCATTAAGCTAGATTTGTCGTAGCCCTTGCAGACGACCAATTGAATCTCATTGCCGGCGGTGCGCAATACGTTGACCGCATCTTGATGCGATGCGCCCAGCAGGGAATGACCATTGACCTCCAGCAGACGCATGCCCACCTGGGGTCAAGAGAAAAGTTTGGCTCAGTTCAATTCAATTCAATTTCATGTGTCTCGTTAGTTGGCCAGACAACTGCTGCAGGCAACTTTTGACGAACGCAGCAATCTTCGTTACCTTAAGCCTTCCATCGCGTCGCGCCGCTCCCACAGAGTTAATTTTGGACACGAAGACGCCTTCGTCGGACGGATCCACTGGATTGCCGCGCTGTCCGTTCAAACCGCCCTTGATGTGCATGCCCAAGCGCTCGCCCTCGGCCTTGGCCAGTAGAATTTCCTGCGATTTCCAACAACAATAACAATAGCATAAAAATTAGCATTGGCTTTAGTTAAGTGCTCGCCAATTATAAATAAGAACGGAGACGGAGGAAAAACAATTTAGATGATAATGACGCTGAGCAAAGCAGTGTAAAGTTTTTCAAGAAATGACTACAAGCGGTAGAAAAAGCAAAGTGATTAAATATCCTGGAGGCGTATTATATAAACTGGTCGTAACAGGAAGCAATAGGGTTAATAGGGGAAATTGTTAATTTCCACCTTCAATTAAATTACGTTTGCTAATTTGAATTTGTTAAAGTATCTGACTTATATGTCACTTGGCATTGACTGCTTATTAGCTTTTTCTCTTGTTAAAATTTAAACTAAATTTAATTTAGTTTTAATGTAGTAGTAGAGTAGATGAAATTTATTATAAAAATATCTTTAATCTACTGTACAATACTCTAAACAAAACAAGTAAGAACGTTACAGTCGGACGATTTACCTTTTTAATTGATTGTGGTTGTCACAATTAGTATAAAAAAACAATATAAAAACCGATTCTGAAGGGGAAAATTTTTTTTTCTAAAATCATGCAAAAATTGACATGCAAAGCTCACGGATCCATAGCTGAGTGAAATTAATATTAATTAATAGAATCTACTATATGTTTATAATATATACGTATGTTAAATTGTTATCTTCAATTTTGTATTAATATTGAATTACGTTATCTTCAAAAACAGTAATTTTGTCCGATAACCGACCCTTGCTTCCTAAGCTCAATTTCAATTGCATAACTTTAGGTGTATTCTATAAATGATAGTAAAACCAGTCGTGAAGGAATAAGCTATGAACTGGGTTAAAGAAATCATATAAAATATGAATTAGATTTTGCGAGATACTTTAATTTAATCATTACAGATAATATGAATGTAAAATGTATTTAGGAAGTTAATTCGTAGCAAGGATTAAATATTAAAATTAAAATCCAAAAATTTCAATGATTTTTTAATTGATATGATTAGCAACAAAAGGAAGACAAACTCTATTCAAATAGCAAGTTAAACTTTATAAAAGTTAATAATTTATAGGGCGGAATAGAAGTATTTTAAGCATTTTCAATATTTTGGTAACTGAACATTTTCATAAAATCTTACCTCGGTTTTTATATAAACTACTTCTATGTGCTTTGCATCGTAAATGTTTTTATAAGCATTCATAGAGCATAGAGGAAAGATAAGTGTAAATAGGTGTTTGGTGTTTGACTTTAAAGCTTTCAGATTACGATTTTACAAAGTAAACTAATGCTATATATACAGCAGAAAAGCAAACTAAAGACCGAAACAGCATATAATAATAGTAATGACTCATTGCCGATTGGCTTACCTGAAATCCGGGTGGCAGCGGATCATGCTGAATGGTAAGCTTAATCTCGTCACCAGGCTTCAATAGCTCCATCACAGCGTCTTGATGTGTGGCCTTCGAGACGTCTGCCTCATTGACTTTCAATATGCGATCGCCCATGCGCAGTTTGCCGCATTTGGAAGCAATGCCGCCGGGCACAATCTATGAATGGAATGAAAAGATTATATATGTATCTATTATTTAAATGTCAAAAGTTCTAAGACCAGCAGACCCCATTGCTAATTCAATGGCTTATAAAGACGCCGACTACGCTGCGAGCTAATTGTGCAGCTCGTTTGCAGCCACAAGTTAAGGCACCTCAATTGCTTTAATTTCAAAAGTTTGTCACTCGTTCGCCCCCTCCGTGCCCCGCACACCGGTGCAATTTGCTGGCCGTTCAACTTACGTGTGAAATGAAAATGCCCGGTTCTCGTGTACCAAATGGAACACAGGAATGATCCGTGCCGCCGATGATGCTGAAGCCGAGTGAACCTTGATTCTTGGGCAGCACCACTTCCTACAGAGACAACAAAAGGTAATTTAAGAGGGTTTCATAAATGTAATAAGCGATAAAACTAAACAAAATAATAGTACTAAATATTGCTGTGTTCATTCTGAAACTTGAAGAGCACGTTGTGAAGGGTGCTTATGTGAGTGGCCTCATATATGAGTGTGAATGTGTGCAAAATTGTTGGTGATATTTACATGAACAAATTTGGAATTTCATGTTTAAATAAAGAAGGGATTAGAAATAGACAGAGACAAAGACACCAAGTTAAAAACAAAACTGACAAAAGCCATGCAATTAACGCTTAATACCACAACAATACAAACACCACAAAACACCAAGTATTACAGCCCGAACATAATACTGAATATTTAATGCTTTATGCATTCAGCATAACTTAAGTTAATATTAAATAACATGCAAGAAATTAAAACATTTATTTGTCATGTCGGCAAAAGCCCCAGAGTTTTCGTCTACACCCCATTCCAAATCGCCAGAACAAGCAGGTTAACATATGTATATATATTATATATTTACTACACACAAGTAGAAAGTTGGTAAAAAGCGCTCTGAGATGCCTGCGGTTTAACACAAGCAATTTGAATTCACAACTTAACGACACAGACACACCGTAAGTCCTTTATTAAAATGTCAAAATATAATTCAAGTTTTATATTCATTAGCCGAACAGACGACATGCATCCCCACTAAAAACTTTTCTGCTAAATATATAAACTGTAGCTTGAGTCGCTTAACATGGGCAAAACTTTTACCAAATCACTAAAGCAAATTGAATTCTTTTGCAACGTAGTGGTGCAATCGACGCCATTGGGCAATTGCCTGTCAACCGTTCAGACAGACGCTGCCAAACCGTATGCCAAATGCCAACAAGTGGAATTAAAAACAATTAAATATTTTATTTGCAATTTAAATGCAAGTTTGCCTTGATGTCAGTGCTTACACACAGCCAGTTGACAGTTGGATAAAAGATAAACTTCATAAGTTTGTTTAAAGACGGTCGTTGATACAACACGTTGCATTGTGGGCGTGGAGCATTTGTGGCATGACATTAACTGTGGCAATAAACGCTTTTTTCATGTACTTCCACAGACGAGTTGTATTATTTCAGCAATTCTATGCCCATATCTACATATATACATATATGTGTGTGTGTGAACACATGCTGGGGTAGTTTGTTGTTTTACTTATTCATGCGGCAACCGGCTGAAGACTGACCACAATAGTTGCACGGATTCGAAGATTTCCAGCAGAGCTTTAAACGATGACACTCGTCTGGCTTATGCTCTACTGAGTGTGTGCAAAGCCGGCCTTAGCTTCAACTCGAACGGATGCAAATCACATATAAAGCTCTAAGTACATGTGCTTGGTTTAGTGAACACCAAAGAGATGGAGACTCGAGAGCTCTAACAGCATTAATTAATTTGAACTGGTCCTGTTAACTAATAATTTTGTTTGAATCAACTGATATTAAGTAAGTAGTAATATTTGTAATCTTCGACGTGCCAAAGATGGAATACCATTGCAGACATATTACGCTCGATATAGTTATCTAATCGCTGGCAAAATCGAATGTCAAAAGTTAACTGGTATTTATCAATGCAAACAATATGTATTTGTACAACAATTAGTTGTATTATATAACATTTCTACAGTTCAGTTCATATTTAATTTGAATGCTTAACAATTGTGTGACAGATATAGTACTTGTTGAACCTAACTAAACGCTTTTTCTTAAGATATCTAAAAAACAGAAATAAAATTTGAAATTTGAAAAGATATTAATTTTAATTTCGTCCTAGGTTGGCAGTATGTTATAGTTATGCGATCCGGACAATCTATCAAGTTTCAAAAGCATGATATGCTTTAGAATCAAGATACTTAAGTATAGCAACGGACAAATACGACACACAGAGAGGCGCGCATATAGTTTAAATTACTCAGCCGTTGGCCTAATTAAAAATAAATATTTACATAAATTTTAATGGGATGGTCACAAATTCCAGTAGTATAAAAAATACTAAAATTATAATATTAATTGCTTTATTGTTTTCGCGTTGATTGGTTTATTTATTCCTTTATAAAAACCAATTTAAATAATATTTATTCTTAAATCCGTAAAAAAAAGTTATGCTCTTAGTTAAATCGTTAGTTAACCAAATTATTTAGTTTTCAATTAAAAATAATCAATTTTAATTTAGTAATTATAAATGATACGAGTGTATAATTAAAATTTTTGCATGCAACATTTACCAAATGCAAATTATTTGATTTCTTATCGTATACAATATTAACGGTCTGTTATGCGTATCAATTCCATAAACCAACTACAACTACAAAACTATAGATAACTACTGTTTTTCAATTAGTTCGATGTGCGTGTTTTGCATAATGCTTAACATTTCAATAATATTTATTTAATTATGTGCATTGACAACGCTTCCCTTTTGTCAAACGCTTCAACACGATAACTGAACAAATCTTTGATATATATATATATATTGGATCTATGTTGTAGCGTTAGGAGCGTGCCAGAAGCAAGGAGTTTCGTTCAAATCAAATCGTTTGCAAAAACGCACAAAAATTTTATTTACAATATAAATCAAAATAAGTTGTATATAGGTGCTTAGGGCTATACAAATAATATGAGGGGCAACAATAGAAACAGCCAATTACATTTGTATTCAAAATTTTAAAGGTGTTTTGGTGGTTGTATGTGTAAATGTGTATGTGTGTGGGGGTGTGTGTGTGTGTGTGTGTATGGTGTGGCTGTGCATAAGTATGTGAAAAGAAGAAGCTCTCATCCTTGTTGATTACGTGAGCAATGAACAGCGAAATGATGCCCCATAGGGAGCCGCAGCCGCCACTCTGGTAACGGGAACATGTCTCAAATTTGCTGCACTCGGCAGAGCGTGGAGCCAATTCACACCACACCGTTTTGTGTAACTTTGGTAATTTTCTAGTATTTTTTTTGTTTTTTTTTTTTTTGCGTTTAGTGTATGCGTGATGTTGTGATAGTCACCTCACTGATCAATGGCTCCGCCAGCTGATTGTCGGTGATGCGCGTCATTACCGTTTCCGTGAATGTGGACTTGGTGATGGTCTCGGTGACGCGGCCCATCTCGGTGGGCGCTGCTGGGAACATGGGCAAATCTGGTTGTGGTTTGTTCACATTCACAGTGACAGCGCTAACGCCCACCTCATTGGGCCGTGCCACATGCACCTGATGCTGACTGCCGCCGCTGAGAAAATGTGCCGGAATCATCGCCTGAAAATCATCGCTGGTCAATGGCCGCAGTGACGAGGGCTGCTTGTTGTGGTTGTCGTACATTGTTGATAGGTGTTGGATTGATTGGGTTTTTGTTTTTTCATTTTTAGTTTTAGAAAAGTTTTTTTTTTTTTTTTTTTTTTTTTTTGGTGGAAAGTTCAGTTTTAAAGCAACATTTGGTTTTGTAGAAAAAGAAACAAAAATATGTTGGTTTTTGTAAATTTCGTTGCACATTTTGTTTTGATTGTTGGGTCTAAATGCTAAGCTAAAGCTGCCTAACTATAGATGGTAGTATGTATGTGTAGCATTTTAAATATATATATATATACAGTTCCTGGCAGTAGACCTGTGCTGCCCTTAACTGGGCTCTTAATTCTGGGTGCAAGTAAACGCTATAAGCCAAGGACAGTAAACAACACACAATTTGCTTGTGCATAATTATCTATATATATGTTGAGAGGATAATATGAGGCCAAATATGAACAAGTAACGAGATAAAACACGAAGAGGAACGCGCACAGGGCACATGCAAAACAAACACAAACAAATTCGATATATATATATAATATGTATGTACTAAAGTTGTATTTTATGTAGTATTTATGTATGTGTTGGCTAAGAGCTAGGGTTATAGGTTGATAATCTGGCAGTATGTATTAGCACAATTAGGTATATATTTTTACTGTATATTTATATAGAAAGAGAATGTTTATGTGTGTATCAACAACAATTTGCGTGAATCTCTGGGCGCTAGCTTGCGCGTCAGTTGGCCAACATCAAGTAAACAACTTACCTGCTGCTGATTTGGCTAACTGGCGCGCAAGTTTAAATAGTTTTAGTGTTTGGCCTGAAAGGTTACTTAGGACTAGCCTGGGCATGATTAAGGAACGAACGAACAAACGAGCTTATGAGCAAGATTAAAATGACGTGCAGACAACTAAACAGTTAACTAAATCTAAGAGACTAACCTACGATGAGCTACTACAAAGTAAACGCGTGACTGCTTACCTGAGCCTCGCCAGAGTCGCCGCTGCTGGTGGATGCGGCGCCATTTACCCCACCATCGCCATCGCCCAGGGGCACTGAGTTGGTGCGACGTGGCGCCGGCACCGGCTGACCCGTGGACTTATCAATGTGCGGAACGGGAGCAGCAGCAGGATGAGGATGAGGGGCAGCCGAGGCAGCTGCAATGACAGCAGAAGCTGCCACGAATCCGTTGGTCTTGTTGCTAGGCAGTGTATTCATATTGTTGCTGTGGACAACACCAGTTGCAGTTGTTGCTGTCGCTGTGGGCGTGGTGGCCAGAGTGTTGTACTTGTAGGGCTGCTCATCGCCAGCAGAGCGACCAAAGTTGGCTGGAAGAGCGGGAGAGAACGAAAGAAAAACAGTTAACGGACTTAAGAGAGCGACGCATTGAGGCGTGATGAGTTTCTAACCTGGTCGATTGGCCAGATAGCCGGAGGGGCTCAGCGAGTTGAGCACGGCGGGACTGCGCGGACTCGTTGGCGGCTCGAGGGGGCCGCGGTACTCGCGTTGTAGCACGAGGCGCACAAACCGCTGCGGCTCAGTGAGGCAGGCAACAGCCGCGTCGTGATGTGCCTCCGTCATGTCGTTGCCGTTAATCTGCAACGAGGAGACATTTGTTCATACAATGAAATGCTATTAGCGCCTGTCGCTTATCCCAGCCGCATGGCACAGTTCACTCACCGCCATAACACGGTCGCCAACCATGATTTTGCCATCGCGATGGGCCAGCCCGCCCTCCGTAATGCGCGATATGAAAATGCCATCACAATCATCCTTGAATGGCGGGGAGCCCTTGCCGCCGGCAATGCTAAAGCCCAATCCCTGGCCAATTTGATCGCGAATGAGCGTCGTGTGCAATTGAATGAAGCTCAGCGGCGCCGAATCCTGTCATAAAACCACAAAGGACAACACAAATCAATAAATAATGCAGCGGCAATAAGAGAAACAGAGAGAGAGAGCAGTATAGCCATACTTTGCCATTCTCCAGCAGCATTCCGTTTGTTGCTGGCGTGGGCGTGGCAAACACATTGCCCGAGTAGCAATGTGCGGGCTGCTGTTGCTGCAACTGTTGCACGGGCTGCTGCTGCTGCTGTTGCTGCAACTGTTGCACGGGCTGCCGCTGCTGCTGCTGCTGCTCAGGAGTTATTTGAATGGGCGGCGGAATGTAACGCTCCTGTGTGACAGCTGGCAGCTCGGCGACGAGCGGACGCGTCTCTACAGAGATCTGGGAGACGCTGCCGTCCTCGCTGAAGACGGGATGGCCAATCAGGCGCGTCACCTCGCGCTGCACCACCAGCACCAGCACAGCGCCACAGGCCTTGAGCACCTGCACTGCCTGGTAATGATCGGCATCGGCGACGACAATGCCATTCACTTTGAGCACCTTATCGCCCACCTTGAGGCCGGCGAGATCAGCGGGTCCCGCTTCGGTGACGCGCGATATGAAAATGCCATCATCATCGCCCTTAAACGGCGTCGACCCCTTGCCACCAGCTATGCTCAGGCCCAGGCCCGCCGAGGTGCGTTCTATGTGTATCTCGTACTGCTCCAGACGCAGCTCTGTCACGCCATCAATGTTGTCTGTATGGAAAACGGATAATTGGATTAGCGGGTTTTCACAAGATCTCAGAACGCTCAGCTGCTCGCGGGTGTTTACCAAAGTGCTGTCTGTTTCGCTCATAGTCCCGATCAAAGGGATCGTAGCTGGTCACGATGCGCACGTGCTTGCCCTTGCGGCGCAACGAGCCACCGTTCGAGGAGGCCAACGAGCTGCGCAGGCTGCCCGTGGCGGGACTGTTGCGTCCGCTGCCGCCGGCGGCCAGCAAGGAGCTGCCATTGCTGCGCTGTGCGCTCCTGGGCAGCGTATTGTTGCCCTCTTTGACTTTGATTTTGACATTGAACATGATGCAGTTTAGTATAAGTTTCAACTTGAATGCACTTTCAATATGCGCTGCTTCGCATTTTGATTAGTTCACTTTGCAATAGAAGAAGCACGCTGTATGTAGCAAAAGACTTTTTATTTGAATGCACTCTGCAATAAGCCAAACTTGCGGGCACCCTGTACGTCTTGTGTGCACTTGGTTGGAAAATCGCGTATCAATTTCGGCATTGAAATTATGAAATTACATTTTGCTTTTTTTATTGGCAATTCATTTAATTCGACAGAAGGCATGATAAAATGAAATTTATGCATTGCATAAATTACACTTTAATGATATGATAATTTCTGTGCAAATTTAATGGACCAAAAATTGTTTGGGTAAGGCGCAGATTCCGCAGCTGTGGCCCTAAACAGGCCATACCAATAAACGGCTCCAGAGCAGACAAAGCCATTTTGGACCATAAAGCCAACGACCTTCAAGTAAAAGTATCCTGCAAACCACCACAACCCCCAGCAAAGTGGCCCTTGAGCAACTTTTGTATAATAATTAAATAAAGAAAGAGTGAGAGACGCAAGCAATGGCCACAAAGTGGCGAGACCCAAGACCCATACTGCAGCTGAGCTACCTGAGCCACTCGTATACACCCCGTCTATTGCTCTAAATTTGCCCCGCTGTCAACTCTCTAGCTCTTGGCTGATTTGCACTCAATAAATCCGTCGGCAGTTTGCCAAAGTTATTTTGGTTTTAATGACTGTCAAGGCTAATGGCATCAGCCCAACCGAGCTGAGCGGCTGCGAATTTGTAATTTCTTCGCATATTAATTGAAGCCTGAATTTTCCATGAATTGTAAATGCAAAAACCGTAGACAAAATAAACTGACGGTTATCCCGCGCGGTAATCGATATGAAAATAAATTATGAAATCCAACTTTTTATGCGCTTCAGTTTAGCTCTTATCCAGTATTGCCCTGTTTATTATTGTTATTATCATAAAATGGCAATTATTTATTTCGTTGCTCCACTTGAATTATCAGAAAAGGCTTTTCATTTAAATCGTTAAGCAACGACTGATAAATAATATGGCAATAAAAACGAAAAGATTTTCATTCCATCTTTCTGTGGAGCAAATGTGTAAAATGCCCAATTTCGCCGCCGCTGTGCCATATGAAAACATTTTATGGATTTTCGACATACAGACACACACGTGCGCACAAATTGGGATCTGCAAGCAAAGCCATGAAGAAATCTTTTGCATTTCTGTTCAGAGCCCCCAACAAATACACAAAGAAATACACAGAATGGCATAAAACCAAATAAGATTTTACCATTGGCTCTGACAGACTCAAATGTGAGGGCACGTGTTGACACTGCATGTGTGAGTGTACATATTTGTCTGTGTGTATGTGTGTGAGCTGCACCAAACGCCTCCAGATAGGCAACGAATGCAAAAAAGTGATAGCACCCATAGGTGTTGGTTTATAAGAGAAAGTTGAAGTATAAAGAATCCTTGAATTGTGGCATAAAGCTGAGGCTATAAGCTAGTTATTATTAAATTGGTGTAGGCATGTAGCAGATAAAATTCATAGATATTTAAGGTCACTATTGTTTCAATTTCTTTTCAACAAACGACGAAACGAAGCGTGCTTTTAAAAACATTGTAAAGCAAATTTAAAACTGTTGCTGTTAGTAAACAGTTGAATATTGAAAACTCGTTTTGTACTGGATTTGAATGGGAAAAACAATTTGAATAGGCAGTTAGGATTTTAGACTGTTACTTAAAATTTTCAGTTTTTAAAGAGAGAAAAGGAATATTTTGTATAAATACACAGCGGGATCAAGGGCCGACCACTTATTCGGAATATATATCTTTGTGTAGCAGACCCTCGAATTCTCTCCACCTTAAATAACCAACGTTCATTTACGTCTCAATCGGCTCTTACTCAACAGCTTAACTCTACGTGCTGCTACACACACATCATTCCCCATTTCCACGCACTCAAACAACCATTTGAAAATTTTACGACCCTATGCATATATATATTTTAAGTATGCATTTAAGTATAAGTATTTTAAAGATACCCCCCTCGACCGTCGCACTCAATGAAGTGCGTAAAAAAATGCGCGCCAAATAAATGAGCAGCAGCGAATGTGAGTAAACATATAAAATTTAAATACGCCAAAAATGAGGCAACCCATAAAATGTGCGGGAAAACTCATTAAAAGCACTGCTGGGAAAACGAAAACGCACACAGCACAGCGCCATTTCCCAGAACGTATTAGAAATTTGTGAAAAATTTGCGTGCATCTATGTGAAATACAGCTGGCAAATGCCAAATCAATGCTTGTTGGCAACGACTCGTTTTTGTTATTTATATGTAAATGACCTGGTCTGGAACCAAGAAATATGTGTAGACAACATGTCAGGGAGCCCGGGTCTGGGCCAGGGGCAGAACTCATATTTCACACACAGCAGAGGCTTTGTGTCCAGCCACGTCATGCATGTCCTGTGGCCAAGCATTGACAGCCTGACAAGCGTCTCCGGCTTTGACTGGCTCTTGGCCCAAGTCCGAGTTCAGTGTTACTGTTCCCTTCTACCCTGGCTACCCTTGTTGACTTGTTGCCTTGTTCGTTTTATTGCTGTAGCTGCTTCTGCTTCTGCTGTTGTCGGAGCATTGACATATTCTCTTTATGACACAAGTCGAACTTGAGAAAACTTGGGAAAACATTTTCTTTATGCAAATTTAATGGACGCATGTCATACACTTTATGGCAACCCAAGAGCTAGCCACTTCCAAGAACCACCTCGCCGCATATTGAATTTTCATTTGTGTTCTGGCTACTGCCAATTGAATCCACAGACTCTCGTCTAGAGCCAGTGCCAATGACCGCAAACGTAATCGCCTTTAATAACATTCTTTTTTTTTTTACCCAACCAATAGCAAAAGATCAAGTGCCTAATTGCATTTAAAGAGCAATCGATGAACACGTGAGGGAGCTGATTCGGTTTTACGCTACGGCCGTGAAATTCTGTGTGGCTGGTTGGAACGGGGAACGGGAGCTCAACAGGCAGTCGCTGTGATAAATTGTCGGTCATGTTGGGCCGAGCTCTTGACAAATTGCAAGTGTAAAGCTATCAAAATCCACCGAGCAACGAGTCGAGCGCCGTTTTTAAATGTGGTGACAAAAATTAATGAATCACAATTTCTGTGACCGTATAAAAACGTTGAATTATTATTACAGAGCAAAACACAACAGAAACGAAAACGGAAAAAAACAACGAGAACAATACTTGTTTTTGTGTAAAACTCTCCGGTGGAGGGTGCCACAAATCTCGGCGCGTTTTGCAATGAGCCCCAAAAAGAGGTACGCATTCATATCTAATCAGCTGACGTTCACAGGTATGACTACAACAACATTGGAATGCCTAAAGCCAATTTGATAAACACACAACAACCACAGAAACAGAAACACAAAACAAAACAGAAACAAGCCCCACCGACGCGGGCCGTACAGCAAATTGAGGACTGCGATAACGCAGCAGCGATTGGAAAATTGAATCATTACGACATATTTTGGACAGGCTATGGCAGCAACATTACACGAAGCCAAAGTCAAGCGTTAGTTAATGACCTTGGTCCACCTGTCGTATGCGTAATTTCGAGTAGCCACCCATCCGCCACTGGCTTATCAATGATTCCAAAAGCAATGAAAAACGAAATTGATATTGCGGTATGAAGAAATTACAAGCAGTGCACACAATATTTACACCAGTGTGTGGGGGTATGTGAGTGTGTGTGTAGGGTCGATAAGAAACGGGGTGACATCATAGGCCCATCAGCTTTACGTTTAATTTGCACATAATTCACTAGCTGCACAACTGTTTGTGAATGAAGTTCCAGTATGGGGTATATTATAAAGTACTTAAAGTACTTTAAAAATATAAAGCATAATTTGTACTATATAGCATATAACTAAAGGCCATATATACAAAATAACAGATCTTTTTTATTTATACCCCTTAAAATCAGAGACAAACATGCTAAGAGATAAGATCAAAAAAGAGGTTTTATTTGAGCGAAAAATATATGAGTTGGTAGATACCTAGATAGATAGATACTTCAGCTTCAGCGGAATCAAAATTAAAAGGAAGGAAGTGTTATTTAAATTTATATTTTTTACCAAAGCTAAAATGTTGAAAATCAGAAAAAAATCCACTGTGGTTGCTTGAAAAATGAAAAATTAAAACTACCTTTCCATAATTCAAAACAATTATTGATTTTTAATTATTGAAATTATTAAAAATGATATTTTCTAATTTACAATTTGGTAACATTTGAAAAAGAAAATGTGACCAGCTCGTACAATTCCTTTTTATTATGCAACTTTATGCATAGTTATGTTACGAATCAAAGGATTGACCTAATAAACCGTTTATCTGTGTATGATCGCACTTAACAACAGACACAACTCAAGCTCACTTGCTCGCTGACATGTTGCCTACTCAGCCGTCAAGCCAAAGCCCCTCGCTCAGCCCCAGGCCAGTTCTGATCGCCTGTACCAACAAGTATTTCTCACATTTGCAACATACTCTCGCTGTGAAATGTAATGCAAAATTGTTTGACATAACCATCTCCAGTTCCGTCTCACTGCCCCTCCCGCCCCTTTATAGCTTTCAGCCATATTTCCCTTTACTGGCATTTATTGCATTTTTTGTGTTTTATTTCTTTGCGCGAAATGTCAAATCAGTAAACAGGAACCAGGGAACACAGGCAGGGAAAGGCTGATAAATTCACATGCAACTGTTAGACTATAAAAAAGTCGAAAAGTCGCCAATAACAGAACCGAATATGCGTCACAGTTCTGAATGGATTCAATATGGAATTGAAAATATATTTGTTTGTCTAATGAAAAATCCATCAAATGCGAATAGTTTAAATTGTGATACAATGTGCCTGCAGCGAAAACTACACCCACATTAGCTAGTTAAGTTCAAGCAACTGTACTTTGTGGCTGCAAAGGGGCGCACAACAAACAAACAAACAAACACAAGCAAACAAAACAGAACAAACACGCACAGTGGGGAAATTCAATAAGGGCACAGCGAGCAATCAGCATGCAATACAATACATAAAATCAATTGCATTGCCTTGGGCTTATCAACGGTTTCGGTTTGTTTATTGGCCAACATCGCTGCGCACTTACATACACATATGTATGTGTATATAAATGGTTGAACATTAGTTTTGGGTTGGGGTTATACAGAGAGGCTGCACGCTTTAAGAAATCACAATGCAGGCTGATGGCAAATGCAGCGTATTGTTTGCCCAAGCAATGCAAAAAGGTACTGAGCAAATGTTGATTGTGCTTGCGGAGCAGCTAACCAAAAAAATAGAAAAGGAAAATAGAAAGAGGAAGGAAGGCAAAGAGCTGTCAGTAAACCGGATATGCACACACACACAGCCAACAGGAGATAAGCTTGGCATATTTGTCATGTGCAAATATATGTGGAAAGAGTGCGAGAGAGAAGTCTGCGACTATATAAACAACATACGAAATTTCCTTTCAAGCAGCTCAGTTTTTTTTTAATATTATTTTTTTGAGTATTGCAACCGAAATGCAAATAGCGGAAGCTGCCAGCGCTGCAGGGGAAGAGCTGATGTGCCACGGCACAGCCTTGAGCAGCTATGGCGACCTTGCAATAGCTGCAGCGCCCTACACTTGCACATTTGCACTTGAAATTCAATTTGTGGCACTACAATGGCAAACGCTGCGTATGTGCAATGAGAGACTAGACAGGCAGACAGCCAGTTAGCCTGCCTCTCTAATCAGTCCACTGGCGGCCGCAACAAAATCGATAAACAGCAATAACAATTTGCACTCTCTTGTTAAAAATATATATATATATATATATATATATTTATATATATTTAACATACAACTGCGTTTTTCAGTTGCGTTTTCTTTTCTGTTTTCGGGCCTATGACTAAGCCAAGGTATGCGAAGTTTTTGAATTCAATGTTATTATGGCTATTGTTGTGGCTGCAAGTGTGTGTACGCGTGTGTGTGTAGTCAGCAGGCGTTAACAGCAAACAAATAATATTAAATGGTATTTGTATAAAAGTCAGACAAACGCGACAATCGTAGTGCGCGCTCTCGCGATGTTGACAAAACGCAAGCGTTACTAAAAAATGACTAAAGTCAGCGGCAAATGGGCAAAGTGTCGAGACCCAGACCCAGAGACAGACTGGCAATTGCACAAACACTCACTCTCATTCTCTCTCTCCCTCTCTAGAGTAATCGCAGTACAAGCACTCACACACACACACACACACTCTCCCGTTCAGGTAGCCACTAGACATTCTGCCATAATGAGGCGGCTCATTTCTGTTTCAGTTTCAGTTTTGTTTAATTTTTTCACACTTTCTCAACTTGTTGCGCTCTTCAAAGCTGCGCTCTTTTGGCTTTGCTCATTTGCCTCTTCAATGTTTTCCCTTTTGGTATTCACACTGAGTTTCTGCTTTAGTTATCTACTTGGTCTTCCCTACCCCGTACACCTATCTACACACACATGCTGCCCGTTTGCTTTATCAGCTTTTGCAATCCAGCAAAAAGATAGCGCATACTGATAGGCCCCAGGGCCTATATATAGGCTTTACGCACTGTACTGGCCATTATTGTTGGAGTTGCGTGTATTTGTATTTTTAGGCCAAAAAAAATCATCCGCTTGTTTACGTGTTGTTGCGTGTATTTTTTTGGGCCTTTGTAACGCGCTTTTAATGGGCCCGCAATGAACTTTAATTGCTCATGTATTTGCGTCGAATTGGAACTAACAAAAGTCTTGAACTGATATCAGATGTTTCATTAAATATATGGTAGAACTGACATAAGATGTTGTAAGAGCTGTAACTTCTTGTCACACTTATAGAATACCTCCTAACATATTACTTTGATATTATAATTTATTACTTTGCCAGCACCACAAGGGGCCAAAAGGTATGTAAACCTGGCCAGAATCTCCTGACCTAACATAACACTAGATAATACAGTAAAATAAAGATACACCACGAAAATAGTTTTTATAGTGTATTTGTATATTCGCTGATATGGATGCGATTAACTAGCTATTTACTCTGATCAAACAGCACGTTGTATATAGTTCCAGATGTTTTTGTCTGTCTTTTACATTTATTTTTTGCTCTACATTTGATTGGCACAGAGAATATAGATAATATTCAAAATAAAAACGCAAATGAGCAAAACAAATTAATTATACCAAAAATCAAAACATCGCTTTATTAGTGTTTTCAAAATTCTTTAAAAATTGCTTTCACGATTACCCCACATGGTTTTTGTCAAATAAATTTACAATATTCCCAAAATTAATTCAAGTTTTTTCAAAATTTGAGATGACAGATAATATGCGCGAGGGGGTTTACAATTGTCACTATAGACCACAACTTTAAAGGCGTAAGAAATATTTAAAACATAGTTTTAATTTTCAGTTTGGCATTATATTTATGGATATTTTATGAAAATTAAGTATGCAGTGAAAAACTTTTTAACGACACGTCAACGCAAATGCGCACTTCTGACCACTGTTAACTATAAACTAAGCACTCTCCATAAGTATTCAAAATGTGAGCTACGCTGGAATATTGCAGGGCTTTGAGACTGGCATCGATTGGTTATCGATTATTTGTGGCCTCCTACCAACACTTTTGCACTTGCATTATGAGCAGTTAACAGAACCCTTTAAATAGTTTGGGCTCCAAAGAGCTATTTTATATAACTTACCTGCTGCGGCGGCGGCTGCTGTATCCACTTTTAAAGCTGGTATTGGGGAGAGCGAGGCATCAAAGGGTGGTTGTTGTTGTTGTTGCTCCTCCTCCTGTTCAAACTGCTCGGCATCGGCGTTCTCCTCAATGGGGGACTGCACCTTAGTCAGCGAGTGCTGCGGCGTGGGCGAATTGCGGTCCTGCGAGGCCAAGGCATTAGCCAATATTTCGTTGGCCTGCTTATCGGTCAAATGCTGAACGCGTTTGTTCTTCAAGTGATGAGGCGTATCGCTAAGAGGGGAAATAACCGAATTGGTAAAACGTTTTGCAGTGCTTTAGTCAACCAAACCTACCGTCTATGCAGCTTAGGTGGTCGTTTATAAAAGTCGTCGTCTTCGCCCTCAACCTGAAAGCCCACGCGACGATCGGTCTCCTGAAAAAGAAAACAGTCAAATATATTTATATTAAATCATAAAATTATTTAAATTAACTCACGTATTCGTCTTCCTGTTCATCAGCATCTGTGACTTCAGCAACTGTTGTTGGCGTTTCACTGCTGCTGATGGTTCTGGTCGTGGCTGGTGCTGTGCCACCCTGTGCGGTTTGCGGCGCTGCTGCAGTTGTTGTTGCTGGTGTTGGTGTAACGACGCCCACTGTGACAGGTTTGGAATTCACCACAGCAGCAGGTTTGTGTACTGGCTGCGCAGTTGGTGCATTGTTGGTGGTAGCTGTCACGACTATCTGTTGGTGATTATTTGCTATGGTGCGTGTCTCGATGGGGGTTTCTGTCACGACTGATTTGGTGCCATTCTGTTTTAAAAATAAAATTGAATATACTGCGTTTTAAAAGCAAATAAAAAGAAATACTTTGCGTAAAATTTAATATAAGTCATAAATGTAACTTGGCAAAAATATAACATACACATACATACTTATAAAAATAATACTGAAGCAAAATACATTTATATTTACATTTTTAATAAGTACTCTAAATCGGTGGAGTTTAGCATTGGAGGATTTTATTAATACTTAATAAAGAAAAGATTGCAATGCATAAATGTAGGTGCGTAATAAAGGCAGCTCACTATTAATAGTTTTGTTAGCCTTAATGTTAAATTAAATTAAATTATTTAACTATTTACTAATTGTATTAAAATTTTTAAATCTAGCTTATGAAACCTTATAGTTTGATACTTATAAAAAATAGCGAACGTGAAAATGGAAATTAAGTGCTTGAAATACATACGTTTTTTTTAACTATTTAGAGAAATAAACTATTAAAAGAAAAAATAATACCTTATGTATAATAATAGAATTTCAATCGAATACATTAAATTAACTACAAAAGAAAGAGGTCAGTAGTTTTGAAATTAATTCAACGCTGCGCCCCAATCGTGAACATTTTACTTGTTTTGTTTTTTTTTTTTTTTGACAATTAGGGGCATTTGAAGAAGACACAAAAGCTTGACTCTTGACCCTGCCCACTTGATCTTCTTGAATCATTTACCTCCTCTGGCAGTGCCACCAAATTGACATTTTCTTCATGACGACTGCGCTCCACTTTGAGTTTCTGCGCCTTGGCTTTCAGGTCCTTGGGGTGCGGCGTATTCTGGCGCACGAATGGTGTATCCTTTTCTTGGTTGACTTCCTCTGAGAATTTGACCCGCGAAGGTTCGCGCTCCTCATACGGTTCGGAGTCTGATTCCAAATCGCGTGCTGTGGCAAAAGTCGAAAAAAATTTCAATGAACCATTTGCTATAATTGATTTTTAACTAATTGAAGGATTAGCAAACGGCATGCGCATACATTTACAGTTAGTAGTTGTCGGTATAATTCATAAATATTTACATTGAAAACACTTAACGACCTGTGGCTCTGGCTATGTAAGATCAATAAATACAGTAATTGAAAAAACAACAACGAAAATCACAACAACTTAAACAATAAGGCAACTACATTCTTTTTGGGGCCGTGGAATAAACATTTGCCACTGCGTAGCGGCCACAGGCACTCTCTAATCCATCAAGCGCTTATGAGAATGTGCGCCATAAATTTCCACTCAGCGTAAACAATATTAAAATTGCAAAATGTGAGCAACCCACTCGCTCCGCAGCTGCATGGCACAGTCCCAGTCCCAGGTGATGTCCGTGGGGGGAGGAGCGTTGCAGACCAATAAACAAATTCAAATTATTATTTATGACGGAAGTAGTTGGTTGATCTTGAAACCCCTGGCTTAAGTAGCTGCATCCAATGTCAGCTCGTAACTTACAATTTTTACTGATTTTCAAAATAACCAACAACACCCAGCGAATGTGCGCTGTTGCTGCTGTCATTGATAAGCCAACTAAATTTGGCGGCAATGCTTTTATGAAGATTTATGTAAATAAAACCAACTAGTAATAACAATAATAAGGCCGAGGGGTGCCGCCATTGTCTCTCAGTTTTACGACTGCGTGTCTTGACCGTCACAGCTTTAATTGGATAATTTGAACAACATTTAAGTGACGCGGGCGCAACTGCCACTTGCAACACAACAGACCCCGAAAGCCTAACCCACATATGGACACACTCTGTTGATATGTGCCGCCGCCTGGTCTTGAGCATTTTCACGCTAGTGTGTTAATTGTACGAAATATGCTTGATGCACACAATCATCAAATTCAACATTCTCAAGTGAGACAACAGACAGCGCTCAGAAAAAAGTAAACAGATGATATTATCGATGTATTTTTAGCAGCTATTTGCGTATGCTTCAAAACCCGTTTTCGATTGAAAACAGTTACAAAATATTATTATTGAATGTCAAACTAACGAGCAGAGAACTGGGGAAAAAACTACGCAACAAATCGGAATCACAATAACAAGTTGACGAATACCAGTTAACTAGTGTTACAGTGAAGCATTACAGAACAAAACAATGAAACACAAATCATTGATTTATTCTTAAGAAACCGATTTATATAATTCATTAAATTATTTAAATTATTATTTTGGAGACCTCGGGTCTATTGATATTTTGAAGTATAAAAACTCGATTAAAAATCGTTGATAGAAAGAAGCCATCGATAGTTTAATTAATAGTCTTCAGTACTATGATATCAATCAATACTATTTAAGCAATATACTAATAATAGATGCTACTTAATTCATGAATTATTTTTTGAATAAATATGAAAGCAATGAAATTAAACATTGCATAACTATTTGGAGTGAAACCTTAACGAAACCAAATCCTAACCATGCGCTACTTTGTAAGATAATCAAGTTTCCAAATATTTCTATATAAATATTCTCGAAATCTAAGAATGTTGATTCACAATAACAAACACATTCTAACGGATGTACTTTGTAGTGTTTGTCAAATGTCAAGCATCACTGTACCGTTCGCCCAGCAGTCTGACAGGTCATTAATCAACGTACGGTTTTTGGTACCGAATAGCACACACAACGTCTGGAGTAGTGCGCGCTCTTAGAAGGCGATTAATATTATTAAGCATCGGCGTTATAAATACGATTACTCGTGAGTATAATTACGCCTGCCAGTCGATCGTGCTCCACATTCAGTCGGCTGCCATGACGTCATGACCGTTGACATCACTCCGAAGCGGCACCCAATTGACTGAGTGTCTCGGAACAAAGAAAACGCCTGTGCAGCTGGGAAAACGCTTTGATCTGGCATGCTGCCACTGACAGGCAACTGTTTAATAACAAAAATCTAAAATTGGAATTGGAATTGGAATCGGAATCAGAACCAGAACCAGTAGTAACCACTAGGCAGACAGCGTTCAAGATTCAAGTGTTGAGCGATGTGCGATGGGATCTGTGATGGGAAACACGCACAAAGCAAATATTTTCCGGCCCGGCTGTCAAATGAATGGAATATAAACAGCAAATAATAACATTATCAAATCAAACAGCAAATCAAACACACGCACGTTGCGACTGCTATTGAGTGTGTTGTCGGGTGTGTAAACCACTGCCACAATAGTTCTGTAGCCCCAGGTTTCTTAGCATGGCCAACGCCCGGGCCCACTTCTACATACAACTTGTTGTTATCTGATTTATATGACGTCATTTTATGGCACTAAACTGGTTTTTCTTTAAGCAAAAACAAAAAAAGACCTGAAAATACAAACATTCTTACAGAGCCAACAATGACCAAAGTCTGGATCTCAGTTTAGGCATCAGCTTAGTTGAGATGCGTTCATTAGCGAAGGCTTAGAGATTTTCAAGGTATCAGGCATTAGGCAAGGGCATGCATAATATATGGCTATGGCAATGATTATATACGCTTTATATGAAGCATACTACTTAGTAGAGTTGTGTTCAGTTCTTAGAAGAAAAACAATTAAAAAGCGTTTGCTTGAAAACTGAATCAGAAAAGTATATGAACATAGTTCAAAATTTAAACAATACTTCAACACCTTTACTTTAAAATACTAACTTTTTTAGACCAATTTTAACTACTTTGAAATTGACAATTTTTGTCTCCATTATTATTCGTTTTTTATGACTTTTAAAACGAAAATTAAATATAATTAGAGTTTGCTCGAACTTATAATATCAAGAAGTTTCACATTTAAACAAGGAACACAACTTTACTGCATATATTTGATTACAGGCAGCTAGTATATAGGATTATATAGGATTAAATATGAACAGCGCTTGTTATTTTACAAGTAACAGACAACGCAAACCTTTCTGTTGATAACTGAAGAAATCCATCGAATCGAACTTTTCGCTTGATCTATAAAGCGTCTGGGGTGGATAATCTTTTGGTTTTTTGCGAGGTGTTTTTTTTTAAGAAATGTGAATGAAGGTGCAGTATAAAATAGAGAGCGCAGTGTAAATACGAAAAAAAATAAAAAAATAAATTGGAGAAAAACAGGTACATATAGATATTTGATATAGATCAGAAAAATGTTTGGTGCAAAGAAATTGGAATTTGAAGCAATTTAAAGGCCAAATAAAGTTATTTAAATGTTTAGTTACAAAACACAAAACGTAATTGATACAAATTTTCGAATTTGGAAAAATATGTACTACTGGAAATCCAGTTGTTTGCTTAAGTGTTGCTCGTTGCTTTTGTCGTGGCGATAAAACAACTGTTGCGGGTTCTTATCTTATCTCGAGCATAGATTGCAGATATTGCACCATGATATGGCCCGGGCACATACCCGTGGAAAGTATGCCAGCCAGAGATAAGCGCCCTATATATTTATTAGCCAATGTTGACATTTTTGCCCAATGACTAAAGCAAAGAGCAGGCAGCCAAATCACGTTCTCAAGCACCAGTTAGTGCCCTTTTCAAATATTTGCCGGTGGCAAAAACTCACCTGGTGTTATGGGCTGATACTCCTGCTGGGGCAGCAGGTAGCAGGAGAGCACCTGCTCGCCAGTCTCGGCATCCGTGTCCGGCTGGAAAGTGAGCAGCGGCTGCGATTGATTCTCCGACAGCCAGACTGCCTTCAGTTGCAGGTTCACCAGCGAATAGGGCAAGTAGAGCAACTGGTTGCCGCTCACATCGAGCACGTGCAGCACGGTGCAGTTGCCCAGCTCGGGCGGCAACTTCTTCAGCTTGTTGTCGCGCAGACTGAGCACGCCCAGATTGCTGCATTGGCCAATCTCCAGCGGCAAATATTCCAAGGCATTGCGATCCACATTTAGATTGCTCAGCTTGGCCATGCGTCCAATCGATGCAGGCAGCTCGGACAGAAAGTTCTCTGTCAATATAAGCTCCTGCATGTTGTCGCAGCTGTGGAACAAGTTATGTTTATAATAGAGTTCATAATGGAATCCGATTTCAATGCTTACTTTCCGAGCGTATCGTTCAGGCGCTGCAAGCGATTCTGGTCCAGCTTCAGTATGGTTAGTCGGCTCAGTTTGGCAATGCCATCGGGCAGTGTCTCGAGCAGATTCTGTGCCAGATCCAGATCGGTGAGGCTAACCAAACCGCCAATTTCATTGGGCAGCTCCTCCAGCCGATTCTCGGACACATCCAGATACGTCAATTTGGTCAACAGTCCCAGCTCCGGCGGCAGTCGCTGCAGCTGATTGTGATCCAGCCAGAGCTCGTGCAGGCCCGGCAAATAGCCCAAATATGGAGGCAAGTCCTCAATTTCGTTATCGCCAAGATCGAGGCGCTTCAGCTTTGTCAGCTGGCTTATCGTTTCGGGCAAGTGCTTGAGCAGATTCTCGCGCAGTTCCAGCGATTCCAGCTGCGTCAAACTGCCAAAATCGGCGGGCAACGTGGTGAGCGACATATCGTTTAGGCCCAGTACGGTTAAATTCTTCAGCTGCGAGAAACCCGATGGCAGTTTCGGTATCGGATTCGAGCTGAAGTCGGCCACCTGCAGGCTCTGCAGATGCTTAATGTCATCGGGAATGTCGGGTATATCTGCAATATGGTAGAAATTTATGAATATTAGTACTCTAGTCTTGTGTGTCAGTTATTGTTGTTTTTGCTGTTTATTTTACCGACCAGCTTCATCGATTATCGGTCTTCGCTTGGGCAACCCTGACGCATTGCTTACGCATGAATTGCGCTAAAGGACGTCCCTAATCTCCATATCTAATTATTTGTACAAAAAATCTATAAATAAATAATGAGAGCAGCGAAAACTGCGCAGAAAGCAGTAGGGAAACAAGAGTGCTGTCGTCTAGAGTACACGACTGAAAGATACCCTCTACTAAGCTTACTTTCCTCAATATATACCTACGCTCGGAAACTGTGACACTTTTTAAATTTGCTTAAAACTCTAAAAAAAAAAGGCATTGAATAATAACTTGAGTATTATTTTGCATATATATCACTTTAACGGGGTTCATATATGGCACTAAAATCAAATCATAGGTATATGATCATTTAGCCTTTGGGGCAGATGCGCCCATTAAGGTAGAAAGACATACGAGTCAACTTATCGTCATATATAAGCAAAACTTCAGCATACCCTTTTTTATTATTTTTAAAAACCTACAGGGCATAACTTTAAAGTACACAAATGTTTTATTTTTTTATTTATTTTAGTTGTTATTAAATTGTTTAGTATGTGCGCTCATAGAAGGCTCAGCCGTTTAGCCAAGGGTTCAGGGAAGAATAGCGTATATTCAGATTATTTTCAATCCATTTCACATCAGCTTATTCGCTCGCCCCTTTTGTTATTGTTATTGTTGTTGCCACGCCAGTTCGATAGAGCGAGACGGAGCGTAAAATGACAAACGAAACTTGTTGATCGAATACATTTTCAACTGCCAAAGCGGAAATATGCACGCAAAAGCCGAAGTTCTTATATACAGAGGTTTGTGAAGAGCACATATATACGAACATATATACGTATGTATGTAAATATATATATGTGTCTCAGTGTTAATATATTGTGTGTGCGCTCGTGTGTGTTTATGTGGTTGTTTGTCAATGCGAAACACACCCACAATAGGCCACAAGCACCTCGCACAAAAGGTCACCGCAGTAGAAACTGGCAGGTGGGCAAGCAATCCTTTGCTGCGCGACGCGGCGTTTAAACTGACCTAGTTACACACAACAATATACACACCTAAAAACCTACAAGCACCCCAATAAAAAAAAATATATATACGTGCTCTAGACTGGGGATAATAACTTGATGTTACTAATACGACACGTGGGACCTCTGCAGGGCGACAACTTCAACGGGACACAGCACACAATAGCAGCGGCAACAGGACTCTCGACTGTCGAGCAGAACATGTTCGAGTTGCACTGCAACAATGGACACTGTTTTTGCCCCGCCAAGTCGAGTGGCAGTGGCGGAAGTGCCCGGTCCTAGTCAGGCGTATGGAAACCCCCTACACTAGTTCAGCACAGGAATTTGTGCAAATGTGCATTGCATTAAGTGTGGATGCAAAGTGGTTGCTGCATTCATAGCCATTACAGCTGCCACTTGCCCACCTGCTGTACTGAAATTTGTGGCATGCTTCAGATAAAATGTTTACCTACGGCAATTTAATTAAAAATATATATGCATACATTTATTTGCAAGTACGGACATTCGACTATGTGTGCAATAATTCATTGTATTATTTGATATACGTATTGTCGAGTTTAATGTGATTTGTATATGCAAATATTATGCTAAATGGACAAATTGCAAAATAATTGCAAAATGCAAACCATTTTTCAATTGATTGTTTATTTTGTTTTTCCAAAAATATAATTCGTTTTTCAATGAAACGAACAAATGAAAATGTCACTTTGGAAAAACAGTACAATGCAATGTGTTCGATTTAATTTATTGGCAATATAAGCGATCACATTAATGGAAATGTTACTTAAACATATAACCTTTGTTAAAAAATAGATAGAGAAAATTGGCATTTTAAATGAAAATGCTCAACGAATAGAAACAAACAATTTGAGACAAACGTTTATAAATATTTGAAACAGAAATATTGTATTCGTAACAGACTGAAATTTTATATATTCTTCATCAAGATGCCGAGCTGAATCAACCAATCCATGTCCATTTATCCGTCTCTCTGAGTCTTGAAGAGCTAATGGCTTTCAATATCGAAAGTTAGCTCCCAAATAGCATTAGCCTATTCCAGAAGATAAAGTATTATATAGAAATTAAAGTTTTCTAGTTTTGTTTTCTTTGTTTTTTTTGACAATTTGTTCCAGAACATTTTGCAACAATTAACTTTTTGGGTCTTTTGTTGCTTGATTTGACGTAGGCTGCTGCATAGAAACAGCTAATAGCTGGCAGCAAACAGTCAGAACCAATCGAGAGCCAACAGCATCAAACAGCAGTCGATCCATCAACAAGAGACCAGCAACAGACCCACACACCGAGCACTCAAAACGATCCGAACAGCCGTAGACAAATGGACACAGCAAGACTCTTCTTGTAAACACACGAGCACACGAGTACACCAAGCACAGACGCACACACACACACATATGTACACTCATACACACTCCGGCTGTTGGCAGCATATGGGCCTCTTATATGGCACGGGATGCTCTACTTATTTGAGCATATTCTCTAGTTTGAATTTGGCTGCAGGGCTGTAGCCAAATTGCTCGACTGTGTGGCACAGTTGGCGGCCATTAGATGGGCGACAGTCGCACAGCAGCACACGTTTCATTGACCTTTCCGCTGCAGGGCGGAGATGTGATGTGAGGTGAGGTGAGGTTGGCAACTCATTTAGTGGCACGGAAATGAAGGGAAATGCATGAGCCACTCCGTGCACAGTTAGCAGTCCGAAATGTAATCAATTTGTGCAATTATGCAATGACAATGGTAACGTGTGGAACACATACACATGTGCTCGTTCTGGGGCGAGCCAAAAAAAATATAAAAATATATGTTAAATATTTTATCATTTTTATAAAGCACGCGGAAAAGACAATGCACGTAGCTTAAAATAGCAAACGCAGACCAGGAACAAGGCTGACAAGCCCATGAATTTATAAAGCATATAAATTTCGATGAAATGGGACAAACGAGAGACAAGAGATTGAAGAGGCTGCTGGGCGTTGCCAAAATTCGGCCAGGCGAAACGTCAGTGACGACGTCAACATTGTAGATGAAAAGCAAAGGCGCACACAAAGCAACACACACCCACAAGCACAGGCACACACATCAAAAAATTCTTTTCAATGTCATTGAACGAGCAAATATTTTAAGAGCATATTGTCGTCGTTGCTTTTGTTGCTGCTAGTCATAGCTATGAAAAATGAAATGATTTGTCAGTTATCAAGGCAAGCACAATATAGGCAGCCGGAGAGGCAGCCTAGCGGGTTGTCGAGCAAGCAGGCCTACAACATATCGAGGCCACACTTTTCAATATGACTTGCACATTGCACTTAATGAAGATGATGTCGAGCTCTCGCTGGTAGATGAAAAAGTTTCGTCAGCCTTTTCAATTTCACAGCCAGGTTAAGTTGCACTAATCTTTATTCAGACAACATCATATATATACATACTATATGTATGAATATGACTACTTTTATGGCACGTTGCCATTTGCTTTATTGAATGAATGGAGTCGTCCTCATTCTCGTCCCTATCATCACCATTAACAGCGTCCTCGTCGTCTGCATGCAATTTGCTGTCTGGTTTTGTTCAAAGCATTATCCGCATCTCCAGCCACATTCGCATCATTCACATCGAGAAAATCCCTAAACGGCACCGAGCAAATAGAAATGGCTTTCCGCCGCCACTGGATGCTTTATGGCCCGGCTCATAATAGACAGCCGCGGCTGCAACTGGCTGAATGCGCTGAGCCAACCCCAAGCCGGGCTAAGTCGTTCGGGGAGTGTGCTAAGTAAATGGCTTTTAATTGTAGAGCGCGACGTAACGTTGCGACAATGGAGAAGATGACGTGCAACAGGTGCTATTAAATATAATTAAAGTGTTTAACAAGCAGGAGTAAGTAACACGAAGCAAAGTTTAAATACCCTTTGATAGAACAAGAAATTGTAAAACTCAGCTGATTTGTTAAGCTCAGCAGATGGCAAATTAATTCATTTATTAGTACGTTAAATTATTTTTTTCCTTTTCTTTCTTTTCAAAAATAAGCTTTGGAAACACATAAACAAATTAATGCAACATTAATAATCATAATGAAATAATTATTATCTTTTACGCTTACATTAGTGCGCATAGCTTGTTTTACACCACGTTTCAACCTAGTCAGGCTCACACCTACAGCTTGCAAAAATCAATTTTCAACGTGCGTATAACTATATTGGTTGCCCAATATATATGTCAACATTTATATAACACTGCATAAGGACAGAACACTAACGGCATTTTCCTAGAAACTTGTGTAACCAGTTCTTATTAAATAAAAGCAGCCATGCGTTGGTAATGTCGTTAGAAAACTACCACCTAACAAAGTTATCTAGAATTAACTGACAAACTAGTTAAATATCATTTTCCATTGGTTTGCAGGAAAAAATGTGTGGGTGGGATTCTAATTGGAAATTCTCTGAAATGCATACCAACATTAATGAGAAATGACAAATACACACTACGTTTCTCGTTATATTAAACATTATGATGCTGGAAGCTGCTTTAAATACGTCAAATTTAAAAAGTTCAAAATAAAATTCAGTACAGGGTACATAAAATATCTGCTTATAAAAATCTGAACGCAAGCAACAGCTTAATGTCTTAGTGCTGTGTACCGCAGCATTTAAAGTGAACAGTTTGCAACATTTGTCAAGATAAAAGTTTGACACACATTATTGCTTCCGCTTGTGCTACTGTCAATCAATTAAAATGTCTTTTTAATTAATAAAACATTTCCAAAATGCACACCTGCACCATCTGGCGAGGGCTTATGAAACTCAAGACAGCCCTGACTCTCTTCATTTCCACGTTTCCTGTAGTATTTTCTTGCACAAATTGAAACCCATCACCCAGCGAACCGCAACATTTTTCCAATAATTTTCACTCGCTCGCGCGCGTTCAATTCAATGCCCTATAGCTAAAGGACAAGCATATGCTGCGGCTAACATTTATGTACCAGGAAGCTATTCATCCGAATTGCGAGACTGCGAAAAATAATACGGGTTTCGGGCCCGCTGGTTGCTGTTCACCTGTTCCTGTCGAAGCTTATGTTACTTGAACTTACATTTTAATAGAGAGTAAATTATGTTTTGACAAGAGGATATACCTCTTGTCCGCGTAATGTGTAAATTGTGCCCAATGGCCAGCGACCTCGTGGGCTAGTTTACGAACCCGAGGCAATAATTTGTAAAATTACGAGATGCACTTCAAAACGCAATTTTATGTACTTCAATTTCGTTCAATTTTCACAGCTCTGCGCTTCAATATGTTGAAAGTACAAGTCAATAAAAGGTAAATTTCTATTCAACTCTCAATGGAAAAAAAGCCCTGTTTGTTATATACACACATACGCATTGTAACAGGATTTCTTGGCGACTCCATCTTCTTTTTAAATATCTAACAGGCGGATCATCAACATCAATATATTTAGGCTATGCATGTTTTCAACGTGAAAATTTGAGATCAAGGTTCGGGTCAAATAACTATCGGATGCTTACAAAACGCCTAAGTGTGCATAAGAGGGTATTTACAAGTCAAGTTTATTTATTTGCCAACATTTTGTTTGGTTTAATTTTTCCGACACATTTTTGCAATTTTCACTACATGCCGCTGTGTTGTAGGCAGTTCATGTCGTACTTTTCATTTTTGATTTGTTTCCCGAACACAGAAATATGGTTCGTCTGTCGATTAGTTTTTAATTGCGCCCGCCCAGTGACGTCAATAGCTAGCAGGCATTTGAAATATGTATGTATGTACATATTTATTATGGGTAAGTACAATGTGAGAAGAAAAATGATTTTTCAATTTTCTGATTTCTTGATATAGTTTTTGTTTAATGCCATTAATTAAACAATTTTTACTTCTCGCACATAGAATGGACAAACACATGTATGTGTGTTTATTGAAGCCCCATTGGAATAGTACATGAGTGTTTGTGAACATTTCACAGAGTCATGGCCAGTAATAATGTGTGCCCCAGGGCCCAGTCAAGCCACAACTTGGCTCGGAATTTTGCATTGTGCTTCATTAAAGTTCTCTCCACTGCTTCCAAGCTCTTTTGGCCTGTCGTCTAGGGTCTGTTGCAGCTTAGTGCCTGTTGTTTGCGCTTAGCTTAGAGCAACAACTACTTTAACAACAGTAGTGTCTGCTGTCAGCGCAAAAGACCAACAACAAGTATCTGGGAAAAGCCACTTGAAGACTTTGGGTGCACGCGGCGCACAGCTTAACTTTGACCCAGTTGACGCCTCAATTGCAACAGCAAAGAAGAAAAGATGACACAAATTCGGGTGGATTTTCGTGCCCAGTCGTCCAGGATGTCGTCGCTGTCGTCAGTGCATGACTTTCAAATGGCATTTAATTGGGCTTTTTGTTAAATGCTATTTTTTCATAGGTTTTTTGTCAAACTAAAATTGCTTTTAAGCTTGTTCCCATGGCGCAGAATGGGTTGAAAGAATTTTACAGCAAATTCTCACAGTATTCTATTCATTTAATAAACTCTTTCTCATACTTTACCACAATATTCTCATGTATTTTGACTGTGATCTCTGATACCCGAGAGTTGCTTGTTTATTTGCCTTCCGTTTGAATAGACAAATAAACGGCTTATCAACGGACAGTTGCTTTGACAGCAGCTCTTTTCAACAGAGGACTGCGGTATGGCTTCTAAATATAAATTTGCAAATTATTATGTATTAATATAAACAAGCCACCACAGCTGCTTCGGGCAACGCGAACTGCGATGAAAACAAATTGCGAAATTTAAGAAACAGAAAACACAACGCAAATAAACAAGCAATTAGCGAACCTGAGAAAAATAGCAAAAAGAGAAAATAAAACAATATGAAATGCAATGAGTAGCTGCAGCAAACAGCGCCCTCTAGCGCACGTTTCGCAAGCAGGTCAACTTGTCATAATGATTTACGTTTCGTACAAACTCACGGCTACTAGCGACGACGACGATGGCGTACACAACACCTGCACAATTGCAAACACACCCGCATGCACGCACACACGCAACACACACACACACACACATATATACAAGTGCACCGCAACAGCTACACAAATTAATGTTTTTATTAGCATTGTTATTGTGTCCATTGCAGTGCACAGTGGAACAATATTGATTAAAAAATCAATTTTGTAGTCTTGCGTCTCATCAAACTGTACAGTTTGTATAGAATAAATCTTTCACACAGCTTGAATTAACAACCGATTATACCTATAAATGCAATTGATATTGTAATATAGATTTTTAAATGAGCGTTAATCCATATATAACCAAACTAAAAAGCTAATCATAATCATTCTCGATGTGTTTTTATTGGCCATTGTTATTAACATTTAACTCATATAATCAAATGTCAAAATGTTTATCACAATAGTAATATAAAAAATAAAATTATAAATTAGCCAGGTTTCCAGTTGCAATTTCACTTAAACAGTACTTAAACTGCAATCAAAATGTATCGGAGGAATGTATACTTTAGTTTAGATAAAAATTTATTATTTTTAAATAAATTCATTAGAAGCGTTTCAAGAAATTTAAGAACTTTTCGTAAAATAAAATTTTTTAAAATTTTTGTCAACAATTATTATGTATTGTCCCACAGGGCCGAGCACATACAAATGCAATGCACGTTGTTGTCGTTTTCGTTGGCGTTCCCGCGCCGTCCAATTCTTTTGTCAAGTGCAAGCGGGCGTATACGTAATATATTATATTTTCGCGTACTGCGCTTGGCAGCTTATATCGCTGTGTTTGTTGTTGTTTGCCTGCACTTGCACAATCACTGGCGCTGCTGCTGCTGCGACTGCTGCTGCTGCCATTGCCATTGTTGTGGCCAACAACGCAACCAACACAAATCAAGCGCACTAATTTTAACCAAATGCGCCACAGTTGAAATTGAAATATTTCTTTTAGTTTCGACCACTTCTGGGGGTATAAAAATACCTGGTGCCATATTATTATGTATGTGTGTGTATAGCAAGGTGTGTCCGCACCTGCCAATTGCGGTTTTTCCTATTACCAGCGAGTTCAAAACCATCAAACTGCGTCGCCTAGGCAATACGAATAATAATAACTGAATTTGAGCACCGATAATTGAATGTGAAAGGCTTTTCCAGCAGCCGCCCACGCAAGACCCAAAACTATGCGAAAATCAAGCTGTCTGAATGTTGAGATCTCAGATCGCGGATCGTATATATTTGTCTAATAGTCTGCATTTCCATAAATATCTATGAAAAATCTCCGTTGCTCACATCTCTGGTGTTGAGGGCCTTTCACCCAGACCCGCAGCTCGGATTTCCAGCACAAAACGAGCTTTAAAAGCCCATTCACTTGGATTGTTTTGGGTGTGTTTGCAGATCATTTGTGGGTCATATGCAAAAGCAAACCAAAGCTGCACAGTCAGCACCACAGCAATGCGGGGTAATGGGTGCAATCAACTTGACAAGCTGGTAACCCAATACTTTGCCCAGTTTTGGAAGCCGTTGTAGCCCAAAAAACGGAAATAGGAAGCCGCAGTAAGTTGTAAAACAACGTCATCAAAATTAATTCACTTTACGCGACCTGAGTACAGGAGCGGATTTAACACTTAGCGGTGTTAATTTAATGATCATGGTGCTGAGTTTTAATATTTTACATTTTAAAATTGTCTTCCTGGAAGATCCAGTTTTGGTAGGTAAGATATACAAAGGGCCCGTAAAATATTATTAACAAATGGTATTATTTTTTAATTTGCAACTTCTTTCATAATTTCTTTTTGCTTTAAATTAGTATTTCTGGAACAGTTTTCTATTAATAAGTCTTTTCAAAATATACTCTTGAGTAATTAATAATCCATAGTTCAATCCGGACCTGACTGCATAAATTGCATCAATGAACAAAAGCCCTCAATGCAAGGTAACTTTATGTATTTATTATACTCATTCACAAAGTGAAAAGAGTATATTGTGTTTGTGCAATGTTCGTCTTTCTGTCCGTATGAACGCAATTTTTTCGCCACTATTGAAGCTAAAGACTTGAGACTTGGAATATATACTCGTGTATACCCGCTTCAGATAAATTGTTAAGATTGTCCCACGCAGAAAAAACATGATAAAGGACAAAATATGAAAAAAATGCCATCAAACATGCAATTTTAACAAAGGAACATGTCAAGATTTTCGACAAAAAATTTGTCTAACTCAAAATCGGTTTTAATGATGCTTTTTATACTAATTGTGACAACGACAGTCGACTAAAAATGTAAATTTCCATTTCTAAATTTAACTACTGTGTAGTGAGAACAAGTATTACGGAGTCGGCTACGTCCGACTGCAACGTTCTTATTTGTTTTTATTTGTTTGTTTTTGCTTTTTTGATACCCTGTTATTATGTGGTCGTCAATTGGAGTGTTGTTTAATTTAGAACATAAAAATAAAATATTCTTTACGTTATTATGCATTTTTTTATCTGACTTGGAATCTATTACTTACATATCATCTATTTGTTTGAGTAAATGATTTCATATCTTCTCAAATATATATATGGCTGAGTACAAGAACTGTGTATATACGTGTAGATTCACGTAACATAAGTATTTTATACAGGGTATTTTCTAAACATCACCAAGTGTTTTGTGTTTTGTCAATACTTCAATTTAGACATATGCATGTGCAGAAGTATTCGTTTTATTTTTAATACGCGCTGCTTTGCGCACTGCACTTGACTCCAATTACAGATTAGTGTTTACGGATTTCTGCTTGCTTAAGCAGAAAATGATTGTGTATGGAGTACTCTCCGATTCTCCAACTGCGGCTCCGACAACACTCGACTGTCTGACTGGCTGGGTGTCTGCTTGTGCGTGCAATATTGCATTGAAGACTGGCGAGAACATAAAACGAAACTTTTTCTGGCGAAACTAATCTGTTGCTCATGTAGTTGTTTGTTGAAAAGTAATAATAAATAGAAACTGACAGAGCAACATACAGTTCCAGTTAGAGAATAAGTGATATACAGCAGGACAATTGCAAACATAAGTATATAATGGGTCAAAGTTTGAATGAGTTACTGAGATTTGTTGTGGCTCTTACAGGCTAACAATGGGTGAAAGCCAAACCACAAAAAAGTTGACTCACTTACAAGCGAGAGCTCGAGACGGATGCCGACCCCGAACACGAGCCAGAGCCAGAGCCAATGCAATTGTTTTATGTCAGGCATTAAGAGACTCAATTTGTATGACAAAATCCCCATGCTGTCTGTCACTCAATTAGATAGACAGGCGCGTGCTAACGTTCGTTTCGAGAGCACATCCTGAGCCTTATAGCAACCCATCAATGTCAATAATAATTATCTGCCTTACTTGTTGCATGTTATTGTGTGCTGTGTTGTATTGGACTTACCGTTACGTGAAACATCGAGCTCCACGAGATTTTCAAAGTTTTGTATGTCCGGCGGCAGACGTCCAATTTCATTGTCACTCAGGCCCAGTTTTCTCAGGCGATGCAATCGAAAGAAATTCTGCAAGAGAGAGAAGAAAAATGTAAGAGGCTAGTTTAGTCTTCGGCACGACACAATGCAGCAAAGCCTTTCTCTAGTCTTTGGCAAACAAAAGACACAATCGTTGGGACGTGTTTCTGTTCATCTTCGAGTTCGTTTTCGTGGTCATAAATTTCAAAGAGTTTGTCATTTGTAACCGCCGCCGTGACCCATCCGGCGGCTCTGGCATCCTAAAAGCTGTTAGAAGTTGCCCATGCTGCTGTTGCTTTCTTTTCGTCAGACATGTCGCCAACAATTCATTTATGAATATCACGATTTTCCTGGGTCCCCCTATCAATTTGACGTTCGATTTGCAATAAATTATTTTGGCGCGCCTTGTACTTTCCCAAAGTGAAGGGTCGCGACCGATCAGAGCCGAGAAGCGCTCAGCTGACCTTCCTGCAATGTGGAGCAGACACACTCACACTCGCGCACACATCTTTTAGCACTTGGAAAAGAAAGCAGCGCCCCCTAGTGGCTGAGTCACTGAGTCATAGACCTCAAGGTTAACAGCCGCACCGGGCGGCGGCGGCGGCGTCGGCGTCAGCGTCAGCGTCGCAGCTTTCATTGTGCCAGCGATTTTTATCGGCTATTGTTGGGTCACTCCTCTTACTTCTGCCCCAAAAAAAAAAAAAACCTATACTCAGCGGCGGACGATAATAATAATGAAAATAATTCGTAGTTGTAGTCGTAAAGATTATTAAATTTTTACTGCTTGTCTCTAAAGACTTGGGGAAGTGAGAAGTACTCTGTGAATGCCGCCAAATGGCCGTGACTAGAAAAAGCCGATGAGGTATACAAAAATTCACTGAAGAAATTGTATTGTGTGTATGTCGCTGTGGAACTTTGGTTCATCTGACAAATTTCCTACTTCCCATTTTTAAAATTTCCACACTTGATTTATTAACGAAAAGTAAAAAATATTAAAAAATAATGCTAAACGTTTTTACCTATTACCAGAAGTTTATTAATTAATTAATAATAAATCATTGTAGTAGCCAAAACAGAAAATTTGCTAATAGCAGATCACTACAAAAAAATTCCAAGTCTTCACGCTTTACTCGAATTCATGAAAATCGCATAGAAAGGTGTTTTTTTTCTAAAGATGTAATTAAAGAGAAAGTGACAGGAATAGAACGAAATCATTAAATCATAAACAATATCAGAAAGATTTTTAAAGAGTAAACTACAATATCACTATTCAAGACATAAATTTGTTTTTTACCCTTTGTTTGCTCTTTATGCAGTTTCCTTTTACCAAATTGACCCAAATGGTCCGCAAATTTACTCAAAGCCACGCAAGAAGCAAGTTTCATTTTTGTCTTGGTCAGTTTCGCAAAGTACAAGCAGAGTACTTAAGCTTCCCGTTTATGGTATTTTTGCGCATTTTGTCCATGGTTTTTTCTTCTTCTTTTCTTTTTGTGAGCACCTACAATGTCCCAGATTCTCTTTGCTATTTATAAAAAAAAAACGAAAGGCCTTTCAACAAATCATGCGTCAGAAAGTTGTAACTGTCAGGGACAAGAGCCAACGACGGGCGAAAAAATGGAGGAAAACAAAACGAAATGAAAAAATAAAAAAACAGAAATACAGTCATGCAAATTGCATATGAAAAAGACCCGAGAATGCAGGCCCTGCGGGCCGGAGGCGGTCGAGCGGTGCAATGGCCGCCAATGAAAAAAAAAAATAAATAAATAAAAGCAAAAGGCACCAAAGGAGGACAAGACGTGATGACAATAAAAACGAATGCGAATTGTAAACTTTTAGCCAAGTGCTAGCCCCTTCCCCTTTCCCTTGACCCCTCCCACCAATCGAATAGTCAAAGCCCACAACCCACGCTGTGGAAGTAGCTTGTTGTATCTATGCGAGTTGGTCTTTTGCATGACCATAAATTACAGGCCGGCCGGCCGGCTTTGCAACGTACCGCACGTACAATGCACGAGCACTACCAGTTATGCCAAGGCACTCACACTCACTCACTCACATTCATCCACTCACACAACTCGCGCGACGGGCATTCGCTCAGTCAGCCAGCACACTTTTACTATTGTATCTAGTTGGAGCAGGCGCACAGCAAGTGGCAGCAGGCGGCAGGCAGCAACTAGCCGAATAGGTTGTGTTGGCCAACAGCAGGCCAACAAGTTGCGGCAGAACGTAGCACGTATGGGACGTTGCCACATGACCACGTTGCAGCCAGAGATTGAAGCTGTGGGCTGTGGGCTGGCACTCTGCATAATTCAATTGATCAACAAAGGGTTCGCTGCGTCCCAGGGAGATGCGACCGAAGCAATTAGTTTGGTTTAAATCACATTTTGAAACCACTTTGCGCGGCCTAAAAGCAAATTTAATAGCTGTGCATGCAGATACAAGGCCGAGATACATTTCATCGTAATGCACGTCATACCCATTCTTTTCTAGCCGTGAAAAGTGGCTATAAAGAGGGCAAACGGCAAATTAAAATTAAATATTAATATCGAAACTAACTTCTCTTTAAGAATAATTTTTGTGTGCATGAAACATTTGAATGTCATCTAAAAGGCCCATCAATTTAATAAATAAATAAGTTTTTGGGAAAATTGGAAACTGTTGATAACGTGCAGATGAGGATAGTACAGGATATACCTTAGTCAAGCAGCCGGGGATGCAACACTCTTACTTGTTTCCGAACTATAAACTGCGCTGAACCATGACATGAATGTAAATACGCACACACACACACATCACACCGACTGCACATTCATGCAGTGCGCTTCGTTGATTTTGAGTAATTTTATAATGTATCTGCAAGTGTAATCAGCTAAATGTATCTCATTGTATATACACACTCGCACACACACACACACACACACATGTGCGTACACAGAGCCATGCTTGGTGGTATGCATGTTGCAAATGACTGGGCGAACAGCAAATGGCAAAACAACGCAGTTCGAAAGGCACACACAAAAACGAGTTCTAGATACAATTCGCGCATATCTTGTGGGGCGCATCTACTAAATGCGAAAACCAGCTCAGCTAGAACAGACCAGAGCAGCGCGACGAGCCACACTTGAAAGGCTGCTGGGAAGCTACACACACACACATTTATGTATACATATATATATATATATTATACATGTATATGTGCGTATATGTAAAACACACATCGCAAACCGGCAGCAGTTGCAACATTTCGCAGATGCAGACACATGCAACCGAACATGAGTTTACAAGTAAGCTGGTAGATGCGACTCTCTGGGCCATCTCCAGTCTAGGCCAACTGCCTGCTGGCCGCATCTGTGCGCCTGCTCAAATCTGTACATCTTCATTTTTCTAGCGACGCACACAGACAAGGCCCAGAGGGAGCAGCCACCGCACACATATTTACATCTATTGTTATTGTTCTTGTTGCTGCAGTTGCAGCCACAAGTCGCAAGTCGTTCGCAGCATTTAATCATAGCGGCCGCTTTCTTTGTGGCAAGCGGCGTGCAGCAAAATGCATCAGTCACGTTGCAAACAAAAACTGTTAGTTGCAAGTAATTTGTCTTCTATCTCGAGCATCTGCTTGTTAGTTTTAGATCAATTTAGATCAGAATATATCGATATGTTTCGCCAGCTACAGCTGCAGCGCTCTTGATGCCTTTCATTTTTCGCTCAGTGTAATCCGAGTGCAAAATCGTTAACATTCCCAAACGGTGCGTTGACGTCACTCGGTTTTTGTTTTAAAGCAGCTAACAAATAAAAATAGCTTAAAATACTTCAGTTATGAATGTTCGACGACGAGATACCCTGTTTAATTCGAAAATAAATTGGTTAGACGAAAGCAAGAAATCAAAAGAAAAACAAAAACAAGTTAAAAGAAATTAATTAAAGAAATGCAAAAGTTAACGAAACACAAAACAGGGATGATAAATATATACAAATTGAGATTAAGTCAAATTTATTAAGAATCATCTTCGCCATATGTATATTTCATAAAAAATTACTATAAATTAAATGATTAAGAAAGATCAGCAATGGACAACTTAAAAAGAGTATAATAAATATTTAAAGCAAATAAAGAGACATGAAATAAAAGATAAATAAATGTAAATATAAATAAATACAAAAACATTGTAAAATTTTCCAAATTGATAGAATTGGCAAGAATATTTCATATTAGTATATCAGAATCTAACCACTAAAATAAAATACCCATTGACGCATTTTTTTCAGTTAGGGTATAAAAACTAAAGAGACAGAGAGAGATAAAAACTAAAGAGACATGAAATAAAAGATAAATAAATATAAATATAAATAAATACAAAAACATTGTAAAATTTTCCAAATTGATAGAATTGGCAAGAATATTTCATATTAGTATATCAGAATCTAACCACTAAAATAAAATACCCATTGACGCATTTTTTTCAGTTAGGGTATAAAAACTAATTGAAATCGCTTGGTAGCATTTATTATATGTCTGTTAATGGGAACCGGTTTTGAGCGACTCGGCGACTCCATAGAATTTATATAAGCAGAGCGTTAAGTTGAGTGCGCATCTAGTTAACTAACTCTGACCCCCCGGAAAAACTTAATACACAAATCAATTCTGAATTTTTTGACACAACATAGGGCCGCACTAGAAGACTCTGTAAGCCACAAGAATTTGGGCCAGCTTAAAAGCTAGTTTGGGCTTAGCCAAAATGAAGAGAGAGGCCACGGCGCCGCCATTTTAAATGCTATTTAGTTGTTGCTTTCGCAGCTGCGCTGCCGCTAAATGATGTCATTGCCGCTGCCGCTTTGGTATTGTGTTTCAATACCCAGACGACAAACAGCCGGTTGGTTAAGTTCTCGAAAAACGCACCTGCAATAGCAACAGAAACAACAACAACAACAACAGCTCGACGCGTCGCGGTTCGAGTTGCGAAAGACAAGCAGCCAAACCGGGAAGGCGCTCAAGTTGTTGTAGCTGGAACCCAGACCTCAAGGCAACGAACGGCAGGCGATAAGAGCCGATTACCTGATATCTTATCTGCGGGTGTGACTAATTGGCCGCAAAGTAAGAGCAATGATTGGGGGGCGGTACGAATGGGAACCCAATTTCATACTCAAGTGAAAATTTTCAAATTTCCACGAAATAAATTGAGGTAGGTTCTGTCAGCCATAGCATAACTCCAGCAATTGCATAATGACCCAAGGCATTTTCCAATTAAGTGGCATATAAATGAACTTTGCTCACTAGCGTGACAGCGTAAAAAATGACAAAAGTTGTCGAAACTATTTAACTAAAAATATGGCACTTTCCATAATATTTAACAGGAGCGTTCGCATTTGCGAGCAACTACTGTATACAACGTATTTTCTTATTTTGTTGTTGTTAAATTTTGCCAATTGTATTAAAGCAGATACGCTGACAACAGGCAATACCTGCACAGACTCTCTATCTGGCGAAATAAAACTAAGTTTTATAGTCAGAAACTTTAACCTTTAAGCTGTGTTCCTACTATTGTTATTATTGCAAGCAGAAGTAAAACTTTATCTTAAGTTTTGTCTGTTAGTCAACTGTCGAGCGACATGAATAGGCCGAGATTGAGGCAGATTGTCGTCGAGTTGAGAGCAATTCAATTGAGGCACGGGCTTCTCTTTCGTTCGTGTTGTTTATTGTTGCTATGACAACGCGGAAATTGTTTGCGGCTCTGAACGAGTTAAAGGGTTGACGGCCGATCAGCAGCAGTAGCAACAGCAGCAACAACAGTAACAACATCAACAACAACTGCCAGCACATCCGACGCTGTCAGTTGGTTTGAAATTCAAACGTACTTCCAGGCCAGCAGGAAAGAACATCATCATTATGGCTCCACATTGTTGTAGCTTTTGCTGCTGTTGTTGTTGTCGTCAACGGTCAGCAACATGTTGCTGCTGCTGCTGCTGCTTGCAACTTGTGGGTCCATTGCTCTAGTAAATGCTGTTCCTGCTACTGTTATTGTTGTCCCTGTTGTTGTTGTTGTTGCTGTGCGCTTGACTGATGTAAGCGAGCAACAAAAATTTGCATTAGAAGTTCATTAGCGAGTGCGGCTAACCGCGAAAGAAGCTCTAGAAACAGGAAAAACTTTACAACTTGAAGACATGCAGAAAAACAACGGTGTGGAAATTGCCGCAAAAAACAGGGAGAAAGAAAAGTTAACTTCAGAGAGCAGACGATTTAATGCTCTCTCAGAAAATTGACATTATGTGCTATGACTATGACAACCAAGCATTATAAAGTAGTTGTCTACTGTTATAAGAATCGCAATAAAATAAAAGAGTTCCCCACTGTAGCTAATATTTCCTTTTCAGTAACAAAATTAAAATACTCTGTATACTCTATAACCGCACATGAAATGCGAAGCCAAGCAGAGAGAGAGGAGTTCGGGGATGCAGCTGTCTAAAAGGCAAATATATTCATATATAGATACTTATAAAAATATGTATATTATATAGAAACATATCTATATAAGTCAGCAACCCACTTTCCCCACCCACTCCTCTCATTGCCCACCACTTGTTGCTATGTCAACGCTTTGTTTTCTTTTTATAGCACCCGCTCTTTGTTATTGTATTTGTATTGTTGTTGTTATTTGCATGATTCGTTTGCTTTTCGTCGATTGCACATAAAACGGAAGTCAGCACAAAAAAAAGTAAATAATTTCAGGCCATTTACATACAAAATGATTCACAATTACATCGTGCTAATTGCCGAAGCGGCAACTAAATTGTTGACCCTTTATTTGGCCCGATACAGTGGTCAATCGATAATTACAACTTTACATACTATTATTAACTTTAAATTTTTCATTTGTGTTCTGGCTTTTATATTTAATTTAATTTTTAAAGTTACATACAACTTTTACATTTTAACTTATTAGAAGCTTTTTAAAATTTGCCTGAAACCAACAGAATACCCCTATCGAGCGACCACTGTACTTGCTGATTAATAAGCACTGTTGCCGCTGCTCTCGTTTGAAGTCTGAGCAGCCAGACAATTGACAAACAATATGTGTAAGTATCCGTATCCGTATCGGCCTCTGCATCCGCATGTTGCACGTAACTGTAGATTCAATTATGCGTGCATGCCGCAAACACTCGCGGCCATTCTACAAGAACCGCGCCCCACTGCGCCTCCATGTTAATTAAAGACTTCCGCTCGAACTGACGCGAACGGACGTCTTCGTTGTTATCGTTGTCTCGCCGCGACGATGCGCTGGGCAGATAGCAGCCCTGGTAGTTGCAGTTGCCAGGGGGAGGGGCCACGGCGCAGGACAACAAACTCAAAGGGGGGAGGTGAGGGGCTAGCGGGAGGTACGTTGGTAGCATAAAATTAAAAAGAAGTTTCTGCCCCGTCGTTGCAAAGGGATGCTGCACATAAATGAAATAAAAACACAACCGAAGACTTTTCAGTAGAGTTCAGTGAACCAACTAAGAGACGCATCCTTTGGTGATAATACAAAATTAACATAAATAGGCGAATGCTTTGGAGGTGAGATATAAATACATTCCGAACAAGTTTTAAAATGTGCAGATTTCTTTGAGCTTTTGATTTTGAATGAACTTTCATAACACTATTTAAGACTTGAAGTTCTCCAATTTAAAGCGTGCTAATTATTTATATTTTCCTCTAAAAATAAATGCTAGAGACATGAGAGATAAGACAACAAAAAATAGCTTTAAACGGTGGTAAGAAGAGAATAAGGAAACTACCTTCGACAAAAATTGCAGAACTCCCAGTAAAACAAACTGGAAATCCTCCATACTCATAAACTACTCAATATAAGAAAAAAAACAAACAAAACAATAAATAATATACTATTTAGATTATACTTTGAAAAAAAAAAAGAAGATTTTTGAATCAAACGAAATCTAAAATAAAGTTACATTATTCTATTCTTCAATTAAACATAATCTCTAAAAATGTTTGTCAGGTTTCGCTGACATTCGCTTTTCTATAGATGCCCGACTTCCATTTTTTGTCACGTCCAAATCTGATTTCTTTTGGCTTTACCTTGGAGCCCGGATTACCTCTGCTCTCAACTTTACCACTAAATATAGTGCTTTTATTAAAGTAACGGAAGAAAAGAAAATGAGTGTTACGTCACGTTCGGCAGCTGGAAATCCCCATATATACATGTGTTCGGTGGGTACAGGGTATCTCCCAGTCGTGCACTGCCGACAACAGCTGCACGCTTATTTGCACTGACCTTTGGCAAATCGCGTATGTGATTCGCATCCAGAAAGAGTTCCTCGAGCGTTCGCGAGTAGCGCAGGATTTCCTCGGGCACCTGGGGCAGCGAACAGTGGCGTTTGTCCACGAATTCCACCTGCCTGTTGCAGCCTTTGAAAATTGGAATGCACTTGAACATGGTTGTTGTTGTTGTTGTTGCTGTTTGTGGGTCGCACGCTGATGACGTATTTCGTGGTTGTTGCTGGCGTCGTCGATTTAGGCGGCGTTGTTGTTGATGTTGTCTTTGGACAACAACACACACATAGAGCGTAACGTTTGCAGCATCTGTTGCAAACGCACACAAACACACACAAGCACACAGAGCGCACAGAGAGCGAGACAGAGACAGAGACAGGCACGCGCAGTTTTTGTTGCTTGGCCTGGCCCTGCACTTCGTTTACCTTTATCTTATTCTTCTTCTTCTTCTTCTTCTTCTTCTTCTGTTGTTGCTGTTTTACTTTTATCGCACACGTTTTGGCAACATTTTGCGCTAATTTACTGCAATTAATTAAGATTTTATTATGCCCCACTTCGTATTCGTAGTTGTGTTCGCGTTATGAAAAGATAGCCAAAGACAAGAAGCACACGCGTCTTAAATTCCTTGCCTGCTTCTTCGCCTGTCCTTGCCATACAGTTGTTGTTTTCGTTGTTGCCGACTCCAGAGAGCGACAGAGCGAGAGAGCATGAGCGTGCGTGCGTTAGAGCGAGCGAGCGAGCGAGCGCGCAGACAGACTCGAGGCCTCGAGCGAAGTTCTGCTTGCGTGTGTGTGTGTGAGTGAAAGAGAGTAATAAGAAAAATAATGAATAATAATAAATTCTAATTGGCACTCCAGTCTGTATGTTGTTGTGGCTGTTGTGCGGCTTTTAATGTCGCGGCCTCTGGTCACATTTTATCACGTATCACAGGTTTCTGATAGTTGGCAACAAAAAAAAAACGGGGCAATCGCCACATTTGTTGCTTCTTCCACACACACACACACACACAAAGAAACGTGAAAAGCAGCCAAGCAACAACAACATCAGTTCACAATGACACTTGACTGGTGTGCGGCTGCCGCTTGCGAATAGGCTTAGAATGAGAGAATTGTGAAAGAGCGCCCAAAGCGTAGCTGATGGAAAGCAAAAGCAACGCACCAAACACACAACAACAAAAACTCCACTTGGGTCGAAAAATTCAACGATATAAAATAAGAGGAAAATTATAATAAACACGGCCAACAACGACACACCCAACACACACACGCACACACACACAAGCGCCCAAAGCCGGGCATAGGCATGGGATTAATTGTGAGCTCGCTTTTGGTGCCACTGTGCAGCGTATGTTTTGGAATTTACACGCACACACACACACACGCGCACACACTGCGCAACAACAAAATGCTAGTCATAGGCGGCTACACGACTACAACAACACACAACGAGGCAAGCGGCGACGACGCCGCCTGTTTGCACAATTTTTTATATTTTTCGCACGCTTTATTTTGCCACTTACATTTGCTTCGAGTGCAGTAAAAATATGAATATTAACTGTACGGAGGGGCTCAACAAAAACCTCAACTCGTTAGCATGCAGGCACATACACACAAAGGCGCGCACAAACACACACACAAATGGCGTTTATACAAATCAACGTACACAAATTTACGATGCGCGACGCCCGTTCACATCAACCGCTGGCGACAAAAACAATTCGGCAACTGATCGGTGTGACCAGCGTCAGCAATCGTAAAAACGTATCCAAGTGTGGACGTGCAGTGTGACCGTGTTGATGCAAAGTATATATTCAATAGCACGTGCTATCGGCATTCCACATGTTAGTAAACATTATCTGTTAATAGCATTATGTTAAACTCAGTATGGTTCTCTTATAGTACATTGGTATGTAAGCGCAGCACCGTGAAGTTGCGTGCGCTCCCATGGCAGTGTTGAGAAACGGAAATATGACATACGCGCAATAATATTTATATTTAAAAAAGCCGTTAGCACATCTAAGCTAACGTGATTAAATTGATTGCCCTAAATACGAATACTTAAATGCAGAGATATCAATAAATAACCAAACGATCATTCTACTTGTTTTTTACACGCAGAAACTAATTAATATCAACTGTTGTTTAAAAAAAATACTAACAGATTTTATATAAAATAATTCTTAATTTTATATATACATATACAGATAACTAATATTAATACTAATCTTAAAACAAAAAAATTGTGTTTCTATATTATAAAAAGATTTCTGTAAGAAGAAGATCTTATATAAAAAAAAACTATAAAAATGTTATCAGGTTTAACGATTATTTTCACGGTCAAAGTACTTTCGATAATGTAAAATTTCTTTTAATTCTGAAACATTTTCTTAAAAAAAATGCACTTAAATAAATTGCCTAAAAATTCATTGCATTCAGGATGCCTTCAGAATATTACTGACCATCCTATGCTATGAGCATTTTTTCCATTTGTATCCCTTTCATTATTTCCATCTATTAATTATTAAAATTATTATTATTTCTTTCACGCTTCCTAAATAATTTGTATACCACTTAGAATAGTTTTACCATTAAGAATTCACCTAATTTTGTTTCTACACGACAGATTCATTTCCCGAAAATTCGTGTAGGAAAAAATCGTTTAAAATAAATATTGGCTATATGGAAAAATAGTAAATTGGTTCCAGAGCTAAAAGAAAAACGGCTTTAAAATTCAATAAACAATATTTAATTTCCCATTTTAACTGATTAAATATATTCTAACAAATAAAAACAAAATAGAACTGCATTGATATAAAACAAAAAACCTTATATGAACATAAAAAATGTCAATCGTTGTCTATTTAACATTTTGTTCTCTCTGTGTTGACAAATTTGTAATTTTTGAGAATGAAATCCGTTGTTTAAGTTTGTAGTGTATGATAAGCCTTTGTATAGGTTAACTGCTATAGCTACCGAAACAGGACAGCAACCGCAGAAGCGACACCTCGTATAGCGGCTGAGATGAGCTTGCTGCACTGCGGCGGGTGCTTTTGCAAGCCAAACTGAATTGCAAAGTTAAAGTTTATAATTTGTGAGGAGTCGGAATAAAAGAAATTAAAACACAAAATGATTTTCTGAATATTTCAACGCATTTTTCATCAACCACAGTTAACTTTGAATATGTGCAGAGCTGGCCGAGCAGACAAATAAAATTCTCCATCGTGTCGGTGACGTTATCAGAAACTTGTATATTTCTTTGACAATTGTTTTATAATAAAGAGATACAATGAAATAAAACAAGTAAGAACGTTGCAGTTGGGTGTAACCGACTGCGCAATACCCGTTCCAACTATTAAAACGATGTTAATTATAATTAAATTTTTTGGAAAATAATTGTTCGGCAGTGTGCAAAGCCGAAATATCTTAAAACGTTATCCGACGCGGGTATATATAACAGTTTCAAGTCCTTAGCTTCATGGTTTAATGCTATCGCAACTTTTTAATAATAATAATAATTGTATTTTTGTATGTGTGTATATTTATAATCATATACATGGCGTGTACGTATATACTTGGATTAAATATATTGCTTAATCCTGTTGGCAGCACTTAAGGACAAAGCTCTTTAAGAGCCGCTCTCAGAGTAGTTGGCAAAAGTGTTGCCTGCTTTTAGGGGCGTGCGAAACAACGGCCAGGTGCATATTTGGGCTGCTTTCGGGCTGGGCAAACGATCTTGAGAGACAACAAATAAGGAAAATAAGCGGCGACTGCAAACAAACCAAATTGCAACCTCAGCGCCGGCATTGTGTTTGTGTTGTTGCCGTTATTGTTGTTGCCTGCGCAGTTGTTGCCGCTGCTGTGGTTGTTATTGTTGCTGCCACTGACAAACACAGCTGTCGAGTGTGGCGCTTAAATGGCAAGTAAACTGCAACTCTTTGCTTTGCTAATTTTACGGGGCGCCTTCGCCTCCACGGACAATTGTTTGGGCGTGGCGAGAAAGATATAAAGAGATAGGGACAAAAGTATAAACACATATAGAGAGAGAGAGGGAGAGGGAGAGAGAGGAAAGGGGAAAGACTAAAAGCTGCAGCAACACGAAAAACAAAAACAACAACAACAGCAAGAACTGGCAGCCAAGGTGCCTGGTCGAGGCGCTGCGGGCGGTGGGTGGGCGTGGCTGTGCACTTGCTGCTTATTATTTGCACTCGGCAAGGCCAGAAGCATAATAAATTGAGAGAAAACGGCGTGCGGTGGGCGTGAGGGGGCCGGCACACTTGGAAATCTTTTATTCATGAATGCCGCGCCCGACTCTCCACCACATAAAAATTGCACAATTTGAAGAGCCGCCGCTGCCAGCAGCGACGCCGGCTTCGGAGACATTTGGGCCAAAACGAACAAATCCGTGGAAAAAATTGTGCGCGCCTCAAGGATTTCGGCAATGGGGCTTGGTCCGGACTCCGGCTACGGGTCTGGCGCCTGCAGGCGATAGTTGCATAAATCATAAAAGCCCCTGCCGATGATGTTGTTGCCTCTGCCGCTGCACGCAGAAGGACTTTACGACACTTAAGCCACGGCGCACTGAGAGTCACCAAGTATCTGAATTTGATTGCGCGGCCGCAACTTCTGTGCCCCATAGCCGTTGGGTTAACTCCTTCGGCTGCAGCCAAATGCCTTGGCTTTTATTTATGAGGGTTTGAGGCCTGCCCCGGGTACTTGTGGATTTAATATGCAGGCTCAGACTGAGACTGTTCAGCTTTATTGTGCTCAAATTGCTTTGCCTGCAAACTCCGTACCCTCGGCCAGGGCCAAGAAGCGCGAAAAGGAGCAGCCGACGTAGAGTAGGCGGTGTCGCAGTTTATGCAACAAGTTTTGCTCTGTTATCCAGCCCCACTCAGATGTTTACTTGTGCAGCTCAAGAGCATCCTTCGATGGGTGCGGCAATAAAAGAAAGGACAACATCTTTTTTGTTTTAGTAGAAGTTAATATTTCGACATTTGAACACGTTAACGAGTATGGTAAATGTTAGTAAAGATAACTGAGTTATGGTTTAGGAACAAAATATTATTTCAATTCCCTTAAAAATATCCCTTTAATGTTGGCAATCTCTCTGATTATTTGCAGTTGAGTACTTCGGACTTTCAGTCATGGGATAATCTATCCTAATTGAAAATAATTTCTGTAATGCGCTTGATTGTATCATAAATTTGTACTCACCTTGCGAGCTTAAGGTCCTGGCCGACAAAGCTTGTGTACGCAGCAGTAAGCTTTTAAATTTTAATGGTAAGCTAGCTTTATATAAATAAAATTAAATGAATTTGTCCTGGTTGTTAGAGCAAATATCGTTTACATTCATTTGCATATACATACATAATTAATTGATTTGCTTTTATATTTTTATTTATTTGAAAGTTAGATTGATATTTTTTATACAACTTTAAATGATTACAATAATAATAAATACATTTTAAAGAATGTTACTAAGCTTAATTATAATTGAAGCAGAGAATAGAATATTGTTACTCATTATTCATGCATTTTCCTGTATACTGTTCAATTAGTTAAATTGGGTTTTCATGTCCCAAAAAATGGATCGTCTTGTTTGTATTCATTTGCACTGGCCAGCACCTAAGTAGGGCGTTGCGATCGCATCTCACGCCCATTTCAGATTATTAGCAGCCACTAAACGGTACTCAAGAAGGTTACCGCTGGCCACCCAGCCCCCCAGCCCCCCCGCCACCCCATTTCGCTCAGCCTCCTGTGAGCCGCGCACTTAATTTATGACTCGGCCTGCAATAATTCAAAGTCATAGGCCTCCGGAGACCATTCAGAACACTCGACCGCTGGCTATGGCCAACACGCCACTTGGCAACAAGAGCAACAACAACAAGGACAACAACACCAGCAACAGGGGCTGCCACACCTTGCACTGAGCCTGCCCGCCGGCATATTGTGGCTGAAGAATTTTTAATTAAAATATTAAAGCATCAGCCGTAAGGTGTTTTTAATCTTGAAAATTGTTTTAATTGTTATTTAGGATTTGTTGCTTTTATTGCTGTTCTTGTGGCGCAATTTATGTGCGCCTAATTAGAACAGACAGCGGTGTCAGAGGTGCCTCTCAGTTTTTGTTTTTTATTTTGTTTGCTTTATGTGTACTAGGATATATACAAACATAAATAAAAATATATACCATTTTTTTTTTTTTGGTGTTTGCATTTTTTTTTGGTTGGTTTGGCCGCTTTATAATTACCATATTTTCAAATTACCACACACCAAGTGGGTCCGGGCCATGGCCAAAGCCGGCATTTTCTTTTACATTGCGGCCATAAAAGCTAATTGTATGCGTGCATGGCGGCCCTGAGGGCTGAGGCGGGGTCGGACGCTGAAAGCCAGAAGAAGAAGACGCTGGGCGGGCGGTAACCTTGGCTTGTTGCTGGTCGGTGATTTATATTTAATTGTTGTCATTATGGTCATCAAAATCGTGTGGTGCCCCCAGCCGCGGACACCTGCACGCTTTCGCGTTTTAAATGCTAGCTTGGGGGCTGAGATGGCCTGGGCTGGGCTGGGGCGCAGCTGGCGCCCACCCGACAACACGTAGCAATTAATTCAATTTGCCGCTCTGACAGCGGGCAATGTGTGAAGCAGTCGCCGCTTGTTTATTGTCGTCTGCTGATACTTGAAGCGTGTAAATAAGCTTAAGATGGGCCAATTGTTGGCAAAAGCGCGCGAGTACTTGGCCATAAAACTATGGCAGCCCCTGCTCGGCATCGCAAGAGAGTTCACGATGAGCGCATTTGCTCTTAGGATTTTTTAAGAGCAAGCAAGGAAAACGTTTTGGCATTGAAACGCGGTTTCTCTCTCTCTCTCTCTCTCTCTCTCTCGTTCTCAATATGCTTCGTTCCGTTTCCGTTTCCGTTAGTGCTCTGTTGTCGCTTCACTTCAGTTGTTGGCCAGCTTCCGACTGGAGCTGACTGTGGAGCCTGCTCGTGGCTGCCGGCTGCAAATGATGCACGGATATTTCGTGATTCCTCGAATGCGGCCTAAATCCTGTTTAGCGCCATTTGCATGTTGGACACAATATGTAATTGGACATTTTAGAAAAAAGAGTTTTAATTCTTGCCACGCATGAGTACCCTTAACGCAAGGCAATGCAAAGCAGTATTCAATCAAGCTGAATGAGCATGAATTGACTTGTCCCACTGACAGCTTTATGCGTATTTTTTCGAAGTGCTCGATTTCAGCATACTGTAGATAATTATGAATATTCCGTCAATTTCTTTTTCACTGAGCATTGAAAAACAGCTTTAGTTATATCCGAAACGAAATTGCACTTATTGATTTAATGCAAATACCCGTGTCTCCAATTAGCTTCAATACATTTTAAGCCAAGATTAGGCACCAATTCAATGTCTCTAAAGTCTTCTTGAGCTTAAAACTATGTAGTCATATTTTATTTAATTGCCTGCAACAAAAAGGAACGTATGCAAAGTTTCAAACTGAGAGACACAGCTCGTCATTTTGATCAAAAATGTATATACTTTATTATTTTTATTTATTATTTTTTATTTACAATGCTTGCAAAATTATGTGTTCTTTTTTACATGCAGAGAACAAAGCACCCTATTAATCCTTAACCTTCATTTTTTTGTAAGCTCGCAATATAAATACAAATAATTTTATTTCTAAATTCAATTTTATTGTCAAGTTCAGTTTAGAAGAAATAGCCTTTAAAGATTTAAAAAATATGTCATTTATTTTACTAATAAGCTTTCAAAAGCTGAAATTACTAGGTATTGTTTTACTATTGATACTATTGATTTAAATGTTGCATAAAATGATGATTCGAATAATAAATAATTAATTAGGATAAACAATTTAAACGAATTTAGAGTGTATGCAGCCACTTTAGATATTTAAATTGCCTATATTTTCTTTCAGGATACTATTAGCAAAATACACATAACACACACTGAGGTAAATTATTTTATACGTATGCTTGTGGATAATATAATTTGAAATGTCGATTGCTCTGCATAATTTGATTTTTGTATTTTCGAATTGACGCAAATTAAATTTATTTATTTTTTTGTTGCCAACCTTTCTCATTTGTTGAATCAATTCAATACATAGTTTTTCTTTTTTCCTTTTATTCAATTTTTTTATTTAATGTATTCAAATTTAAATAGGTTATTTAATTAAAAGCGTTTATTGCATACACGAAGCCAACAATTGTGTGAAACATCAGTTGCCTTTTCCATTTTTGCCATTTTTTTTTTTTAATTTCTCTCTTTTGTTGTCGTGCGTACGACTTTAATTTTGTTTATGTATTTTATTTATTTTCAATTTTTTGCCACAACTGTCGCATGTCCAACTGGTCAACACACAGATGCGTTAATAAGAACTGTCCATTTCAGCGAAAAATTGAAAAATTACAATAAGTAGCACAAAAACCACACCAATAACTTGGAATGCTTTATTATGCCCTTTATTACGAAGCATTTCCAACTAATTTTGATGAAAATATATTTGAATAAAGAGTTGTGCGTGTGTATCTTCTATGGCATATGTCTTTCATTACTATTATATAGATTTAATAGTAACTACAAGTCTTAAAAGTGTGTTTTTTATTTTACTTCAAATTCAAATAATACAGTTCATTGCTTTAAAGAGCTGCAAAAAACGAATTAATTGACTCTCGAGTACAAATTTCAGTTTCGGAAATCTTTGATACAATTATAATTGAATTGTAATGCTGTACTTTATGAGCTTCGGCCGCCAATGGCCTTCTACTTAGAAAATAATAACGGAAGAAAAATATTCAAATTACTTATGCATGCCTGTTTGTTTATTTGTGAAAATATTTTGCCATTTTACCGATACGCTATTTTCTTTTCGGTTTTGCGTTGTTAGAGAAATGAAATACGACTTTGTCATTTGCAAATTCGACAGTTTTCTGCCAAGCGTATCAAATCAAGGCGAAAACACACCGTCAGAAGGGAAATAAGTGAGCGAACTCGCAGGTCATAGAATATAACTGCCGCCCACATTGAATATCTAAAATTGTATTTCTCCTCGCAACCCCGGGGCAGGGCATATCATAAATACGAGCTGGGTAGTGAGAGGGGCTCATTAAATGACTGGCACAAATAGCTGAAGGTGCTCATGGCAAAACCGCATTTAATCTATAGACGCATTTATATTATAAACAGGCATATAGATTTTATGAAATTGTATATCTCAAATTGTGCGAAAGCACACACATTTTGGACAGGCATTAATTACAGCTGCTTAGATACATCTATATATATATTTATATTCATATACATGTGTAGACTATGTGTTATGTATGTACTCTTTGGCTGTTTAAGAGCTCAGCTGCTTGAGCTAAACAAATATTTAAGTTGATTGGGCGGGCGCAAATGTAAAAAGTTTCCACTCTAGAGTTCACCAAATTCGCATAAATTCTATGCGTGCCATGGCAGCCGTGAACTTTTTAATGTATTTTAAAACACTTTCCACTAAACATTTTAAGTAAACTGCTCCACAGTCAACGTCTTCGTCTTCATCTCCTTTTTCAGCTTTCAGCTCGGCGTCGACGGCGGCGTCGGCTGCGGCAGGCGCAGGGACGCCAAGTTGACTTCCTGTGCAAGCGGCAAAGTTTCTGGCACTCCTGCCGCTGCTCCAACTTCTGTTCCCGCCCGGACTGCCTGCCGCTGCACTTGCTCTGCAAATTCCATGGAGGCTGAAATCAAGTATTTCATTTTGGATTCAACTGCTGTCCGAGCATTGCAACGCCACCACCAAGAGCACCAACAGCGGCTACAAAATGGCAAATTAAACTAAATACCATTGAATGAACGAAGCTTGAGATACACTCACTCACTACGATTCACGATGCGAACCTTCGCTTTGCCCTTAGGTTCAGCTGGTGAAAACGTTCCATTTATTTTCTTTAAGAAAATATGTTTTCTGTAATTTTCTTTAAGGACTTTGTTTTCATTAAGAAGTAAAATACCTCTTCCGAATTGAAATTGTCCCTTGAACTGAAATCAAACCCTTAATAAAAATATTTTTTTCTGGGTTCTTTTCTAGTGTTTTAAGACTTTCACAGTATGTTTTGTTGTTTTGATTTCAAAGTTTGCATTTAGCATTTTACTTAGTAACAAGTCGGTAATACTCTAAGAAGTTTGAGTGTATCAACACAACAACAATAGCAACATCAGCATAGCAATAACAATACCACGTAGAGTAAAAAGTTCTTTGGAGTTTTGAAGCTGCATACTGCCTGCTGGGTCCTGCCCCCCGCCCGCATCCCCGCGTCCCTACATCCCCACTGCCCACTGACCAGTTCGACGGTCTGAACGGCTTCTGCCAGTTGCCAGCTGAGTTTCTAGCAAGTTTTGTGCTACAATATACTGTATAAACCGAACTCCTTCAGCTGCCAGTGGGCGTGGCAGTGTGTCAATGTTTGTTTTATGTGCCTTGGCGCAGCCTAGCTGCAAAAGTTTGTGTCCACTCCCTCCGGGTTCTCTCTCCCACTTGGTGGGAACGAACCTATGCGGGCCTGCTGTCAAATTTTTAATTAATTACAGTCGTAAAACGCAAAAGTTGCATAATTAAATTGTTATTGTTAATAATTAAATAGGCAACAACAAGCACAATGACTGTGCGTTTACAAATTATGCTGTCAATATTTGTCAAATCTTCTCACTTTGTCTGTCTCTGATTTTAATTCAAATTTATGGTAGGTATATTCCTATATGTACATGCATACATTTGCGAGTGGGGAAAGGGGCGTTTCACCAAACTCAACCAGTGGCCCATTTGCGTAAGTGGCTCGCTTGCATGTTGCGAAGTAATTGCATGAATTTGTTGCCCACTGATTGCATGTTTGCCAGATTGTTTGGCCAACTGTTGAGCTTCACTTTTGCAGCTGACCTTTGTGCTAAGGAACACCCTGCTTGGCCCGCATGTTTGTGCTAAACTTGTCTGCAGAATTGAATAATTAAAATATTTTCCAAAATCAACTCTTATGCCCGGCACACACAACTGAGATTATCAATGGCAATGGCCAAAGCAATGTCCAAGAAATTGCCGACCGGGTTGAAGGGGTTGGCTTGTGCCGTGGCAGGAGGGAGAGCGGTGTACACATGTTTACACATTTGAAATGTTACAAAGATTTGTTTAGTTTTTGCTGCAAAATGTTGCCAAATATTTGCAATGGCATTCACATGCTGCCAACAACAGTATACAAAAGTCCTGGACTCAACCGGATGATGGTTGAGGTCATGCTTTTCTATGTGGCCTTTATGCAAAATAGAATTGGATTTGCTTTTAATTGTTTTTAATTAAGTATAATTTATTGCGCAAACAACAATAAGCAGCTCACAATGCGCAATTTTCTTCGTCTAGCTTGTTGCTTACAGCATTACGGCTTAAAGATGCAAACGACTTTGTTCACTGAAAACAAGCTGCATTTGCATTTTGATGAAATCAACATGTTATCACAAGATTTGTTTGTATTCAAGGTTTGGCATGGGCTGTGGCCACACTTAAATCCAACACAGAGATATATGCGTATGCATATATCCCGATTCGATAGAGACATTATATAATATATAATATACGTCGCTCTTATATTTGGCACACGCTTAAGAAATGGAAAATCACAATATTTGCAAGGATATGTACAAGGATATATTTGCAGGAATACATTATAAAAAAATAGGTAAGAAGTAGTCGCGTGTACCCGACAACGCAATACTCTTTCACAGAACAATAACAGCGTGAAACAATCGAAAAAGTTGTTATTTATTATTGTTATTTTGAAAAAATATAGATTTTTGTATTTTTTTAGAGATGGAGTTGCCGTGTCGAATATTTAAAACTGTCTGCCCAAGTTGGTGACTCTTGCCATAAAATTGTTGGAGATATGGACTTTCGATGTCCACGTCTCCAATGGTCGTATCAAGAAATTAATTGAATCAAATTAAGATCCGCCTCCAATTTTCAGTCTCCAGTTTCAATAGTGGCGCAAACAAAGCGGACATTGCACAAATCCAATATACTTTTCTTTGCACTTCGGAAACCAGTATAATTTGTTTATTATACTTTTGGGAATTTCCACACACTTATTCATTTAAATTTGTGAATGACTTTAACTTTTCTGTAAATAGCTCCTGGTAAATTCTCAAAGTGTTTTATGTCTGTATGACACTTTATATTGATTATCCAACTGTCCATAATTAATTTAAATTTAATGAGCCTTCAATCTACTGCACTAATGTACGCGCTTACGCTCCAATTATGTTGCAATTAGACACCTGCTGCTGGTGCATATTACTCTTCAAATGTGCTGTCTATAAAAGCAGCCGGCGGACACATGACATCCACATTTCAAGTTGCAACATGCTGACGGACAAATTTCTTAAATTGCAGGGGTCCTATTTTCTCCTGTTGGGCTTCAATTTATTTGCCACCAGTTGGTTGCATCCGTGCCGGACTGCCTTCTTCCTATTATGCCAGTGGTGACTTATCCGCCACTGACTGTGGCATTCTGTGCGTAATGTGGAAAATGCGGATGGGCTCATCGATGGCCTCCGCTCGGTGCTGGTTGATCTATTGGCGGACTGATCCTCTGGGTTCACAAGGACTTTAAGCGGCTTATTGAACAATTTCGCTGTTCGTCTGCTGGCCAAAGTTAAAGCCGCGAAAGAAAAGTTTTCTGCAATAAATCAGAAGTTTTTCACAATTGTTTCTTAAGACCAAATTCAAAAAGACCAAAGAATTATATGTATATTGTTATGGATACTGCATTCTTCTCCCTGATACAAAAACAAAAAATATGTATTCCGCATCCATCAATTATAAAAAAAATATATCCCTTAAGAGTTGCCTTGGAAAAAACATGCCATATGAAAAACATAAAAATAAGAACTTTGCAGTCTATTTATTTCACTTACTTAAGTATACAAATAATTTGTTATCAATGTAGCTAACAGGAAAAATCATGCACGAATAACATTTACATATATCGAAAACAGAGACTCCTTCCTTTACTCAACGCCGAGTCTCTGCTGAGTCGAATATCACCTTATGGCCAGATCATAGACCGGGTCAATAGACGCGAGCAGTTTATTAGCAGATTGTATAGAAGCTGTTTGTCGGCCTGTCGGGAGAATCTCCCAGTCGAACCGGAGCTGGCATTTCCGAGCGTGTGAGTTGATAGTTTACGAGAAATGTGCGAGTGGATTGCAGACTTGCTCGGCCCATTGTAGCTTTCCGTGGGATAATCGTCTTGCCCACAACTATTTGATGTCGTATGTGTGGAATTTTTCCGCCGGCTTGGGCGTGCTGCTGCCCACAGTCTACGTGGACACGCTCTTCTGCTCTCTGACCCGCAACTTGTGCGCACTGTTCGAAATTGGCCAGTACAAAATAAAACATTTTGTGGACGCAAGGGAGGCCCGGCGAATTTGGGCAACCGTTTGCTTTTCTACCAGAAGAGCCTCTGTCTCTGTCACTGATATTGAATCGCATTTTTCGACCGCTGATCAACATGCAATTCTGGAAATCTGACTCGGCCAGAGGTGCTCTTCTACACCGCCTTCACGATCTCAATGCTGGCCCAGGTTTACCTCTACAGCTACTCTGGTGAGTCCGTCAAGGAGCAGAGCGAAAAGTTCGCCTGGAGCTGGTATGAGTTCATTGGCAGTTGGTCGCATCCATGGCGACTTCTTCTAGGCGAATATGGTTACATTCCTATCGGTGTGTTGTTGTTTAATAACATATTTTGAGTCCTTCAACAGCTGCATATTTATATTTGCAGATTGTGAAAACGTCCATGTCGTATTTGACGCTTTTTCGATCGCTTCCTGATTAAGCCGAATGATCAGCATATTCAAAGACCTTCTTTGAGAGTTCTTTGTGTAATTTTCGAAATTAGCACATATTTTTGTTTGCTTTTCCCAGTGCTCAATTAATTGAATATATCATATTTAATATTGTATTTAATATTTTTCTGTTTTTATTACTTTCAAAAATTAATTTATTTTTACCCACTTTATAATGATAGTTTACCCATTCCTTTTGTTCAATTGTACCAATGGTTTGGTATTTAGCATTATCTATGAATTTTATTTGTGCACTGATTTTACTGGGCTTTAATATACTTGAAATTAATAAATAATATTGCACTGTGAAAAACTTATTTACACAATCAGCCTCTGAGTATAAATACTGCCCATATTTATATTTATATATATTGGGTTGTTTAAAAATGTTTAACTAATAATAAACTTTGTCATATTTTTTTCTCATAGAAGTTAAGTTTCGCTCACATTAAGTGTGTGATAAGTAAACGTTTCTATGGCTTTTCTAATCGAGAATTAGTTAGATTCAGGTAGACATTTTCTAGTATATATTTATTTATTTTTTAAATTTCTACAGTGTTGCTTTTTGTATTCATTCAGTTGTTGCAAAGAGCTTAACAGTTTACATTATGCTTTAAGCTGCTTTTATGTAAGCCACTAGCTAATTAAGGCATGTTAATAACCATAGGCATATTACACGTCCAATATGCAAAAATCAGCGTCGCGCCTGCTAATGCCCCATGCATTATTGGCGTTTGTTTCCCGGCCTTTGTCCTGTATGTCCTTTTTGCCGCGTGGACATTACACGCACGTATGCGTAATTATTGTTTTTGTCTCACAACATTGCGGTTTATTGCTCGTGCAGCCAACGATTATGTAAAAAAGTGTGACACGGTCAAAGGACCTTTTGCCACTTAATTCTGCTTTGTTCCTGACATAGGCGGGAACTCTCTGGATATGCCCATCGAGATAGATGTGTGTGTGCTTTTGGCATATGATTGCTAAATTCACGTGGCTAAATTGTAATAGTAAATAAATATGATTTTCTCGATAGTATTAAACGTTCCAAAAACTTTGTACAGGCTATCGTCTTATCGAGAGCTCTCGGATAGAACATTATCATATAGCTCTGTATTATTTTTATACACGTTCACGAAGTGAAAAGAGTATATTGGGCTTGTGCAATGTCTTGGAATGTATACCCGCGTAAGACAAAGTTAAGTTAAGTTAAGAATTTTATGCCACGCCCACTGGGAGGCAGGCAAATCGATAACATGTTGATACACCTTAAATCGCAAATTGATAAAAGGTGAATATTTTTCATAATATTAAAGGTAGAGTCACCAAATTTGTTTCAAAATCGGAAATGGTTATATCTCTCACAGCTTGTGAGTGGAGGAGAGCTCCCGCAAACATCGCAGAAAAAATTTCCCGGCCACGCCACGTACATAATAGAGGACAAACCATGAAAAAAATGCCATCAAGCATGAAAATCGGTTCAGTTTTGACAAAGTTATGGGCGTTTGAAATTTGGGAGATATGGATCCGAGAGCTTTACATGTCAAAATTTTTGTCAATTTTTGCATGATTTTTGACAACAAATTTGACCCCCTCAGAATCGGTTTTAATGTTGTTTTTTATACTAATTGTGACAACCACAATTGATTAAAAATGTAAATTTGTAATTGTAAATTTAAAAAAAAAATTTTTTTTTGAAAATGAGTAGGGGGGAGTACATGCTTTTTTTTTCAAAAAAATTCAAAAAAAATTTATTTTTAAAAATGCTCATTTCTTAAATGCAGACTCAATCTAAGGGACAAATCATGACAAAAATGCCATCAAGCATGAAAATCGGTTCAGTTTTGACAAAGTTATGGGCGTTTGAAATATGGGAGCTATGGATCCGAGAGCTTTACATGTCAAAATTTTTGTCAATTTTTGCATGATTTTTGACAAAAAATTTGACCCCCTCAGAATCGGTTTTAATGTTGTTTTTTATACTAATTGTGACAACCACAATTGATTAAAAATGTAAATTTGTAATTGTAAATTTAAAAAAAAAATTTTTTTTTGAAAATGAGTAGGGGGGAGTACATGCTTTTTTTTCAAAAAAATTCAAAAAAAATTTATTTTTAAAAATGCTCATTTCTTAAATGCAGACTCAATCTAAGGGACAAATCATGACAAAAATGCCATCAAGCATGAAAATCGGTTCAGTTTTGACAAAGTTATGGGCGTTTGAAATATGGGAGCTATGGATCCGAGAGCTTTACATGTCAAAATTTTTGTCAATTTTTGCATGATTTTTGACAAAAAATTTGACCCCCTCAGAATCGGTTTTAATGTTGTTTTTTATACTAATTGTGACAACCACAATTGATTAAAAATGTAAATTTGTAATTGTAAATTTAAAAAAAAAATTTTTTTTTGAAAATGAGTAGGGGGGAGTACATGCTTTTTTTTTCAAAAAAATTCAAAAAAAATTTATTTTTAAAAATGCTCATTTCTTAAATGCAGACTCAATCTAAGGGACAAATCATGACAAAAATGCCATCAAGCATGAAAATCGGTTCAGTTTTGACAAAGTTATGGGCGTTTGAAATATGGGAGCTATGGATCCGAGAGCTTTACATGTCAAAATTTTTGTCAATTTTTGCATGATTTTTGACAAAAAATTTGACCCCCTCAGAATCGGTTTTAATGTTGTTTTTTATACTAATTGTGACAACCACAATTGATTAAAAATGTAAATTTGTAATTCTAAATTTAAAAAAAAAAATTTTTTTGAAAATGAGTATCTACTGTGTACTGTGAACAAGTATTACGCAGTCGGCTACGTCCGACTGCAACTTTTGTACTTGTTTTTCGGTACTATTTAGATTCTCAGTCGCAAGGCTTTACTTTAACTTTTGTTTTCAATAGCTAATACTCTATATATTTTGTTATATGTTTCAATATATAGATAGGGTTATCATAAAAATTAATCAACCCTCGATAAGTCTCTTAGAACATCATCGGCCATATATTTCATACAAAGAAGTTATTATGGAAGCTCGTTAATACGATGCCGTTTATAGTATTTATTATAGTATTTATACTATGAATGTAAATATATGCTTCCCCTATAGGGGAAGAATTCGGATCCCAGAAGAAGTATATTCCTGTAAGTATTATTGCTTGCTATATCTCGCCTAAACTTGTTGTAATAAATTGTTTATAAATATTTACTGAGCTCCTAAGCTACTCGTAAATTGCCTGCGAAAATATGCCAAATGTACTGAAATTGCCAACGAGAACTGTACAGGAAATCGCGACCAACAGCGCAATCTATGACAAAGTTTCGGCTTTAGACAACATACTCACACACATGCACACATATAAACAAGTGATGTTTAAGTTGTGGACAAGTTCAGCCGCAAAACATGCAGACAAACAGAATCAAAGACAGTCAACACACAACACTTTTGTGAGCGGCGACTGGCGAAAGTGGCGAAAAATACACCCCGGGGGCATTGGACTGACTCTGTGTGTCTTTGTCTGTGTGTGCCTGAGTGTGGGTGTCTACAAATGTGTCGTGATGTGGCCCATTGAGGGCCAATAGCTTCGGTTTAGTTCAATAATGATGCTATTGCAACTGAGCCGCCCTCGAAATATCCTCCTGGCTCTCTCGCTTACTCTTTGGCCGTGTTTAGTATGTGTGGGCGGGTGTTGATAAAATTATATTCAATTGATGCTTGTCGAGTTGAAATGCCATAATAAATTCAATTGTGTCTGAGAGAGGCCCCCCGGGCGCCTGCTGTCACTATTGTGTGTCGGCCCAGATCCGGCCAAGCGCGCATTTGGCCCAATTCAGGGCCAGTGGCCCACAAATCGTTTATTGTTTGCTTTTCTAACTTTGTCATAATATCGTCCTCTGTCATTTGGCCATTTTTCTTCTGGCCTTTTGCGGAAAAATTCCCTTTTTAATTTGGCAATTAATTGAATCAATCGCTTGCACATCCTGGCATCCTGCCACGCCATTTTAATGTCGCTAATTTATGTGGTCAATTGTTTTGGTTTTAACGAGCGTGCCGTTCATTTTTATTGAAAATTGCCTCGTCATGCTCGGTCAAAGCACTTCCGGCCAATGGACGGCCTTTCTAATTTTTATTCTGATTTATTTTTTGGTCCTTCACAATATGCTCCAGCAAATAGGCAATGTGCGGGTGCTCATTAATATTGTTATGTTTTAAAAAGGAAAGCTTTGATATATAAATCACAATAGTTGGGATGGAAGAATTATAGACAAATACTTTGAATAAATAAAGGAAAATGAAATTTAGGCTATTTTTGCTTTTCTATGGGCATCTTTAATCGCTCAATTAAAGCGGTAACAGCACATATTACGTATCCATGCCACACATGCCAAATAATTCAATCGATGTTCTTGCCTGGACAAGCGGTCAACCCTCAAAAGTAATTTGAATAAACGACGTTGACGTCTTGAAGTGGCATAGAGACTCTACACAGTTTGGTTCGGCTTAAAAGTCAAAGTCCATTAAAGCACAATACGTACACAATACGGCTAGATTTTTCTGGCCTAGATGAGAAGTTCACACAGCATGAGAAATTGTTATAAAGAGCTAACCGGATATTTTCGGAATTTTTAATTAATTCTCCTGTACATGCTCATGCACATGCACATGGATTGCTTACTACAGTACAGACACACACACACACATTCATGCTCGTACACATCCTGAGAAGTCCGGCGACTGAGCCTTGTCCTTTTGTTCCCGTTTGCCTGCCTGCCTGCCTGCCCAGCAGCCTGCAAGCTGCAGCTCAGTTCCTGTGTCCATTTTGTAGATGCTGCTGCTGCTGCTGCTGTTGCTGTCAAAGAGCGGTGGGACGTCAACTGCAACAATTTTCGGCAATTGCTATGAAACGAGGACGATGTGGCGCCCAGCTCCTAGCTTGGGCTTGGTCTCCTGAACACTGCCCCATGGCATGGCCATGCCACGGTGCGCACTCTTTGTTGTTGCTCATTCATTGTGCAAAGTTTGTATAAATTTTTGATTTCTTTATACAAAATGCTGTGCATGTCTCTCACTTCGTCCGGCTGCATCTTCAGTTCCTCTTTCTCGTCTTGTTGTTATCATTGTTGTTGCTGGTGATGTTATTCTTGTTGTAGTCGCAGAACACAAATGCCATTGATTGAGTCACATCGCCTGGGCATATAAATCTCACTGCTGGGGCGTGTCACTCAGGCTGTCTGTCGGGCTGCTGCCTACCTTAAAGTTTTCGCCGTGCTGCGTCTGCGGCGTTTGACGTAACTTGCCCGATGATTTCGTTATTGTTCGATTGACAATAAAGAATCAACTGAAAGTTGCAAAAGCACAAAATGCCATTGAGCAGACAGCGGGGAGGCAGACGAACCCGGCCAGCGAGTAAGAAGCACAATAGTTGCAAGCATATAAAAATAAGTCGCTGGGGGTTTCGGGCTACATACAAAAGCTGCCAAATTTGTATGCAAAAATGCAATAACCGAGTGCAGCTTAAATAAAATGCATTTCAATGATTGCATTTTGGATTAAAACAGCAACAGCAACAACAACATCAGCAATTTTATTAACAACAATGTCGAGCTCAGAAATGTATTTTTATTAAAATATTCCCATGCAGCAGCTGAGCAGTTTTTTTTCTTTCTTAAACGCAACTATCTCACCCTCGTTTAAAGCTATGCTGGGCGCCATTTAAGTTTAATGAAGTGCAAACAAAAATATTTTCAATTAGAGCGAAACAATGGCAAAGCAACACTCAGCATAACTGCAAAGCGAGTGGAAGAGAGCAAGGTAGTCAGAAAGAGAGGGAGAGGGAGTAGACGATGCGTAAACACAAAAGTCGAAATGCCTGCAAAATGCAGAACATGTGAGCTGTGAGTGGCATGCAAATGCAACTTGCAACACGGCAACTACCATGACAACGACAACCCCAACAACGACAACAACAACGATAACGACAACAAGAAGTGCACTTAAAGCTCGAAACAGTCGGGTGTCGGCTTTGCATTCGTCCCTATGCCAAACCTACTGCTTTCTCTATTTGTCTTATCTGCCAAATAATGCTTTGCTCGGCTCTACTCAGTTCTATTCTGGTCTACGCTACTCTGTTCTGGTCTGCTTTGCTCTTCTTTGCATCTTTGCCACTAGCAAGCAACAGACAAGGACATTTGCCACGGCTAAGTGATAGTTATTGCTGGAAAATGAAGCTAGAAAATGGAAACGCAAAATGCTGATTCGGCTTCTCGTGGTAAGTACTGTCCATTAGAATCGAGTAAAATCCGAATGGCGAGAAAAGCTTCAACTTTACCATTTGCTTTTCCCATTCATACCAATATATCAAAATTGTTTTAGTTTAAGCCATTAGTATTTTACGTTTATGCTGTGCCCCATTTTCAAGATCATTTCAACTAATGCAAATGGCAAATTGAGCATATATAATGATGAAAACATTTATCTGGTAATGTTTTAAACTTCATAAATTCACCAGATGCATCGGGTTATACCAATGAATAAATGGATTTTGTGTTGCCAGATTGCACAAGTAATAAGCATAAACTTAATATCATAAATTTTATTCATACTAAAATCTAGCAGTTCTGTAATAGTTTCAAGCTTAAGTATATCGTACGTCGCTTATGGCTTTCACGTTCTCAAGAACTGAGAATTTAAGATACTGAACATTTCTTCGAATTTTTTTTTCGATCTGTGAAAATTTGTAAAGTTAACTTGATTTGCACTTCCTCGAACTAAATTATAATTTGTCATGTAGACTTTGCCTTTGAATTGTGATTTATGTACACATGTGTTGGCATATGTGGCTTATTGTTCCTACGACAACAACAACAACAACAACATCAACAATAACAGCAACAGCCATAACGAACGCACAACAATATACGGTGATTGCCATTTGCGGAGCCGCTGGGCTGCTATGGCGTTTTAGCTTCCCGCTAAACATTCAATAAATAAAACAGCTAAATTACATAAATTTGTAGGTATATGTAAAATGCGTTGACTTTTTTACTGCAGCGACGTGCGCATTTAAAAGTGCTTTTGATTTGTTGTTGTTGCTGCTCTTGTTGTTGCTGGCAACGCTGCTGCTGCCGTCGGCATATTACATTTATACGCCAACGTTTCACGCACTTCTAATTTATGTGGCAAAAGTTTATGTCGCAAGTAATTTTTACAGCCGAACAACTTTATTTTTTTTGCATTACGTTCTTATTGGGCATTTGCCTTATGACGTGTATTTTTTATGCGGGCTATCAAAAATCAAATAGCATTTTGCACTTGTCGCGAAAGCCTCTTAGAGTCTAACGTCATCAGCACTCATTTTTTTGAATACATTCAACATTATTTCTTGCTGCAGTCATACCTGCGTGCCGCAGACAATGCGACAGAAAGAAGCTACTTTTACAGTTTTGATTGAAGCAGCTTACTTTTATTTTTACATTGAAGAGAATGGAAACTTTACACGTACTTTAATGTTTCATGACAGCTTTATGAGAAAGAAGTAAATACCCAGCTCAACATTGCAAAAACAGGAAACTTTACACATTCTTTTTTTTTTTGTAGCGTAATAGTTTTACAATTTAAATAGCCAGAAGTAAATGACTATACAAATGTATAAATGTATTTATAGGAAATAACAATTTGTTGCGTTACGTTTAATGTATATTTGAACAACATTTTTTTTACCTTATGAAGGGTTTTGTTATATGAATTTATGAAATAATGGCTGAACGGCTGAATTTTAATTAGTTGATTAATTTAATATATATATTCGCACTTATTCTTCTGCTACATTACTTTTAATGAAGTTGGGAAAACAACCCTGGTTGGAGCGAAGACAAAAAACTATATAGGTACCCCGAAACCCCTGAAGGCCAAAACTTTTCCTTGTTTTTCCATTTTTATGCTGTGGTGTTTTTTTTTAGTTTGACTGCAACCAGTCATTTTTTTTTAGCCCCGCAGCGATGTTTCGCTATTGTTGCTGCAGTCGGTGCCAAAGTGATGTTGCCATAATGCTCACCTGAGCACGAATGAAAATAAAAAATATAAATGTACAAAAATCTACATGAAATCGCTTAAGTGCTTTTGCTGCAACTTCTCCAAGGGCCAGCCCCGTCGCTGTTGAAAACTTTTCACACAATACTCTTGCCCCAACGAAAGGGCAGTAAAATTAGTTGTTATTATGTACAGGTATATTAAAAAAAATGGGGGAAAATCAAAACTTGTGCACATGTGAGTTGTAATAAGTGCAGCAAATTAAACAAATTAAATCGTAGACAAGGGAAGTGCTTTTAGTAATTTAAACACGTATTCAAACTACTGCCAAACAGCTCATTCAAACTTCCGCATGGCACGTGGCCATTCATCAAGGACCTTGCTTCAGAGCCTGTTTACAGGTTAGGTCAGCTGAACGCCTGGCGAAACTGAATCCAACCTGAAATAAGCAGCAAATGTGGTGTCATTGACAACCTGCTTCCGCGTCCACGTTTTTGGTCTCTGCCAGCTATCATCCTATCTCTCCAACCACTTCCTAAGAACCCCTCCTCTCCTTTGAGAGAGTGCGCCTAGTCAACTGCCGTTGATACTGTTGATGTTTTTGCAACTTCTTCATCTGCTTTTCATACGCCTGTTACCTGTACCAGCGCATTGTCTGCCGCATGTAACTAGCTGCGGGCGCCATATGTTTTCCCCATTTCTTTTCTTTCTCTTTGACTGTCATTTGATGCTGCATCTTGGTCTCCAGCTGCTTGCCCGCATGATGTCTAAGTGCATTGACCGACGACCCACTGACACAAACTGCATGCTTAGATAGATGGCTGGGAGTCTTGGAAACTGGTTGCAAATTGATAGCAATTATTATAATTCCCCGACTCATACTAACAATTGGTTTCTACTATATATATATATATCTATGTTGTATAAATAAAACGAGATAAACGGATACAGTTATCTTGGAAGTGCTGAAGATTAGATTTCTCTATTGTGTTAAGCAAAAAGGATTTCAGATTACAGGTTTTTGATTTTGGCTTGATCTGGCCGACTACGAAATATGTAAAAATAATGCCCCCGAAAACTTCCTTGAGATCAGGCGAACCCGCAATCCACGAAAGGATCCCTTTAACAGTCTACGCTTAGGAAAAGGTGCACGTGAAAAATTTTCTCCTAATTGAGGATATTGTTTCATTTGTTAAAGATATTCAAATAAAAAAAGGGTCTTAAATAGAGTAGAAATCTAATTATCCAGAAGGTCCTATTGCACACATTCGAAACGTTATAAGCTGGGCTGTTTGGTTTCTTGTTTCCGAAATAATTGTGCACATTTTACCACATTTTTCCTGTTTTATTTTAATTAGTATCATTATCTGAATTTGTTTAAAACTTTTGTGCTCTTATCACAACAACAATTATAGGCTGTAAATATGTGTTGTATTTTTTATTTATTATTATTTTTCCCAATACACTTGTGCTTTGATAAACATACTACTGAGGATAGAAAATTCAAATGTAAATTAATTTCCCATTTATTGCAATGCAATAAAACAATTGAAATTGGATCAAATGCCAGCGTGCGAAAAGTGAAAAGTGCTGGCCGCAACACACAGAAACTCAAATAAAATTAAATTAGTGCGAAAAAGTGGAAATGTATTTCTCTAATGACATTGGAAAACCAAACTTAAACACAATTTGCCATACTGACCAGTCCACACCGGCACTCTCTTCATTCGCTATCTCTCTTTGTATCTCCCTTTCCCTCTCTCTCTCTCTCTCTCTCTCTCTCTCTCTCGTGTTCTCGTTGATACAGTTTGTAGTTGTCCTATCGGCCCAATCAATTTTATTCAATGCATTAGCCAATTCATTTGTTTATCAGCATTACGCGCATTCAAAAACTTTGCTGGCAGTCAACGAGTTTTTGACCCAACTCAAATTAAACCTGATAGCCAGATAAAATTTGCTTGTTGCTCGGACTTGGGTCGCTTATCATCGATTTTATTGGCATAATCAGCGTAGAAATTTGCGTTACCAACTTTTGGCAGCCTGCCACGCCTTACAGCTAACGCACGCCTCCCCCAACCCGTTGAAAAGCGATAAACATTTATCTTCATTATACAATTTGCGGCAGTTCGCTTCACTTGCCTCTCTGTCGCGCTAACCCTAGTCTGCATCCTTGCGGATAGCTGGATTGAGCTGCATTTTTGTTGTTATTTTGAGCCGCGTAGCCATCGTCAGCGTCATCGTCATCGTCATCGTAGCTGCTTTGCAGCTTAATGAAAAACTTTCCTCAGTGCGCAGAACCCTTTTTTAATTTTTATTAAGCAGGAAATTGCCTGGATACTCCTTCATATTCCGCGCTGAAAAAAAATACAGAAAATGTTAATGTAAAGTAGCGCAAAAATAAAAAACGACCACGGGGCGACTTTATGCTTTGCCAACTTAACTTGGCTGACTTTCAAAGCCCTACGTTAAAATCATTAGCTAGGGTCATGCCCGTAAATTTAATAAGTAGTAAATAAATAAATAAATTGAAATACTTTGTTCATATGTTTATGCTATAATATAATAGTCAAAAATAACATTTATATAAGCCTAGATTTGTTGAAAGTAAATATGCTTAGTTTTCGAAATCCTAAAAACGAATTCCAAGCACATTTGATTTTGTAGAGCATTCAATTATTTTGTTTGACTAACCCAATTTATCCATACACTTTCCCTTTTTCCTTTTTTCGTTTGCTTTATCAGCTTGTTTTTGCCTCACCCACGCATTGTTTTTATTCTTGTTAAAACAATCTTTTTTAAGCTGATTTACCAGCTACCCACAAAAGGGATGTCCAAAAACAAATTAGCAAATAATTTCCCTCTTATTAGCCATCGCACGGTTCAAATATTTTCAATCAATGACCAATTTGGTTACTGCCCGGAGGCGACTTGGAGCTGGCTCCCCCATTACGTCCCTCCGTTGCACGTGTCGTTTGTTTGCATTTTATTATTATTATTTTTTGCTCATCCATCAAGCTGGGGCTGGGCAGCGTTTATTATTGTTGGATTCATGCTTTTTTTTACTCATTTAAATAATTTTTATACCACTTAATTATACTTTGAAAAATGTGAAAATTAACTCTCCACCGCCTTTCTCTCTTATTTTCTCGTTTACAGTGTTCTGTGCGAGGAAGTGGGTTAATTAAATTTTAATTTTGTATGCCACAAAATTATTTAACAAAAATAACGAGCAGTTAGAGTTGCGCTTGGCTTATTAATTTAGTTACAACAATTGAAAGTCATTACGATTGCCCGCTGGATAACCAGGCGTATGATTAATTCGTTTTTAATTGTCCCTATAGCTAATAGTTGTAGTACCTTAACAAAGGAAACGTGCATATTTTTTATATTGTTTTGTTTATAAAAAATATGTGTGATCATCCTTATGTGTGTCACCCTTATTAAGTGTTAAATATATTTGTCCGTCTAACCGTCTGTTCGCCTGTATGAACTAGTCGATTTCCGAGACTACAGAAGCTAGAAAGCTGAGCTTGGACTTAAGATCGTGTATACCATACGCAGATCAAGTTTATTTCAAATCACCGATAACTCATTAATAACTCATAACTCATGTGTGATAATGTGATGCATTGTTACATCAGTATATCATTTTCTATTCCCTAGAAAATATTGTTAATGAGGAAAGTAATGTACGTAAAGTAAAAGGCTACCCACAGTCTATATCGTGCCAATTTATTAACTACTAGCCTACTAGCAGCTAGCCTACTAGCAGCTAGCAGCTCTTTCCCAAACACCAATATCCCTTGGATAACCATTTATCCAACATATATAGACATTTTGGCGCCTCATTCAATTAGCTACTTAGTTGTGGCTTACCGAAAGTTGGGGAGTTTCTATGCGAATATATTCAACCTACCTTCTCTAAGTCTAGCATTCTAAAATATATAATTTTTCTTTCTTTCGTTAATATTAAGTGCATTAGCCATACGCACCGTTGGCCCGCCCACAGAAGTATGCGTCTAAAAGCGCAGCATGACGCATGCCCCTGCCATTCCTTACCACAATATTGTAAGCTATCACATGCCGCTTTTATGTTTTGTCGCAGCAAATTTGGCGACGCTTGCTTATTTAGTTAATTATCTCAGATTACTTGCTCTTGATTATTTTCTATCGTTGTTGTTGCTGTTGTACTTGTGACTGTTGATTGTTGGCTGTTGGCTGTTGGTTGTCGGTTGTCAGTTGTTGTTGCTGGTTTCTGCTGTAAAGTCAGCAACTTTGGTCGACTGCTCGTTGGCTGGTTGGGGCCATCATGTTTACTTATTTGAACGCAGCATGCGGCACTGCCGCACAGCAGGCCAAAGTCAACTTGGATTTTCTTAGCCGATTCCCTTGGCAAATAGCGAAAAGCTGACTCGATGGCGCTCAGACTCTCCGTTCAGCTGTCCAAACCGCTGTCTGGGTGCCTGTCTCTGTAGCTGATTCATTTGTAGCGTCGCCATATCAACAATTAAATTAAACGTGTTTGCTTTACACAAGCGAGCTTAAACGCTCAATCAATGTAATACGGCTTTATAGCTGTATTCCTCACCATTCCATGCACGTGCGGCATTTTAAATTACTAATTAATGGAATTTCAGGTAGCTTTCTCTCTTTTAGCTTCTGAGATTCTGTGTGTTTTTCGGTGAAATAATTAGCTGGTGACCAGTAGGTACTGATGTTAACTTTATTAGACTGCAAGGCGTGAAAAATAGCTGTAGGTCATTTGAAAATAATTAACATTTATCGTTTATAAAACATTTGTCGGGCAGGGCAAGACAGAAAGTAACATGATTTAATATTTGCAACAGCAGAGCTCTGGTGACCTTTACGCCACTGGCAGTGCAGGAAGCATTCCGAAAACTAACCTGTTGTTAACAACAGTGCTACAAGACAGGCCTAAAGACGCTAACCTGCGGTATCGATACAATCAGCTTTAATTTATAATTGAAGGGTCGACGCCCAGTTTCTTGAAATCAATAGGTAAAATGCATAAGAGTTATCCAGCTAAATGTGCTAACCAAGTTCGTCCTTGTCGTCAATCTGGCTTGTGGGCTCAAACGAATTGAATTACATTAAAATCGCTAAAAAAGAAAATTACAAATTCCAATCAATTATAGAGTAACTAAATTCCCGCAGTCCAAAGAAATATGTGTCTGACTATCGCATGCTAAGCGAACAGTTACAAAAATGCTTACTTAATTCAATTTAATTTTTTATAAAAGCCAATTTAGAAAGTATGTTTCAAGACTAAACCAAACAATATTAAAAAAAACTTCTTTCAAGCAATATGAAATTCTTTTGAAATTTTGATAATATAGACAACAAAAATGTATTGTATATTATTTCCATTAAACTACGAGCACGAATTTAAGCACGCAAACATTGTCCCTGGGCATATCCATAGGCAACAGCAACTTCAAAACTGCCCACTGATTTCGATTGCAGCCAGTCAGTGGCCAGCGCACGTATTGCGGTCAAAATTAACAAGCGTCCATCAGGCAAAGCCATCATCCTCGACCCCATTCCCATGCCCATGCCCATTTACATTCCTATTCGCATTCCCATTGACCATTTTCAACGTGTAACGCAAATAAATACGCAGTTGCAGCTGCGTCATGGGGGGCGGCGGCTTCTAACCATTTGGTGCGCGCGTTGCAAATGAGCGGCAATAAACGCCGAAAGCAGAAAATGCAAGTTAATTACGTTTTTCAATTAAGCGCCAGTCGGTTTGACCGCCGCTTGGTTTAGGCACAGTGAGTCGCTGCAACAAAAGCCAATGGGAGCTGATATAGTCCTCATTCTGAAAGTAAGCCTGCAAATTTGGCATTGAAATTGATTTTCTGCTGGCGTTCCACTCATAGTTATCTAGCCAAAATAGAACTAAAGCCAAATTTGAAGCATGTTTAGTGATTTTCAGTATGTAAATAAATTTCCGAAAATTCAGTTATCACATAATATAGTAGAACCATTTTGGCTCGATGCTACAAATTGCATTTTAATTACAAATAAAGTTATGCAGTCAGTTTGGCGTTTGTGGGTAATTCATCCTTCTACAAAGCTATTGACCAAATAGTAACAATAAAAAATAATATTATTAAATTTAATAATAGTAAACTCTAATAAGAAAATATTTTTGATGGTTGTTTTTTAAAAACAATGTAGAATATTGAAAAAAGAAAAATGGACAATTCGTACCATATCATGAATAGAAATTCGAATATTTTTGTCAAACAAACGGAGGTGTGGTAGTTTAAATAATAACCTTAAATACATGAAATATCTATATCAGATTTATAAAAAACTCTGGCCGTGTTAATAATTGATTTATATACGGAGGGTAATTAAAATAAATATACTTACAGTTGCTTTTATATAAGTTCAATCAAATCTTTAATTAATTATATTTTTTATTTATTTATAATGTTATAATTTATTAATTATATAAATTCGTTTTCTTAATTCCTGCTATTTTAATGGGATAGTGTATTTGTGCCTCGATGTAATACAACTATTGCTTAAATTCGTCTATTGGTAACATTTTATTGGCGGCTTTTGCGGCTTTGATATTGCTAAATTGTATATGCATATGTGTGAAAATGTAGCGATGTGTTGACAACCGAATATAATTCATCATTCATGTGTCCAAACTGACACGTTTGTGGCCACAAACAGAAATAAAATTCACTTTGTGCGCGGTTGGCAATTGCTGGTTTTTATTTTTTTCTTCATATATTTTTTTTGGGGGAATGTCTGTATTAACGTTCCACTTTGGGCTTGCCACGGCTCACTGGGATATCAAATATTAACGAGTTTATTCACACAATGCATATTTTCGGTGGGATCATAGCACAGCGAAATTAATCACAAAAATATGCGCTCAAGTGAAAATTTTGTAATCATCGCGGCGGTCGATTGGCGGCTGCAAAGACTTAGCCTTAAACTGCCGCATGCCGAAAGCCTAGCATCCAGGTGGTACGTGGCAGGCTGGCTAATAACTTGCTGGTTTTATGGATGCCTGGGTGGCATTAAAATTTAATATATTCTTAATTTTTAAATAGGCAGCGCTGCCAGCGCCAACTAGAAGCAGTCGACGACTCGACAACGAGGCCACTCAAAGCCGTATAAATCCAAGATTGTGGCCTCCAACTTGTCGCATGTGTGTGCAAGTGGCTATATGTGTGCGTGTGTGTGTGTGTGTGTGTGTGTGTGTGTGTGTGTTTGTGTGTGTGGTTGCTATCTTGGCATCATCCATGACTGGCGCTGGCACTAGCCTTTCGCAATGCTGTCTGATTCTGAGTGTGTGTATGTGTGTTTGACTGTAATTGAAGCAAAATGAAAATCTTTTATTCATGAGGCTATAAAATTGCCCAATTTTCAGGCCATTAGCAAAATTTACGCCTTTTTCTCTGCACGCAGCGCATAGTGGCCATTAAATACAGTCGCCTGCATAAGTATGCATGCCATGTGGCGGGTGTTTAGATTTCCCAATCGCGTCTGCATTTTATTTTTAAATACATTTTGCGGCATTTAACACTTTATGCCCATTGAAGCCGAAGCCGATAAATCTTGCCAATCGATATCTGCCCTGATGAACAGCTTCTGCACCTTCTTTTTCATTCTGACAGCTCCACAACCAGTGCATAATCTTATTAGCCGCGCTCTGTTTACATTCAAAGCAGCTTAGATATGTCAACGTAGTAATTAGAAGCAGTGGGAAACATCAGTTCCAGGACTTGCAGTTTGACAGGACAACCTTCAAAATGCTGCCAAGTCACGAGTTGCCTGTCGGCTTTGGTGGCACTCAGCTCTTGAGCCTCCCAATTACAATGCTAATTATGTGGTCAAGCGCATATTGTTGCTTGTAATTAACTAAAGAACAGCCGCCGAGTTGGGAGTACATGTCGATGCCTGCCAAATTTATGAAAGCATTTGTCAGCAAAACATTATGGCCGAAGTCAAAAACTTGGGCTCCCGTATTTTTTAAATTAAATTTAAGTATTATTCTTAGACTTAAATACGCATTAATCGATTCTGATTCACATTTTGACTACTATATGGTCTATGTTAAACATTTTGTTTTAATAAACTGATTATTTTTATCAAATAAACATCATCACGTTTAAATCCGAGCTGATCTAATCTCAGTCGTCCATCCGTAAGGCTATTACTGTTCACCTTAAATATAAATTGTAAATATATATAGTTATAATTTATTAAAATAGCTGTAGTTATTTTTGTCGAGGTATTTCCGCCTACTCCTTATATCAGATTATCTTACGATGCAACGCCCAAATGGCAAATCATTAACGTTAATTAAAAAGTCTGGCTGCACTGGAAGGTTCACTGACTATTGTAGTTGAACTTACATATGTGCCGGGTGTGTCTGTGTGTGAGTTCAAGTGCCGACTAACCGAGGGATTAACAATTTTCCAGCAATTGAATCTTCGGTGTTTCAGAGCGCTTTGCCAATTTCGAATTGCCAAGTTGCAACACACACGTTTCTAGTTTATGAGCACCCTTCGAATATTCCACACACATATACACGCACACAAACACACACATCCTCGTGGTTGTTGAGCGGCTTGCAGCTGGCACTTTGCCTTGGTATTCACTAGGAATCAAAATCGAATAGTCTGTTTGGTTCAATGCCTGGCACTAAAAGGCAAAGTCATCACATTGTCAGTGCGTACTCTGCATTGCCCGTCTGCTGCACATATCTGCGTACTGCTTTGTGGGCTCCGAATGTGTCTATTCATACATATGCATGTATCTGAGGCATATCCATGGTGAGTGAACAACAACATAATTTAATATTCGAAAATATAAATTTTAAACTTTGAGTTTTATCTGTTTTATTACTTTTGTTACTTTTGCCCCAAAACAAGCACGTATGCTCTGGCTTTTAAAAATACCTTGAGGCATTCGCAACTGACACCTCGGCTAACCGCAGAATAATAAATATATAACTATGAATATGTATTTACAGTATTACATGCTGTGTATGTGGCCAGACAATCGCCAGGCAACCAATTTAATCTGGGCTCTGGCTGTGGATTCAAGTATTAAGCAAAATTAAAGCTAAAATTATTGCCAGTTGCTTTACCAAATACAAACCAGCATTAGAAATCAAACAACAATGGAAGCCAGCGGGTTGGCAACCTACAATTACGACCCTTACCCATCACGTGCACACACATTTGGCCAGCTACAGTTGGTGTGGCCGTGTTCGACATGCAAACAAATGGTCAAAAAAAAAAAAAAATGTTTACCCACACACACACACACACACGGTTATTCACACATTCAATGCACACACATGTGCACACACTGGCTGGCCGTGCCATACCCAAAGCGGAAGTATATAGGGGCATTTAAATATGCAAAGGAAGTGTGCACTTAATTTGTGCCATCCTTGTTGTTTGCCTTTGTTGCTGTTGCTGCTGCTTTTGTTGTTGTTGCCAGTTGTCGCTTCGTTGTTTTTTTTTTTTTTTTGTTGTTTTCGGCCACACAAACAAAAACAGAGCGCCAATCTGACTCTAACCAGAGTGCGCAAAATTCAAGCTCAAACACAAATTCCAACTAATGTGGGCCGAAAAGTTTTGCGTGCCCATAGACCGAACCAGCTGACTCTGTTGACTGTTGAGTGGCGACGGAGCAACAGACCAACGGACAATGCGACAGCATCGGTGGTCAAAATGTTGGCCATGGCCCGCTGATGCCAACGCTTCAGCTGCTGTTGCTGCTGCTGCTGCTGCTGCTTCTCCTGCCTGGCTCTATGGCCGGATGGCTGGCCATGTGCCATGGCAAAAGTTATCAGTGGGCCGCGCCCCGCCCACAGCTTTCGCCCATTTCCATCTGACAATTTTAATTGCCTTGAATGTTTGCAAATTTCTTATGGGAAATTGTTGTAGCGTGCGGTTAGCTAAAGCAGCCCGCCAGCCAGCCAGTCAGCCAGCTAGACAGACAGACGCCGCCCATGCGTCTTGCCGGAGCAGATCTTAAGCTCTTAGGAAAACTTTTGTGCGCTGTATTTTTCGGAATGCTATTGCAAAACTTTTAAGATACATGCAGGAGATAAACTGATGAACATGAAGTAGGGACAGCGGGCCGGCGACAGGCGACGGGCGACGCAGACTGCACTTGGTTGTCAAATCAATGCTAAGCGTCGCCAACGGTTAAATGAATTCAATGGCTTCAGCAAATATGCTAATGGATTGCGTGCCGGGGTTTTCTCTGAAACACAGAAAATAGACCCACCAAATGAGTTGGCTTTAAAGTTTTTACATCATGTCAGTTCTTCTGTTATATTTTTTTAGCATAGGAATGGTATTTATTGTCATTGAAGTGATGGAAAACAACAACAAAATAAATATAAATATTTACACATATATAAAATATGTCATACGAACGCCTCTAGTTATGTCTGTCAGTGCATGATTATTAATACTGGCCTTTACTGTCAATTCAGTTAATTTGTGGAAGTTAAATACAGAATTATTTAAGGTTTCAAAGTTGGTAATTTACAAATTAAAAACATTTAATAAGAGATCTTTGAGAAAACTTGACAATTTGAACAAGTTTATTAACTAGATTAAATTTGGCAGTGTGCCAAACCGGTAAATTCGGCATACTTGTCGAGAATTTATGGTTCTATATTTTATATGGCTGCAAAAACTCTTAATTATTTGTTGATACATAATGAATCTGGTTTATGTGGAAAGATTTTACCCAACGCAAAGCTCCAAGTCAAATCACTTTAATGCGATGTGTGTCAGCGAGGGCAGCAGGATCAGCTTGCGAGCTGCTTGCTTTGGCTTTGCCTTTGGCTTTGGCTTACTGAATTCACAAAACAGCAGAGACAGGCAACAGGAAATGCAGCGCAGCCATGCAGCGCAAGGATAGAAACGGCATCGCTAACAGAAGCGTTTGTTTGGCTGAAGCGAAACAGCGAGCGAAACAAGGACCTGTCGCTCCTTGCTGTATCCCGGCTGGCAGCTGCTTGTCCTTCTGTCTATCAATACACCCAAGTGTCAGCAACATGCAGGAGGACAGCGGCCAGGGCATATTTGCAATCTCAAAGCAAGGAGCAAGGGCAACAGATGTGACATATCAATGGTCCTTTAGTTAGGTGCGGTAAATACAGATGAAACTAACTATAATCCACAAGCATATTATCTCACACAAAAGAATTTTCAACTATATACAGCGGCTTGTAGGTGTGCACATTAATTAAGTGTAAGCGAACTTTAAGGCATTACTCATGGACCGCGTGTGCTGGCAGACGCAAGTTAAGCGGTACACTGTTAAAAAAAATAAACACAAAACAACAACCGTCAGTGAGACGACGGGCAACAAGAAGATAAATGCCTGATCATTATTACAGAGCCATAAATAATGCAGACAAACGGACACAGCAGAGACACGACGCACCTTTGCCGAGCTCCAACCCGTAAGCATAAACATCCTCGAGTGCTCAAGTGGTCTGACAGCGACTGTGAAATACCCAGCAGTCAGCATAATCCATTGTATAACCTTAATGGCAATACGAAGGCAACTTAATAAATAAGATTTTTATAATTAAAAATTCAATATATAAAAATATATATATATTTATATACAAGCCATAACTACCGGTTTTAATTTTCAACGCAACACATACTTACACTTAAGTTCGATATGCCCTTTCTACTTAGTAGTTGTAGGATACAGGGCTGTGCTAAGAGGGAGATGTTGATGTGGCCGCTGCTGTGGCTGGGCACTTTGAATAACTGCTATTAAAGCGGGCAACAAAACAATTATTGAGCATTTAATTGCTCGACAAAATGTAATTAAGCAAAGGTAGCACGTTCTACAACACTGGCCCAGTCAGACTCGGCGCGATAAACCGCAGGTTGAAACTTTTGCATTTGTCAAAGTAACCATGCTACATACCTACATTTGTATGCATACGTTTGTGTGTGTGTGTGTGTGTGTGTGTGTGTGTGTGTATGCGATTTAAAGCCATGCCAAAAAATGTCCATTAAATGCAGTTAAGAGCACTTGACGGCTTTTCGGAGCGTTGACAAGAGTCTATTAAAGGCAGGCAAATTGAAAATTTTCGTTGACATGGCAGAAAACTATGTGAACATACGGGTATTCGTAATCGTATTTGTAGCAGGTTTTTAGCACTGGCCGGACTCGAGGCAAATTCACCGTGAACGCTGTGGCATACAGCCGAAACTTTGCAGCAAGTTTCAATTTATTAACCAAATAAAATGCAGATAACTGCTGCGGGACACGCAAGACATTGCTATAAGCGGCAGGCGCTGTCGAAAGTTTTGATAGATGCGCAAAGTTTGGCCCGCAGCGGACAGAAACTTCGTCAGGAAGCCGGCGAGCTGAAAGCGAAGGTGTGCGATCAGGTAAATTTCCTATGCAACTCTTGATTGACATGCACCCGGGGTGCAACACCTAACTGCATACAAATACAAGCACACACACAAATACATACGTACGTCTGTAGGTATGCAATTCCATTGCTTTATTTGCCCAACTGTTTGACCAAAGCTGCGCCGTTTCAGTAGGTTAACCAACAATACCAAAATAAAACATTACAAAAAATAGGCGTAAAAACAATTGCGGAATTTTATTTGTTACGCGCTCGTGACTCTCAATGCAATTTCGGCCAGACTGGCCTGAACATTTGTATCTATTTGCCTGTGTGTGGCGTGTGTGTGTGTGTGTGTACGTTGTACGTTATTCGGATTGCATTTTTTCAAAGCCCCAGTTTATGTATTTGTTTTTGCTGTTTTACCAAGCGGCTAGACCAGCCAAAGGCGCCAACATATTGGACTAGCCGACCAACGACTCGACAGCTGCAGGCGGCAATAATGCTTAGGGTTTTTGCGATGTGCCCAATGCACAAATGCGACCAACACATTTGTCTAAATGAAATTGTTTAATAATCGGGAAACTTCAGTTAACTAGAACTATCTTTTTTTTTAAACAATTAAATATTAATTAAAAGGATAATAAGTAAGTTTTGTAAGCTTTAATAAAAAAGCAAATTTAAACGTTTAATATTCTGTGAAGTTTTGGGAGATTATTGTTATATTTCATTTGAAACCAAAATGCTTTTTTCTAACTTTTTAATTTAGTTCTATTACAATATTATTTTTGTACTTTCGGTTTGAAATCGTAAGAGGTAAAATTTATTTCATTATGTATTCTAATTTATTATATGTTAAGTATAGATTATGCAAATAGTTTAGTTTTAGTGTTGCATTATTTTAGGTCATATGTATATTTTATTAGGTATGTCTGATGTCTCAATATACTTTGCAGTAAATTATTTACTTTATTTACAGATATCGAAGGGAAAGTGAACTGTGTAAACTGCTAAGCGATTTTCGGCCGCAGCCTTGATAGACAGCTGTCTATGTTTGCGTATACATATGTTCCCATGTGTGTGTGTTGGTGCTGCATAGGAATGAGCAATGAGTTGTAAAAACTTTTTCGATTAAAGTTCATAATTACAGTTGCAATGTTGCAGCGACTGAGCCAAAACAAGTTGAAGAGAAGAGTCATAGAGATGGAAAGGGTCGTTCTCCCTCTCTCTATCTCTCTCTATCTCAGTGTGTTTGTGTTTGTCTAGCTAACCGCTTTCACATGCTGATTGGTAAAGTAGTTTTAATTGAAAATCTTTAGCTTTCAAGCGCATCGTTGACAGACATTCGGAAAGGGTAACTGTGCGGGTAGGGCGGAAACTGCCACATTTTGACCCAAAAATGGAGTCTAAATTAAGCGATTTACATTTGCCCCAAAAGTGCAGCTAGAAATTGACTGGCAGACGCGGCGCCAACCTTACAGACGCACACACACACACACACGCACACAAACATATTTGAATATACATAGAGAGCTTCACGATACTTTCTCATGCATTTATATTATGCACTTTTTTTGCATATGTCTTTTATAGATGTCCTACTCTGAATAAATGCATGTATAAAGTATTTGTTTAATTTTCCTGAATGAACTTAAACATTCCGAAATGTCGCCGACTGAGTAGGTAACTGACTTTGCTTGACTTGTGTTGCCAGTCTCACTAGATTGTCAATCATGTGCATCACTTGCTTTCCTGCACCAAGTGATGTCATCCACATAGCGACAGGAAAATAAAAAATGTCAAAGCGTTCACATACAAATACACATGTATGCCTGTGGGTAAATACATACTTACTATAGTTATAGTTATATCATAGTTTATGACTTTATTGAGAAACGTTTTTGCCGTTGACAAAACGTTTAAAATTTAACTCAGCATTTGATGCAGACGAAAGCACTTTAAGAATTTTTTCAATATATATATGTATATAGAATATATTGATAAATGTTTGATTTTCGTCAACATTTTTCTGTAATCAAATAAAAAATAAAAAACGACGCAGTACAACTATATCGTTTGCAATCGCCTTTATATTTTTGTTTATATTCAATGAAATATGAAAAATTTGCTTGCAGCTATTTGTATTTAATGAACATTATTTTTACTTTTTTCGTATAAAAGTCAATTAGGATGGATGGCGATTTGCTTTGCCAGTACTCTGCCTCAAGCTCTGCAAGATTCAAAGAGCAGTACACAACATTGATGTTTGGCTTATTTCCTCGGCGTAGAGCAGTGGGCTAGAGCTACCTTAAACTTAAAGGAAGAGGAGCATTTGAAAAATTGTATGTATAATTTGTGAAAAGAATATCAAATAACAATCGATGTGCCTTTATTTTTATCGCTTGTTAGTTTTTGTTGGTTTTGGGCTCGTATTTTTCGACAGACGGACAGAATGGGATCACACAAACAATTTTAATCAGAATCTTGTCAACATATTAAGATAATCCGCTCTTAATCCATTTGTCGACCCAAGGTCGTGATGATGATAATACCGATAGGTGAGGTGAGGCGCGGTGCGGTACGGTGTCAGAGCGACAATAAAAACCCAAGCGCCTAAAATCCCAAGCGACAACTCACCTGCCTTTTATACCTTTTGCTGCTTTTGTACGAAGGCTGTAAAACCCTTTTTATAATTATGATGACAGTAAACAAGTCAGCCAGGCAGCAGCTCCATGCCCCATGCCCCACGGCCTGTGCCCCGCACCGTGCCTTGCGGTCCAGGCGTCCATCCATTGGGCTCTTGTCTTTCGCCGCCAGCTGAAGGTCTGGGGATTCAAGCTTTTATTAGCTACTTAGCCATGGCATTGTTACACCTTTCATAATGAATTTCCACAGGCAAAGCCTGCCGCAACAATGCCAAGACCGAGGATATTTCAATTTAGCTGCTCAAACAGTTGCCACTTTGACGTTTTGTCTGCCGCCTGTTGTCAGTTGTCTGTTGACTGTTGTCTGTTGTCTGTTGTCTGACGACGCCTGTTGCCCCGGCTGGAATGTCAGCCGTAAATATTTATGCGGCACAATACGCAGCCAAAGGTGACGTTGTTAGCTTTTTAACAGCTGCGGAATTTGTAGCCTGTCTTACTCTGGTCGGGAGCTCTCGGGTGCGTCGAAGCTGGGGGCAATCTCAACTAATCTGCGGTTGGCATAAAATGTGAACAAACTAAGGAGATTGCGGCTGCCCATGTATATCAAAATATTTGAACAATGAATGAATGAATGACAGACAGTCAGCCAGCCAGCCGTTGGCAGTTCATCAATCATACAAATGCTTATCGCTCTCCAATGTATGTGTTTGTGTATGTGTGGCCTATAAATAAGCAACGACACTTGTATCTGTATCTTTGTTGAATCTTTGTTTGCCTGTGGCCTTTTAATTGTTCCACAACATTCATTTTTCACACGGCGCACAACTTTAAAGGCGCCTGGCGTCCGTCCATTGGCGTCAGTGGGTCTACAGCTATATGAAGCTCTGGGTCGGATCTGCTTTGCCTTGTGCACGCTTTAAAGAGATCATCAATCTTGTTTAATGGTTGTCCGCACGATTGAATTATTACATGTGTCAGCTGCGCGTGAGTTATTGATATTACGTAACAAATGAAGAAAGCGCCGAAATAAAAATCAAGCAACATAACATCAAATAAAGTACTCTGCACACTCCCACAGATTTACACACACACACACATACATTTGACCATACCCGCACATACAAATATATTACAGTACAGTAAAGACACCCCAGTCTTTGGCTCTGGGCTCTTACAGGCCAGCTGGCGCCACAGTTGTAGCATACTTTTATGCGCGAATTGGACATGCAACCAGTTGCATGCCTCACAGTGTACCGTCAGGTGCCGCGTCTCTATTTTTTGTGGGCCTCGATTTTTGTAGGCAGTTTAGTCGATGCTTACAAGCAAAAACGCTTCAATTGCTTTGGGTTAGACACGACACATAAAATCGATAGGCCGACAAAATATTTGGGTATAGAAAAAACAGAAAGCTTCAGCATGCGTTTGCTCTTTTTGATGTTTTTTCTATTTTACTTTTATTTTTGTTTTTTGCTAGTCTATGGGAAGAATTCCAACGTGATTTGCATATTTTTAAAGACTTGTAGCGCTTCGAATGGCGGAGGGAATGTGAATCTTTGTTGGGAAAAAAATCAAAAGCAATTGTATAAGCTTTATCAGAATATTATGTTTATATACTTAAATTGAAAGCTCATACGCTCTTTTATTTATTTTACTGGCTATTTACACACAAGCTTTTATAGAAAATTATCTTAAACGTGTTTTTTGAAATTGATCAGACAATTCATTGTTTTGCTTTAAAAGAAAAACTGAACGCAATGTGATATCATATTCATGTAATATTTAGTAAATTGTATAACCATCTGTGTTGCCCTGTAATTTTTTTTTAAGTGGAACGCCTGGTAAAACATAAGTTTCTTACCTAAAAGTTGTAAGCCGTATTATTTCATTATAGTTCGAATAGTGTAAAATCAAGTCGAGAGCTTTCAAAAAGAGAGTTTTCATTTCGGAAGAGTATATAGAGGATACCAGCAAACATATGAACAAGCAAAGCAAAAAATCGCAAGTCACGTGCGCTGTTTCAGTCAGCTTAAAATGGCTTTAGAAGAACATCTTAAACTGTCATTTTATGTTTTATATCATTTCATTTTCTTCTGACAGCGCTGGCTTTCATCAAGCCAAATAGCCATGTGCCCACATATACATATTTATGTATGCATAAACATGGATTTAAAGCTATATGTGGTCTCTTTATTATGCAATTTTGGCTTAATACGCATACACCCTGTTGCCACACTCCACACACTGCAGTGTGCATTGTGCAATGGCTCGTTGAAAGGCAAAAAAGCTATAGCATATTTATATTGCGGTTAACATGTAATGTTTATTTATGCTGCATGAAAATGATGTCTTGTCTACGCTGCTTCTGGCAACATTTGCATAATGGAAATGAACTATTGGCCAATGTCGTGTGCCTGCAGAGTAAATGTAAACTGTACTTGTGTTCAATTACGAGAGCTTTAATTGAGCAGATGATTAAATCATTTGAGGTAGCTAACAGGCTAATGACACCCCTTTCATTTGTTGATATTAGGTAAGGCAGCCAAGAGCAGCAATGTCCTTGCTTCAGGTTTCTTTTAAAGACCGAACGGCTGAACAGATTTGAAGGTGCAACAAGATACAAAAAATGTTGAGAGCTCGTACACTCAGGTCCACATGGCGATGGAGGACTAACCCTTAAAGCGTGACGTTAAAAATGCATTTCACTTACAATAACCGCTTCCCGTCTCTCACTCTATCTCTCTCTCTCTCTCTCTCTCCATGTCTCGCTTTCCTCTCTTTTGGGTGTCAGATTTTATTCTGGCTTTAAGCTCAAAATAACATTGAATGAAACAGCTCGATTTTTTTGCTTTCAAGTTTTTTTCCCTTGTTGTTTTTTGTTGTCAACATTTCTGCACATTTTATCGCCCATTCGTTCATTCGCTTTCTTCCTCGTGTCTGAGGCGCGCTAAACGCTTTGGGGCGTGGCGCCGGTGTAAAACAGCATGAAAACTCAGTCACAGCCAGAGCAAAAACATTTTGACACTAATTTCATTTTGTACATAGAAGAAAAGCTGAAGCTCTTTTTGTGCTTTGCTGGCGTCAAAGGATTTTCCCGACAAAACAAAAAGGTTGAAATAGAATTGTAGACAAAACAGCAGGGCGGCTAAAATGGAAACACATTGCCATAGATTTTCTATCCCCGGAGCGCAATTCGCTTTTGAAGTTTACGCTTCTGCTGGCTGTCGGCCGGCAGCTGGTCCGTGATTCGCAAAATAAAAATTAACGCCGCATGCTAATTAAAATGGCACACACACAAAATAACTTTAAATTTACCTAATATAAAGCCGCAAACATTTAATAATTAACATAATTTTCGGAGCACTCAACACTTTTACACCTTCGGGGAACTCCAGAGGCATTTAACGCTTCGTTTGGGACTCGCAAAGATTAACTGCCGTGAAAACATTTAGCTTTTTCACCAAGCCAAACAAAGTGAGAGAAATACTACAAACGAAAGTTCGGCTTGCTGCTTGGATGGAACCTTACCAAATATCGCATACTCTTTGGAAAGGTTAGAAATGAAAGATGAAAGAATCCTATTTATATACAAATTTAAATACCCTGACATTATAAGTATTTTTCAATCTTTAAAAAAATTAAATTGTAGGCTTATTTGTATGTATATTTTTTCTTCTCCTGCAAAGCGGATAGACAAGTATTTTAAATCTAAGCACATAATCACGGTTGTAGCGGCAACACAAAGATTTACTCAACACAAATGGTATGGCCAACCAGAGGGGCTGAAATTGCAAGTGACATTAAGAAGTCCGCGGGGAGCAGGCGCCAGCAAAAAGTGGGCTCAAAAACTGACTGTGCGCCACGGAGCAAAACCCATTTTGGGGCCACCGCAACGACTGTAAATCGAGAATCGCTGTTGGGTGGCTTTTGCCTTTGAGAACTTGGTTAATTTTCAATTTCCCGGTCAGTCCAAAACAAAGAAAGGCAAAGGCCACTTTGGGTATAAAAAACAAGTTTGAATGCCCCTGGCCGAGGGTGGCACTCGGAAATACCCTGTACCAGAAATTCAAAGCGATGCTGATTGTATTGTGCCGGGCAACAGAATATATTATTCTTGTTATTATTGTTAGCGGCTAATTCAGCCTTGGCATAGTCAGTGTGTTTTCATTAGGGCTCACAGTGACTGGTCAGCTCATAATAACTCTCAACAGGCACAGTTGACCAGTTCGGTCTATTAGGCCATCTTTCAGGAGACACTTCGGAAATTTTAGGGTATACAAAATGTTGTAAATGAGCCTAACAAAAGCGAAAAAACAACTTTTCCATGCTGATTTTCAATTTTCGCTGTGGATTGAGTAGGTGTGCAAATGCATAGCACGCACAATTTGCTAAAGAAAACATAAATAGTAGCAACAGCTAGCATATGCCAAGTGGGTGGGCTTTTGATGGGTTGGCTGGGTGGAGAACGGCTATCCACACAATAAACAACACAGGGAAATGTAACCGAGAAAATGAAGTCATGTGCGCACCTGTTCAGTGCAATTCATGTTCATTTGTATTGTTGATGGTATTGTTGTTACAGTTGCTGTTGCTGTTGCTGCTGTTGGTGTCGTTGTCGCTTTTATCACAGCCTGCAACAGAAACGGACAACACCGACGTTTGCTGGCCAACGAATCGACGGCGTTAGCGGCGTGTCTATCGTCACAACATGGATTCTGTCTCATCCTCTATCTATGCGAGATAAGCACACAAGCATGCGTGTGATTGTGTGTGTGTGTGTGTGTGTGTGGTATGTGTGTCTGCGTGTACTCGTAAACATGATTGGAAATTCGATCACAGCTGCACACGTAGAGCACATAAATCAGTACTGGCCCATGCCCCATGCCGAGTTGAGTCAGCTTAAAGCCTTCGTGGCGCTCGGGCGATAGACAATCATCCACACATGGGTATTGCTGATGCTTCTCGCAATTGTTAAGGGTACACCATTCACCACACACACACATATGTTTGCCTACATGATGATGTGAATATGTACAGCCGTAATATGCAAACGACATAGCGGTAGTTGTGCGGGTAAATTAATGGAACGGTTGGCCATTCCCATGTCCGAAGCGAAGCAACAATTGATTGTTGCATTTATGTTCAAAACAGACAACATTTGTTTATTCATGAGGGGCCTCTCAGCTCTTAACATTCTGAAGATAATTCCTGGAATGCCAAAAATCGCCGCAACAATTGCAGCGTTTAAGTTCAAAAACCATAAAATTAATTTGCTGGAGCAGATTTAACTGAAATTCGTTTACAATGTACAAATTAATTTAGCTTATGCCACAGCAACTAGTAACTTAATAAGAAAATAGGACACAATAGTTAGTTGAATAAAGTGCACAATAGACTTAAATTATGAAACTTTTAAGAACAAAAGACAGACAAAAAGAAAGATGTAACTAGACGTTAAGAGCTATTGATGTACAAGAATTTAAAATCTCGCTCTGTCTCTCTCTCTCTCTCTCTCTCTCTCTCTCTCTCTGTAAGCAAATTTAACAGAAATTATTTTGAAGACACACAAATAAATTTAGCTTATGCCACAGCATTCAATAACTTAATAAGAATATACGACACAATAGTTGGTTGAATAAAGTGAACAATAGACTTAAATTATGATACTCTTAAGAACAAAAGACTGATGTAACAAGACGTTAAGAGCTATTGATATACAATAATTTATATTCTCACTCTCTTTTCCTCTCTCTTGTTACGGCTTATTTCTTAAATTGAAAATAAAGGCATAGCTATATTGTTATAGCTGTTGCTGACATCAGGGAAATTATGAAACACACATAAAATACGCTAAGGTATTGCAAAAACAACATTCGTGGTGTAACATCTTAACGTTTGTGAATTTTCGACCGTGGAATACTCTTTGTGTAATAAAGATGTTAGTTTACTCATAACGTAATAAACATTTCCATTTTAAATAAATATTTGCGAGCTTAATTTGTCTTAACTATCTATCTAAACTATATTTTATCTACCTAGCTATGTATTTTTTTTACTCAGACAATAATAAAGTTTCTCAAGGCTAGAACCGGATATTGGTCAAGTTGAAGGTTTTGTATGTGCACATTAAATCTTCTATAAAACAACTAAATTAGATTCTATAAAAAAGCTTAAATTTACTGGTTAAGTACATTTAAGGAAATAAGGAGACCTTTTTCATAATAAGTAATAAGGTAATAAGGCTGCATACTAGCCTATTTTGTGGAGGATCCTAAACAGCAAATAACCGTGCTACAAATATGAATAGCTCGATGCATGTTGCACTATTCGGAGAATAATCGTACTTAAATTAATAATTTTAATTTTTCTTTTCATGTTTCATGTTTTATATTTTTCTATTTCTTTTTGTAACAAATAATTATTTACAAGTTAAAAAGTTTTCAAGAACAACCTTAAGAAGCCCTAAACAAATCTCAGTGTCTGAGATAAAAAAAAAGAATTACTTACAACTCTCACTATCACTAAATATCCAAATCAGTGAATAAACCCAACACATTTTATGTATATACGTACTTATTTAAAACAAACTACATGTTTTTTGGTGCCGACACTTCATTTTTATAGTCGCATAAATTGTGCAGTTGCGAATTGTTTTTAAAATAAAAACAAAAAATGCCAACTTTGGTTGATTATTTTGATGAGCATTGCGCAGAACAGTGAACACGTCATGAATATACACATGGCACTTGCACACACACACACATACAGGGTATGTGTATGTAAGTTGCCAGGACCTTCTCACAATAGACGGCACATGTCAATGAATGAGACCGAGATTTTTATAGAGCGCGAGTCGAGGGATTTTGGTATGGGAAAGTGGGTCCTGAGAGGGGGCTCACGAAATTGGCATATTTGCCATAGAGCAGCGACGAGCAATTCATTCATTCATTCATTTGCCGCAGACAAACAATCACAGTTGAAATAGGCAAACACACAAATACACATATGAATGCGCGTATTAACAAATGGATAAACGCCGTGGCGGGGGCGTTGCTCGGCAAAATGGGCGCTCTGAGTGCGGAGCCCGGCATTGCCAGCGGCGACGCCAATGCCACAAACAGCGACATATTTTCAAATCAGTACAAAATGGTAACTTCCGCTCGTTAAGCAAGTGAAAAATTAACTCTCGACTGTAATTTGCTTATGCATGGCACGAGAAGGGATCGGCAATCGAAACGGAAGCGAGGGGCTGTGGAGCGGCTGGTGCGTTGATGAGGCGGAGCAACTGACAATGATGCGGCTTATGTGGCGGCGTCGTTGGCGGCGACAACAACAATAATAATGCTGGCGCCATAGTGTGCGTCTGGGCAGTAAATAAAAATAATTGCCTTCTGCTTCACTTCGTTGTCATTTTCGGCTGCTTGGTTGTGCGTGCCGCGTGTGTGTGCCATAAAAGCGTCTACATTATGAGCAAGCGGCTTAAAACTCACGCATGCCATATCCAAAAGTTGTAGTTGTAGCTGTAGTTATAGCTGTGGGCGTGGGCTTGGCATCCTATTGCCGACTATGTAATAAATGATTACACTTGTGCTCTTTTTGGTTCAGTTTTTGTACATCAAATGGCCAACAATGCGTCACAAACAGCTTCTCTATTTTTACTGTTAAATGAAACACGTGCCACGGAAGCAATTTCTGTGGAATCTATGGTGCAAACTGTGCCAGCGGCTCTCACAGTTCGCCTTGGTCACTTTTCCACGTTTAAAACGGCCCCAACTGAACTGTGAACGTGTGTAAGGCTCCACGTGTGTGTGTGTTTGTGTGTATGCGTGAGTGTGTGAACGCCTCTGTGTGTTTCAATTTGGCATGGCAGCTTCCGGCTTAGCCTCCGTTTTTTTCTCTGCCCAACCAATTCGGTTGGCTGGACTAACAATTCAGAGTTGCGTCTACTATATATTGTCGAAACTTGATTCCGGTAAAAACAGAACCATCTAGAGCCTTGATTTCAGGCGCCGCCTTTGCCGGCAGCCATGGAAATGAAAAGCATTTGAAAAGAATTGCAATACTCTTTATGAGAGTTGAGCGCGTGACGAGCTTTCTGTCGTGACACGAGCACGCACTGCTAAGGACGAAATATTTATAAATCGGATGTATTAAGTAAACCAATGCGATCTACACAAAAACTAACATTTTCAAAGCAGAGTTGTATATAAATATAATAATAACGATGATGATAAATATATGTGTATTTTTGTAGTTTGAATTTTAAAAGCATTGCTTTATAAAACATTGCTTTATAAACATTAACGTAGTTTGAATATCTATTTGTAATTTAGGTATCTATGAAAATTTTATATTTAGAAATTTTTAGTTCGGATAATTTGGGGGCAGCATTGCACTTTGAAATTTGCTTACGTTTATCAAACACAAATCGCAATGTACGCTCTCAATAAAAAACTGTTGAGGTTGATGCCTCATTTTTAATGGGAGTTCGTGCAAAACACATTTCTAGTGTTTTATAATATTATGTATTTGCATTTTCCTGAAGCCTGATAATATTCCTTGATAAAACATCAGCTCAGTATATAAGTCATTATTTGTAGTCATTGTAATTGGTTTAATATATTAAAAATATCTATTTGCAGTATTCACATCACTGCAGATTCTTACGATGAAGCAAAAATTTTGGTATTTCTCTCAAGATATTAATTTTTTACAAATTTTGTGCAAAAACAACAAGCCGCAAGCAGTTCTTAGAATGGCCCTTGGACAAGCACTCACATACACTTACACACGCACGCATATATTTAACATAGTAGTTGCAACATTTAGCGCAAAGTTTTTCTATAAAATGGAAATATTAATTTCCGAGTAAGAAATTTGTTATTTCCGCAACGCCTGCTCCAGTAGGATGATGAGGGCGGCAGCAGGGGGGAAGTGTAGGAATTTTAATACGATAATAACTGAGAGAGGACTGCTGCACTGCAGCCTTACACTGGGCTTCACATACTTTTTTTTTGTAATACATTTTGTGCATCAACTTTTGGTAGCCGGATGACCTTTAAGCCAGCGCGGAAAAGCAGGCAACGAAAAGTTGTTTTTAACATAAAAAAATTTAATTTCATGCAAATTCGAATAATTCGAGTAGATACCAGAATTTGTTCTATTTATAATAAAATTCAATGGAATTGCTTACATAAATAATCCTGGGCGAGCTTCGGCTGAGCAAACACTTAATTTTAGTTTTTCACGTGGGAATGTTTTTAATTTTGTAGTTGACTTTAAAGCTCTTCGTGCAAATAGAGCTCAACCTTCACAATCTGGAAAGTCCTAAGCAGTTCAAGCGAGCATAAGTATGAATTCATTCGATTAATTATAGCTCGACTTGAGATTGCAATGTGCCTCTTACAAGTGCGTGTCTCCATGCGTGTTTCCAAGTGAACGGGCTGTGCTGGTGGTGTACCAGGGACGTGTGTGGGGGTCTCTGAAGCACTAGGCCACGAATCGCATGAGCAGCTCTGTAGAAGATTGCGGTTACTACGTTGATTTGGGTTGTAACGCTGAGCATACTCATTATGAGTGTGTGCGAGTGTGTATAGTTGAAGCTCATCAGCTGGTTATTATGCCCGAGTGTGTGTTAATGAGGTGTTCTGCTTTGCTGTTGTCATGGATATCCCATGTCAAAATCGTTAAACGTTCACAGTGCCCGACAAAGTTTATAAATGTGGCAACAGAAGCGTGACAAATAACTAAACTGTAAATATTTTTAGACCAAAATATGAAAAAAAAAACCGAAGAAAAGCAGGAAAAAAAATTGACTGCTTTTGTTGTGCGGCCAGGCAGAGGACAAACTTTATGGCCACAAACACAAATTACAACTATAACAGCAACACCAGTCAACTTAGTGGCATTGACAACAACAGCAACAACAACAACAGAAAGTTTGCCATGCAAACAAGCCAAAAAGGCCGCTGCCAGCTACAACGGGAACGCTGCAGAAGGTGAGCTGAAGAGAGCGCTGATTTACATGTTGGCTGAACTGGACTCTCACGGCCACTAAATTAGAAGTTACTCTGATGCTGATTTTGAGCCGGTGAGCTGACTGGCTGACTGGCTAACATCGTCACAGCAGGGCTATGGGACGGGTGCTTCCATTTTATCTCAATTAAAAGTTGTCCTTCAGCATGTCAGCACCGCGCTGGAGAGTGGCCCAGTGCGCTGTTGGCCACTTGAAAGTTTATGCCTTATGAGCCGCCAATGCCCACAGTACACGAACACGAATACGGACTGCCTGCCTGGCTGCCTGAAAGCCACGGGGCTCATAATAAAGACACACGGGCAAGGAACCTAACGAAGCCCGTGCACTGCGGGCCACAACAAAAAAACAAAACTGCTGAGTCAACATGGAACTGGAGTCCCTGCCAGCGCGACTGGTCTAGCTTGGCCCAGGGGTGCTCTGTCGGTAACGGCGTAGCCTCATCATTAGCATCAGCAGTCCGCGCGCGCCCGTGCCGAAAGCGAAGGTATCTGGCCACACCTACGCGTTTGTCTGCGGCTATGCAGTTGCTGCGGCCAAGATGCGGCTCCGGCACCGGCTCCGACTCCGGTTGGGTTCGCGCAACCGCAGCAACAGCGCCAACATCCTGGCCGTGGCTAGCACTAACAATAAAACCGAATGTGTGGCTGCCCAACGAGGTTGCCTGGCCAACAGACTTGGCATTGCGAATAGTTGCCCGGTACCTTTGCTCGCAGTACAGCTCGTACAAGTCAACAAAAAAAAAAAAAGCTGCATTCATTTTGTTTGGCGTTTCGCACTTCACTTTTTTGTTTGGTTTTTAGTTCTAACTCATTTTGCATGTAAATAAAACCGTTATGAATTATTTATGCATGCATCTGAGTGCTGGCAGGTAGGGGGTTCTGCGGTTTCTGGCTGCATTTGCGAAACACTTTTTTGATTTTCAATTGGCTTACGTACAAAATAAAATTTGTTCATTTGGCTGATTTGCACACAATCAGAACAGTTTTTCCATTTTTTACTTATTTTATTTATTTGTTGTTATAGTGGGTAAATAATATTGATATTAAATAAGCCGCATTATATTGATTATAAATAAAATTTTTAGTGGTTTTGCGGACGTTCACAATAATTCCACTTTTTGTAAGACTAAAATTGAATATAATTTGAAAATATATATACAAGTGTATTTATTTATGAAAATGCATAAATACAACGTGAGTTTTTATTATCTAATAATTACTGGCTATATAATAGCTCCTTTACATTTCTTTACACAAACAAGTTTGGAAATTTTATTTAAAGTATAAAACGTTTTTGTTCGCTTTCCAAAAGATTTAATTGCCAATATCTAGCATGAAAAGCATTTCAAATAATCTGCACTATTAAATTTAACCTATGGTTAATATGGTTACATATCATATACCAAATAGACTATATTTCGCTCCAATTTGATTCCTAAATGTTTACGCAAATTTCGATTCGATATCAAAGACTGTGCCGTAATATTGTCATTCAACTTGATACCGCAGTTGCAATCATGAGATTCATTTTCGCCAAAGTCACTTTGCATTATTTATGACTCTCGAAACGCTGCCAAATTGTGCAGCGCCACAAAAACCCAACACATATTTTCCCGCACCCATCTTCGTGCGTCGTTCTCTGATATATTTCATATTAATAGCCTGCTTAAAAATGTTGCACGCTACTCATGTGTCTGTCTGTCAGGTTGTCTGCCACCCGCTTGTTGTGCACCGGTGGCAAGCAAACAATATCAGCAACACACACAATCAAATGCCGCGCTTTCAGTCACTCTGACCCGCGCTCGCCCAGGCAGTCAGTCCGTCAGTCAGTCAGTCAGTCAGTCAGTCAGTCTGGCAGCCAGGCATCCTACAGGCAGCTGTAGGTAGGATCGGAGTACCTGAGTGTAGACGGGACGCAGAAATGAGGCTCGTTTCGTCGTAATCATTCTGGTGCGCTGCGTGATGTATTACACTGGCATATGATTGTTCATTTCAGGAATTTACACATGTTTACAAGCGCGCTCCACCTCTACATCCGCCCTCCTGCCTCCAACCTTTGAACATATTGTACAATACATATGCAAAACTGTTGGCCATGCCGAAAAATGCGGCTGCTTTGTTGCTTATGATGACGAAGCATTATAAATTTTTGGCCGCATTAAGTTTGTCACCAGCTCACGCACCGTAAATCCATGTAATTTTATTAAAATATTGTTGGGCTTTGCAACAACACAAATGTTTGTTGATTTGCGTCTAAGCCGCCTAAGCAATTGCAGTTTCAGATTTATTATAATTTGGCCAAGCCAGCGGCATTATAATGTTTATTTTCAATCCCGTTAGCCAGTTGTGGATTATTTAACGCAATTCGTGCAATCTTCTGGATATATAGCTCATAAATTCTTGAATTTTCACTTATTTTTCGATAACTACTGCGAAGAATCTTATGAAGAGGTATCTAGGAATGTGATATTTTGTATATCATGTGATCGGCCAAGCCATATAAAACATAAAACTTTCTTTCCTTTTTTCTATTTCTGAGTTTAACTATAATGTTGTGATACTTTTTTCTCGCTTACTTTGACAAACACTCTGGTCTTAGGAGTACAACATAATATTACGACCCCAGTTCTTCAGTGATTCAATTTCACACATTTTCGTAATTTTTTTCAAAAGTGGAATTTTAAAAAAAATTTTAATTCTGATTATGTATGAAATGTGTGATATTTCATGTTTTTCTTTCAACAAATACATTTTTGGGGAAATAAAAGTGGATAAAGCATGTGGATGTCTACTTGCTGAAACTCCCCCTTCTTCTCAATTCTACTGTGGCTAAATTCAAAGAGTTCAGCCAGCACGTTTTGAAACCTATTTTTAGCCGCAGAAGTCATTCTCTTTGGTGGTTGTCATAAATTTGGTTTACGTGCAACTGTTGTAGAAGCCAGCGTTTTTCCCACACATAATGTCAAGTTTTGGCCAATTTGCGAGAAGCTTCCCAAAAATAAAAGGGGAAGACAACGTGTTTCGTCAAGTGGACCCGCAACAAAAGGCAGCCAACAAATTTTCACATCATGCTTAAGTCGCTTAATCCTTTTAGAGTTTAAGCGCGGGCCAAGTGGCAACTAGAAACTGCCAAGACAAGATTCGCCCCCGGCAACGCCTAGCGCCCAACCCCTAGTGTCCCTGTGCGCTGAGTACGTATGTGGGTGCTGTCTAGCATTACTTAAAAGGAAAACACAGCAGGCCATAGACGCAGGCTCAGCCTCTGGCTCAGGCACACCCACGACTCTGGCATCGCCTTTGGCGAACTGCGGATTTGCGCTTTACACGCGTGTAATGTGCAAAAACTGCGTTTAATGCCGCACTAATCCCTCAACTACAATGCTGCCAATTTACGCAAGTGGCGCGTTTGCTACGATGGCAACGTCGTCGACGTCAGCGTCAGCGTTGACGTCGCCGTCGCCGTCGCCGTCAACGGCAAAGCCTGAGGCGGCGGCTTTGCAACATTTCCTTTGGTTTGGTTTCGTTTTCCTGCCGCGCGACGTTCTACTCGTAAGTGTAATGAATTGGGCAATGGGGTAAAACTTTACAAGTAGTAAGAATATAGCATCAATTTATTTAAGTGGATTTAAGCGGCGCTTACTTTGCGTTTTAGCACATTTACCAAGCGCTTTTCTATTCACATTGCGAACCATGGCTGCGCCCAAAATGCAAGCCACGAATTTATATCCAAAACAATTCTTGTAACAAGTACAAATGTCACTAATTAGGATTGCTGGAATCCGGTGCACTCTATAAATTTACAAATTATAAGTTATCTTCCGAAAACTAAAATGTAACACTTAATTTTCGAATTTAATAACACCAAATTTTTCATTACTTTTTCACGACAAGGAGGCAAGATAGAGTTTTAGTAGGCGTGGCCGGGATATAAAGGACGCAATTTTTAGAGAAGGTTACCAGCAATCTACATACCAAATTTGGTTACTAACTTTAATACTGTGTAAAATATTCACCTTTAATTGATTTGCGATTTGAGGTGTATCGACATGTTATCGATTTAACAGTCCCCAGTATGCCTGGCATAAAAATAGCTTTGTCCAAAGCAGATAACAACAAGTATATATCCAAAGATTCAAGTCTCTAGCTTTAAAAACGCCGGAAAAAGTTGCGTTCATCCGCAACGATGGACGGACACCATGTCAGACATCGAACGAGTGAACGAGTGTGAACCAGTTTAAATATATAAGACCCAATTTCGAAAAGAAACCAAAATTATGAGCATGAAGTGGGAGTTCAGATCAGAGTACCGGACAGGCAGTGATACGGCGCTGTGATCGTTCCACGCCACTTGACGCTTGCGTCGCCTTTAAAAATTGCATTTATGTACATTTTCGCAGTACACTTTGACAAAGGGCCAAGACGCGCTCACAAAAAACAGCTATTTCGTTCAATAGTGTTGCATAGGCAACGTTTTATACCTCTGTTGTTTTTTTTTTTTTGAGCACACGGTTGGACGTGGCCTGCCACTATATGAAAGCCTTTGCCTATGACTCACTTGAAATTGGCATAGCATACGGTGCCTTGAAAGCATTTTGCGAGCAGCTAAGAAGGAGAACTGGGACTTATCTTGACGCAGAATCTACAACGCCTATTCGCTCCAAGTAGAATTAGTCAGGCTACTATACGAATGCCCAAACTGTAAGAGAATTTACCCTATGTGCCACGATTACTGAGAACCAACTACATATAAAATAAATAAAATTAAAAAAATTCTTGTTAGAAAAATCTTCAGTACACATAGACATGAATGAAACTATAATCCAATCGTAAGTAATATATTTTAGGTGTAAAATTTGGCACAAGTTTGCAGTAGCATTCTAGGAGGAAAAGTCAATCTAAGAGGAAAAATGTTGTAGAACTCTTCACCCCAACTAAAATTCATTGCATGCAAACACTGTTTGCTAAATTTGGAGACTAGTTCTAAAATTGTGAGATATGTATATAGATTTTCTCGATTTGAGGGGCGGGAGTGGGCGTGGCCGGGAAAATATTTTGCGCATCTTTAAAGGTGGCCATCTTCCTTTAAAATTTGGTGATTCTATTACAATTTAAATATTTACATTTAAATTATTAGAAATTGAATAGAATATAGAATCTTAAACATTTATTGACCACAATGCTCTCTCCCTCTCTTCTGTAGAAATATAAATAAAATTTTCGACAATTTTCTTTGTTTTTCTGAATTGTTAATACATCAAGTCCAAGCGGCCCTCACCTGTCAGTGGCAGATGATGTGTAACCGTGTTGTTCGCATATTTTGCTGATGACCGACTCTTCGCAATGGTCACGGGCTACAATTACAATGGTGGCAGACTTTACCAGTGTGCGTAGTGTTTTCCCCCTCGAAATTGTATGTCATTTAGTTGAAATGAAGCGTTGATTGCTGTCAAGCAGTGCGTGAAAATGCCTCACACATTGTTCTTGTTTTTGCGTGCCAACCCAATGCACAAATATCTGCATATGTTTGAACACTATATATACATTTACTAATAACTACTCGCGTGTGTGTTTGTTGTGGTTGCATATAAATTGAATTTTTCACAAACATTATTCGTGTTGATTTGCCCAGTTTCTATTTTTATTTAGTTTTTTTTGTTTCCCGAAATTCACATGTTAAGCGCCGCGTGTATTTTAATTGATGCCGAACGAGCGAATTTTTGTTTTTTAAATGGCTCTCACATCACGCATACGCAGTGTATGCAATTGGTTATCCCGTTTTTTTGTTTTGTTTCTTTTATTTTATTTTTTTTGATTTGACTAACGCTTGAAAGTCCATCAAAACAAAATTAATTTGCAAAATTGTGCTTGTATTTGTATTGGGCTGGCCACAAAACCCGTGCGAAAATTGAAACGAAACACTTGAGTGCTAGAGCACTTCACACAGACAGAAACACTGACACCGGGGCAGCCACTGGGGCTGTTGTGGGGGCTGGGTAGGGGCAACTTTGGGGCAAAAACTTTGCGAAACCACTTGAAAAGTTATTTACATTTTAAGTTGTTGAGGTGTTCACACAACGTCGAGTTGTGTTGTGTCCTTGTGATGTGCAAAATAACTGTAGGCATGTATACATACACACACACACACACACACACAAACACACATACATGTGCATGCTCGCAACAGCAGCGATTCGTTTGTGGATGTGTCCTTGTGTCGGTGTGTGGTCGCCGGTGTCAAATCTGAGAAGCACTGCCTTGAGAGGCTTACATAGAAAATCTATTAAATTGCGGTACCCGGCAACAGAGTTCAAGTTGCTGTTGTCGCTCCTCTCTGTACGCCGGTGTTGTTGTTCTTGTTGTAGTCGTTGCGGCAGCTTCTGGTCGCTGGCAAAGTTTGCAACATAAAACAAACATTGGCGAGATACCCGCACAGCAGCAACAGCAACAGGAACAGCAGCTTCAGCATCAGCCGTAGTAAAGCAGCTGAGCAGCGCAGCGCATCTTGACTGACGACGTCGACGTCGGCGCGCTCAATGGCTCACTAAACTTTTGAATAAAAGCAGGCAGGCAGTCGGGCTGGCTGTCAGTGAGTCAGTGAGTCTGGCAGAGCAGGCTGGCCGTGCTGCCAGGATCTTCAGTGTGCAACTGCAGCAATGAGTTGCCGCTGGCTGTTGGCATTGCAGTTCAGCCGGAAAACATAAAAAACTACTTGATTCTTCCTGCTGGAGTGCCAAAAGTAAGCACAGCAGCACCACATAATAAATAAAGCAGGCAACGCAGCGGCAGCGCCAACAGCGGCAACAGCAGCAGGAAATATGGCACTTAAAGTGCTTTAAATAACATTAGAAAGTTTAGCTTGTCTGTGTTATGCTAGTCTCTCTGGATCACTGTTGTATGTGTGTTATATGTATGTATATACGCACGCACAGCCCTCTGCCCCGCTGTCATTGTCGACTTTGTCAGTGTGTTTGACTTGAGCGCAAATCTTTCATGTCATGACAGTCTACGGTAAAGGCAGAGCTTTGCATTTGTTAAAGTTGTTCATTTGCTGGCAGTTGACAGACAGTATAACGACAACAAGAACGGCAACGACAACGGGGACGGTGACGGTGACGGTGACGGCGGCAAGTGAAGCAAGTGACTGCCTCATTGTTTGTCTTGTTGCTACAACGCATATGACACTCAGAGCCACGCCCATGAAACGCCCATAAATAAAACATTTCACTTTGTTTTACCGTCTGCTCGGCTACTGCTGTTGCTGCTGCTGCTGCTGCTCCTTTTGCCTCAAAGCAAACAGCTGGCAAGTAATGCGGCAGCTGTTTGCTTGCTGCAACACACTTTGATTTGACTTTAATGCACAATAGCATTTTATGCAGCTTTGGCGGCCTTTGCCTGTTCAAAGCCATGCAAATTGATGCTGGAATGCACTCGGCAAATGCTACAGTAAAAACCTCAAGAATGTTCTCTGTGTGTGCCTTCCGTACAAACATCAGACGTTCCATTAATCAGTGTACAAATCTCGGCTCGAGAACGCATTTATAAGCCAATTAAAATAGAATCAAAGGGTCTGTGGTATCAATAATTAAATTTAAAATATAATTATATGCGGGGTATGCGTAATTTTCACTTGGCAATATCAATTACATGCTGCAAGAGTAACTAATCGGCTTAAAAAAATACCAAAATTTAAACTTTTATTTCATTAGAAACCTTTGGTCTACTGTAATAATTTATGTCTAGTAAATGTAATGTGTGCTTGTTTAGTTTGATTGCAACTCGCTTAGCTTGGCCAACATAATGAACTACATAATTAGTTATATACTAACTTGTTAGACAACTTGCCACACTCTGCAAAACTAATGCAAATTTCAGTCGCTCATCCTACTTCCATTTTAATTTTAAGTTGCGTTCAACTTTTTTTTAATTGACAAAAGGAAAGACGCTGAAGTTCAAAACACAAAAAACAAAATTAATTACCATGCTCGAATAGCAAATACCCGTTAATAAGGAGATCAAAATTATTATCAATATTATTATACTATTTCATATATAGAAAATTAAATTCATATTTTCATGCTGCAATGGCGAATTTATAAATTTCATTAGGGTTAAAATTTTTTTTTCTTTTTTGTACCGTTAGCTTTGTTTTAATAACTATTTCTGAAGTTAAAGGGTATAATTCGAACTAAGCAATGCAAACTGCATGAATTGAAATCGCAGCTACCTTCAGCTTTCATAAACTTCAAGCCGCGAAAATGTTTAACTTGTGCACAGTGTCAGCGTCGTTGTCGACATCGTCATCAGCGTTGCCAACTTCAGTCCAGTACGAGTACAATTTAAGCCAGTCGCAAACAATCCGGCAACTCGCAAAACTTAGCAAAGTTTTTGCGCCACTGCTCGCTCGCTGCGTGTTTTTTGAAATGCACCACCGAAATTCGCTGACAGTTTGGTGCCCAACTTTAGGCGCATTAGCGCAGCTCAAATATTGAAAACGCCGCCAAGTTATTCAATAAATGTCGGCCGGCACTCGACGACTTCCAGGTTGGTTGTGGCTGTGTGAATTCGTTAGACTGCCAAAAATTACCCAAATTATTGCCCTTAACACGCACCGAACTGCAGATGGCGTGCGACACTCGTGTGTGGGTGCGTGTGTGTGTTGGTGTGACCCGCAGTCTTCCGGTTAAAGGCGGCCTGGCACAGGCATGTGACCTTCGCCGCCTGGCTTAGCAAATTAATGCGAGTACATGCGAAATTTAAACCCAATTTAACTTTGCGTTCGCTTTGCTGTGTTTCTGCTTGCACTTTAATTATGAACTTAAATCGAAAAACTTTGCGTTTACAGGCGACTGCAGCGCTGTCTATATGCGCTATGAGTATGGCCAAACACGAAGCCAAATGCGACTGTGGCCACGGCCCATTCAAACCGAGGTTCGTCGCATTCATGGGATTCATTCAGTCGCTGCCTGCTGCGTTTATGTATGCAAATTTTTGGGTTGTTGCACTTGCGGCGCCTCGCAGAAAGACCTAATTAAATGCGAGCGCAAATTACGCTGTGCAGCCATATAAACTGTGCTGGGCTCCGCACAAAATATGATTCGGTTGTTCGGGCATTTAAACCTAATTTAAAGTGCTGTGCAACCAACCTCCAGCCTCGACCCAACAGTGTCTACGACGGCATGTGGCACACATCACGTGCCGGGCGCGGCGCAAAGACGTTGTAGTTGAGGTCCGTGCATACCAATGCAGTTGGAAGGCAGCCTTTATGACGTCAGTGTGCGCGACTCCTGATTCCACTGCAGCAGGCAACGCGTTACAACGCCAGTACGCCCCAAAAAGTATGCTACGAATTTTAGTGCCGTTTGGCCTTTTGGCCTGTCGCCGTCGCCGCCGTCGCCGCCGTCGCCGCCGTCGCCGCCGTCGTCGCCTAATGCTGCTACAATGTCGCGTAGACGCTGTCGCTTTGCTGTACTTTTTTTGTACAAATTTCCAAAATCAATATTTGCCGAAAGTGTTTTGCATACCAAATAATTTGTGAAAACAACTTGCAAGGAGGCAGCGATTGCGGGGCTGCCTTCCTATTGGGAGGGAGAAAAATATTGTAGTGGCAACAGCAGCTAAACAAATTGTCAACAAATGATTTTATTTTTTGGATCTTGCGGGGGTTTTGAACACACACACGGACACATGTCACGAGCTACTGCCCTGCCTCGGAGGCGTTTGCAAACACTGGAAAATTGAATCGCAGTTGAAGTCCAATAGGAAGTGAAAAATGCTCTATGCCAACGTCGAAGTTTCTAAGCTCTTATACAGAACCTAAAGCAATAAAACTCATATAGATCCAAGAATATAAAGCATAATTATCGCCTAACAATATATATCAATGAATGTGACACATGAATAAATAGAGTATATGTAAAAATATTTAACTTTTGAATTAAATATATACAATTCAATAATTAACTTTACTCAAACATATACAATTAAAAGAAAATAAATAAAGTAATAAAAAATAGTTCCTTTTTCTATGCTAAACGGACTTGACTTAAATAAATTTAAAATAATAATATGTATTATGAAATTTAAAAAAAAGTTATTATTGAGAAAACTTAAAGTCAAATATAAGTTTACATAAATGTCACTTAAATTAAATTTGAAAAATAATAAACTATTTGTATTTTTCATTACTATTTTTAAATGGCAAATAAGTATTATATCTTTACAATATATAGCAATTATCAGCTGAAGTGAAAAGTCACAAGACCCATACATATTTAAGCAGAGCTATTATCACAAGCATATTTATATATGTACATATATACACATGCAAGTTCAGTGTGCAAATGTTGTTGTGTCTGTGTGTGTACACACTGTCAATACTGAAGCGTGTGTGTGCGTGAGTGTTTTTGAACGGCATATGACCTAAGTAAATAAATATTATAGCTTAATGCTTACAAGTTTTGACCCAAAAGCTTCGCCCCGACAACTATTTGCATAAGCATGCCGTCGAAGGCGCCCCCGGGGATAAACTCATATTTCAGCTAGCCAACCGTTCAGCCGTCCACCGGTGATCCAACGACGCGCATTGATATATTACGTGTCAGAAAACCGCCCCCGTTTGCTATGCACCGCGGAGCCGTGCTGGCCACCAAGCTGGGCGTGCATTGTTGGCAGCACTTCCGGCTGGCAGTGCAAGTTTGACACGCGCATCAACACGCGCTTTGTCAACCCAACGAGGCAGCTGCAACAGGAAACACCGACATACAGACACACACACAGAGGCACACAGACTCACAAGCGATGGCCTGGCCTGGTTACAATGTATAGGAAATTGGTTTCGCTTGGGTGCACTTTGCTGAAAAACCCAATACCAAGCCACACACACACACGCGCACACATTCACAATCACACGCACAAACACATTTAGCTAGGAACGAAGGCAGGCAGTCCAGCAGGCATTCAAGTCAAGCAGGAAGTCTTCAGTGACCGCGTCGCACTCGATAATCAGCAATGGCCGCCAGCCGGGCAGGCTTAGTTGTGGCGCTCTCCGCTATTGCTGCGACCTGGCCTTGTCAGGACATGCCTCGGCTGCTTGGCGTTCTTTGAACCTACAATTAATTTACTTTGTTTTTCCAGTTGACCAGACATTAACATTACTTGACTTCCGTGCGTGCCGGCAGTGCCAGGCGCCGCCGCACATATGAGCGAGCATGGGCGCAGATGGGGCATGTATTGGCGGGGAGCGGGGTGCGTTCAGCTCGATTGCTGACCTGCCATATGCCGGCATTTAGCCATTTACTTACTTTAAGCATAATAAATTATTTGAAGCTGCTAAGCTTGTTGTTCTTATGGCCACTCGCTGTTCCTGGCGGCTCCTACTAATACTCCTGGCGTTATTTCGTGGCGCCTCGCAGCTGCTTTTGCCCATCGCCCCGCGCTCATGTGTGTGCGCCAGTTTTTGTGATTTGGCAATTTTCTTAGGTTAACGGGCGAAATGTTTGGCAATTATGCCGCACCTGCTCTCTATGAGGCCCAGTCCGCTTCTTGTTTCCCCTAACGACAGCTATTTGTGCAGTTTTTGGCAGTCGCGCTTATTTATTACACTTTCTTGCCGCGCAATTTGTTTATTTGTTGCTTTCTAAAGTTACGTCGAGTGTTCGTAAATTGCAATACTCTTGCATAGGGTATTTTAATTTATATATAAAAGGAAGAGCCTTGGGGTTATTTCACCGTCAAAATTGTAATTGAATTAGTATAGTTATAATTCGAATTCTGGCACATTTTATGGATAAAGTACTTTATCAATTATTAATTATAAATGTAGTTGTCTTTTCGCAATTTGACAAATTTACAATAAATGGGTTATATTAATAAATGTCCATCGAAACGGCTCAAACTGTTTCAAGAAATGTTATTTCTCCATGCATTACTATAAATTGTTCCATAGGAAGCGTATTCCCCCGCATTTGATTTTATATTTTGTTATTGCACCCCGCTATGTCAACGAAGACCCCGTGAAAATATTTCGCTTTTATTTAAAGCGGAGCGTGCAACGCATTTGCATACATTGGACTTAAATATTCATTTGCTGCAAGCTGCCGCACAGCACAATCAGTAAGCAGTATGCGAGCGAAGCCCCAATCCAGGGAGCTGAAGCTGCAGCTGGAGCCGGACAGCAAACAAAGGCGGTCGGGCGTAAGGAGCAGCGTGGACAGCACCGCCGATGCACTGTGGGTCACAGTACTCAATTTTCAGTTTGGTTTAACTTCAAACGAAACGCAATGACAGCATAATTGAATTCGTGGCATGGCAAATTGATCCGGGCGACTTTGGTGTGCTAATTGAAAGGATTAGCGAGTGATGCGCATGGAACGGCAGGAGATTCATGCAAGCAGTGTCAAATCGCAGTAACAAATTAGTGCTGTGCTAATTTAGTTGACTGTACTGTGAACTAAGGTATTGGGGAAAAGAGATTTTTCCTGAATAACAGTTTATTGGCCCTGTAATATGCCAAACATAATTCCCTGTGCATATTAAAATACGAAAAATTTAAGAAAAGAATCAGTAGTTTTTGATGCTAGAAAAACATTATATTAAATGTTTCTGAAAAATGCCCTCCGATTGCGATAGAATTAAGGATATAATCGATATAATTTTAAATTTTTCAAGTTAATGCATCTGGTTAAAGTATATCTAGCTTTAATAATTGTTAAAAATTTATAATTATTATATATTAGAATTTATTTAGCTTTTGGAAGAAAAATATTAAGAGTCTTGATTATGGACATTTTTCAACAGCAAGAAATGCGCTGATTGCATCCTTTAAGATTCGAAAAGAAAAATAACAATCATTTTCATAAAAAATCAACGCTTATCTTTGAAAAATGCAGAAATAATAAGTCCATTGAAATATTTTGGCTGGTTGGATTTCGTTATTTGGCAATTTGGTTCCGTAATTGCCGTAAACGGTTTAACTATTTCGGTGAAAATAAATTGGAAATTAGTTAATTTGAAACTGCATTTATTTGCTTTGATTGGCGATTGCCACTGAATTTTGCCCGAAAACGAGACGAAATGCATGTCACAAACACAAATATAGTATTAATTAAAAACATTTACTAATGCCATAATTTAAGCACATTAGCAGTATATTTTTTACTGTTTAAGAATTTGCATTTTATATTCCGCTTTATTTATTTATCATTTTAAATTGATTTTAATTATTTTTAGCATTTGACTTTTTTATTGTCTTTAATTGATTGCAATTATATATTGCATGTTAATTTTTACAATTTTGCCAGACTAAAATAATTATTGGCCAAAATGAATAAATTCGGAATTCATTGTTTACTTGCACATGCTGAAATTTGTTGTGGGCCCCAAAAATGTGAATTATTTATGACATTGCAGTCAAGTGACCATGGAGTGCCCAAAACTGCAGCATCACTCAAATTAGAAAATTATTGGGCCCAAAAACCCCAACCCGTACAGACGCGCAAATTGAAATACAAAATAATTTGGCTAAAATAATTTAAATTATGCACAAATTTTATGGTGCGCTTACAAATTGCAATAACATGCACTAGTTTTGTGTGTGTTTTCATCTACTCACATACATACATACATATGTATCTGGCTAGACAGCAATGCAGTGGAGTTTCGGCTGCTGTGCTTCAACTCGAGTATGATTTAATTAAGCCACAGCCAATTTGGAATCATACTAGTGACTAAGCATGTGCATTGATGATATATGTGTATGAGCATATAAATGAAATTATTCGTGTCCAATTATGTTGTGTGTAAAACTTGTTTTTATTGTAATTGAATAAAAGAATGAAAATTGCGTTTTTATAACTACGAATGTCTGATAGCTTTCATGCAACTATTTCAACTTTTGGCACTTTATTTAAAAATTTACTACTGTGCCAGTCAGATTTATTTAAATATATTCTATAATATATAATATATATATTTTTTTGCATGCACAACATATTTGTCATTATATGATTTTTCGTTTTCTCTTCTTTGACTTTAATTAGTGGTACTATAAGGTTCACTTTATTTTCGGTATTTAGCCTTAAATGAAAAAATAGGGTTACTTTGATTCTTTGAAAATGGTTGAGCCCATTGAAAATGTTATTGATTTTGTTCCATCCCGTTGATATCAGAGAATAAGAGACACTTTAAATTTTCACCCTTGGTTTGCGTTTAAAATTCCCAGAATAAGTACAAATTTGTACTTCATTTGCTTCTTTTATATAAAGAAAATACTGTATGTTTGACGCGAAAGTGGCTGCAGTGTATCTCACACTCGAACACTTTTGATTGAATGTTTCAAATAAATAAATAAATAATCATATAATATTTGTACTTCAAAAAAAAAAAAAAACACATAAACGAGGTAACAATGTATTGATCAAGGATATTCCATTTCATACATAAATATTCTATTTAATATATGTACAATTTGAATTTATTATAATAGTTGTGCTCACTAGCACGGACTGCCCTCCACAGTTTTTAATATAATATTGTTATGCTTTATACTTCAGTTAAATTCCATCATCAATGGTAAATTCAGTAATATAATCACAGCTTTTAAATTATAAAATACATATAATTAACATTAAGCATTTAGAATGTTTTGCCAACCCACTGATGCGCTACGATTCCCTTGTGAATCGCTGACGTATAATCAATTAGAGTGCTTGGCTACCCCCACCAATTGGCCCGTTGGCGCCCCAACCGCTTTTGCATAAACTTTTGACCCATATCTCGTGCCATCGCCCGTGCAATCTTTGGCATCCACAAAGCAACTAACCTTTGCCGTTTGGCCTTATGGCTAATAATTAAAGCCACATGCCATTGTCACGCCCAGCTAAGCGCGTTTGACATTGCAACTCGGCTCAGTTGGACACCTTGACGGCAAAACCAACAATCTTCTTTCACATTCTGACCATGGCACACACACTCACACATACAGATTTTGCCACTCTGTGGCCGTCTAATTGATGTAACAAGTGTTTGGGCCATGTACTGCTGGAATTTATAAGTGGCAAAGTAGTCAGCAGAGACAGCACAGTCAACAGCCCAAGTCCAAGATGCTTGTCGATAGTTGGCCTAGGGTCAGCTCGGCGACATAGCTCGCCAGGCTCCATCCACCCCCGCCCCTCCGCCTGCACGTTACAGATTCGCACTCAATACAAAGCGACACGTACCAGGCGCAGTGAGCGGAGCCAAGCCGAGCTGCTCGAAGCCAAGTGCTGATGGCCCAGACAACTGCGACTGCGGGCTGTTGCTTGTAATAAATTTGCTTCAAACATGCAATGCCCGTGGGACAAATGCCGACAACTCCCCCACACACACTCCTCTCTCTCTCTCTCGCTCTCTCTCTCGCTCTCTCTCTCTGCCACAGTTTCCATCTCACTGACTGGCTGGCCGGCTAGCTGGCCAGTTGTCTGTCTGGCTTTTGTTTTATCCAACGCTGATGATGTCGGTTTGCCGTGCAAAGCCACAAATTGCCACTTGGCTGCCCGCTCGTGCCAATCTGTCGTTATGTTGGTTGCTGTTGCTGTTGCTCTCCGCCATGTGGTTGTTGTTTGAATAAATCTAAAGAAATAGCATTTAATGTCTATTTGCAGCAGATTAAGATAAAAAGCATTGCACGGCGTCGCCAGACGTTGGTCCAGTCGCCTGGGATTGTGATTGGAACTGGCGCTGGAGTGGAGTGGCGTGTGGATTGCAAGCTGTCCTCCAGCTGCAGCTTGACCATTCGTGCGGCTTATCGATTTTGGGGCAGGCATTGTCTTGATGTTCGAGCAACGCCTTTGAAATGGCACGCTCGTAACTGCCACAAACAAGTGAGACAATCAACACTTGATAAAACAAACACTTCTAAATTAATTAAATTGCAAATATTCTTGAAGCAGCTGCAGCAGCATTGGCTAAGCTTCAGCTGCACTTGTCGCACTCGGGCAACCCTCTCGGCACATACACACACACACACACACACACACATACGCTCTCCATACAGTTGTCAACGCACACGTCAATAGCACCAACGTTGCTCAAAGATAATCCAGGCCATCAATAATGCAAACAGATCTTGATGCTTCAGTACTTTAGCTCTCGCCTTGTTTGTTTTGCAGTTGCCTTCTCTATTCATTTCTTTACAATTTCTCTTTCTGGCCTGCAATGGTTAAGCGTGTGCGTGTGTATGTATATATAGTTTTTTTTTTTTTTTTTTTTTTGTTTTTTCCAGCATTTTCTTTCTTTTTGCTGGCGGCCATTGGGTGAACAATTTGGCTAAAGACTTTTTAAATTGAATTACGTTTGGCTCAAATTTGAAAATTGAATGAAAAATATTTGATGACAACGAGCTATAGAAGATGGAGAAGTGCAATTATGCAAATATAAACGCTGTCATCTGAAACAATGCAAGGTTGAATTTCAGCTCAGCCGACAGTCGAACATGTGTATGCGTTATATTTACCTATCCGCACACCTTTTTGTCACGCCCCCTTTGATTATATTGTCACAGGTATGACGGTTCATACATAAATTATGGCCGCATGTAAATTTTTCAACAGATTAATGAGCGGAAGTGGTCATCGTTGCTAAATGTATCAAGTTGTATATGTCGCGTTAATTAATTACTCTGTAAGCATTTGATGCGGGTGTGTATGTATGGGGGCGTGGCATCGTCAGGTGTGCCGCCGGCCGCACTGCATTATTAATTACAATTAGCCGGAAAAGCGGGTGCGTTAATTTGTAAAAGTGAAGCTGTAATTTTCCGTTGAAATGTTCAACGCCAACGTTTAATTTACGGGCCAACTGTTAGTGCCCGTGCACTGCCACACTTTGTGTGACAAATGGCTATAAAGTTACATATGCAGCTTTGATTTTTATATGTTCCACATATATAAGGCAATTAAAACTGCAAACTCACGACACAATTCATAAAATGTGTGCTATGGCACTAATTGCAACAAAGATGTGCCACGTGCAACAAGGTATCGCCGTCAAGCGGGGCTGAAGTCAAATCAAATTGGATAATATGCATATGGATTTGAAAGAGAGGAAGTGAAAAAGGGAGAAGAAAAAATTGCGTGAGAGATTGAATAAGTGTTAAAGAGTAATAAGAGAAGTGCACATATTACATTATGCCTACATTTGTTCCTATCTAAATTAAGGATTTCTTTAAAAACTTCATTAGACCCGTTTTACTGACGGTCTATGAAGCATAACAACTGCTCTACACTTGCATTCGTCTGAACAAAATATTTTTAATAACTTCAGAATAAACATAATGGCAAATATTCATTTTGGTTTGTAATCTATATATATATGTATTTTTTTTAATAACGACAGGATAAACATAATATCACTTTGGTTTATCGTATATATATTTGTAACTCTTTTATAAATGTAAATTTCTGTAGTTCGTAGTCGTATATATATTTGTAACTCTTTTATAAATATAAATTTGTGTAGTTTGCATGAGGTAGTTCCAATAAATACCGCATTTTTATTGCATCAGCAGCAATCGACTCGAACATTAATCAAATTCGGAAAAATTCACTTCTTGAAATGTGAAAGAGAGTGTTTGCTGCATAATATATGAATACAGGCATTGATATGAGTGAGTACCTATTAGTAACCTATAAGTAACCATGGTTGATAAATACATTGACTGCTCAAAGCAAAGTTTTTTTAATTGAAATAGGAGGCAGTAAGTTGATTTCGTTTAGCACTGTGACACAAGTGAAAAACAGTTCCTTGACATTTAGAGCAGCCTGGTTTCTGGTTGCTTGGTCTGCGGGGCAGGCTTGGGTTGGCCTGCGCTGGGCTGGGCTGGTCTGAAAGAGATGAAGCGACGTAAATTAAATTAGTGTCAGAAGAGCATTGTGACCGAGCGTGAGTGAGTGTCTGTGCGTGCCTGACACGGCCGGCAAACATAATGACCACCGGCAAAGGCAACAACCAACAACAGGGGCGAGGCACGGGACCCGGGGCACGGTGCACGGTGCACGGTGCACGGTGTACGGGGTACGAGGCACAGGCAAGGCAAAAATTGTATGCAAATTATGCTTGACATTGTTTCAGCATACTTTTTGGCGTGCGAGCCAAGACAAAAGCTGACATTTAGCCCAAGGAGAAACAGAGAGAGAGAGTGGCAGAGAGCAAGCACCGGACACCCAGCACTGCCAGCAGCGGATGGTAGCAGTATGTGTGTGTGTGCAGCCGGTTGAAACTTTGTGACATTTTTTGGCGCGCGCTGCGGAAACGTGCAAAACTGGCAAATTTATAATGAGACGCGGGTTCAGCGCCGCTCGGCTGCCAGCGGCGTTTTCTCTTGGTCTACTAAGCACTAAGCGCATTTGTCGCTGGCTGCTGGCTGATGGCTGATGAGCCCTGGGTGCGGTACAAAGACGGCTTCAAAAGGTTTTCAAGGCGTCAAAATGTGTTTAGCTGGCGCAGCTTGTGGCTAATACCTGAAAATGCTTTTAGAGTTTCATATTTTGATTTATTGGCTGGCACACACATGCAAACATTGGAAGCGTATTGCAAAAGCATTTGCATTTCGTACATGCCATGACTGAGCACACAAATTGATATATGGGATTGGAGCCTGTTAGCTACTCTCCGAGCGATAGCGCCATCTCCGTATCGGGTGGTTCTATCGTCGCTGCTGCCTCCGCTGACGTCAATTTATTACTTTATTGATATTAAATACCAACGGGGCGTGCCGCATTAAATTTTTATTTAAATGTAAACTCGAATATTTAACAGAATATACGGGTGGGGTGCTGCGCGCATTGTTTTTCTTCCATTCTTGAATTAAATTGATTTTTACGCATAATAAATGTATTTCCGCGCTTAATTGCGATAACGCGCCATCTTTAAACAGTAAATTGGAACACCCATGTGTATTTACAGATTTTAAGCATTTTGTACTTAAATAACCAGGCGATTTGTGTGACATTTAAAATATTTAAAATTGATGGGTAGAATATATTTTAATGATGCTGTATAAAAAGTAATCCCGGATTAAATTTAGATTATTGAGTGTCAACAAATGTTATGGCTACTAAGTATTTATTAATAATAAACTTGTTTTGGCGTGACATTAGGCCACTTTTAAATAATGCTTTCAAGTTATAGATAAGATTGAGTTATTGATAAGTAAAACGGCTTTTGTTTACACACAGCGCAACGAGCTTTATCTCTCTTCCCGACCTAGGCTAACCGAAATCATCGAATATACATTGCGCATTGTCATTGAACGATAGTGCGAACAAACCTGCTCCTCCGAACATGCTTGAAGTTGTGGTTCTTCTAATGGACGTCGGTTGTTGGCATTGCAAAGCACAACGGTTAATAATTTCAAATCAGAATGATTTCCCATAATTATGAAGATAGACCTCGGAAACAACATCTACAAAAAACGCCTTATCAAATGTCCAGTAAATTTTTCGCTACCTTATAATGACAAGCAGTCAACAGTGTTGAATAGAAATCTATTTATTTTGTCATGCTTATTATCAAACATTTGTTTACTCTGTTTTACTATTTCATTAAGATGCAAAAATTAAAAGTCTGCATGAGGCATATACATTCTTAATCGGCATAAGCACTTGAAGCAAGGAAGTATTAAATACAAAGACTTAAATATACTTAAATATATATAAATATATATGCTTCTACTTCATCAAGGTTTCTTTAAAACTTTGATTCTCAATATTCGGCACTGATAAAATCGAATAACCATCACACTTTCAGCGATATATTTGCTATAGTTATACTTTAGAAATTAATCCATCTACACAGATGATTCCCATAAGATCGTATAACAACCAGAGGAATCATATTAGTCAACGTGTCGACTAGTGTATTCTTCAGCCAATTACACTTCACTGTGAAATTATTCAGTTAAAATTTTGCCATTGTTTAGGTAAGTAAATGCGCAAATTCACGTTGTCATTGTGATTGTGTCGAAAGTTCTGTTTACCTACCCCCACAACGGCCAGCTATTTGCTCCCTCATCTACTACTGATAGGGGCATACTTAGGTGATAAGACCACCAAGCAACTGGGAACCTGTGGCCCGAATGCGATAAGATGATAACATTCGCACACGACTATAAAGAAGCTTCAGCACTCGGTCATTTAGTTTCAAATTAAACCGCTTGGCGTGCACTTGATTATCGTGATGATTGGAGTACTCCTTTTGCTTGGGGCAGTCGCACTGCTGTATATCTATATAAAGTGGACTTTCAGTTACTGGGAGCGCAAGGGCTTCCCTTCTGGCGCGGCATGCATACCCTTCGGTGCTCTCGACTCGGTGCGCAAGAACAAACGGTCCTTCGGCTTGGCCATCTACGACGTCTACCAGTCGACAACAAAGCCATTCGTGGGCATGTACCTGACCCTGAGACCGGCCCTGTTAGTGCGCGATGCGCAGTTGGCTCATGACATAATGGTCAAGGACTTTGCCAGCTTCCACGATCGCGGCGTTTACGTGGACGAGATACATGATCCTCTGTCGGCCAATCTCTTTTCCATGGAGGGCAAAAGCTGGAGGATGATGCGCACCCTGCTGTCGCCCTCGTTCACATCGGGCAAACTGAAGGCCATGTTTAGCACGTCGGAGGATGTTGCGAACAAGATGTTGGCTCATTTGAGTGGAAAAATGCAGTCGTCAGGCACTGTAGAAATCGATATGAAGAATTTGATGTCATCGTAAGTTAACATTTCTGATGCTATGGAATAATCTTGGGATATACAATTTGCATCCGATTTCCCACGCTCCCTTCAGCTATGCTATTGATATAATTGCGTCAACCGTGTTTGGTCTGGACGTCGACAGCTTTTTAAAACCACACAATGAGCTGCGTAAAATAAGTAGAGAGGTTAACAAGCCTACCGCTAAAAGTATTTTGCGTGGAACAACGTCCTTTTTATATCCCGGGTAAGGCTAATGTTTATATTATATCCAAGCAAAACAATTGATAGGTTTCAAATCTGCTACTAGCCTGGAAAAGATCTTTAATCGTCTGGGCTGGCAAATAGATGGCCAGCAAGAAATGCGTAAACTAGTGCACCACACGATTTCCTTGAGGGAGGAGAACAACGTCGAACGCCGTGACCTAATGCAATTGTTGTTGCAGTTGCGCAACAGCGGAAAGGTCAGCAGCGATGACGGCATATGGTCGGCGAAAGCAACAGCCGATAGCCCGAAGTCTCTGTCCAAGGATGACATTGCTGCACAGCTGTTTTTATTCTTTGTGGCTGGCATTTACGTTATACGAGCTAGCGCAGAATCCGGATGTATTGGCCAAGCTGCTTGACGACATCAATCAAACACGGGCTAAGCACAACGGAGAACTCACCTATGATGCTATACAGGACATAAAGTACCTGGAGCTCTGCATTTTGGGTAAGCTTTGACCACATCGTGAAGAATTATCGCGCCCTAATGCATTTCGCAACCCTACAGAGACCACTCGCAAATATCCCGCTTTACCGTTGCTTAATCGCATGTGCAACCGGGACTATCCATTGCCAAATAGCAAACTGGTTCTTGAGAAGGGCACCGAAATTATCATATCGCTGCTGGGCATGCATCGCGACGAGGAATACTTCCCTGACCCACTCAGATATTACCCGGAACGCTTTACCGAGGAGCACAAAAACTACACACCTCATGCCTATATGCCCTTCGGCGTTGGACCGCGTCAGTGCATTGGTAAGCAGAGGTTTCAATCTGCCATTGATTGCATCTGAAACTCCTCTCTCCGTCTTTTTCATTTCAGCGGCCAGAATGGGCAAGCTGAATGTCAAGATTGCATTGACCAAAATCCTTACCAATTTCAACATAGAAACACTCTCGGAAAAACGTGAGCTAGAATTCACCGTTCACGGAATTCCTCTGCTTTCAAAGGGTGGCGTGCCTGTGACTCTCTCTAAGAAAAAATAGACCAGCAAGAGAACAAAAACCTGGACTAATGATGAATATCCCTAATATTCCCAAACTTGGTTCTTTACCGATAAAATTATAGATCGACACACAAAACGCATATATACTTTGTTATAAATGGAATTTATTAAAAGTCTAAAAGTGTAAATATAAAGTCTAAATATATGTTTTTTATCCTAAAATAGCAATCAGTACCCTTATGTACTTCAGCCTGTTTTATACCCTTGCCAGTGTTTATAGATATCAAATTGACAGTGTAAGTAGGAGAATTGAAAATTGTATTATACCTAGAATCATCGGAAGAGTTAGAAGCTAAGCAGCTGAGCCATAGAGTACTTGAGTACTCTAGTACTTGAGTACTTTAGTCTAGTATAAAATTGAGTAATTGTTAAGTCAGACACATACATCCAAGCCTAGATCACTCACTTCATCTGGTTCTTACATAAGATTGCAGTTCTCAGTTATGTACGGACGTACTTAATGTCGGTTAGCCGTATTGTTGTCGGCTTTTATTCAAATTGGAACTGTTGGTTTATTAAATTTGTTCGGCTTTTGCCAATTGCGCGCAGCAAGTTGGCGCCAGCGTCAAGTAATCAGTTTTCACTTGAGCAGCGCATGATGAGGCCAAAATGTGTTGCTTCAGTCTAGGGTCGGGGGCGTTAAAGGGGGCCGCTGCCCAAGCCGTTGACAAGTTGACTAACTTTTAATGCAGCTCACTTAAAAGTTGATGGCGGCTGCAGTGTCTGCCCGGCCCCACGTCTGCTAGCTGCACAGCAGCCTGCATTGTTCCCGACACCGCGTTCGTCTTATTAAAAACTTGATGCGCCAAAAGCAAAGTTTTCATACAAAAGGCTTGCTTAATATACACATACATATTAAACTTAATTTTGTCTACTCAGTTGTACAGCTACAAATTTTTGCAAGTCGTGACGCGCTATTATTTACCCCATATTTAATTGGGCGCTGTGGCAAAGTTTCGGCCAAGTATCATTGTTGTTGTCTAGCACCTTGGCTGTACTATTTTAAGAAACTGTTAAATATATTTACATAAACTCTTAAAATTATACGTAATGTAGAACGTATATATACGTAATGTAGAAGAATCTTTTTATTATTTTTTTACGCCTAGTATAATTCTTAAAGTTAAACATTTTTTACTTTTAAAAAAGTTATATTTCTTTGGGGTAAGACATGACAACTTCCATACCCTAAGTTAAAAGGTATGGAACTTTTCCTTTATAAATGTTATATTTTATTATTTTTTTTTTTAACAGCATTTTGAGTAATTTTATAAGTTAAGCCACATAATAGTTATTGTTTCTAGTTGATGACTTGGACGAAGTAATGTGTTAAATAAATGGGTGTTTTGTGGTTGTCTTTTGTAATTTATTTTAATAAGAATTATTAAACACTGTCATGTACTAAATAAATATCGTACTACTACTGATAAATATACTACAAATCTGTGTAAACTCGATTAAATCAAGTGTATATTTAATAGTTATTTTAATAAACCCAATCTGCTCCTGACAATAATTTAATATGACTTCAGAACAAATATTTTTAGTTTGAAATCATATAAAAATAATAAGTCTCTCTCTATTAGTCTCTAGAAGCAACTAATGCTCGGCTTACTGAACCGCATAATGTTCAGAAACTGTCTTCGTTTCGTCCATTCCAAACAACATTAATGTCCGACACTTGCAAACAGTAACACGGAGAGGCAAAGGATCCGCGGCGGGGGATGTCCTGTGGCCGTTGCCAGCGCATATGAGCAATGTCAAGTGCGCACAGTTCGAGGAGCCAAGGAAACCGTGGGGAAAGCGGTGAGGAGCAACCAGTCAGTTGCCAGCCACTTGGACACATGTAATAATTCAATTGTGTGAACATCTATTAAGGAAGATTGATGACGAGCGGCGGGCAGTGAGGTCCGGGGACTGCGGAGACCGAGTCGTCTCTGCCCTGCGCTGGTCAGTGGCTGTATGTCTGCACTTGTGTGTGTATGTATGTCTGTGTTTGTCAGTTGAAAAAAATACTGGCACAATAAATGAATAAGAGCGCAGTCACCGAGGGAGCAACTGCATCAAGTGGCCCCATCAGGGCTTCCTGATGTGAGGTGCACTGAATGACTGGCTTGGTTGGTGCAGTATGTTAATAGTATGAAAGGAATACAATTCAACCGTTTGTCATCTTGAAGCAATTTAAATATATGTATAAATTAAAGCTGCTCAGTGTCAGGTGGGTAGTTGGTTAAGGTGACACTGAAACGAGCTTAAAGAGTCGATACTTTAAGGAGACGTACGTTTCGGTTGCGACCTTTATGTCAATACGCCTGAGTGCCGCTTCGCGTGCTCTAAAAAAGAGTGCGATAACTGGAAACAAGCTGACATTTATGCAGTTTGCCCAGCCAGCCTGCAGGCAACTGCTCAAGCACATCAGTACACTCACAGCGCACATATTTTGCAGTTTCAGCAGCCAGAGACGGAGACGGAGACGGAGCCGGAGCCGGAGGAGACGGGCACGGGTGGGGAACTGGGACGGAGGCACAGCCAATACAAGCAACTAACGAGCTTATTTCCAGACAGTAGGCAACGCAGTCGCAGCGCTGCAGCTGCAGCTGTTGCTGTTGTTGGAGCTGGCGCTGAAGCCTGGCGGCGACATCACATGCATGATTGACTGCGCAGTTGTGCAGCGTTCCGCCCTGCTGCGGGAGGGAGATCGAGAGAGAGAGAGTGAGAGTCCGTCACTGAATGGGCAACTCGGTGTGGGGCGAACACAGGTTTTACAATCGATTGTCATAAACTTGTGCCACATGTCTTTAGCTTCAACCGACTTCATTTGTAAGTTGGATGAGCTGTTGCTGCTGCCAGCGAGGAGCAACAATAAAGGGGCACTTAAACTGAAGCCAATTAGGTGAAGCTGTGGCGAATACGCCACAGACAGCAGGTAAACACCGCGTTGCCAGAGCATCAGTGGATAATGGAGAGCTCAGCTGCAACAGTTAATAAAACTGTATTAAAAACTCAAGCGTGCTTGTCGAGAGTCGAAAGAGATAATTGCAAAAATAAAACACGTCGGGTCTAACCGACAGAGCAATACTCGTGCATAGTGTAATAATAACTAAAAGATGTAATTATTATGCTCACAAAGACCACAGCGCTTGCTGTATTACCGTTGATAAAATATCGATTTTTGAAAATTGTGGGGGCGTGAGTGGTTGAGTTGGGAGTACATCGATGTTCGCTAACATTAATTTATACTAACATGTTTCCGATATTTTGAACAACATATTTTTGTATTTTTTTTTATTTAATATATATTTTTTAAAGATAAAACTAAAGAAAAATGTATCTATCAAGAAATTTCGAAATATCGATGCAGTGATCTTAACATCGTTCTAGTTGGCGACGCAAAAAGATTTTTGTGCGATCTTTAAAGGAGGTCATCAGGACTCTGTCTGAAAATTGTATTTCCTGTATCTAACTGGCAAAGTGAATAAATCGAATTGCCACACCCGAAGTGGCCAAAAAATCGTAATACTTTATCTGCCCCGACATTATTTCAAAGTTTCAAGTTTCTATCTTCAATAATGGCGAAAAAAAAACGCGTTCATACGGATAAACGAACGCACAGCAAGATGAACATGACGCAAGCCCAATATACTCTTTTCACTTCGTGAACGAGTACATAAGTAAAACAAAATATTACATTAAGCTGTCTATCAAAAGTTGATTGTTGCCAAGCCACCGCCACTCAACCTCAGTCGTTGCAGCCAGGATTGGGCCACAAGCTGGCACGAGCTTTTAAGTACAAATATTTAATAGAGAAACTTGTGGTTATAGTGTAGTCAGTATTTAGCAAGCTGTACGAGTCATACAACAGTGCGCTTAAATTGTCCATTGTAGTTTTGTGGTTCAGAAATAGAAAATTTACCAGCCCTTTGTTGACTGCTCAATTACTAATAAGACATAATTAATTTAATCCTAGTGATGTACTCAATTAAAATTGATTGCACTAACCAGTATTGAATACAATAGACTGCAAGCATTAAGCATGATATAATACGATGGTAGTTGTGGACTCGCATGTGAACTTGATTATGGTTAAAGTTATTGGCTATGGTTTATTGCCATTGGCACCCACACACTCGTGCACACCCATGGACCGAGAACAAAGGCAACAATTAAAACAAGCAATTAACAGACCATCAAATTGAGTATTTCGCCTTGTTGTTTGTGCCTTGTCTGATGTCTGTCGTCTGTTTTCTGTTGTCTGCTGTTTGTCGTTTTATGTTTGGCTTGTAAAAACCAATGCGAGAACACAACGATAGCAAACAAGAAAAACCAATAAAATGAACTTGTCATAAAATTAACGCATTTATAACGCAAACAATGCCGGATTAACAAACGCCACAGCAGCGTTGACTGTGATGGCAAGGACTCGCTGACAATGGCAATGCCGGTTGGCATTTTCAGGAACTCTGCAGCGCATTGAACAGCGTTGAGCGAACAGTGAACAGCGAACATCGAACCAAAGCCATTTATAGGCCATTTTTGTTTACGTTTATACGAGATGCTGCGGACGAGTTGCGTGAGAAATAACTGTCACTTAATTTGCACAGGCCCCTCCCCACATTTACCCTTACCGCTGCGTGGACCAATTCCAGCTCCCTTTCTCCCAACCCCTTCCAGCATCTGACATAACGAGAAGATAAATATGCTGGCAACACTGAACTGCTGTATAAACTGCTGTTTATGACAGACGTCGCAACAAAGTCGAACTCGAATGCGTGACGCGAGCACTCGTAAAATTAAAATTTGCACACGATTTGTCCTGAATGTCTTTCTAGTAATTCCGCCAAATGCGGGCCTTTTGACTATGGCATAGCATATGTCAAGAAATCAAAAGGAATAAACTGTTCCCAAAATGTACTGATCACTTTACTGGATATTTAGCAATGTGACTTTCAAACAGGATTTTATTAATAATAACGGCCACACATGATAATTTAACGCTTTATACGTTTTTCACTATATATAGTCCGTTAGTTTATATATGGCGTATAAATTCATAATGTCGGCTACTAAAATTGTATATCGCAATTAATCTCACAATTCTCCCAGTAATAACTATAGATGTATTTGTCTGGCGTCAGTGATAAGAATACTATTCAGAAAGTGCTTACTCACTTTAAAATTACTTTTAATTACAATAATAAATGCAGTCGGTATATACAAAATATAAATATCGGTTTTTAAATATCTGACAGATTTCAACTCCGGCAAATACTCAAACAAGCTTTATTTGGGAATGGGGAGGGGTAATCCCCATTCCCAAATAAAGCTAATGGGCGGTGCGGTTCATGTGAAAAGCATCGCTGACATTTGGCATTTTCGTCAAAGCGTTTTTATTTGTGCCCAGGTGTCCAAAATCCAAATACCAACGACTAAACCAAACTTATTGTGGCACCTAGTTCAACCTCACACCCACCCCCAAATAATGCTTGATCCTGAATTTTTGCAACTCTTTGTTGGAATGGTATCTAAAAGTTGTTGGCAATTGGATAGAGAGCACTCTGCCCAGCATCCGCTCCAATTAAATACATACCGTTTGAGGTGCGTATGTTGACATGTATAGTAATATGTTGAGACTCGAGCCTGGCCAGAAAGGTGGAGTTTTTTCTAGCCATTTTCAATGTGTTCGGGGCCTAAAAAATCATTTTCACAACTTACAGTATTTTATTCAGAGTTAAATTATATATTTTATATGTATTTGGCAGGTTAAATAACGTAAAATAATTAATGCGCAACATTGGAGAAGACCACTGTAGCTAGTACACAATCCGGTGTAGCCAATTAAATTTAATAATGTTAAATAAATTATTTAAGATTTTTATACAACTTCTTTAATAATATATTTATGTACTTTGGAACCGCAAGTGTAGATAGCTCATATAACAATTAAGAGCTTTCGCCTGCAGTAATTTGTTTTGTATTATGCTCGTAAAGTCACAGACACACGATTTATCCAGAATGTCTTTTCTAGTAATTCCGCCAAATGCGGGCCTTTTGACTATGGCATAGCATATGTCAAGAAATCAAAAGGAATAAACTGTTCCCAACATTTATTGATCACCTTATTGGATATTTAGCAATGCGACTTTCAAACAGGATTTTATTAATAATAACGGCCACACGCTTTAACGTTTTATACGTTTTTCACTATATATAGTCCGTTAGTTGATATATGGCGTATAAATTCGTAATGTTGGCTACTAAAATTGTATATCGCAATTAATCACAGAATTCTCCCAGTAATAACTATATTTGTGTTTGTCTGGCATCAGTGATAAGTATACTATACAGAAAGTGCTTACTCAGGTTTGAAATTATTTTTAATTACAATAATAAATGCAGTCGGTTCATACAAAAATATTGCTTAATTATGCTTCATTTCGATATAAATGTTTTTTTCAACTTTGTGTTATTAATACGGATAAAATGTTTGCGAATTAAAGCTTTTAGAGGCTAATCCCTGCGGAATTTATTTATTTTAAATCCACCCGAAATCGGCTTAAGTTTCTGCATGAAAAATTTAATATACTTTAACTTGAATATCTTAATGATATGATAAAACAAGTAAGATTGCTCTAGTTGGGAGCTTCCGACTTGGAGAATCTGAATCCAGCAGCGTTGCATTCATGTTAATCCCCATGCATTCATTCATACCTACACAAAATCACATACACACACAAACACACGACGCAAGCTGCACTCTTTACTCAGCGACTAAACTAGGCCTCCATTGCGAAAATGGGAGTATGATCGTTATGAGATTTTCAGAACGTAAGAAGAACATTCAGCTCCGCAGCTATATATATGTATTATTTATATATGAATGCCAGGTGGGTGAAATGAATGCAGCGACAGCTCAAAAACCCAGATCAGGAACACATCGGTTTTTATATATCTGACAGATTTCAACTCCGGCAAATATACAAACAAATTTTACCCCTCCCCATTCCCAAATAAAGCTAATGGGCGGCGCGGTTCATGTGAAAAGCATCGCTGACATTTGGCATTTTCGTCAAAGCGTTTTTATTTGTGCCCAGGTGTCCAAAATCCAAATACCAACGACTAAACCAAACTTATTGTGGCACCTAGTTCAACCTCACACCCACCCCCAAATAATGCTTGATCCTGAATTTTTGCAACCCTTTGTTGGAATGGTATCTAAAAGTTGTTGGCAATTGGATAGAGAGCACTCTGCCCAGCATCCGCTCCAATTAAATACATACCGTTTGAGGTGCGTATGTTGACATGTATAGTAATATGTTGAGACTCGAGCCTGGCCAGAAAGGTGGAGTTTTTTCTAGCCATTTTCAATGTGTTCGGGGCCTAAAAAAAACATTTTCACAAGTTTTTTATTTATGTGTATTTGGCAATTTAAATAACGTAAAATAATTAACGCGCAACATTGGAGAAGACCACTGCAGCTAGTACACAATCCAGTGTAGCCAATTAAATTTAATAATGTTAAATGGTTTAGTTAAGTTTTTAATACTGAAATACAACTTCTTTAATAAAATATGACAATAAAGAGATTTCGCCTGCAGTAATTTGTTCTGTATTATGCTCGTAAAGGCATAAATGAGACTATCGGGACAGACACACGATTTGTCCAGAATGTCTTTTCTAGTCATTTTGACTATGGCATATGTCAAGAAATCAAAAGGAAAAAACTGTTCCCAAAGTTTATTGATCACCTTACTGGATACTTAGCAATGCGACTTTCAAACAGGATTTTATTAATAATAACGGCCACACATGGTAATCTAACGCATTACACGTTTTTTACTATATATAGTCCGTTAGTTGATATATGGCGTATAAATTCGTAATGTTACTACTGGCTACTAAAATTGTATATCGCAATTAATCACACAATTATTTCAAGAAATTATTTTTAATTACAATAATAAATGCAGTCGGTTCATACAAAAATAATGCTTAATTATTAAATTCATTCATTTCGATATAAATGTTTTTTTTCAACTTTATGTTATTAATACGGATAAAATGTTTGCGAATAAAAGCTTTTAGAGGCTTACCCCTGCACAATTTATTTATTTTAAATCTACCCAAAATCGGCTTAAGTTTCTGCATGAAAAATTTAATATACTTTAACTTGAATATCTTAATGATATGATAAAACAAGTAAGATTGCTCTAGTTGGGAGCTTCCGACTTGGAGAATCTGAATCCAGCAGCGTTGCATTCATGTTAATCCCCATGCATTCATTCATACCTACACAAAATCACATACACACACAAACACACGACGCAAGCTGCACTCTTTACTCAGCGACTAAACTAGGCCTCCATTGCGAAAATGGGAGTATGATCGTTATGAGATTTTCAGAACGTAAGAAGAACATTCAGCTCCGCAGCTATATATATGTATTATTTATATATGAATGCCAGGTGGGTGAAATGAATGCAGCGACAGCTCAAAAACCCAGATCAGGAACACATCGGTTTTTATATATCTGACAGATTTCAACTCCGGCAAATATACAAACAAATTTTACCCCTCCCCATTCCCAAATAAAGCTAATGGGCGGCGCGGTTCATGTGAAAAGCATCGCTGACATTTGGCATTTTCGTCAAAGCGTTTTTATTTGTGCCCAGGTGTCCAAAATCCAAATACCAACGACTAAACCAAACTTATTGTGGCACCTAGTTCAACCTCACACCCACCCCCAAATAATGCTTGATCCTCAATTTTTGCAACTCTTTGTTGGAATGGTATCTAAAAGTTGTTGGCAATTGGATAGAGAGCACTCTGCCCAGCATCCGCTCCAATTAAATACATTCCGTTTGAGGTGCGTATGTTGACATGTATAGTAATATGTTGAGACTCGAGCCTGGCCAGAAAGGTGGAGTTTTTTCTAGCCATTTTCAATGTGTTCGGGGCCTAAAAAAACATTTTCACAAGTTTTTTATTTTTATGTGTATTTGGCAATTTAAATAACGTAAAATAATTAACGCGCAATATTGGAGAAGACCACTGCAGCTAGTACACAATCCAGTGTAGCCAATTAAATTTAATAATGTTAAATGGTTTAGTTAAGTTTTTAATACTGAAATACAACTTCTTTAATAAAATATATGACAATAAAGAGATTTCGCCTGCAGTAATTTGTTCTGTATTATGCTCGTAAAGGCATAAATGAGACTATCGGGACAGACACACGATTTGTCCAGAATGTCTTTTCTAGTCCATTTTGACTATGGACATATGTCAAGAAATCAAAAGGAAAAAACTGTTCCCAAAGTTTATTGATCACCTTACTGGATACTTAGCAATGCGACTTTCAAACAGGATTTTATTAATAATAACGGCCACACATGGTAATCTAACGCATTACACGTTTTTTACTATATATAGTCCGTTAGTTGATATATGGCGTATAAATTCGTAATGTTACTACTGGCTACGAAAATTGTATATCGCAATTAATCACACAATTATTTCAAGAAATTATTTTTAATTACAATAATAAATGCAGTCGGTTCATACAAAAATAATGCTTAATTATTAAATTCATTCATTTCGATATAAATGTTTTTTTCAACTTTATGTTATTAATACGGATAAAATGTTTGCGAATTAAAGCTTTTAGAGGCTAATCCCTGCGGAATTTATTTATTTTAAATCCACCCGAAATCGGCTTAAGTTTCTGCATGAAAAATTTAATATACTTTCAACTTGAATATCTTAATGATATGATAAAACAAGTAAGATTGCTCTAGTTGGGAGCTTCCGACTTGGAGAATCTGAATCCAGCAGCGTTGCATTCATGTTAATCCCCATGCATTCATTCATACCTACACAAAATCACATACACACACAAACACACGACGCAAGCTGCACTCTTTACTCAGCGACTAAACTAGGCCTCCATTGCGAAAATGGGAGTATGATCGTTATGAGATTTTCAGAACGTAAGAAGAACATTCAGCTCCGCAGCTATATATATGTATTATTTATATATGAATGCCAGGTGGGTGAAATGAATGCAGCGACAGCTCAAAAACCCAGATCAGGAACACATCGGTTTTTATATATCTGACAGATTTCAACTCCGGCAAATACACAAACAAATTTTACCCCTCCCCATTCCCAAATAAAGCTAATGGGCGGCGGTTCATGTGAAAAGCATCGCTGACATTTGGCATTTTCGTCAAAGCGTTTTTATTTGTGCCCAGGTATCCAAAATCCAAATACCAACGACTAAACCAAACTTATTGTGGCACCTAGTTCAACCTCACACCCACCCCCAAATAATGCTTGATCCTGAATTTTTGCAACCCTTTGTTGGAATGGTATCTAAAAGTTGTTGGCAATTGGATAGAGAGCACTCTGCCCAGCATCCGCTCCAATTAAATACATACCGTTTGAGGTGCGTATGTTGACATGTATAGTAATATGTTGAGACTCGAGCCTGGCCAGAAAGGTGGAGTTTTTTCTAGCCATTTTCAATGTGTTCGGGGCCTAAAAAAAACATTTTCACAAGTTTTTTATTTATGTGTATTTGGCAATTTAAATAACGTAAAATAATTAACGCGCAATATTGGAGAAGACCACTGCAGCTAGTACACAATCCAGTGTAGCCAATTAAATTTAATAATGTTAAATGGTTTAGTTAAGTTTTTAATACTGAAATACAACTTCTTTAATAAAATATGACAATAAAGAGATTTCGCCTGCAGTAATTTGTTCTGTATTATGCTCGTAAAGGCATAAATGAGACTATCGGGACAGACACACGATTTGTCCAGAATGTCTTTTCTAGTCATTTTGACTATGGCATATGTCAAGAAATCAAAAGGAAAAAACTGTTCCCAAAGTTTATTGATCACCTTACTGGATACTTAGCAATGCGACTTTCAAACAGGATTTTATTAATAATAACGGCCACACATGGTAATCTAACGCATTACACGTTTTTTACTATATATAGTCCGTTAGTTGATATATGGCGTATAAATTCGTAATGTTACTACTGGCTACGAAAATTGTATATCGCAATTAATCACACAATTATTTCAAGAAATTATTTTTAATTACAATAATAAATGCAGTCGGTTCATACAAAAATAATGCTTAATTATTAAATTCATTCATTTCGATATAAATGTTTTTTTTCAACTTTATGTTATTAATACGGATAAAATGTTTGCGAATAAAAGCTTTTAGAGGCTTACCCCTGCACAATTTATTTATTTTAAATCTACCCAAAATCGGCTTAAGTTTCTGCATGAAAAATTTAATATACTTTAACTTGAATATCTTAATGATATGATAAAACAAGTAAGATTGCTCTAGTTGGGAGCTTCCGACTTGGAGAATCTGAATCCAGCAGCGTTGCATTCATGTTAATCCCCATGCATTCATTCATACCTACACAAAATCACATACACACACAAACACACGACGCAAGCTGCACTCTTTACTCAGCGACTAAACTAGGCCTCCATTGCGAAAATGGGAGTATGATCGTTATGAGATTTTCAGAACGTAAGAAGAACATTCAGCTCCGCAGCTATATATATGTATTATTTATATATGAATGCCAGGTGGGTGAAATGAATGCAGCGACAGCTCAAAAACCCAGATCAGGAACACATCGGTTTTTATATATCTGACAGATTTCAACTCCGGCAAATATACAAACAAATTTTACCCCTCCCCATTCCCAAATAAAGCTAATGGGCGGCGCGGTTCATGTGAAAAGCATCGCTGACATTTGGCATTTTCGTCAAAGCGTTTTTATTTGTGCCCAGGTGTCCAAAATCCAAATACCAACGACTAAACCAAACTTATTGTGGCACCTAGTTCAACCTCACACCCACCCCCAAATAATGCTTGATCCTCAATTTTTGCAACTCTTTGTTGGAATGGTATCTAAAAGTTGTTGGCAATTGGATAGAGAGCACTCTGCCCAGCATCCGCTCCAATTAAATACATTCCGTTTGAGGTGCGTATGTTGACATGTATAGTAATATGTTGAGACTCGAGCCTGGCCAGAAAGGTGGAGTTTTTTCTAGCCATTTTCAATGTGTTCGGGGCCTAAAAAAACATTTTCACAAGTTTTTTATTTATGTGTATTTGGCAATTTAAATAACGTAAAATAATTAACGCGCAATATTGGAGAAGACCACTGCAGCTAGTACACAATCCAGTGTAGCCAATTAAATTTAATAATGTTAAATGGTTTAGTTAAGTTTTTAATACTGAAATACAACTTCTTTAATAAAATATGACAATAAAGAGATTTCGCCTGCAGTAATTTGTTCTGTATTATGCTCGTAAAGGCATAAATGAGACTATCGGGACAGACACACGATTTGTCCAGAATGTCTTTTCTAGTCATTTTGACTATGACATATGTCAAGAAATCAAAAGGAAAAAACTGTTCCCAAAGTTTATTGATCACCTTACTGGATACTTAGCAATGCGACTTTCAAACAGGATTTTATTAATAATAACGGCCACACATGGTAATCTAACGCATTACACGTTTTTTACTATATATAGTCCGTTAGTTGATATATGGCGTATAAATTCGTAATGTTACTACTGGCTACTAAAATTGTATATCGCAATTAATCACACAATTATTTCAAGAAATTATTTTTAATTACAATAATAAATGCAGTCGGTTCATACAAAAATAATGCTTAATTATTAAATTCATTCATTTCGATATAAATGTTTTTTTTCAACTTTATGTTATTAATACGGATAAAATGTTTGCGAATTAAAGCTTTTAGAGGCTAATCCCTGCGGAATTTATTTATTTTAAATCTACCCAAAATCGGCTGAAGTTTCTGCATGAAAAATTTAATATACTTTAACTTGAATATCTTAATGATATGATAAAACAAGTAAGATTGCTCTAGTTGGGAGCTTCCGACTTGGAGAATCTGAATCCAGCAGCGTTGCATTCATGTTAATCCCCATGCATTCATTCATACCTACACAAAATCACATACACACACAAACACACGACGCAAGCTGCACTCTTTACTCAGCGACTAAACTAGGCCTCCATTGCGAAAATGGGAGTATGATCGTTATGAGATTTTCAGAACGTAAGAAGAACATTCAGCTCCGCAGCTATATATATGTATTATTTATATATGAATGCCAGGTGGGTGAAATGAATGCAGCGACAGCTCAAAAACCCAGATCAGGAACACATCGGTTTTTATATATCTGACAGATTTCAACTCCGGCAAATATACAAACAAATTTTACCCCTCCCCATTCCCAAATAAAGCTAATGGGCGGCGCGGTTCATGTGAAAAGCATCGCTGACATTTGGAATTTTCGTCAAAGCGTTTTTATTTGTGCCCAGGTGTCCAAAATCCAAATACCAACGACTAAACCAAACTTATTGTGGCACCTAGTTCAACCTGACACCCACCCCCAAATAATGCTTGATCCTCAATTTTTGCAACTCTTTGTTGGAATGGTATCTAAAAGTTGTTGGCAATTGGATAGAGAGCACTCTGCCCAGCATCCGCTCCAATTAAATACATTCCGTTTGAGGTGCGTATGTTGACATGTATAGTAATATGTTGAGACTCGAGCCTGGCCAGAAAGGTGGAGTTTTTTCTAGCCATTTTCAATGTGTTCGGGGCCTAAAAAAACATTTTCACAAGTTTTTTATTTATGTGTATTTGGCAATTTAAATAACGTAAAATAATTAACGCGCAATATTGGAGAAGACCACTGCAGCTAGTACACAATCCAGTGTAGCCAATTAAATTTAATAATGTTAAATGGTTTAGTTAAGTTTTTAATACTGAAATACAACTTCTTTAATAAAATATGACAATAAAGAGATTTCGCCTGCAGTAATTTGTTCTGTATTATGCTCGTAAAGGCATAAATGAGACTATCGGGACAGACACACGATTTGTCCAGAATGTCTTTTCTAGTCATTTTGACTATGACATATGTCAAGAAATCAAAAGGAAAAAACTGTTCCCAAAGTTTATTGATCACCTTACTGGATACTTAGCAATGCGACTTTCAAACAGGATTTTATTAATAATAACGGCCACACATGGTAATCTAACGCATTACACGTTTTTTACTATATATAGTCCGTTAGTTGATATATGGCGTATAAATTCGTAATGTTACTACTGGCTACTAAAATTGTATATCGCAATTAATCACACAATTATTTCAAGAAATTATTTTTAATTACAATAATAAATGCAGTCGGTTCATACAAAAATAATGCTTAATTATTAAATTCATTCATTTCGATATAAATGTTTTTTTTCAACTTTATGTTATTAATACGGATAAAATGTTTGCGAATAAAAGCTTTTAGAGGCTTACCCCTGCACAATTTATTTATTTTAAATCTACCCAAAATCGGCTGAAGTTTCTGCATGAAAAATTTAATATACTTTAACTTGAATATCTTAATGATATGATAAAACAAGTAAGATTGCTCTAGTTGGGAGCTTCCGACTTGGAGAATCTGAATCCAGCAGCGTTGCATTCATGTTAATCCCCATGCATTCATTCATACCTACACAAAATCACATACACACACAAACACACGACGCAAGCTGCACTCTTTACTCAGCGACTAAACTAGGCCTCCATTGCGAAAATGGGAGTATGATCGTTATGAGATTTTCAGAACGTAAGAAGAACATTCAGCTCCGCAGCTATATATATGTATTATTTATATATGAATGCCAGGTGGGTGAAATGAATGCAGCGACAGCTCAAAAACCCAGATCAGGAACACATCGGTTTTTATATATCTGACAGATTTCAACTCCGGCAAATATACAAACAAATTTTACCCCTCCCCATTCCCAAATAAAGCTAATGGGCGGCGCGGTTCATGTGAAAAGCATCGCTGACATTTGGAATTTTCGTCAAAGCGTTTTTATTTGTGCCCAGGTGTCCAAAATCCAAATACCAACGACTAAACCAAACTTATTGTGGCACCTAGTTCAACCTGACACCCACCCCCAAATAATGCTTGATCCTCAATTTTTGCAACTCTTTGTTGGAATGGTATCTAAAAGTTGTTGGCAATTGGATAGAGAGCACTCTGCCCAGCATCCGCTCCAATTAAATACATTCCGTTTGAGGTGCGTATGTTGACATGTATAGTAATATGTTGAGACTCGAGCCTGGCCAGAAAGGTGGAGTTTTTTCTAGCCATTTTCAATGTGTTCGGGGCCTAAAAAAACATTTTCACAAGTTTTTTATTTATGTGTATTTGGCAATTTAAATAACGTAAAATAATTAACGCGCAATATTGGAGAAGACCACTGCAGCTAGTACACAATCCAGTGTAGCCAATTAAATTTAATAATGTTAAATGGTTTAGTTAAGTTTTTAATACTGAAATACAACTTCTTTAATAAAATATGACAATAAAGAGATTTCGCCTGCAGTAATTTGTTCTGTATTATGCTCGTAAAGGCATAAATGAGACTATCGGGACAGACACACGATTTGTCCAGAATGTCTTTTCTAGTCATTTTGACTATGACATATGTCAAGAAATCAAAAGGAAAAAACTGTTCCCAAAGTTTATTGATCACCTTACTGGATACTTAGCAATGCGACTTTCAAACAGGATTTTATTAATAATAACGGCCACACATGGTAATCTAACGCATTACACGTTTTTTACTATATATAGTCCGTTAGTTGATATATGGCGTATAAATTCGTAATGTTACTACTGGCTACTAAAATTGTATATCGCAATTAATCACACAATTATTTCAAGAAATTATTTTTAATTACAATAATAAATGCAGTCGGTTCATACAAAAATAATGCTTAATTATTAAATTCATTCATTTCGATATAAATGTTTTTTTTCAACTTTATGTTATTAATACGGATAAAATGTTTGCGAATAAAAGCTTTTAGAGGCTTACCCCTGCACAATTTATTTATTTTAAATCTACCCAAAATCGGCTTAAGTTTCTGCATGAAAAATTTAATATACTTTAACTTGAATATCTTAATGATATGATAAAACAAGTAAGATTGCTCTAGTTGGGAGCTTCCGACTTGGAGAATCTGAATCCAGCAGCGTTGCATTCATGTTAATCCCCATGCATTCATTCATACCTACACAAAATCACATACACACACAAACACACGACGCAAGCTGCACTCTTTACTCAGCGACTAAACTAGGCCTCCATTGCGAAAATGGGAGTATGATCGTTATGAGATTTTCAGAACGTAAGAAGAACATTCAGCTCCGCAGCTATATATATGTATTATTTATATATGAATGCCAGGTGGGTGAAATGAATGCAGCGACAGCTCAAAAACCCAGATCAGGAACATATCGGTTTTTATATATCTGACAGATTTCAACTCCGGCAAATATACAAACAAATTTTACCCCTCCCCATTCCCAAATAAAGCTAATGGGCGGCGGTTCATGTGAAAAGCATCGCTGACATTTGGCATTTTCGTCAAAGCGTTTTTATTTGTGCCCAGGTGTCCAAAATCCAAATACCAACGACTAAACCAAACTTATTGTGGCACCTAGTTCAACCTCACACCCACCCCCAAATAATGCTTGATCCTGAATTTTTGCAACCCTTTGTTGGAATGGTATCTAAAAGTTGTTGGCAATTGGATAGAGAGCACTCTGCCCAGCATCCGTTCCAATTAAATACATACCGTTTGAGGTGCGTATGTTGACATGTATAGTAATATGTTGAGACTCGAGCCTGGCCAGAAAGGTGGAGTTTTTTCTAGCCATTTTCAATGTGTTCGGGGCCTAAAAAATCATTTTCACAACTTACAGTATTTTATTCAGAGTTAAATTATATATTTTATATGTATTTGGCACGTTAAATAACGTAAAATAATTAACGCGCAACATTGGAGAAGACCACTGTAGCTAGTACACAATCCGGTGTAGCCAATTAAATTTAATAATGTTAAATAAATTATTTAAGATTTTTATACAACTTCTTTAATAATATATTTATGTACTTTGGAACTGCAAGTGTAGATAGCTCATATAACAATTAAGAGCTTTCGCCTGCAGTAATTTGTTTTGTATTATGCTAGTAAAGGCATAAATGAGACTATCGGGACAGGCTTTGCAGTCGTCTTTTATTTGGCATCATTATATCTTAGCACTTCTTGTTGTATTTGTGTAGGTGTTTGTTGTTGTTGTTGCTGACATATGCATGTCAGCTAAGGAACACTTTGCGCCCTTGGCCACAAATTACTGCAGCCCAATTGATCGATTGTCTGAAAGGAGTGAAATGAATAGAAGTGAAAGAGACCGAAAGAGAGTGAGATAGGGAGACAGGGAGTGGGACAGCCATATGGAGGCAGAGAGATGGGTCTGGCGTATTGCTTAAGTGTTGGCAGTGATGGGTAAAGTTACTGAGAGCGAGACGTTTTATGATGTAAGGCAGTGAACTGTGGTAAACGATTTGTTGTTGTTGGTGTTGCATGCAGCCAACACACACGAACGTACATACACATTCATAAGCCCGTACACACACACACGTATGCACACACGAATTGAATTAAATTGGATTCGTTGAGTTTGTGTAAACAAAATTTAATGTCTTTTTGCTTTTGAAGTCATTCACTCAAACTCGGCTCAAACTTATGCGCATGCCACACACAGAGACCGAGCAGAGTAGACAAAGGCGGTATGGCGGAGGCCGGTGATTGGCGGAAGGGGAAGGTTGATGTTGATATGTCTGACATAAATTTCATCAACTGTCTAAGTTAATGACAGTAAATTTGTTTGAAAATTGCTTTAAAATGGCAAAGGCAACCAAGCAGCGCAAAAACAGACTCGACCCCTGCAGTGGGAATGGGCGCACGTTGGGCTGTTAAGGTGGGCACACACCCACCCACGTATACAGGCATACAAAGATAACACACACACACACACTGTAGGCACATGCTTATACAGCATAACACACACGCATCCACTTGGCGCCATGTCGCAGTGACAGCCGTGCGCCAAAGAAGCCAGCCCAGAAGAAATGACTGAATTCAGCGAAATGTGTCATGATAACTCAAATAAAGAATAGAAAGGCAGCCGAGCTGGCTGGGCCAGAGCCGCAGTCGGGACCCAGAGCCAGGGCTGGGGCCCACGCTCGAGTCAGTCAGCCAGCCGCGAAATGCAAAGTGAGCGACTCTGCGGAAGCGACACACATGGAAAACGGAAGGGAAAGCAGAGTAAAAGAAAGAAAACGAAAGGAAACAAAGATGGTGGGGTTTAGAGCGGGGCTGAACCAACTTATTACGTAAAAGTGAATTTATGAAGTGAAACGAGTTAAATGCCAGGCCACAAGCAGTCACAGTGCGCAGCATACATACATACAACAGCAACAACAGCAGCAGCAGCAAGAACAGCAACAACAACAACAACAGAAACAGTAGCAGCAACTAAGAAATCATTTTTGCTTGTTTTTGCGCCCAATTTTTAATCTGATGATGTCAACACAAATTGTGGTACAAACAAGAGCGCACGCTAGCCCCTTCTTTATTTTTTATCCCCTTTCCTTGCCGCATTTACGAGCCAACAGCAAAAAAAGCCACTCAAGGACTCTGCAAAACGCTTTGCCTGCAAAAGGTTAGCCGCCGAGTGTCAAGTGAAAAGTGGAAAGCGCGCCCGCGACTTCAACTGCGATTGCGGATAGGGCGCGGATGAAGCTTGCGGTGCGGTGTGGGTATGTGTGCAAGTGTACCGTGCGGCCTTGTAGTGTCACTTGCAGCACACAAATTTGAAAATTTGTTTTTTTTGTGATACTCTGTGATACCCTGTACAAAATTAACTGAAAAATGTTATAATAGCTTGGTGCTAGTGTTATAAAGGTATCACCATTTTCCTAAAAACTCAGCGATAAGTAGGAACGAACATGGTTTTTTGGATATTGATGCTCTAGGTACTTTTCCACAGATCAAGTTGAATATAGAGCTTACTTAAGCCTGAGCACAGGGTATCGATCATCCCAGCTTGGACATTTGTTATTATTATGTTTTTTATTTTGTACACACTCACCCTGACTTATAACAGCTGCAATTTGCAGTTGCCGCTCAAGGCAATAGCGCAGCATGTGGCAGGGAAGCGTCGCATTAATATAAAGCACTGCAGTATGAAGGATTTTTCTGGCTTGCACTGCTTGTTGTTTTGGTGTTGTGAGTGTCTTCGCTACTTAGACAGGTTCCTTCACACAAATGGCACAGCCTCACACGGCAGACAAAAATGTTAAATGACGACGCTGCGATATGGGCAGGTAATATGCAAGGTGTCATGTGAGAAAACCTTAATACCCTGAACCCATTGAAAATGGGTAAATCAGGGTAAACTTTGACCCTTTAGGTTCATGTATATCAGGTAATCATCGATCACTCAACTCGTTTTCTTATTATCAATAAATATCGGTATTTATCCTCTGTTTTTGAAAATATCTTAAAAACCACAAGAGCTGGAACAGCCACTCTTAGTTCAAACTGTTCACGTGAAGTGGATTTTGGATACCTCCCCCCATTCGCCCCATATATGCAAAAATGTAAAAAAAAACCCAATTCAAATACTACAGACTTGAGCTTTGGTTTGTACGTAGACTTCAATGCTCTTGTTAAGCCCTGAAAGTTTCATTAAGATCATACACTTAGTTTAGAAGTTATACACACTTGTTCGCAGCGTTCAGCCTGCGTTTACATGTGTGTGTGTGTATGTGTGATTCTGTGTATGTGTGTATGAATGCAAGGTGACTGAAATGTACGAAAGCACAGGGTTCAGGGTATTTCCCAGTCGGGCGCTTCCGACTGGAGCCTTCTCACATGTTTAAATTTGGAATCGAAAATTTTAATTTTAATTAAATGCGGGTACCAAAATTAGCATATTTTGATATTTTTTCTGAAAAAGTCCTTTACTCCCCCCTTACTTATTTGGAAAAAAATTTTTTTTTTTAAATTTAGAAACACGAAATTTTAATTTTAATCGATCGCGGCTACCAAAATTAGCATAAAACTCAACTTTAAAAGTGTTTCTGAGTGGGTCGATTTTTCTGTCAAAAATCATGCCAAAATTGAGGAAGATTTTGACAAGTAAGGTTCCCGAATCCACACTTGCTGGATTTCAAAGGTCCATAACTTCGCCAAAACTTAACCGGTTTTCACAATGTTTACCATTTTCATTATGGTTTGGCCTCTAGATTGAGTCTGCATTTAAGTTTAATTCGTTTTTGAAAATAAATTTTTTTTTTTTTCTGGAAAAATCCTTTACTTCCCCCTTACTTAGTTGAAAAAAAATTTTTTTTTTATAATTTAGAATCACGAAATTTTAATTTTAATCGATCGCGGCTACCAAAATTAGCATAAAACGCAACTTTAAAAGTGTTTCTGAGTGGGTCGATTTTTCTGCCAAAAATCATGCCAAAATTGACAAAGATTTTGAGAAGTAAGGTTCTCGAATCCACACTTGCTGGATTAAGTAGTAAGTTTATCTCCCACAATTTTACAGCTAAAGTTATCAAATTTGGCACATCAGTGGTCGGACGATCTCCTTTGAATGTTGAACCGAAAAATGTTAGTATGCCTATATATAATGATGTATATTTTTCCAAAATCACTAATAACTTCTGTTTACTCTGAACGATTATTACGCAGTCGGTTACGCCCTGATGCAACGTTCTTACTTGTTTTTTCTCGTTTTCGTGTTAACTGTTCGATAAAATACTAGGATTTCATTGTAGCTTGATCATTATTACAAACTTGTATTGCTTTTTATTTATGTTTCCATTTCTAATTGAAACAAATTTTAAGAGGCCGGTAAGAGAATAACTGGAGAGAAGGTGGATAAAATTAAACAGAAACATTTTTAATCAGATACCATTTATAGTCGTAACTCGATGAGATTTGGCCTAAACTGCGATTTCATTTCCTTTTAAATGGTTATAAATAATTTTGCAACAATTTAGATTTTCTATTATTATCATTATGACTTGTTTAAAGTAATATTATACTTAAATAGTTCTAATGAAATGAGTTCCCTTTCAACGTATGCAATCTGCCAGCGGCATTCGCACCATGACTTCCAATTAAGACACTCTCCGAGTCTCAGTTCTCTCTTACCGCTCAAGTGCATTTAATTAAACAAGAAATCGAATTGCAATTAAAGCGAGCAAATAAGCCGAGGGACAATGACGGCCAATACACTGCGCGAGTGTTGCACCGTTGCCCGTGGTGTTATAGCTAATAGATGATCCGGCGTTATGGCATCGTTCGCCACAAACGAAGCCGCCAGCGTATATTTGTCCTGATGTCCTTCGACCGTGCCAAAAGTCACAGATACTTGTGTTTGTATGTGTGTTGTGTGTGTGATTGTGTTTGCGGTCATATCTCGTTTAAATTATCGGTGCCCACAAGTGTATCAAATTTACGGCACCCACTGTGCATACGCTTGTTATATAATGAACGTGCATCGCCCCGAGGCGACCTAAACAAGCAGCAGCAGCAGGGGGCAGCAGCATGAAGCCGATACCTACAAATGCAACCCAAAGATAATTTTGACAAAGCCAAACAACATTGTCCAATTAAATTGCATTCCGATGGCGTGCGAATTATGGAAGCGCCGTGGAATGCCGTCCTAATGCCGTTTATTACATTTAAAATCAATAAACAAAAGGCGCACAAGAAGATGGCAAGCCAAAAACCCCGCAGCTGGAACAATTTAATGAAAGTATCACAATGATTGGTTTCTGTTGGCAACTGAGCAGCAGCAGCAGCAGAAGAAGCAGCCGATGGCCAGCAAAAATGTCCAGCATAATGAATGGCATTGGCGAAGAGACTGGGCGCCATTGCCATCGTCCGAGCTGCATTAGTCGCCAGCATGGAAATGCTATATATAAAAGCCGGACAGGAGCCGGAGCCTTGGCTGACAGGCAGCTTAAATCCAGCCGAAAACGGAACAGCGGAACAGCAGCAGCGGCAGCAGACGGCCCTAGCAAGATGCATTGTTTGGCGTAGAATTTAATTTTAGTTTAACTTTGTAATTTATCGATGCCGTATGTCGTCGTCGTTGACTCCTACCCCCATTCCCGCTTTAGAGCAAAAAATGAGCAAGACTTTAGAAAAAGACAAAGCTCAAGACGTTCTTGCAGCTGCATAAAGTGAGTGGTTTGGCGTTGACCAAGTGCTCGCTGCACCGTCGACTACCTTCATTAGTGTTTTGTTTGGCTTTGGCTAACCATGGGGGCCGGCAATACAACTAGGGCAGCTCTTGTTTTACCGCTGCTTTTGATGTGGGGGTGTACATGAAGTTTGCAAAATGCACAAGTTGTCGTCGCCTTTTAACAGTCACCAGCTTCATCTTTCTTCCATTGCAATACTCTTCCTGAGGATATGACCATTTTGATGCAAAGTTTGTAAGGCTTCGCGGGCAGCATTGTGCAATTTATTATTTTTACGATTTAATATTTTTGAACAAAGCCACAACGCCCTTTAATGCAATATTACCTCGTTTTTTTTTTTTTTTGGATTGCAAGTTACAATCAAAAACCCAATCCAAATTTAAAATTTTTTAAAAGGACATAGTTACACAAAATTATAATTATAATACTTTATTTTTCCTCAAGGGTATTAAATCGTCGGCTTTTCAAAGATTACTGTTTTTCCAGTTCGCTTGTGTTTTTTTTTTTTTTTGTATTTTTACCCTTGCATTTGTCTTCATCGACAGCCAAGTTGTTGGTTCTTTCATTTTTCTTTTGGCCGAAAAACTTTTGACTCATTCTCTGGTCGCATTCGCATTCACATTGCCATTCCCATTCCCATTCTCGTTTCGTGCCCATTCGTTTTCTCGTTTGCTGTCTGTCATTGGGTATCAGTAGCTAACTCGTTTGTCTTTCTGTGCACTTTACGTATACGTAATGACAATTAGAATTGACATACTATGCTCCGCAAAGTTTACCCAGCTGTTCGGGCTTTGCCGCTGGCTGCTGTTTCTGTAGCTGCTGCTGTTATTGTTGATTGCATCTAATCCTGCAGATTTTACAGTTGCCGTTGCAGTTTGTCCCACTTGCCCCGGCCAACCCGCAAGCCCACTACATTAGCTCTTAATGAACAAGCTTGAAGGTCAAACTAAATGCAGACTTGGCTATTAAATACCCTTAAGCCAATTACTACTTAAGCTATCTAAGTAGTTGTTGTTTAAGCGTCTTACCTCAGCTAAATTAAATGACCAGCGCCTTCGTAAATATTTAAATTTAATTTTTGTACTTTTGGGCAACTCGTTACAATTGATTATGTTATGATATCGGTAGTTGTATTTTTTTAAGTGATTGTATTTAAATAACAGCACTCTTATGGCTTCTCAAGGGGTGCTTTCTTGTGCTCTCAAGAATACTTTTGAGAGCACTTGATTTATTTATACGCACAGCTTAGTCATAGCGGACAATTAATATGCTCGCATTACAAATATGCGCTCAATTAGCCATGATTAGTCAAGCACGTGTGGCCACGCCTCGTCCATCAGTGGGGGGCGAGTGCCTGGCTGTCTGAACTGGGTGAATGTCTAACTGTCTGTCTGTCATGTACATGAAAATCCAATTTCGCTTGAGTTTCATTAGCAGCTTGGCCTTGCCGCTTGTTGGTGGCTCTGGCTGATGGCTCAAGCAATTTCATTTTTCCCTTTGCCGCAGATGGGGGTACAAACCGCAAAAAATAATTAAGCACTCGACGACATTGGCGCTTGACAATGACAGCAACAAGCACCAGCAGCAACAGCAGCAATAGCAGCAGCAACAACAACAGCAACAGCAGCAGTATCTGAAGAAGGCTGAAGGAACTTTATTGAAATATTTGTTGGTTTTTCGACAGGACCATTGCCTAAGTCTGCACGCAAAATTGAAAATCTCATGTCACAGCATCAGCGGCAGCAACACCAATAGCAACAACCAACATGTGCTTCAGCCCGCGGCATGTGCGATATTCAACTTGTTATTGAGTTGTCTATCTATCTATCAGCCAGTTAGTCAGCCACCCAGCCAGCCAGCCAGTCAGTCCGGGAGTCAGGGATTGTGCGCTGTTCCATGCTCCGTTGGCTGGTCGAAATCAAATGAAGTGAAATCGATGCGCCGCTGACTCTATTCATATGGGCAGCCGCCGGCCAGAAATCCACTGTCGGCGCTGGCGCGACTTTTGGGTGATGTGCGGTATGTGCGTGGCATGGTGGCTTGGCGGCAAGGTGGCACGGGGGCATGCGGGCAGCTGTCAATGTGTCTATGGAAATGTGTGCCGTATATTTGAGTGGATTTACTAACTGATTTTGTTATACACTCCACACAACTGGCGGTATTGCTGACTGTGATTTTGCTCGAGTCCCCTCACTCCTCGAGCTCCGACTCTTGGCTGTTGATGTCTAAGTGCCGGTTGATGCTAGTGTTTCATGCTGACAATCAAATTTGTTGACGTGGCTGGATTATTACTTCATAAGCAGAAAATCAGCAGAGCGCTCGCATTGTCAATTATCAGCAATTCTTTGTCAACTGCTTTGGCTTTGGCTTGGCTCTGACTGTCACTGTGGCTATGGCTTTTGGCCCTGCCCGCCCAATAACATCGCCCATTAGCCATTACATTCGATTTTCGCATCCGAATCTCATTTGCCAATGGCATTCACCATTAGCACTCGCTAAGCTCATATACGATGCCAAATATATTGGAAAATTGGAGCCATGCAAGAGCACGCTGCCAATTGTCAGACCCGATGCGTCGGGGTCGGGTGGGGCGGGGCTGGGCGAATATAATAAGATGTGCAGATGTAATTGAACTCCACAAAATCAATCAGACTTGTGTGCGTGGCAAGGCAAACAAACCTTAGGTTAAATTGATATCCCATCATTGATGAGTTTGGCGTGAACTTTTCAATGCACAATAGGGTTAAAGCATACCAAGTTCACAAAGTGCACGCAATATGTATACACACATGCCTTGTATATGTGTTGGTGCATATCGTATTGGTTGTGAAAAATAGGTGTAACCGTTTATTACTGTTATTTTAGAAAAATTTATGGATATATGGGTTTATATGTTTATATATATGCGTTTATGGGTTTGGACATATGAATTCATATGGAAAAAATGTTAACAATTTATCTGACGCAGGTTATGCGCGAGTTAATATTTCTAATATTCCTAAAATTTATAATCGATACATAAAACAAGCTGCTAGGTAAACTACTACATATTCCTCTAAAATAACTAACAATATTAATTATGTGCGCTCATGAGGAAAAAAAGGACCCATTGTATGGGAAACAAAGCAAAACCACATCATAAGTTAAGCAATTGTAATTGGATACGCGTCACTAATTAATTTGAGCAGCGATAAGTTAATTTAATTTCCAATATCAAATTAAATTGGATGTTGACAACTTATAATTCGCCATCTCGAATAATATATGAGTTTTGTGGCTTTTTCACAAATATCTGAATAACATATTAGCAAACAAGCCAGCAAAACTTGACGAAAAATACTGCCTACTACGCTCTTCTGATCAGAACGACAAAACCGGGTCCGATTCAGAGACATCCGGCACGATGGGGTGCCATCCCACCCATTTCCATTTCCACAGGAAAAAGAATGTTTAGCAATAAATGCGCAGAAAATATTCGGAAATGACAATTCATTCACATTGAGTTTGACTACTGCGCCGAGCGCAACGAAAGCGTTGACGGCCGATCATCCAACGGGCCGCGTAACCGTGGCCGGAACTTAAAATGGATTTTTGCGGCTACTCTAATTTGAATACCCATCGGTGTAACTATTTTGGGATTATCCGAAAATTTAATGCGCTGTGAAAAGAAGTTTGCCTAAATTATGCTTATGTAAAAAGCACATTTAAACAAATGTCTATTTAATTTAAAATTATCTACAAATGGTTTTTTTATTCTAACTTTTTCTGGAACAGCTTGTGAATAAAAAATTTATTTAAGTTTTCTAGAGGTGTAAATATGACGACATTGGACGTTTAAAATATCAAAATAACACTGCTGGTGCACATTTGCGAGCCATTAATAGAGGAACCGCACCCAGACCGTAAGCGCATATGCCCGACCGCAAAACAGCCCCGGCCGTTGAGTTGCTTCTCCTATGGGAGTGAGTGTGTAGATTTCGGGTGGACATTGCTAACGGGTACTGTATGGCATAAAAACCACAACATTATGTCGAATACCGGAATCTTCAATGTGCTCTCCTCTGCTGTTGCTGCTGCTGGTTTAAATTAGGGAGCGGGCAGGCGCATAGTTTGCTGATGTGCTCTGGGTGGATGGGGCAAGAGTACGGTCTGCAGTTGGTGGGAGTGGTCAGCTGGAGTTTATGTTTGGGTCAAGCTTGAAGGTATACATTTTCATTTGCCTACATAAAATGCGACTGAAATATGCAGGCGTTCAGGTTTCCCCTCTTGCTGTAGTCGGTGTTGTTGTTCTTAAGGTTTTCTGGGAAAATAATCTATGTGCTGGCCAAAATAAGCAATAACCAAATTTAATAAGCGCGCCCCAAACGTACACTAATAAAATGCGGCAGCGGTACATCTAAAGAAGACTTCTTCGAATCTGTCACTGTCGCATGGCTTAGCCTAGGACCTGCTACTATTTGTATTATTAATTTGTTTTCAAATATTTATATAAAAAAGAAACATTTCTCTTTGAGTGGGAACTTAATTCAATTGCCTCTGCACTTAAAAGGAAGTTTTTGCTAACAACGCACAGAGATACTGAGAAAGCAGACACAGACTCACAGATGGAGACAGAGACTGAGAAAGAGAACGAGTTGTTGCTCGCTTGGGCTAAGTCCATTAAGATGCTTCAATTATTAATTAGTCTTAAAAGCACTGGCAATGCGTTTGCCCTAACGTTTTTTCTTTTTCTCTGTTTTAATCGCAAACGAGCGTTTGCATTTAATTATAAGTCACACGGTCTAAACTTGAGGGAACTTCCAAGTGTCGTTTTGCTGACCCGCATAAAAAGGCTACATAAATATATGTATACATACTATCAGATATACATCTGTACATACATACATAAGTATAAGTTAAGCTTATGACGCCCAAAACAGAAATAAATAATATGCTTGCGAGATAAAGGGGGTTGGGGGGTTGGGGAGTTTCTGGCTGCACGCGGCTATTGATTGTGAAAAATTCCAATGGCTAGCCAATTGGCTTTTGCCACCTGACAGTTCAAACTTTTGCCCAAGCACACATGTACGAAATCATATTCACGCACAACAAACACAAATCTTGCACACACACTCATGCACATATGGAGCCCAAATTCCAGACGAAGTGAGCCTTCAACGGCACAATTTCGTAATTTTTATGGCAAAAGTTCTCTAATCAAATTTAATGAATTGTGAAAAAGGCAACAAATAAGTAGAGGACAACTTTGTTGCAAAGTTTGTCCTGGCTGATTTTTCTTATGAGTAGACGTCACTCGAATCGCCCACTTCTCCGCCTGCTTGACATCTTTAGAATGTCGAGGACTTGGCTTCGATTTGCCAGCGTGGCACTGCCTTGTAAATTGGCGGATGTGATTTTTGTGGGTTGGCATTATTAAATGCGGCATAAAATCCGTGGCCCACGTTGAAGTCTTACAAATGCGCACAGTTAGCAGGCTGCCGAAGAATTGTTGTGCTATATACTAATACATATACATATATATTATGTATATGGCATATAGAAGTATGCTCAGCGTATTGACTATGGTTGCTCTTTCCCAGTCATTTTTTGTGCCTTGTTGTTGGCTTCTTTGTTGAGTGCCATTTGAGGAGAGAGAACGAACCGTCATTGTTGGTCCTTTTCGAGCACTTTACTGGGCAAACTTTGTCAATGTAACGGAAAACTGCGTTTAAGTAAATTTTTCATATGATATACGCTACGGACTAGAGCACGTAAACTGAATGTGAGCAGGGTGCAGATGAGTTGACAACTTTCTGGCATGTCTAGAGCACGGAAAATAATGAAAAGAGCGTACAGGATGTTGAAAGTATTCTTTTCTATTTTTGCATTTCAGCTAACTGCATAGACAATCAATTAAAGCGCATTTGAAAGACATTCCTCAGCAGCAGGCACCCTGTATATAATGTGGCCTGTATACTTTTGTGCCTGTTGTCGTCTGCACTCATAATAATAAGCAAACCATAAATTCTTATATTTTATTAATGTGATTTGAACGCGTCGAGTTTCTTGCCAGTTGCCATATGGAAGTATTAATCAAACAAAGAAAAAACTGTAGCATACATTTCAGCGCACGCTGCAGCTACAAAATTTAGGCGATTTTTCATTACGTTTTCAACGCGTTTCTCTTGTGCTGTCCTCTTGGTGCTATGGCAAAGTTTACCCGCACAACGAGCAAATATAATTTACGCATTGCCCAAAAATATTCGACAACATTCTTGGCGGTTGTGTGTGTGTGTGTGTGCGCGTGCGTGTGTGTGTGTGTGTGAGTGGGTGAGCTTGGGGCATCATTATGATTACTCATACGCAGCGTTTGCAACAATCATGTGCCGCGTTATTAGCTGTGTCAGCACCACAAAAGTAATGACAACGAGAATATGCCACGAGTATTTTTATTATTTGTGAGTTTGTGTCTGTATGGGCATGTATCTGTGTGACAAACTGCGAAATGAAGGCTTGTAACAAATGTTAGTTTCCTGCTGTAAGCCGGCTTCATAGTTTCCATCATCTGTTTGTTCGCTTTGCGTAACTGAAATGTTGAGATTTATGTCTTGACATGATCTTTTGTGCCAGCAGCTAAGAAAATATTTTATGATATAATACACTGCCATACACTCACTCACACACACACACACAGAGAGTCACATTTTGGTGGCGTTAAGTGCCTTCTGCTGAGTCATCTATTTGGTATTTGCAGCATAATTAGCTTGCTGAGTGCGTGAGCCAACCCGAGTCGACTGTCGAGTCAAGTCGAGTCCCGTCCCGTCGAGTCTGGTTGGCTTTCAGAACCAGTTTCAGTTCGCTATTTGTGCTTCTGTCTGCGTCTCTGGCTGAGTCGAAAAGCCCAACGTTGTCATCGTCAACCATCCGCTGGCTGAGTGCTTGTCGTTGGTTCAGTCAAATTGAAGGCTTGAAGGCTACGCGTATGTGAACTCTGCAAAATTTGGAGCACGTTTGATGACTTCGTGATTTTGCCTTTGCGCGCTTAAAGCCTGGTTAATTATAGCTGAAATTGCTTGAAATGGTCATGTGCCGCCCGACCTAGCTGGGGTCCCATTCAAAACCACATCAAAGTCTGCGCTGTGACCCTTTTCTTTGGCTTTTCTGTTTTAGATGTTGTTTTTTTGTGTTTTTCATTTCTTGCTAATTAAACGTCAGCTGACTGGCCATTTTTGGACGGGTGGCGAAGCTCAATTTTTATCGCAATATAAATGTTGCGCTCATAACTTTTTTTCATCTGTAGATTGAGTTCATTGCACTTGTCAGCCAGTCAGCCGGCGGCATGCAGCAGCGGCCACGCGGCGTATGCGCAATATTTGCTGGGTGTGCAGCATTTCTTTGGCACTTGGCTGGATTCGCCGTTGGCCGGATGGCCAACGCAGTCAGCTGAACTTTGACAGTGCTGGGCTGTAATTTATGACTTGTTTTACAGCACCCACACACACACACACACACACACACACACACACACACACACACACACACACACACACACACACACACACACACACACAGCCGCACCCACACATTCACTTAGCAATACAGCATCGATAGATGGCGCCACTCGCGATCTAGCGAGTTGAAATATTTATAGAGTTTCTTTTGGTTACATTTTTGTAGATTCTACTCTGATGTCGTTTTATCTAAGTAACACGCCCATGCCCACGCTCACGCCTACGTACCACACAGCCATGGTGGCCCGGCTCGCTTAGTCAACAGTTGACACTGCTTTTGTTTATGACATGTCCCCTCATTCATTTTAATTAATTCCTGCTCCCATTTTGCGCCCATGGCAATGACGTCGCAATGTAAACAATAAAGAAAAAAATGCGCACAAAGAAGGGCCAGCCAGGACGTCAAGTGGCTGGACGAACTCAGACTTCGCCATAGAGTCCGACATGGATACGGACACGGATATGGACATTGCTGAGTGCCGGTCTTATGTAAAAATCACGGAGGCGTTTATGCTGGCCAACTATTTTTATCTTCATTTTTATACTCATTCTCGACGCTTCCTTACAAGTTGCCAGCTATGGTTGAGATGTCCCAGTCGTGGCCACTGGGACGGGGGCACTATTGACGTAGTTTATGGAGCCATTTATGACGATTCAACATTTTTATTTCAACCGCACAGTGCACAGTGGAGCAGAGGCAGCCGCAACTTAAATTTACTGCTTGCAAAGCCGCTGCGCCGGTGTGGGCAAATAAAAACAAAGGCACCCACAAGGCAATCTTTGAGGGAAGACAATGCCAAAACAGCGGAAAATGTATATGGAGAAGGCAGCCATAGATAAAGCTTAGATGCGCACAGCGTATCGAGTTTCTATTATCTCTGGAAAACGTCGCGACGTCTAGGAGTCGAAAAGTTTTCACGCAATGGGCGGAGGAACTTAAAAACAAAAAAAAAAAAAAACAAAAATAAGGAAAAAAACATAAATAAATATAGCAGCGCACAAAAACATAAAGCAAAAGCGCCCGAAGCAGCAGCAGCAGCAGCACCGAGAGCGAGAGCGGGACCAAGAGCAGGAGCAGGAACAGTGACTGGAGCAGCCATGCCATAGTATACGAGAGCACCATCACATAATGAAGAGCGCGTCATTATCCTAAAGATACATAAACAATACAACAGCAGCAACAAAAACAGACAGACTAGCTTTCGCTAGCTATGGCTTTGGCAGTGCGAAACTATGCTCAACTATAAGCCAAGCAAGCAGCTACAATAATAAAAACAATAAGAAGAGGTTACAAAGCAAGCGAGTGGAAAATACGTTTGCGTTGTTTTTGAATTTTTTGAATTTTTATTATTTTGTTTTATTTTACGTTTAATTACCAGTTCTTTGAACTCGGCAAAACATAGCTGCTATCGAAAGTTTCCCAGGTAACACGGCTTATAAAGCGTACCAAAACTTTGAAAATCTGGTGTATTAAATATGATAATATTGTCAGCACTTTTATATATTATCTAGAAAGCACTTGATAAACAAATTTGAATGCTTTTAATCGCTGATTTTATTAAATTCGTATCGCATTCCAATTTCGAACCAACTGTTCATAACTTCAGCCTGAAGCCATAGGATAAATTAATAAATTCATTTACTAGTTTATAACAGCTAGTTACATATATGTGAATACACGTGAGAGGGTATTGCAATTTTATCTTGCCATACATAGCGAAAAATATAAATCATTCATTTATTTATTATACACTGTGTCGCCAAGTAACTATTGTCGACATATATCAAAATAAAACAAAGTTCAAGACTTGGACGCTAGTTGAAAGTCTGAAAGTAATTAGAAAAAGTAAATGAAATAATTAAAATATTTAAATAACACCTGCTAGTTCGGCAAGCTATGCCAGGGTCCGTAATTCCCTGGAGGTAGCCTGAAAACTAATATTTTTTAAGACAATTTATCTAATCACGGCTTAAACAATTTAGACGTGTTCGTTAAGCCGCCGGTGCAAACTATGGCTATCGGCAATGTATATTTCAAATATGTGCTATCGATGTCCTGCTATTACATTTTCATTGCGGTATTCAATTTTAAATTATGCAGTTTAAAAATTGAAAAATTGAAAAATTAAAAAAAACAGACATCATATTTTAGATTGAGTGTTACCTTAAATACTTGAAAATTGTGGAATATCCGCCATTGAAACTTAACGATGCTCGCGCAAATATATCAACAATATTGATAATATTATCGACGGCGCAATGCTTGTCCCTCGGTTATTGATTCTTCGATAGCCCAAAGCTACATCTTCTCTGTTTTCTTTATGTAGTATACTTGCATGTGTGTTTCGCATACCTGAATGAAATGTTTTCTATTTTTTTGTTTTTATAAAACTTGCAATTTGCTTAAAATAGCAAATCTCAATTGAAAAAATCTACTGACTGTAGTAGCAATGCTATGCAATGTATATTTTACGTGTGGAAAAATTCAAATTTATTATGTCAGGCATTTGATACGATATTTGCCCATGCTGAGCATTTATTATGTTTTATATTTTAATTAAATTTGATAGCTGGTGGCACAATGCCACATCCGAGGACGACCCTTCACTGTGTGCAGAAAATGTTCCTGGCTTGCAATTAACTGGAGATAGACCGCATATTTATGCTGCATTGGTTAAAATACTGGATAAAATTGCGTTTGTAATTTGCAAATATAGGGTTTATTGAGCAGAAGTAAAAAATGTCAAATGCATGCGGAAACAGTCATGTGGTTGTTGGCAGAGGCACCACACGTCAATCCCAAAGGAGGGGTTACCGGGACCTGAGGGAGGTGAGGAGCAGCCACAAGTGTTCATTTGTGTTAAGCTTGCAAAATTGTTTTGGTTATTATTTTGCTCCGCACGCTCAACATGGCGTATGAGTGATGTTTATATGCAAATTATGCAAAATGCATATTAAAAAATATATGTACAAAATACAAAAGGGGCAAAGCTCGTACGCCTGTTCTGGGTACCTCTTTTTTTTTGGTTGGTTGCTGCTAAAAATGTGAGCCAAGAGCTTCTTATGGATTAAGCATGCCAGCAATTTTGGCCGCACTGCAACAAAGAGAAATCTAAAAAACAAAAAATAATAATAATAAAAGGTGTATGAGCAACAACAACAACAAGACCAGCAGCTACAAAAATATTTAATAAATTTTACTACCAAACAAGAGCCGAGCAAACCTAGAGTCATAAAAAAATACAGTTGTATACACTGTTTGCAAACGTAAAAGGGGTTTATTGGGTTTGTGCAATATACGCGTAATTACATTTTGTATTTTTGTACGAATGTTTCCTCTTCAGATTGAGACTAAATAAACTTGTTATTTTTTACAAATTTTAAGTAATTTGTAATATATATTTACAATTGCATATATAAAAAACTTAAAGATATTTGTGTGGTAAGACACATATTATTCTCACCTCGATCACTCTTAAATTATGAATAGTTTTCCGCACGCGTTTTCTGCTGTTATAGCCATAGAGTATCTGGCAGTCAGCAGATTTTGACTGCAACTTTTATACTTTTTTGGTTGCTTTGAATGTAGTTGTTCAGCAAGCGCCACGCCGAATGTTAATGTTAGCTGCTGTTGCCGTCGCAGCTGCAGCAAATCTGTTGCAAGCAATTCAGCCCACGGCCAGTTTAGGGGCGTGGCAAGGCGCTTATGCCGGGCATGTCAATAAAATTGAAGTGCGTCAACTGTGACACGTTGACGTTGAAGGCGGTGCAGATGCTCATGTTGATGGTGATGGTAACTTGTGACTGCCGACGGTGACTGGCAACGGATGTTTGCACTTTATGCATGGCACATTTGGCTTTAATGTGGCATAATCACCAAACAATTTCATTTCTCACACTCACAGCCACAAACGCCATTGTCGTTGTCTTTTGTCTGTTTGCTGTTGGCTTTCGGTTGTTGGCTTTCTGCGAATGTCAACAATTTTGCAGGCTGCACGCACAAACATGGCAAAGCGCATTTGAGGAGCAATTCCTACCCCCACACATACACTCTTGCCCCTCCTGTGCGGTGTGTGTGTGTGTGTTTCGGGTCACTTAAGTTTTATGTGGCGAAACGCGTTACCAAATTGCGTTCAAATTGCGCACACAGATAACAGTTTTTCATTACGGCACATAAAAGTGTTGCCTGCTTTTGTTGTTGTTGCTGTTGTTGGCCCGGCAAATTGCTATGCCAACACGTGCTTCACTTTGCAGCTCATGTCAGCAGACTGACAGGGCAAGAGAGCAACAGGCGCTGCGGCGTTGTCCAGCTTGCGGCAGTAAAACAGCCCACCCCTTCCCCCTTCCCCTTCCATCAAGCTCCACTGACCCACTCGTACATTACTGTAGATTTCCATTCCTCTGACGGCGCTCGATTCTCATTCGTCAGCATTGTCACATAGCCGCTGCTCGGGCCAAGCACTTAAACGGGGGGTGCTGGTAGCCGCCTATAGCTAGTTATAAGTTGGCTTATTTAAGCACTGGCGCCAGTTGTCATTATAGCCAGCTCGTCAGCTTCAGACAAGTTAATTTTTCAACTGCCTAAGCGGTCGGAAGTGACTTCCGGACTCCCGACTCGCGATGGTCCGCACTGATTTAAATATGTCGCGTATGCAATAAAAAAAGAGGCCACAATGGCAATATTTTGTTATGCTAAGGCGAAGCGAGATTGATTGGCGCCCGACTCGAGTGTCTGTCTCTGCGACTTTGCATGTGTGTGTGTGTGTGTGTGTGTGTGTGTGTAAGTGTCTGCTTTGCAATTTACCAGCCGAAGTTCAGACTGGGCGGCATTGTGTAGCATGCTTTTAGGCGCTGACAATGAGCAACTTTTGTGCTTATCATGCGTGCCAGTTTCGCAGACGTTTTAATTGAAAAATACTTAGCAAACTCTTGTCGTTGTTTTCCTAGTTGTCGTAGTCATAGCCGTAGTCGCCTCCGCCGTCGCCGCAGCCGTCGTCATCGCAGTCAAAGTCTCCTCCAAGTTCAAGAGAGTGTCAAATGGCAAACACTTTAACTGGAGTTGGGAGCTCAGCCTTAGCTGTGGCAGCCACTGGCGCTGCCACAGCCGCTTGAGTGCACTTAGGACACGGCGGCAGAGCTGCAGGTGTGAAATGCACACGCATGCCATGGAAGCGGCAGTGAGATAGCGTTGCCCTCAGTAAATAAACCCAACTTGATTTTAATTGCTGGCTTAAGCAGCGACAACGACCGTCTCATATACCCCATAGACCCGAGGGCAGCACTCCACTAAAATTGTCCTAGTAACCTAAAACATGACCAGGCTAACACTTAATTGCGCTCTTTCGCACTCTCGCTCTCTTTTTTTCTCTTTTCGACAGCGCTCTTTAGTTTTGCTCTTATGCTGTGGCGGATGCTATAGCAGGTATTTTTAATTTAGCCAGGATTATGACAAGCTTTTAATTTACAAAACTTGAACCCCACGCTAGTGTGTGTGTGTGTGTGTGACTGCGAGTGAGTGTGAGTTCGTGAGTGTGTTTAGTTAACGTGTGTTCAGGTTTGACTTCAACTGTGGCCGTGGCCACGCATCACGTCCAGTTCATGGCTGGCTGCACGTTTTACTCTTTCTTATTACGCGCTCGTAAAAAGAAACTGCTGCCCTGTCTGAGCTGCCAGAATTATTTCCATTTACTTAAACATTGCATACATCTACACACACATACATATACATATATATATATAGATATAGGTATACTTATGCTCTTGGACCTGTTTGTCACTGCCATAAAGTTGGCAACAAATTGCTGGGCGGCGTGTGCGTTTCTTGATGTTAATCCTTTGGCCGAGCGCTAACACTTTGACACGCACGTGTCGACAAAAAGTGCCGCATACATTTTTAAGTGATTAAAAAAGTACCACCCACACACACACACACACACATACACAGGGGGCGGGGGCGTGCGAAAGACAATAAGCGAAAACATTTAAATGCGCGCAACGTGCAAAATATAAATTGTTGTCAAGCCGAGAGGGCCCAAACCAATTGCAAGTCAAAAGCCACAACTAGCCGCTTATCAGCGGCTGAAACATTTGGCATTGGCACACAGCATCCACATTCCACTCGGCATTCGTTGCTTTTCAGTTTTCGTTTGATTTCATGTTGTTTCGTTGCGCACGATTCCTTCGTCATTCGTTCGTTCGTTTGGCGTTTTGGCGCCGTCGGCAGCGCTTCGTTTCTGCGCTCGTTCGACTGCAATCAGTTTGAATATGTCTTTCGTGCGGTTCGGTTGGCTATTGTAACGCTGTACGCTAAACGCGCCCTAATCGCGTTCGTTCCACTGGGAACCGTCAATCTTTAAAAGTAAACAACAACAATTGCATGCAAGAGCATGCGAAAACTAACTAACATTCTAATGTGCAGTGTTTCAGTACAATCGTCTAAAAAGTTAAACAATACAATTGCGATTATATTGTAGTTTATAACACTGGGCTAGCTGTACTACGACTTTAACTTTTATTTGCCGGCTTTTATGAACTCTCCGTAACTTAAGACTCGCTAATAGCTTGCATTGATGAACTGTAGTACGATGCGCGGCCTGCATGATAAAAACACAAGCGTAGTAATCATCGATATTCAAAACCCTTAAAGAAAAGCAACAGCAAAAGCAAAAGCAACTGCCGACAGACCCAGACCCAGACTATACCTGACCTTTGAAGTCTCTCAGTCTGTAGCTGCGTGTGCGTGGCTGCGTGTGTTTGTGTGTGTGTGCGTGAAAAAGTGTGAAAAAGCGCAAAATAAATATTAAAAGCGAAACGTGCATGGATTAGAAAGCATAACCCGCAGCAGCAGCACGAGAAACTACAACAACGTAAACAGCAGCTACTAAAATAATACCAATAAGAACAACAACAAGGAGCAGCATCCACAGCGCCAGCTTATTGAAACAGCTCGGAAACAGGTTAGTATTGGAAGCATATAGCTGTTGTTGTGTTAGCCGTGGCCTCACGCGACGGTTCAATGCGCCCTCGCCGTGCTTTATATTGCCTTTCATTTAAGCTTTTCTCAACGTCACCTCTCCACCCAACCCCCGTCTGAGTGACTGACTGACCCCTTTTCCCACTAGATGCACGCGCGCTGTCGCATAATTTAAGCAAAGTTTTCATTTGCATTCGACCACAGCTCGGCTTTCATCCCGTATCTCTGCTGAGAGTGCGGTTGTTCTATTCTGGGCTTTGCATTGGGTATTTTCGGTTCGACCGCACCTGCCCCAAGCGACCGCTAATGCCACACATGCAGCAACAATCAGTTGACACCGCAGTGGCAGCCTGCCTGCCTGCCGTGGGGGCAGCCCCCTTCTGCTGGGCCAAGCATCTTGATTTATGGCAATCGAAGGCGTCTCTGGCCACACTGGTGGCTGCTGTCTCTGTACGGCTGGCTACCTGCTATTTACATATCCAAGTGTCTGCTCACAAATTCCGTCCGACTGGAAACTAAATAATTATATGGCGCAGTCCCTGCCTCGCCAGGCCCAGTTCCCTGCTCCCTGTGCTCCTCTGTGTTTCTAAGACGAGGACCTGAGCAGAGTTTAACGAACATTTATGCTCGTGCAGTTGTTTATGCTAAGCTCGAGTTATGTGCCACTTAAGAGGCGTGGCAGCAACAGCAGCCAGCTAGGGCACATTTGCCAGCCGCACTCATACGCCATGTGGTACATGCTCAGAGCACAGAGCACAGAGCTCACAGCAGCAGCAGCAGCAGCCACATCCTCATCAAGAATGAATTAAAAGTTATTTTAAATTCGTGACACTCGCCTAATTTTGCATGTCTGTTGCTGCCGCTGCTGCCGCTATGCTCAAGGGCTCTGTGTCAGGACAGTCGCATGGCAGTCAGCAGCTGACACCTGCCAGACAGCCTCCTAGTTACGCTTGTGACTGTATCACACTCACAGTCACAGCCAGAAGTCAGTTGGAGTGAATTAAATTTCAAATGTTTCTTAATTTACTTTTTCGGTTTCGCGTTGACAGTTCAAATTGCTATAACAAATTTTCTAACGTTACGCATGCCATTCATTCATTTCACTTTGCACTCCCACACACACACACACACACGGACTCACTTGCTCAGTGGGGAGCGCACATGCATAAGTGAAATATTATGTACAACTGTCGAGTTTGTTTTCTTTTGCTTTTTTGCGCTTTTTTCGCGTGTTTTTTCATTTTTTTCCTTCTTTTTTTTTTTTGTGTGAAAATAAATGAAGCCATTCGAGCGCAATCAGAATTTCGCATTAAAGCGCGCCACACACGCATTGGCATTGCGAATTGATGACAGCACCACGCACATATAGGAAACGCATAAGAGCCAGATGCGAGGGTGCCAGAGGGGGTGCTTCGAACGTTGGGTTTTCGCCTGTCGCTGTGCTGTGTTGTTGTGCCAGGCACCGAAAAGCACTGTAGAATGGTAGGCTGATTGCCACAAACGCAACACTAAATCCCAGCGATTGATTTTGCAATTGAGTGTACGGTTAAGCCATTCATTGGCAGTAATAAGTCATGAGTCCAGCACTGGCTCAAAAGGTAAAGCAATGAATATTGAACAGCTTTTTATTTAAAGCGAATAAGACAACTTTTTATTAACAGCACACGTACTAATTAAAGGTCTGTTGAAAGAATCAGCAGAAAATATTTTCCTTTAACATACATATAATATAGTAGCTAAATGATAAAAACTGCAGCATATAATGGTAGAGTACCGTAACAGTTACAGAAGTGATAAACTCGTATAGTTTCGTTATGTGTAAACTCACATAGAAAAAGCTTTAAATTTTTTTTCATAATATCAATATATACTTTTTTATTGCTTTGATTTGAGATACTTAACTTCGACTTATTCATAAGCAGAGGCATGAACAATTTTAATTTTAATTTTACGTATATAATTAGTAAATTCAATGGAAACGTTCAATTCTATGTGAATTCTATTGTTAGAAAATGCATTTTATTTTTAAATGAATTTGCATAATTACGTAAAACTCTTAGATTTTGTATATTTCGTGCTAAGCTGAGAATCTGATGGAGAGGGGCTTATTGCAGTGCTGCGTTGCCACAAAGTGTAAAGTGCACACGGTGGCAACAACCGAAATTAAGTTGCTTTTTCGCATTGCATACTTTGCGGCCGACACGCAAATCCTCCGGTCTGACGCACTTGAGAACTTAGTTTAACGAGGCGAAACAAGTGGCTGCCATCAATTTGTATCTGTATCTGCAAATGTATATTACATCTGTGTCTGCAGCTGTAGCTGTATTTGCCTGTCTACTCGTGAATTTGTCTATTTGCCTGTGCCGCGCAGTGCTAAAAAGCGTTTACAATTTTCAGTTAACTCGAGATGCAAACAAAATTACCGCGCGCAAAGTAAATAAATACTCGCACTTAAGCAACTTTTCTAGAACTCGTTCGACAGCTGCTTTGCTGGCGTTTTTGTAAACAGCGCGCAAATTGAAATTAAATGTAGTGCAACTCAATTATAACTTATTGCAGGCACTGTGCTTGGCCCAACGGAAACGGATGCGTGACAACAATTTTTGTTTTTGGTTTTTTTTCTTTTGTTTCGCGAATGATCTCTCTGCTTCAATTTCTGCCGCACTTAGACGCTGCCACAAAAAATGCTTCAATAAAATGAAATTAGTGTCAAAACGTTGCAACTTCAACCGGCTCATCCAGCTTGGCCCGGCCTGTCAAATTCACTTCCATTTGCACGGCAAGTGGCATGCCACTGGGCGTTGCTACGCGCAACTCTTGAATTTTGGGCGAGAGACAGACGTCGACGACGGCGACGGCGACGACGCCGACGCCGACGCCGACGCCGACGCCGACAACGAATGATGGGCAGCATCCCGCCTGGCCTGGCCTGGCCTGGCCTGGGAAGTGGGCGTAATCGTCCCGCTCGTTATCCGGACAGCCGGCGGCATTTGTAGCAGCTACAACATTTTGCTATGTCCCGTCGTTAGTCCTAGAATTGCAGCTGTTGTTTTTGTTGTTTTTAGGTTGCCATGGCATTTTAGTTGATTAGGGCTGCAATGTGAAAACAACTCAAGTGATGAGCCTTGCGATTGCCTGCAAAGCGGTGGCTTAACACAAGTACTTATCTATACAAGTTATAAAAAAGTTTGTTATGTAATTATCTGATCTCCAGTGAAATCTTACTATTGCTGTGTTTTCTGTAGTCGTTTTCCAGGTTTGTTTGTAAGACTAACTTTGTTGCCTAAACAGATTCTTCCTACTCTGATTTCATTAGAAAAGTACAGGGTATAAAAAGCAGAGCCGCAGCGCTGAATGAATTTGATGAAGTGGTTGCAAAAACAGCTGCAACAGGAGAAAGGAAGCGCGGGTGGCTGCTAAAAAAAATTTATTCATTGGCTAAGGTGAGCGGCGTTGTTTTTGCCTTCCGCTCTTTGCAACTTGTTTACCATTGAGTTCTTTTTGTTTTCTTTTTTATGCTCTTTTTCCTGCTTACAACGCGCTGCTTTTGCTTACAAATTGAATGGGTTTTGGGCAAAGTGCATTGCCCCGCAGCAAAAACAAGAAAAACAGCTACAATGGCCTAGATGAACTGCATTGTGGGCGCGCGTAAATGAAGTGCAGACCGTCCTGGGTCTGGGCCTGGTCTGGGCTTGGAATTGAAGAGCAGAACGTGGTCGGGCTTTGATTAACTTCAATCAACGCTGGGGTATCTATTCAGAATTAAAATTTATTGCCAATTTGCGGCAAATTCGATTAACCTTAAGTTCGCGAGCACAAACGCAGAGCAAAAGCAAAGCAAAGCGGAGCGGAGCAAATTGAGGCGTACCGAAGCGGGAAAAACACTCAGCCGGACATGAAAGTGAGCCTGGGAATTTAAATCCAATAGATAAAGACAGACGGCCTAGCCGGGCACACAGGGCAGGGCCCAGTGTTTGCCTCAAACTGAAAGTTGAAAAGCTGTTGAAGTTTATTGGAAAAATATTCAAATCACGTGGGTGGTCTCAGCTCATCGGCTGCCAGCCACCAGCCACCAGCCAGCAGCCCAGTGATAAAAAACGGCTAAGAAATTACTTATAGATTGAATGAAATTGTCTGAGCCCGGCCAGGAACCAGCACGGCCCGAATGGCTATGCTATATTTTTGATCAATTTAAATACTAGGCTAAGACAAAGAAATCTCTAATGGCGGCGCCTAAGCCTTGGCTTTAGAGTGCAGGCCCTTGGTGCCCAAGAATATATTTTTAGCGAAGCTAAGTAATTAAAATCACAGTCAGTCTGCCATGCGAATGGCTAAATGATGAGCTCGAACTGCGGCGTTAGCCGGCCGAAAAACTTATCTAATAAGTGTCAGTCGGGCCATGACAACCGGCGCAACAGCAACACGGCCTAAACGCCAATACGGCCTATATAGTCCATATTAACGTGCTGCGGCCGAACTGGCAACTTGTTTGACCAAAAAAGTTTCACTTTCACTGGAGTTGTGATCGACTGGGAGGGGGTCTTTTATCACGTTTGGGGCGTTGGAAAATCAATGCCAATAAATCGCTTGACGCCTGTTCAGGCTTGTTTATAGCACAGCGATTTATGCGCCGCATATTTATTTATGAACAACAATTTGCCGGTTGCTTTAAGGCCACGTTGATGCCCAGACACCGAAAGGGCCGACTTCTCCAACAAGAGAGTGGGACAAGCAGTCGTAAATTAGCAGTGGCCAGCAACAAATGTAAATAGTTCAATAACAAAGGCAATACCAATTCCAATACCAATACTAATAACAGTAACAAGCTGCAAGCCCAACCGCTCCGCGGGCCTTGGCCCCCGGGTTGGGCTCAAACGCTGTCTGGGGCCGGCAATAACAAGTTGACATGTTTTATTTATGGCGCAAACGTAGACGACAAGCGACAAACGACAAACGACATCGAGAGTAGCTGTTAAAATTGTTTTAATTTTCTGTGCGTACAACAAGAAAATGAACAAGCTGCTGTCACAGTCACTAGGTCAGAGGTTAGAAAGTCATAGAAGTGCTGCCATTTCAGCCGTTTTCCAGTCAAATGTTAGCCAATTTTAGTTAACTGCATCGTTTAACTGTATCTGAAATATAGTAACTATAAAACTAGTTGAAAAGATTTAGAAAATGTATCGTATTTATAGATTTAAAAATAATAATTACGGAATTATTAATAGAGTAGACTAGAGTCGAATTTCAAGTAAAATAAATAATAAAATAATAAATAAATAATTTATTATTTTAAGAACTTAAGGATAGCCATACAATTTAAACTGGTCCAACATGTTACTTTGCCCTGTTATCGAGGCCTTTTCTACTTCAGTTGATTTATATTGAAAACTATTTCAACTGCGCCCTAATCGATTATACCTGGTTGTTATAAGAAAGAGTTTATAGCAAGAAGTTAAATTTCCAGTCTGCTTCGTAGATGTTTCCAAAAGTGATCCGAGCGCAAACACATTTGTATTGATGTGAAACCCTTTAGAATCGCTTAAAAATCATTCTTTAACCGAGCTTGATAGAAGCTTTTTGTGAAAATACTTTATTCATTTTTAAAAACGTTTTGACCCACTTTTATTTGGTCTTGGACTGACGTTATTTTCAGCACTTAAACATGTTATATGGCCACACTCCACAGATGCATGCAAAAACTTTTAAATTGATTTAATCAAAGCGAAAAAAACTAATATTTTATCAGTGACACACAGCGATTAGCGATTATTTAGAAAAATCCGTAGAACCCCACTAGATCAAAACAGGTGTATTTATTTGCTATTCCATTTGTAAATACACCGAATTAAATGTAAATATTTACGCGATTAAAATTTAAAATTACCTATTTTCTACTTACAAATTTTAAATTTGTATCAAAATGAAAGCATATTTTACAAGTTTTGGGTTATCACAGCACATGATAGCACCGTAGCTCAGTTTTATAAAAGTTTCAGCTGCTTTACGGCTATTTTGATTGGCATTTTCCTTATTCACTTGGACATATTTCACTGGCGACATCTCTGCTCAGAGCGAGGGGAAACTTACATAAACAAACATGACTGCAAATGAGTGTCGCTGTTCTAGTTGTCGCCGATGTTTTTGTTTTTGCTATTGTTATTATTGAAATTGTTGTTTCTGTTGTTGTTTAAGTGACCAGCGGCCAAAACGCTGCTCGACCCGATGTAATAATTCAATTGCGCAGAGCACGGCGGCAGCTATAGCCAAGATTGATGACGCGCATAGAGAGCTGCTTTTGGCGACATTTGTGTGACGTGTCGCCAGCTTCTTCTTGAATTATGTATATGTGTGAGTGTGTGCGTGTGCGTGCATGTGTGTTTGCGTGTGCGTCGAGGCGCAAATGTTCAAGCTGCAAACTTTGTCAAGTTTGGGTAACAAAAAACAAAAAGAAATGAAGAAAATAGAAAGAAACATAGAAGAAGGCACGTAAAGCAAAGCCAAAGTCAGCACTGGGTTTAAGTTGGCTTTGAGAGCGGCAAGTGGCGCATAGCCATTGCCATCGAATCATACTTACTTATACACACTCTCAGCCAGCCAGCCAGCTAGCTAGCTAGGCCAAGCATTTATACGCATTAAAGCGACAGTCAACTTTTTGACCAACTTTGCCTCTCTTTTGGTAAAGTTATCAAAAATTCCACTTGCGCCGTGAATCAAGTGCCATTTACTGATTGTACAACGGCGACAGCCTCTGAGTTAGAGGCTGGGACTGAGGCCGGGGGCTGGAGTCAACAGCAGGCTGTGAACAGAAAGCAGCTCTTAATCCGCTTCACATTTTATCAGTACTCTGACACTGCCTCAACGTGTTTTTGTGTATGCATGTGAGTGTGCGTGTATATATCTGTGATCACGCGCATTCATAAGTTGGCCTAAGCCTGGCCTGAAGCGCTTTTAAGCGCTCTTAGCGCACAAACTTCCCGTTCAGAGTGGGACTGGGGCCTATACTAAATCGACGCCTAATGCCACAGCTAATCCCTTAACTACAACATTGACAACTGCCGCATGTTGATTGTATGCCTGGCTGCCCAGCCATAATGAATTAATCGAAAACCTGCATTTGGGACTCGACCTACAACTGACACTTAACTATTCCACAAACGCATTTTGTTTGTTGCTGCGGGAAAGTATTTACTAGCTTTTATTCTCTAAGTGTTGTCCAGCCCTATTCCACTTTGCACACGTGGTTATACTATATTATGATACGTATTTAACGATTTGTCGTCTAAAATCGTTTCATTGTAAAATTGTGCAGATCTGCGGACATCTTGATCGATTGGGAAAGGCAAAAAGCGAAAGAAAAGTGCGCACACACAAACGACTATCACCATTGTTGTTAGAATAGATGTTTTCTTTATTATGATTTTGGTATGCTCTTTTTTTCTCAATCAAATATAAAATGTTTACAAATTTTCAGTATTTGAGCTACCGATCTCTGGCTAGTCTACCCGAAATACTTATAGCTAATTCACGCAGTCCTCTGACGTGTTCACAGATAACTATTCGTTTCTCACATACAAGTAAATCAAAATTTCATTTACAGTGTTATCCGATATTATTATTAAGTGTAATATAGAGACATCGCCTGATGTCCATGCATGTATGTTTGCATATGTTTGTATTTGTATGTTTATCTACGCCTGACTAAAATTTAGGTATATGTTTGTAAACACATTAAGTACATGTCATCAAATATTATGTCTACTTGAATATCTCGTTTGTGCACTGTCGATTCTTTCATTCTACTCTGCTTCTTTTTCAATTTTCATAAGCTTTTGGATTTCTCGGTTCATTTTTACAGAATACATTTTTGCAAAATTGTTAAATTTTTGTCCTATTTCTCAACACACACACAAACAAATTGTTGATGAAGTTAAATAAAAAACTTTGTGCATATGAAAAGCCGATAACAACAACAGCACAAATTGCTCCCGAAACGTGCTGTTAACAAATATTGCGCATACGTCTTCCTCTTTCTGCATGTGCATCGAGAAGCAAAAGTAAGCTGGGATTTTTGGGTAAAATCAAAAATCAAAAATCAAGTCATTGCCTTAAACTAACGCAAACATGGGACCCGGCCAACAGACTCGGCTTGCAGCTAAGCATTTCCTCAATTTGTTGGTGAAATACGTTCTGTGCCAAGAGACTTTTACTGGTTGTTGGTCGTTGGCTGCTTTTTGTGGCACCAGGGCAGCATATTATGTAAATGTGGCAAGTTTATGGGGTTGTGAGTACGCTGCGTATGGCTGGCATGTAAGTTTAAAGTGAACTTTGGCCATTATTATACATGGGCCTATACAAAGGCAGCTTATGCGAGTGGCCGACCAACCGAGCGACCGACCGACCGTGCCCAAAAGATAGCCAACAAAAATATTGCATAAATTTTGCTTGGCTAGCGCCCGAGCACAAAGCTAACTAAGTGACAGTGAAGGACATGCAGGCAGCTCAAATAAGCAGAAAATGGACAGCACGCCCAGTCGAAAGGGGGAAGGCTAACAAACAACAACTACTCATGTAGAGTCAGTTGAGTTAACAATTGCAATTTTTACATTCAAGTTCTGCCAGCTCTGCAGCTCTTTGCGTTGTGCACTTTTTACTGCTTTCCTATCCACTGACAGATAAATCAATCAAATAATTTTTTCTGCATATTCGCATGGCAAACTATTGCTGCGAATCGTACACATGTGCAAAATCGAAATGTTATGTGCAGTCAAAGATTTCCAATTAAAATTCTCTTTTTCCCTGGTTTTGTTATCTCTCATTCAAAGCAAAAATTGCTAAATTAGCTTAAGGCTTTCTCTACGTGCGTATGTGTGTGTGTGTGTGTGCGTGTGTATGTGGCTATATGCCAGTAGTGCGCCTGGCATCAACTTTTGTATAATCGAAAAACTTTTACACTTATACAATGAAGCGCCAATGGGGCAATGATTTTCAACAAAAAAAAAGCCGCAAATTTTATGTGGTTATAACGATATCCGTCTCTAAGCCCTCCTTTTATCGACACTAGCACTACCAACTAATACCCTTCGGTAGTGCAAAAGTAAAATTCACTCCTTTGACGTGAAGCTTTGGATGCATAATTAATCATTTTGTTTGGCGGGTTTTGGAAAAAAGTTTTAACTAAAAATTGGCATCAGCATCAATTTTAATTTACCCGATCGGGTTAGGAAAGTCGGGTCGGATGTTGACAGCCTTAATTATACAATTAGCTTGCTTTTTGCCAGCTGAAAGGGAATTGGCAAATCCTGCGGCTGATTGCCAATAATCAAGTATACGCCACTTGGGGGGCGAGCACACAGAGAAAGTTTGGAGAGCCGCGTGATTTTCGTTTTTCGCTTTTAGTTAACAATTTGTCTTGAACTGTCGCTGAATATTGCGTATTTTAAACAATTTGCGGTCGTATCAATATTTACCGAATGTGTTTTGAATATAAAATGAGGCCGAAACCCGTATAAAAGGGAGACGGCAAGCAACCAACCCTCGATCACCACGACGTGTAAATTCATTAAAAATTTGCTGCCACAGAAACGAAACATGGTGCACAATACACAAATCCGCAACGCAAATAAAAATGTTTGCGGCCTGAAAGTGAAACAGAAAACTTGTGCGATAAAAGTCCCCAATGCAGAATGGCGTTTGGCGTGGAGAGGATGCTAAACGAACTATTTGAGCGTCTATAAATAAACACGGAAACCCATTGGAGAAACGTTTTTGGGACTACAGACATAAATCGATTGTTATTTATTTTGCTTTAGCAATTTTTCCAGCCCAAGTGTTGCTTTGCGAAGATAAAATATATTGAAGGCCTTAACCCTTTTGTTGACCCAATACAGCAGTTGTTTAAAAAATATCTTGCTTTTCTGAATACCCTTTTTGCTCACGACCTTAAATTTTATTTATGCATTTTTAAGCTTTAAAACTTGAATTTTAACAATTTTCTTAGAATAAAATTGAGTTTTATTCTTCAATACGCAATAATTTTATATATTTTAGTACTTCATTAATTTGTTTTTGTAATTTATGATCCACAATTTAGTTTGTTTAAATTAATTTACGTGAGGGCATTCGAAGTGTGACTATATCACTTAAAAATTCGCTTTCTTGTTGCTTTATTTATGTATACCCAGTTTGCCAAAAATTCGGGTCAACATTATGGGCAGCGATGCTTCTAAATATGCTTAGGAAGGTGGGGGGCTACAACCCCGGGTCAGAGTGCGTGTTGTCTCTAGTTGTTTGAAGGCAGCTGCTGCTGCTATTCGCATTGCTTTTGTGTCTGCCTTACGACTCTGAAATATCCTTTCACACAGAAAATTGCAAACAAACACACACGAGTTGCGAAAGCGCAGCGAATGAATAAATAAATAAGCCAGGGGCCTCCCCTCCATCCGCTCCCTAGGATCCTGGCTAGGGGTGGCGGGGGTGTGGGTACACTCGAAACATAGTCTGTGGCTGTGACTGAATCTGCTGGCATTTTTGGACAACGAGTACGGCAAATGAAATGCCGCGCAAGAATTTATAGAAATTTATTTGTTCGCCGCCCTGGCTACAAAGTAAACAAATCTAGAAACGTGCCCATGGCCTGGCCAGAGAAGAAGCGCACGGCCAGGCACAGGCAAATACACACACGCACGCACCCACCCAGATTTGGGTAAGAGTGTGTGTGTTGGTATGGGTGTGTGTGTGTGTGTGTGTGCGGCGTATCACACGGGACACGCACGCACATTTGCTGAAGCATGAAAGCGAGACCGAAATTAAATTTTCGTAAATTTGATTTGAAACGCGTGCGTGGAAATTCATTTAACGCACCTTGCTGCAGGTGATTGCAACAATTGAAACTGCTTTTTATATATAATTGCCTGTTTATGCGTCAATCAGGTTAGCCACAGGGCCTGGTCACAAAATACAGGCATGCGGTTCCATAATTGCTCCCCAGCCACGCCTTGGGCCCGTTGAGATTTTGGGCACGTTGTGTCACGTTCTTCAAAATATGAAACGTCTACTGATTTTTAATGAAGCAAACTTTTCGGCCAAAGGTACAAAGTCAGAAAACTAGCGCAGCCCAAACGCAAACACACAACACACAATATCCTCAAGCGGAGCGAGGAAAAATGATGGGAAAACGGACAAAGCAGAATGAAAAACTTCACAGCACTCTGATTAATACATACGTGCACTAAACGGGTCTTGTGCTCAGACCCCGTTGCTGTCACCTCCAAAAGTCCGGCAAGAGTGTTACGGTCATGTACGCAATAATTAAAAGTATCGAAACTTCGGAGTGTGTGTGTGAGCGTGTGTGTGCGCTTGTGTGTGAATGCGAGCACTTGTCGCATGGGCGCGCGGCTGGCCACTCTCTGCGGCTGATTGCAAATACAAAGATCGAGAGGGATGGGAAGTGGAGTTGCCTGGCGAAAAGATATGCCACGTTACGTATACGACATGTGGCCGATGGTCTCACTGCTGTGTGCGGTACGTGAGCTTTAACAATCGTATGGGATTCCTTGCTTCTTTTGCTGTGTGTACTCTGTGTATGCGAGTGTGTGTTCCAGTTGCCTGGCTAGTCAATTTAGGAGCATGGCATAGATTGCCAACACACGAAACAAAGCAAACGACAAATAAACAAACAAACGAACAAACGAACGAAACGTAACGTAACAAACGAAACGTAGCCATTGCCGTTCCCATTGTTGTTGCTGCTGCTGCTGCTGCTGCTGCTGCTGCACACGAAACGTGTGTATAAATAAAAACTTTGCGGCACTCGCCCGAAGCTGGATGGGGATCCCGGGTAGGGCTCTGAGTGGGAGATATCGAGATAGCCCCTCAGCCCAGTAGCCCATCAAGCGTGCGCTGCCCTTGCTAATACAAAAAGCACACTTAAGTTATTGTTACTGTTATTTAGTTAGTTTACGCCACTTTGTATTATGTGTGCGTGTGTGCGTATCTGCGCGCTTGAGTGTGTGTGTATGTGCTCTTTGTCTGTGACCGTATTTGCTTTTTATTGTTTGGCATTTCTTGCGATTCCCGCGCCACCGCCACCACAACAAAAACCAAACATCCAACCCGAAACCCACCGCTGGTTGAGGGTTACAGCTCCACATTGATTTGATTGATTTGCGCTGCGTCAGCTGGGCGCGTGTGTGGATAGGAAAAAAAAGCGAAAAAAATGAAATAATAAAAAAATAAGTAAAATAAAAGCGTCTGGCGCCAAAACAAACAAAAATGTGTGCACCAACTTGTTTGAAATTGAAAAATTTTAAAATACAGCCATAGGGGTGTACGTAAGCTCGACCCAATAAATGCTCAAAAAATATTCAGTTTAATGGTTAGATGGTATTAAATTTAGATAAAATATTAATATTGGTTGTATGCCATATAATTTTTTTAATTTAAAATAATTAACACGAAAAGTTCAAATATAATAATAAATATTCATTTATTATAATGAATAATAGGCTAGAATAAGAATCCATTCGATTTCGAATGCAATAAATACCTCAAAAATACAAAAATTAAATTTTTATTATTTTTACTCTAATATGAAATTTATAACATTTTAAAAAGTACCTTTAAGTAAATTTTACTTTACTTTAGCAATTATAAACGATACTTTTATTTGTGTGCAGCACAACTACGTTGAAAAACATTGAACCGCGATTCAAGGGTCTTTCACACAGCAGCTCAGGCACATTCCCAAATGTATACCCAACTGGATACAGATATATTGCATGGGCTTAGTTCCTTAGCTCTAGCTAGACTTCATTTTTTTTATTTATATATATATATATATATATATATTTAGCGCCGCTGTCAGCTACATGAAAATGTACTTTGCATGAATTTGTACATTGTGCTTGATTTTTTATTTATGCATCAAGCGGACCAACCAAATACGTCACATGGGTGTGCGTAAGCTGCAAACGCTGTGTGTGTGTGCGCACCTGCGTCTGTGTGGGTGAGGTCTGGCGCAGTTTATGCCACCTACTTACGGCCACTTTCAACTGAATGTCACACTCAAATTGTGATCTCTCATGCTATGTAGTGCAAAAAGGGATTTAAATAACATGATGCCTAGTTTCACTATAGCACCTAATAGGCGTGGGGTTTTTGCAATTTACAATTTATTTAAAGTGGTTCTTTGGCCTAAATATTTAATACATATATATATACAAACAATCATTTGGCCCAATATGTGAATACATAATATGTGAGTTTTAAGAAGGGAACCTAAATTAAATTTTCTGCCAGTAAAATATATATTTTTCATACAACTTTAATTGGACATTATCTTTTATTCTTTGACAAACAAACGCAAATATTTTATGAAAGCGTTTGTCACCACAAAATTCTTCAAAATTGTAATCGGCGGCATTGTCCAAACAAAATGTCGTTCACTCGTTTGCACAAAGCGAATCGGATAATGCATGCTGGCATCCTGTGAAGTACTTTTCACATTTCATTGTCCAAACGATTTGATTGAGGAACGGTGCATCATGGGGTTACCAGAGCGACGCCAAGCAGAGCAAAACAAAGGTAGCTGAGGGCAGGTGCGAAATGCGCACAAAGGAGCACTTACTTACCGTGTTTAGCAGCAGGACAGTTCATCGTGATGCGCCCGGGAAGCAGGACAATCAATGATGAGCTGGGCAAATGACAAATAACATGATTATCAAGTGAGCAGCAGAACAGGCACAAGCCCAAGCCCTGGCACAAGCAGCGGATGCCCACGGGCAGAGTCAGGCAGCGAGGCAGTGTCAGAGTCTGGCTGGCAATCCTCTTGGTGCTTGCTGCTCGGATGCTCTGGTGCGCTGGTCCTATGGGGCTGGCCGGGCCTCTAAGTTGTCGCAGTTAATGTTCACTGCGCAAACATTTTAATAAAAATGTCAGATTATGCCTGCTGACAGGTCGCGTGACACGCTGCCAGCGACAGGCGGCGTCTGCGATGGTGACGCAGCCTTCAAGTGTTCCTGGCAGGCATGCGCCCGACTGATGTATTTACGATGGGAGTGGAAATGGGAATGGGAATGTTATGGGTTAGAGTTGGAGGATGAGCCATGTTCTGCAAGTATGTGAAGCACGTTTTGCGATTTTCTGATTTTTCGCTGCAAAAAACCATTTGCGAGCCTTTGCTGCGCATCGGCTTACAGTTTAGTTTATTTGCGTGAAAATATTTAAAGGGGGGAGACGCGGCGGCAGCGACAGCGGCGCCATCAGAAATCAACGCATGTAGGCCTCATAATTCTGTCAGCGTCATAAACGCGTCGCCAGGCTCAACATGGCTGCTGCATGCGCCCGGAATAATAAACGACAATATCCAATTCAGCCCAAAACCCTCAGCCTCAACCTCAACCTCAACCGTGCACCGTGCACCGTGCACCGTTTACCGCTCACCGCCTGAACATATGTTCATGTGTTACATGCACACACGCACACAGAGACAGGCACGCTTTATGTTTTAATTTGATTTGATTTGTGTTGTGCAGGACGCCGTATGTGCAAATATTGTTAAGGCAACCAAATTTGATTTATCACGCGCGGTTCACTGCGTCCCCTGGGTGTAGGGTGGCAGAGGGACTGCGTGAGGTGTGGGTAACAACATGCCGCGGGCCTCTTAATTGGTTTTTGTGTGTGCGACTTTTGGCCATGCCAAATGCGACACCCATGGGGCGACAATTAGCTGCAGTCAATGGGCCACGCAGGGGAACGGCTGCCAAGGGGCGGGTCCGGGCATAAAGGGGCTGGCATGGGAAGTTGTTAAGTGGCCACAAGCAGCAACACCAAATAGTTGGCAAAATCTAAATGCCAGATTGTGGAGCAATTGCATAGCAAAAAGCGCTTGGCCCAGCTGCCAAGCAGGCAGGCTCTTAAGAGTAGTTCACACTGCTGCGAAGTTGACAGTTACAATTTAGAAATATTAAAATTTTAATGGATGCCTTGGAGATTTGCACTGCATTTTACAGGGTGCTCATATTGATATTTAGTTTAGTTTTTTTTTTATCAAACAAATAAATAAATGAAAAGAATACCTCACCTATATTTTATTCAGTTCGTATTGATTTAATAGTTTATTCAAAGTCAAAAAATGGTTTGGTTTTTTTCTTTTTAAATCTATTGGAAATCGCCTTAACGAGAATTAAAAGAGAAAAAATAGCGATTTTATTCTATTTTACCCACAAACACAAATAACGTTTTCACTTTTTGTTCTTGGATGCCACCAAACCATCCCCCAAATGTCTTCTTTAGCCAACTTCGAATCTAGCAATACTTCAATCAATTTAATGGGTATATCAAATATGCTAGTCAAGACTCTTGAGCCAAGCGTCTTGCTAACAATTTTCGGTTGGTGTGAACGCTGCTTAAGGAGCAGCTGCTCCGTTGGTGGCCCTTGGCCGCGCTTAGAATTTTACTGCAATTTTAATTATGCAGCAGGCGATGGCGGCGAGTCCTGGCTCAAGGGCGCGACGAGGTCGTCGGTCGACGGTCGAAGGGCAGTGCGGCTGGCAGCGACTGCGCGACTGAGAAATTAATAAAAAATAGCAAAAACTTTGCCTAGTGCATTACGAAATTGTGCGCTATGGGTGGTGTGGGCGGGTGTGGGTCCCGGCGTGGACGTGGGTGTGGGCCTTGGAAGGCTGACAAGGCAGCCGCCTTGTGGCTGAAATGCAGGCAGCTCTAACAGACAACTGCATAAAATGTAACGGGCCAGTCAGCGTCGGTTAGCCCCGTGGCGAGGCCCGGCAGCATTCAGAAACAATTTGCTGCAGATTATGAAAATTGCTTAAGAAATTAAATTGCTGCAACGGGTCGCGGCTTGGGGTTTGAAACGGTGGCTGAGACGAGGCAGGAGCGGGGGCTGGGGTTCCAGCCCCTCTTAGCACAATGGGTTGCGGTCGCGTGGGCAACGGCAAATTTGCATTTCCATTTGTGGTTTTCGCCAGGTCGGTGGTGGCGGGCAGTGCCTTTGATTTGCCTGGCACGTAGCGTAAAGGCAAATGGGCAAAAAGGATTTTTGCTGGCTGTCGACTTTCTGTGGCGGCTACTAATTCAATTTGCAATAACCACAAGAGCAGCTACAGGCACAGCAGCAACAACACAATAGCAACAACAACAACAAAACAACAACAACATTAACTTGGCAATGCTCTAATTATGTTGCGTAGAGCGTTTGGTCAGCAAAGCAGCTTAGGACATGAACTTTATTAAAAATATTTGCTCATTCGCCCCGTGCACAGAACATTTACATACTTTTCAGTTGCGCGTCGAGTAAAATTTTTATGAGCCCTAGGCCTAGGCCCTAGGCCCTAGGCCCGAGGCCTATTTTGGGGCTCAAGGCACGCGCAGCGCCTATAAACTTTAGCTCGAGTTGCGTTCCATTTTTTTGCCTAAGGCTTGCTTTTTCTGTTTTTACTGTTCAATTAGCATAATAGGCGCACAATGAGTCAGAACGCGGAGACGCGACTGATCCTTTTGCCAAATAAATAAATGCATAAATACACTGCAGAGCAGTTGGGGTTCCAAAGAAGGAGGAGAAAAACATGAGAAAAGGGACCAATCACTGCCTCCCATCCATACTAGTATTCATTTTGAAAATGGACAGCAGGCAGCAGCATCATTTCCGGTTTGTTTACGCAAATCGAGCACATTTCGCATAATTTCCCATTGCCAATGCCCAAGCTGTGCCTCGCATGCCAAAGTTTCTTGCATATCAACCAAGCGTAGGAATATAAGTATGCTCGATATATATACATATACATATACATACACATTTATTTGCGCGCAATGTTTTTCTTGTGGGAAATTTTATGAAAATGCTTTGCAAATTGAATGAAAACATATTGACTATGCGATGGCAATGGCGATGGCGATGACGCTGACGATGAAGATGACGATGTCAACGATGGCAGCGGCAAAGAAAACAACGTCGTTGACGTTCGACGCTTAACGAGCAGGGCGGCGGAACGCACAGGACAACCAGGACCTGTGAGCGGCGACAGCAAAACGTTTGATGTTAGTACTGTAAATACATGTATATTTGCCTATATATGTATACAAATACCACAGACACACACACGCTTGCAGACCCATCCACGTTTTCGGTTGTTGTTTGTGTTTGTGTGCGGTGTTGTACTTGGGGGATTTGCGTGACTACTTGTGTGGTTCTTTTTTTGAATATGTCTCATTTGAAATTGTTCGTTTGCAATTTGCATGGCATTTTTTCGTTAAGCACACAACACAATGGGGTCCCATCGACATCATGTTGTCGGATGCCAAACGCCCGCGCATTTGTTGGAATTTGATTTTTAAAGCGGCGCCCGAAAGATGCCACAAAACAGTGCCACATGCGAATGCGAACGTAAGCGTTTGGCAATGGCAAAAAACAATGACCTCAATGGCTAATAGACAACATGGCGCATAAATTCTTTGTGCCGGCTGCCTACGCCACGGCCAATTGGCTGCAATATAACAAAGTGCAACGGAGCGAGCGCTGAGAGCAAAACAAAAAAATGTGCCAGCAGTATGTGGAGTGGTGGAGCTGCCCAGACCAGACCAGAGCAGACCCAGCCAGACCAGTTTTAGCCAGTGATTCGAGCCGGCGACAAGGGTAAGGACGCAAAAGGCATAGAGGCATAAACAGAACAATAACAACAAAAAATGCTCGGGCAGGAGGGAGCACATATTGCTGTGCTCATGTAAAAGGGGAGCCAGTATTATAGCATTGCAAAGGAATTTGTAGTTTATATCTCTGACAAAAAGATCCACAACAACAATGCTAATATGGCCACAAATGTATGCATATGCTTATAGAAATGCGTGCTTGATATTATACTTACTTTTGTTGAATTGTGTAGATGGGGGCTTAGTAAACGGTTCAAAAATGTAAGTTGGAATTTAAAAATATTTTGATGTTAAGAAAATCAATGCAATATATTATCTTTTTTTTTTTTTTTTTTAAATTTTGTATATTTATTTAAACAAGTTTTCTGCTACCTTAGTGGCAACTTAATCTAGTTTTACATTTAGGGGAAACAGGGATTAGGGGATCACAGGTGATACTTATATAAGATTTATGTTATATATAGCAACATATTATCAAAAGTAAAAATATTTTGTTTTTCGCACGAAAATGAAAATTCAAAAACATAACGAGCACAATATTAGTTAAATTTGTCTACTTTGCAGGATTTCCCGGATTTATTTATGCTATGCATACATATTAATTAACTGCTAGTTTCATTTCTTTGTTCAGCGGGATGCTGAAATGCGCAACATCTAACAGCTTTTCTCCGTACTTAAATTATTCTCCACCAGCTGCCGCTGCCGGTTCTCGTCTAACAAATGATCAGCGATGGCGCCAAGCTCCTGTTTTGGACGCGTGGTTTGTCTTGTTTTTGCGTGACACACAAATAGATGGCGCACAACAAAGTGAAAGAAAACAAATGTACTGCTCTCCCTCCTTATTGCCAGGAGGCTGCCGTTGCCTACATTTTTGGGAAGCCTTGCATAATTAAATCAGATCACATTTTAAAATTCCATTTATATTTACCTCTGGTCTGTCCTGTCTATCTGTCGCAGCAGCTCGTAAATCATGATTAAAAGCTTCGGGCGACACACAGACCAGCCCGGGCATATAACCCAATCCTTGACTAACAATTCCTGCTATGCCTAACACGTAGCCAAAAAAAGGAGAGCAGGCTACAGGAACCTCAAATAAAAAGCGCTGCGGCCAGCGAGACGACGAACTAAGCAGCGCTCGTTTTAGTTGTTGCTGTCGTTGTTGTTGTTTTTCAGTTGCTGCTGTTGCTGCTGGTGACTGACTGTCGAGGACGCCGACCGGGCGAGATTCAATTCTAGAGATACAAGTGGCAAACAAGCCAAAGCAGAAGCTGGAGCAGTCGCGACCGCTAAACTCCAGCAGTTGCACAGCCAACAACTGCGGTGACTCACTTCACACACACACGCACACACCACACACACACATGGGCGACAAAAAGTAATGGCTAGAGACAGGGACGAAGCAGCAGGCAAAAACTTGATACCGCACAATACTGTACATACTCGTACTTATATGTTGTTTGGCTTGTATATAAGGCAAGATAAATCAAATGTGGCGAGAAATTGCAACAACAACGGCAACAACGAACCGAATGAGCAGACGAGCAGCTGAGCAACGCAAACCACAACAACAACAACAACAACAACAACAACAATAGCAAAGGCATTCGCCGTCGCAGCGATGCAAAAAAAAAACAACAAATATAGCAAAGCGAAAATGCGAAAAATTTATCCAATTTGGTAAAAATTTAGGTCACAGCCGGGGACTCTCTGACTCTGAAGCGCCTGGAAGCGCCACCAAAATCGTCTGCAAAAGCGCAGCTGCCATTGTCTGGGCCACGATATCAGTAAGTGTGTGTGCAAGTGTGTGCTTGGAGAGGCCACAGGAAGTGCTCAAGTGCAGCAGCGGACAGGCGGCAACAGCAAGTGCTAAAGCCATTGTCCTGCCCGCCTGCGCTCCTCTTTCTAGCTCTTGTGCCGGTTCGAGTTGCTGTCTTTGTTGTTGCTGTTGTTGTTGTTCTTGTTTTTGTTGTTGTTCTGTGGAATGAGCAACTTTTTGAGATAGAGCGCAGATATGCAATGTCCAAAACGGGTCACAGGCTGGAAGGCTCAGCGAATGCTTCAGCTGAAGAGGCAGCAGCCACAAAACTGAGCCGTTATAAATATATATGGCATGCGAGCGAGCGAGCGAGCGAGCAACACGAAGTAACCAAAATATAAAACATAAATATAAAGTGACAAAAACTTAGAACCAAGAACCGAGAACCAAGAACTAAGAGCCGAAAGCGACCCTCGTCACATACTATAGAGAGATATATACGTATATATGAGTAGAGAGACAGACATAAAAACGTTAATGGCAGCGCGGCGCCTCTTGACAGCTAATGGCACATGAAATGAGTAAATTATCACATACCACAGCAGCTCTTCAGGCAGCTGTGCGCTCCCCTTTAGGTGCCCCTGATACGCGGCTAATTTGCAGTGTGCTAGCACGCTCCCGAAAGAAAACCAACAAGCCACAACATTGCGTATACGTGATATGAGAATTTTCTGCACCGCTGTCTGATATTCGTGCGCTCCCCTCCGCGTGGGACTGCACTTGCTGCCAGTTGGCAGTTGGCAGATAAGCGAAAAATGCAGCGTAAAAAATTGAACGCATATTTCACAAACACAAATGACAAGCCGGGGAGCTGCCAAGCGCAGCATTCTCAAGCCATACCAGCCAGGCACCCAGGCAGCCAGCCAGGTAACCAGGTTGAAAGCCAGCAGCCAGTTGGCCACCTTTGGCTGTGGGCATGCCAGCAGTCTGTGGCATTTTCTGAATTATTTCGCACGATATGAACTTTTGCAACAAGTCTCAATAATTCTCCGGCTGCCAAGATGGGTAATGAAAGAAGAACAGCCACTTTTCAGCAGGCGGGAGCTGCAGTCGGTGCCGTTGCCGTTGCCGTTGCCACAGCCCGCATTCGCTCTGTTATTCTGCATTAAATCAATGAATCGAATGCGCCAGGCGGATGTCAGCAAGTTGCCATTTTGAGAAATTAAAAGTGTCCGTTGCCGTTTTCATTTCCGCTGCCCTTCCGTTTCCTGTGGTCGCTCGAGAGTCCGGGGCTTGCTTCGCACTATGCCTTAAGCTCAGGTAATTCCCCAAAACGCAATCCTATTAAAAAAGAACGCAGGGCGTTCAAATTGCTTTTGCTAGCGGGGCAGGCGGCACCGCAAAGCACTCGATAATGATGCTCTGCTATATCATGGGCTCGTGCTCTCGGCCACGTTAATAAGCTACCCTAATAACCCAAGGCGACCTGCTGTGCCCAATATGGCTGGCTGTTGCTGCTGCTGGCCCTAGGGACGTCTCAAGGAAGAAATGTGGGCGTGCCAACGCCTTTACAGTTCGTCAATTTTAATGTGCGGGGCACTCGGGACATTCTCGGAAATCGCTGCTAAAAGTAATTCAGTTTTATATTAAAAAGATTTTACGTTGCCTGATTCTCTCTCTCTCTCTCTCTCTCTGTCTCTCTCCCTGTGCCTTTCTCTCTCGCACCATCTTTCTGTCTCTCATTTGCATTGCGCGGCGTTGAAAAGTAATAAAATAAACAAGTGTCCTGGAAAAAGGACGAGAACGACAACGCAACAAGGGGCGAACTGGCAGGGCTATGTCGGCGGCGGCCGACAAAATGGTGTGAAAGTGATTTATATTTTAATTCAAAAATGAATTATTTAGCACACTTTTTAATTCCTTTTGGCTCTGTTAGCCCGTGTGTTTATTTTTCTTTATGGCCAAATCTGAAATTCTGATTACTTTTTATTTGCTTTTATTTTGGAGTTTATTGCATTTGCCACTCCAAAAGAAATGCAAATTTTTCGGCTCATTATTGCGCTACATTTAACGTGAGAGGAGCCCAGCGATCAAGAGGCCTAAAAGCAGTTTGTTGACAGTTGGACAGCTTCAAAACAGACACTGCACTTCAACTTCATAAACAATTTGCCACGAATAGCATTAAAAGCCAAAGAAAGAAACTTGTGCAGAATATTTTTGCATATAAAAGCGTATGATGAGCTATGCTAATGGTGATATATAATGCCTCATTCAATACTATAATCAAAGTAAGTGCGGCAAAACACTAGATAGTGGTTACATCCATTATTTCTGTACTCGATTGTTGGCACCATTAAAAAGATCCGTTTTCAATAGTAATTAATAGAAAAAAACTTATTCATTATAATTTCTTATTTTACCCATACTGAGGGCTTCAATTTAAATTTATTTTTGACAAACTATCAGATTACAGATAAAAAGCACTTGCTAGTATTGGAGTAAAAAATCAAAAATCGAAGAAATTGAGAATATTTATAAATCCTCTATATTGTTTAGCTTTCAGACGCACTTCCGTATATGGATTTTAAAACAGTCGCAAGGCAGTTGCTATTGCCATTCTGCTATATATTTAATCGTATGTAAATGGAATCTGCGACTGCTTGCTTTTAGCCTGGCTGTTCCATAAATTTGCACAAATCTCCTATGCCCTTTGTCATACAGAAACTTGTTATAGTTGGCTGGGGTTGGGTGTGCGTGTGTGTGTAAGTGCCTGTAAAATCGACACTAAATTTAAGCGGGGGCGGCAACTGCAACTGATTATTATGAGCACATAAGCAGCCAGCTGGTGGGGGTCCGTGGGTGCGGACAGTCCTCTACAGGCCCCAAGCAAAAGTCAAGTGCAGAAAACAAAAAGGAAGCCAAACTACTGGCAGAATTTGCAATGACTGGCAGACAACAGCGAAAAAATTTGAATATAAAATGCGTTATGTGGCAAGGGACAAGCTGCGCGAACTGCAACAAGCGTCGGCAACGGCAACGGCAACGGCGGCAACGGCGACTGCGACGGACAACGGCAACGAGCAGCACGACAATGGCCAGATCCTGCGGCAACAATGAAATTGCGTATGTAAATTTGATGTCGTTACCAGCGGCTTCGGCAGCATTGCTGAAATAATTAAAGTGGAATGCGCCAGAACAAGAAAAAAACAAGAAGACCAAAAAAATGCTGCAAAAAAAGAGATGAAAAGTCGCAGCGGGGGGCAGTTGGGGCTGCACTTGCCCCCCCGCGTCCCTTTGGCTTGTCTGGTTTTGTCTACAGCCAGGCTTGGCTGCTTTCTGCCGCTGCTCCCCACTTGTCCGTCCATATGCAAAGCAGCTGCAGCAGCTGCTTCGACTCCTGTTCGCATTGCAAATGCAACAGCAACTCGACTGCGACACTGAAGCTGAAGCTGACTCGGAGTGCAACTTGTCAAAAAATGTCGCAACAACAGTGGCAGTGGCAGGCAACAACGCAGCAGAGAGAATGAAAACGCTTTGCTTTGGCATAAATATGAGTGCCATCAAATTAATATGCGTCGCATATGGCTGACGATTTTGTGGTACAACATGTTAAGTGCATGCAACGGCAGATGCTGCCACTGCTTGGGGACGCATGCATAATGCTGGCAGCAACGCCTCAGGATGACTCTTCAGTGTCTTGGCAGGTTTTCCACGCGGCTCGAGTGACAGGCGGGTCGCCTGGCGACTGACTTGAGTTATGATGCTTAGCCGCATCGCTGCAACTGCTTAGATAACATTTTCAGCGCAGAGTATCAAAAACGAAAAAAGCATGGGGTGGGAGGGCCGGTGTTTAGATGGGGATTGCGTTTAATTTCAGCCAACACTCGCAACTGTCCGCGACGTAAAGCTTTTACTCGAATTGTCTGTGGCATGTTCGCTGCTGACACTCGACACTCGCACATGTTGCACTGTCACCTCAAGTGTTGGAAGTTGCTGCAGCAACCAGCAGTACGTAGTAAGCCGTAAGCAGCAAGCAGCAGCACCAACTCCCGCTTTGAAGCCATCGCCGTCTTTGTCACCTGTGCCCTTTGTCAATTTTCCAAATGGGTCTCGAGACCTCACTCCCTCCCCATCAAGGACTTATTGCTTTGACTTCTGCTTGTGTTGATTCTGTTGTGATGCTCTTTCAGAGCAGATTATAACTGTGTTACTAAATATATGGTGCATGCTGAAGGAGTTCTGTATTTATTTTATCAAGAAGCACACTGACTTAATATTTGTTCGTCTGTATAAATTGAAGGAGTTCACGCATATTTTCCCTTTTCCTTTAATGTCGATGACGGGCACATTAAACGGCTATATCATATAATTGTTATACAAATGATAAATTCTTGAGTTGTTGTGTTCAAAACTTGTTTGTAATATTTTACCTTGTTGGACAGGATATAGATTTTATCAAATTATTCTAAAGAAAACAGGCTTGTTGTTTACAAAGATTCATCAACAAATACATATATTTGTTTTGGTTAAGATCTGATGATTTTTGTATGTGGCTGTAAGGGCATTTAATTTTCTGCAGCCACGAGTTAACTTTTCTTTCCGGTTATGTTTTTGTCATTTGCTCCGCTAGGCAACCACGAAGCAAAGACAAACGCCAAGCTGTCAAACGTGTCAGGGAGATAGAAAAGAAACGGAAAATGGGAAATGGGAAACGGGCAACGGAACAACAGAAACCCTAAAAGCTGACACAGAAACCACTTACAAGTTATGAGTGCCAAGCTTTGATTTTGAGACCAAAATCGATTCCATTACTTCAATTAATGCAATAGAACGATGCTCTATCGCTGCTACAATTCAAGCCGGGCTAATGGAATGTGAAATTTGTTGACAAAAAATGCGTGAAAATGACGTCGAGCAATATAAATTTGCGTGGCAAACGTTTGGCAGCTGTTGATTCGCCCGTCGAATGCTTCAGTGGCTGGGTTTTGGCAACGGACTATAACCATGGCCCAGCCCCCTGCCAGACACGCATTTATCCGGTCAAAGGGGCGTGTCTATGGCCGAAGGCATATTAGCCACGCATCACTGGGCATCTGCCTTGAAAGCTGCCCGGGAAAAGCAGCTGCTGTCCCGTTTGATTAGGCTCTGCTGGCTGGGCTTTAAAGGATATATTGATAAAGGCATTGCCATGGCACTTGTCAGTGTGATTGTGCATGAGTGTGTGTGTGATTTTGTGATTGTGTGTGTGTAAAGGTGCGTTGTGTTAGTGGAGTCAAAGGTTCGCTTTGACTTGCAATTAATTTGCTTTGTTTTTTGCACTTGAGTGCGCCTGGACAGAAATTCGAGTGGACAGACATACATTTGGAATGATAGAAAACGAGAGAGAGAGGGTGAGAGAAGGCGAGGGAAAGAGAGAAACACACACAGTCAGATGAAGCAAGGGTTGGGGCTGGCGCAACGGTAAATGGGCATTTTGCCGAACCATAAATTATTTTATTAAGCCACTTTGGCTGGCCCTTCGGCACGCCCCAAAGTTATGTGAATTATTTTGTGAAAGTTAATTTCATGCAATAAATTCAAAATCGCGTTGGCAACAATTCATGTTTCATCTGAATTCCTCGACTCGCAGGGGCTTCGGGTTTTGTTTTATGAGGCTGTTGTTTTGCTGGCCGTGTAATTAGTTGTAGACAGGAGTGGTACAGTGGCAGCCAAAAAGTATGCAACACAATTACAATTTCAGCAGGTGATTAAATGCGCTGTAATTGTTTTCGTTGTTGTTGTTGCCGCTTCACTAATGGCCGTAATTAGTTGGCCAACATGAGGGTTGGGGGCGGGCCTCCAATTTATGCTTGCGTGTCTTGCCGCAGTTTGTTGCTGCCATCGCCAGTGGCAACATTTAAATAATATCAACTTTCCGCTTGCCAATAAAACTTTACACTCAAAACGATAATTGCCCGCATTTGTCGGTCCTGCCACTTGACTTTGTCTCCAGCCGACTGCGGCGCCCCGTCGTGTGTGTGTTTGTGTTTGTGCTCGTGCTCATGTTTGCTCTGGCCGGCACTTGGGGCATCAATAAAAATCTCTTGATAAATGTCCAATTTAATTTTGTTCTTTTACTTATCTCTGGCCTGGCCCGCCTTGGCTTCGCCTCGCCAAAGACGTTGCCACTGCGGATTCTTGCCACCACCCACATGGATTTCATTTCTTTTGTGTGTAGTCTCAGTTCTTTTTTTCTTTTTTTTCTTTTTGCATTGATTCTATTCCGTTTCATTGCGAGGCGTTCGCCGCTTCCATTTCTCACACTTTGGCGGCTTCTTTTCTTATGCTCTGTAATCATGATATTCCTAAAAATGGGCATATTTGTGCCAGCTAATGTTGATGGCCAATTGAATGGATGGCCTGACCCGATGGACAGCATTAATTTAAGATTGCCTTCTTAGTGAATTTTTTTATTTGTTTTAAGTAACTTTGTAGACGATTTCCAAGCAAAATGTTATTGTTCTGGCAACTTTATATAATTTATGGAATATCTCAATTTATTTTAAAATATAATAATAAGCTGTAAGTGCTCTTCCGCCGAATATAGAGGAAAATTCCGAATTCCCATGAATTAAAAACAAAGCTACAATCTTCTAATATTTTCCATCTTGATATGGACATAGTAAAAAATGTGTTATGTATTATTCTAAAACAATGTAACCTAACTCAAGAAATACAAATGCATATTTATTATTATTATCGTATTTCAAACGTAACTATAAGTCGCGCTGATAATCATGCAGGAACGTCAATCCCAGATAGGACTCAAACAGGGTTTTGTTCAGTTGTTTTTTCAACAAGGTTAGAAATAAATATGGTAAATTGTCCCTCCGTTAAGTGATTATTATTATTTAAAGTATAGTAGACTATATACATTACGTTAGCCGACCCCCACATCCATACACTAGCCTGTTATTCAAACCAGAATTCTCATTCTTCGGTTGCCTAAATGCGTCTGCGTTAACTGCAGGATAAATGTGACGGACAAATTCTTTTTGATTATTTCAGTTGAAAATAATATTTATTTATTTTGTTGTTACATAATTTACTGGGTAAAATTTAAAATTACTATTACATATGTATTTTCCTTTATTTATTAATTTCCACTAGTAGCTTAAATCTTTGTTTTCTATCTTTTTTGTTGTGATTCGTTAGTATAGGGTTTATAGCTCTGAAGAGGATATCTTAAAGTTGAGCAACCTTTAGTGTGCTTTAACTTGTTATTACTTGGCTTCAGCATATCAGCTCAATGCCGTTCATCTCTTATATGTGTTTATTTTTCACTTTCCATAGCAAAGTCGGGAATTTTATTTTTTAGTCCACTTGCGCTTTAAACGTAATTTAATTTGTCTTCTCATTTTTACTTACAGACGTTGCCGCCAGCAGACAACGTCTGGCGCCGGAACTGTCTAACGGGTAAGAAATATGCTCTAGCTTTGATTTAATTGAACTTGCGCCATTTGCCCCCGAAAGACGAAGAAAAAGACGATGACGGGGTAGTCTTGGCCTGCAGCTGCATTCCACTTTCTTCTTTTCTGGCATATTTTAAATGTGGTAGCTTATTAAGCAGCCCTGGCGACGGCTAATGGAAGCTCGCTGCGGGCCCAGCGCTCCTGCATCCTGGCCAATGGCAGCCACATGTGGCCCGCACGGATTCCGGCATATATTGTCTCATTTAGTATGCTGTGTGCCAAGACTTAAATCAATAAATCAAAGCCAGGCAGGCGGACGAGTAGTCTGATAGTCTGGTAGAGTCTGGGGGCTCTACTCGAATGTCGCACGCCGGCGCGTGCCTCGGCCACAGCTGGAGCAGGCGACATATTTGCGTGCTGCAATGCAAACAATGCTCCGCCCACACCTCTACACTGAACCCTGCCCAGCCTGCCTCACCAGCATAAGCAATCTGCGGCAGAGTCGTCTGCTTCAAGGCCGTCTGTTGACGACTTTGTCGCGCCATCGCAGAGAGCTTAGATGGTCCGGCCGAAGGATACGTTCGCCTGGCAACAGGCGTTCATTCAAAACTTAACATTGCACATTGGCCAATACGGTCTAAATGATGGATATATGCATTCATGAATGTGTGTGTGTGAGTGTGTTTTTGCTGGGGCCATCTCACCACAGAGGCAAATACGCACAGCTCCAAACTTCAAGCAGCTCAAAAGTTTTACGTTTTAAAGGCTTAGCTCTCAGCCCTGAGAGCAGTCCCAGCGCCCACACAGAACAACCCAACTCAATCCCAGGGACCCTAGAGTGCGGCTCTGCTGCTTTTTTATGCGACGCGCTGTGGGCTTAAAAAGCAATTCCGCAACTGTTTTTGCAATGGCGCACGCCACGACGGCATGTGTGCCTGTGCCTGTATCTGTGTGAGAGTGTGTGTGTGTCTGTGTGTGTGTGTGTTAAAGCCCCATACGGAGTCCTCGTTCGGAACCCCCTTGGGCTGGCAACAAAGCTACAGCAATGCCAACAATGCTGTCGTTATCGTCGTTTTCACTTCAATTAAAAGTTGGCAACTTTTCTTGCCTGGTTTACCTAAACGACAACGAAGCCGCCGCACTTTTACTGCTGCTCCTCCAGCTACTGCTGCTCCAATTGCCATTATGCAGATTCGTATGGCTGATTACCAAATTACAAACTGTAATGGCAGCAATTGTTTTGTGTACGGCTGGCATATGGCATGCCAACGACAAGTAGGCCGCCAAATTGTCACAGCAAAAGAAAAAACATTCGCTAAATGCAGTCAGGGGAGGACATGAAGCACTGCTAAGCCAAGTACTATTTGCCAAGCACATGCAACATGCAACATGCAACGCTAGTAGTTGACACACACTCACATAGAGAAGGTCACTTGGCAGTTTAAGTCTCCCTCTCTCTGGCGCTCACTCGCTCTCTTTCTGTCACTCTTGCTTAAAGCACGTATACGCCGCGTGGGCCCAACGACTTCCGTGCTATTCACGCACCAACGCGTTGCTTGGCTCGCTGCCTGCCGCCTGCTGTCGTTGCCTGCTTGACTGTCAGGAATTTCCGCGAACGTTAATTGCGACAAGCCAACACTCGCTCCTGAGGCAAAGCGACAAAGGAATACCTTCATCTGGCTGCTCCTTCATTACACCTTTTGTGCGACACTCCAGCACCAAGCGGGAGTACAATACACTTTATGTTTGCTTCATAATACTTAGAGGCATATTGCATATGGAGACAAATTCCAGAGAAAGATTTACGGCCTACCTTGAAAATTTCCACAATCTTTACACAAGCTTAGATCTTGAAGCAAATGGTTTTACTGGTCCAATAGCAGCATTCAGCCGAAAAAGTCACAGGCAAAGTAAGGGTATTTGGATTTTGGTCATCGGAGTAATTTTCTTGCGTTTTTTGCGCTCACTCGTGTTTTCACTCGTTGAAAACCACAACAAAAGCAATGACTGCATATGTCACCCCTTCGCAGTGCAATTACGATGTGTTTAGAGTTGGGAGAAGCATTTTATAGACGTGCAATTGGAGTTTGTCGCCTTCGCTTGAGTTCTTTGCGATTCAAGCGGTTTTCTATATATATACATCTATATATTTAGCGCTCGGCTTTCTCTCCATCGCGTCATTAAAATTGATTTTGCAGCAGGCGGCTAAAGGGGTGTGGTGGGTGGTGCCAGAGTAACCACTCGCTGTTGGCTTTTCTATTTGCCAAACGACAAAGAATTTGCTAAATTGCTTTTCTGCTTGGGGCGCGCACCTTGCCACAGCCACAGTTGTTGGCTGTGCGTTTGGCTTTGCAATTAGTTTTTGCCTTTGGCCGCAACTAAATGTTGCATTGACTGCTTAGTCCCACAAACGAATGAGGAGAGAGAATAAAAAGAAAAGGAGAGAGAGAAAAAGAGAGGGGGAGGAAGAGCCGGAGATAGACACACGCAACATTCTTTTCGATTCCTTTGTGTGCGGCACGAGCATTGTCAAGTTATAGTTGCAACTTTGGCAACTGTAACAAAAGCGATTAAAAGTCCCATAAAAACCTGAGCCCATTAATAGCGCAATAATATTATCAGCTTATGTTCGATGCCACGCACACAATCACATAATCGCACAGGAAGAGGAAACAGGAACTCTGACATGGTGTCTGTGGCAAAGTAGGCTCACACATGCTGCGGGACGGCTGGAAAAACTAAACTTTGTCTCTTGTATTTTCATTAACGTTTATTGGTTTTTTACTTATACTTCCGAGAATCATAACTTGGCGGGGTGAGAATGGGAGCCTTGGGGCCCCCTACTAAGCCAGTGCAAGTCCCTGAGCCAGGGGAAGCTGCGCCACAATATTTTGAGGTCGTATCAGCGTCATCATAAAATAACGTTAATGACGCCAACAAGGTCGTAAAATCAAAATTTCTGCTATTTCAATGCTGAAACCCGCTGTGGTCGACGATCGCGCTGGCGGTCGCGTCAACGATGGCGTCGCTGATGCTGGAAACTTTTCTACATTGTTGCTGTCAAATGCGATGACGGCGTCAGCGACGGCAGAGCGACTATGCCCTGCTTCTAGCCAGCACACACAGTCTTAACACATTGCTGTACCACGCAGCGTATGCGCAATATTGAACAAATTTAATTACTTTAAAGGCAAATCATGGCCACTTTAGTAGATTGGTTATCTTAAATTGATACTGCTTATCTTTAATTTAATCAGAAGTGCCACAGATGATACTTAGATTCAGATATTCTATTACTGGATATAGATATAAATTCCACTCAGGGCATTGACGATACCCAGAGGGATTTTATCCCAAAGTGTGGGTTTCAGCTGCTGAAGTCAAGTTCTCTCGACTGATCTACTAAACCTTTTAGGAGAAATAGAAGATTGATAAAAATAGTACGGTCACGCACACACCTCCACACCATAAGCGTTCTCTTTATGGGAGGCGACACTCGGCACAAAAAACCAACCCCGGAGACAGGCTCACCTGCCATAAAGTATCAGAGGCCGCCCTGATGCTGAGCAGTCAGACTTGCTTGCTACCTTGAGAACGATTTACATCATTTAGCATCGCCACAGATGGAGGGATCACAGACACACGAGGTGCCATGTCTACGGATTAAACCGACTTTACCTTACTTTACCCTTATCCGGTCGATGTATGTATGAGTCATTTTAGTCCGCTTGTCTAACCTTCTTTAAGGGAGCTGCATACAAGGAATGTTCAAACTGATCTTTACAATCTCTCCAAAGCCTGACTCTGCGCAGGATGAGCGGCACACCGCTCTAAGTACAAAATGGCGTTTTCTATAGCGACTTGGACAACCCAAATTACGACATCCAGCTTTAAGAGGAAATGCCTCCTAACCGCTCCTTTGGTCACTTACGTTGTAAGTTGTAACAATAGCAAAATAAAAAGTCGAGCGAATATAATTTAATGAAATCAATTGGTCATAAGGCAACGGGTCCTTGAAAATATAAAAGAAGCACAAAATACAAAAATATATTTTATATATTGTATGTGCTCTGAACTGTGCTTACCTTGTCTGTGTGCTGCATAGAAGAAAATCCGCATTTCATGTGGATTTATTTAAGCGCCAACGATTTTGGGTTATTTAAATAAATTTCACATTCAATATACTTGTAAATTTTATTAAATGCGTTGCCAGAGCAACCAGCCAGAGAGTTCCTTCTGTGTGTGTGCATGTGTATTATGTGGGGCGCACAGGATTTTAAATATTCATTAGATATACGGCAGCTGGCTGGCTTACGTGGTGCAAAGACAATCCGACAAACCCTTTCACCCGAGGTCAGGGTCGCCCCCGGCAGCTGTGGCGTGCGCCAACTGCGAAACGACGTTTGAAATTAATTTCAATCACCGAAATGTGAGTCAAAGCGATCCAATTCATTGACTATTGAAAAGTGCAAATTGAATAGAACAAACTTCAAAGATACGGGGCTCACAAGCCTGCCAGACTGAAAATCAATGAATGCCTACAACGAGTTTTGGCCATCTTGCGGTCCATTGTCCGCCTGGTTTATTGCCTGACCATGGGGTTTATGTATCACGCGTTCAGATTTTATCACTCAGGCGTTAAAATGTCGTAAATGCCTGTCGCTCTGCCTGTGGCCTAAGTAAATCAGCATAAAACTTAACTAAATGAAGACAATCAAAATGCGAGCAAGCCCCGAATTGCATATGTCTATTTAGACATCAACACAGGCACCACAGAGAATTGAGTTACACAGCTGGCAGCACTTGTTTGTCCTCTCGTCAATGTCCTCAGCCCGGTTGCGGTTGCGTTCCAAATTATGCTATGCTTAGAGTTTGCCGTTTGCCCTCATTCTCTCAAAAATATTTGCAGCAAAAGGCACCAGCACCAGCAGCAGCAGCAGCAGCAGCAGCAGCAACAACAACAATGGCAAAGCAATATGGTAAACTATATAAAAATTTGCCAGGGCAGCGCCCCAGCGGTCCGGCAGCCATGCTGATGGACAAAAGGTCAGAACAGCAACAACAACAGCAACGTCATCGTCATTGTCGTCATTGTGCTGGGCCTGGTCAAGTGGCTGCCTGAACGACTGGCCGACCGACTGGCAGACAGGCCGGACAACATTTCCAGCCACGAGCAGCAGCAGGCACAACAACAATAAAGACTTTTACTATCCTAATAAAAGACAAACAAAGGACTCTTGGTGATGATTCCGCTGCTGCCTCTGTTGCTGCTGATGCTGCTGCCAGGGAGCATTTTCGTATCGCAATTTTCATTATTTTATTTGCCTATAAACGAAGCCATATTTTTGCAAGTATATGTACCCAACATGGATAAAACTGTATCTATAAATCTATAGAGCAATCTCAGCCCCCCACCCCCTCCTCCGCAAACATACACACATTCGCACACAGAGAATTTGCGACAGAATTTGTTTGTTCTCCTACTCCACACACCATTTTAAGCAAAATAAGTAATTAAAAATGTCATAAAATGGGCAGTTTGAGTCCCTCTTTGCATATATAAGAAAGAGATGGAGAGAGAGAAAGAGAGCTGAGCTCCATAAAAATCAATGCCGACAGACTGGGGCCGAAAAACGATGTCCACTGTCAGTCAGTCGGTTGGTCAGTCGGCCAGTTGCTGGGTCAGTTGGGGTCACGCTCTCCGCTTTAAACGATAAACATGCCCGGCGACAAGCACAAAAACAACTTGTAAGCAATTAAGGCAGCGTATTGACTCGCCTGATGCCGCTTTCTGTCTACGTTTGTCGAAGATAGCACATGTAACATCAAGTATAATATATAAATATATATATATATGTATATATACATGCGTGTGTACTTGTATTTATGTAAACAAGTGGCCTCACGCTCCGCACGGAACCCTGCCGCTTGTTCGAACAACGGCAATAATGTTGGTATGCTTGATGGCCCTCACATATCTGCCCACCCTTGGAACATGAAAGAGTGTAAGTATAGTTTTTAACATGCAAGTAGAAAATACTAAATATTTATTTATTAAATTATTCACTGAATGGGAAAACTAAATACCGTGCAACATGCATACCACAGCAAAAGCTTTCAACTACATAAATTACATCGTCATGAATTTTACCAATTGCCAATACGCCTAATAACATAGTCATGTTTTTGGCCAGTTTCGATATGTTATTATAAATACTAAAATAACTGAACAAACGATATTTTTCTACTCGATAACAAAGTGAAAATGGTATATTAGGTTTGTGCAATTTCCGTCTTGCTGTCCGTCCGTGACCTTCAATATATATATAATAAGTGTTAAGACTTTTGACTAGGCGGCTGGCAAATCGATAACATGACGATCGCTAATCGATAAAAGGTGAATATTTCCCACATTATTCAAAGCTAGTGTCACCAAATTTGGTATGTAGATTGCTGGTGACTCCCCTCAAAGAGATCGACCATGAGACCGCGGCCACGCCCACTAGATCGATCCCCAATCCCCAAATTAACTGTTTTAAGCTAGATATCCATATTTGGAATAATTGTTGTTGCCACGCCCTATCCCATCCCTATGAAATATAAATATTCTATATTCTTCCAAAATAACAATAGTATAAAGTATTACGCAGTCGGCTACGTCCGACTGCAACGTTGTTACTTGTTTTGAATTATTTTTAATTTAGACAACGCAAACTTGTTTAAACCATTATTTTTATGTTTATTAAAAGAGCTTAAATAAGTTAAAAGGCCCACAACATTTATCATTAAGGTTTCGTATATTATTTTTGGCTTTGGCTACATTCGATTGAAGCTCTATTGTTATTGTGTCTTTACTTATAGGTGTTTTCCAATCAACTTTCTTCGTTAAAACAAACTTTAAAGTGTTTTTCCTATCATTTTTGTATTATTTTTAAATAAAAGTGCAAAGGGCTTCTGTTGTCCAATTAGAGAGTATTAAATCGAATAACGCTGTCACGTAATACTTTACTATTATCTGGCATTTATTTCGGTTATTATTTAGCTCAGCTTCATTTCATATTATTTACATTTTAATTGTTTACATTTTTATTTTTAAATATTTTTATTTAACACGGTTATTTCGGTCAGTGCCCCGCACAATGAAAACCGATTTTTGGGTCTTTTCACTTTTTTTCTGCTCGGCGCACAAATGTTTATGGGTTGGAAATTGAGGTCGTCAGCAATGTGTGTGCGTTTGTGTGTCTGTGTTTTAAATGTGTGCATATATGTGCCAGGCAACTTTTGGCTTACGGCTGAAGTGCCTGCACAGATGCCTGGCTGCTGCCTGAATCACTAAATGTTTGGCGACAAGCTGGCAAAGGCATAAAATGAATTTCCCCGCCGCCTTGCTCAGTGTGCGTGTGTGTGTGCCTGTGTGTGTGCGATTGTATGTGTTTGTCTTGCTATTGTTGTGCTGAAGTTGTGCTGTGTTAATGAAATGCGTTGCGTTCGGGCTTTTTAGCTGACACAGAGAAACTTGCAACTTGCAGCTTGCAACTGGCAGCGGCCGTGGCCGAGCGAAAACTTTTTCGAATGCCGCCAAGCCCCCACTAGTAGACCCCATGCGGCCCGCCCACTTGGCGAATGTAATTAAATGCAGCGCAAAACTACTGCTAGCTGTTGCAGCATTTATGTACAAGTGTGCACACACACATTTTTTAAAGTATAATGTAGTTGCAATATATTTTTTTTTCAAGCGTTTTGACCTAAAATTTTGCAGCCGCAGTCGCAGTAATGTCAAGTATGCTGTAAGCAGCACTGCCAGCATAAAGTTAAAAATCTGTGTTTTTATGTCGCATATGCGGCAATTAGGCTCTCTATGTGTGTGTGTGTCTGGATGAATGTGTGTGTGTGTGTGTGTTAATGCCGCAAAATGACTACAACAACAGCAATTGCGGGTAATCAAGTAATGCTCATTTGGCAATCAAGAGAAAAAGGAACGAAGGCCCAGATGATGCTAGAGATGATACAGACATGCATCGCGAGCAAGAATGAGCGAGAGAAAGAGCGGGAGCGAGTGAGGGTGACACGTCAAATGTGACATGTTAATTCCGTAAGAGCAAACAGCAAACAGAGACATTGCTCCTTTAGCGACGCCCCCGACCCTCCAGTTGACTGATTGAAGTGCGACGCCTCAGCGATAAGCACATTTAACCGTGCAAACGTGATGCCGGGCCGTTGCCTTTTATTTTCGTTTCCGCAAATCCTATTAAAAATCGTAAATGCGTAAAAGGTGCGACACTTGAGTGTCATCCACATGTAACAGGGGGTATGCGTTTGAGAATACATATGTGTATGTGAGTGTGTGTGCGGTTGCCAAATTGTGGCTTTATTGCACGCTGAAGTGAAACAGAACAGAGTTAACCTCTATATCGTGACCTCTTGACAGGGAAATACCCTGTAACTAGAGATAAGGAAATAAGCTCATATTCCCAATTGGATTCATGCGCCTTAATCTTCTAAATCGAATATAATTTATTTATTCGTTTTAATCAGAATGTCGTTTTATATTCTAAATAAATATATGACCTCTTTGAACTCAATGGTACAGGGTATTTAAGGAATAAATGCTTTTTTAATAAAATGCAATGCATAAAATATTATTGAAACATAAAACTCTTTATAAGGGAGTGCTCGAATTCGTAAATGTATGTGCCTCATATATAACAGCAAGAAATAACGTAAATGTAAAAATATTATATTGAATCTGGTTTTCATCACGATGTTTTTTGCAGTGCTCTCTCAGCGAGTGTTCCGACTTATTAAAGAGGCCCACTTCTTTAATTTTACAGGGGCAAATGCTGCTCCATGAACAACACCTATGTGTAAAACTTGTTTCTTCAATCTTGGGAAACAATTTATCATCTTTGAATGCTCCATAAAATTTGAAACGACTTCTGGTGCTGCCCTCTTGCATTTATTTTAATTTATTTGCCTTTCTGATGCCCTGCAAAAGGCTAAGAGAGTTGCCTTTTTAAAAAATACAAACTTTTTGCTATGCTTGGCTTTGTGCAAAGAGCAAGAAAAACAACAACAACAAAAAGAAAACATTTAGGCTGCCAGTTTAGCTCGTGTGAGTTTTGTGTGCTGAGCAGCAGCAGCGGCAGTGGCAGCGGCAGCGGCAGCGGCAGCCTGTCAAAAAGTTACTTATTTTCTTTTAACAACTTGCATGAGACTTTTTGCTGCTTGGAGCACGCATCCTTGTTGCCATCGCTGTCCTGATTGCTGTGTCTGTGCGATGTTTACACTGCTTTTGCTTTTGATAAGGTTAATCAAAAGTTTTTTAATCCATTCTGCATACAGGCAAACATAGACCAACACACTCCCACACACACACACACACACACAGCGCAAGGGATCATCAGCCTCGTGTGTGCTCATTATCCTGCCCTGCCGTAGGCGGTCCTGGAGTGGTCCATGCTCACAGTCTCTTTGAGCCCGCGGCGTGTTCAAAGTTCCTGCGCTCCAAAGTGAATTTCATTAATGTAAAATTATATGTTTGTATGTATTTATTTTGTTAAAGCTTCTGGCAGCGCATGTTGCGCATGTTATATCCAGCAAGCACCTCAACCACTAACCCAAAGCTATTTAAAAATCGCATAATTTATGCGCTAAAGTTCAACAAAATCAATTTGGCCACAGCCAGCGCACAACTTTGCAATTAAGCTCCAAAAGACATTTGGCAAAGTGATCAACCGATGCGGGGGCAAAGGCTGCTGCGCCACCTGCCAGGTGCAAGCAGCGCAACTTTCGCGATAACTTTAAATCATCTAATTATGAGTCCACCATTGGACAAGCAAGCGAGACCAACAAAAACAACAATAACAAGAACAGCAGCAGAAATATCAGAGGCCACTGCTAACAGCATTTAATTTCCGCTGCTACCAACCCGACTGCCCCCTCTTCGGTCCCTATGTCTGCTCAGTCCACGAACTGACACTTTACTTCATTTCTGCTGACTGGAATTAATGGCTTTTGTTGGCATAGTTTTAACGCTTGAAGTTCGACTGCGACGCTGTGTACAAAATTTATGCTCGAATTTATTGCAAAGTTTATTAGACAATTCCTTTTTTGCGAGTAATTTTCGCCAAAGAAGGCAACGGAGAAATTTTTGTGAAATTTATGAGCTTCATAAATGACCAAAACATAAAGCCAGCCAAAAGCAGAAACAGAACCACAGTCGGGTCCCCAGCCAATGGGCCAACGCTGCGTATGAGCAACGTGCCAATTGCCTTGATTTCAGTTAGCCCGCAGGCTCTAAGAGGCATCGTGGCAAGAGGAGGCGCCAGGAGGGATGGCACTCTGTAACTGGTCTTCACATTACATTACGAAATGATGTCGGCTGAATGCAAAAATGCCATAAATATGAATGAGCTGACGAGTAGCAGCAGTGGACTCGCCCCTGCCCCTGCACGCTACATTTACCCGATCCCTTTTGGCCAACTGCTGTACTTTATTTGTTACAACATATTTAACTGTAGTTGCTGCCCTACACAGCCTGCACCTGCCACGCTGCCTGGCTGCCCGACTGCCCGACTGCCCGACTGCTGTGCTGCCGTGCTGCCCGTGGCTGCCTTTTAGTTTTCTGCTTTGATTTATGTAGGCAACGGCAAAAACATTTCAAAAGCTACGGCAAACAACGCAAACGGCCAAAAGTGTGTCAGTGTATGTGCGCGGGTGTGTGCGTGTGTGTGAGCCAGAAGTTTGCTCATAACTTGGCCCGCCACACTGCCCTGCCCGCTGGCCGGGCCAAGTGTTTGCCACTTGTTGTGTCTCATCAAAAATGTATTAACGAGCTTGCAACGCAAACGATTTTTATCTGCCAGCGTTGATTTCATTTTGAGCTGCCCTACATGCCGCATACCCCTGGTCGACCCGCTCTCCTCCCCCCCCTGCCCCTTCATCACTTCACCATCGCCTTAAGTTTGACTTAGATTTGTATCGCTGGCATTTTCAACACGTGCATGCAAAGTTGAGAGGCAGCTGTGACTGCTCCCAGCTTTGCCCGGGCGCCACTTGAAGCTGAAACTGTAACTGTAGCTGTTGCCGAAGCTGCTTTAGCTGGGCATCTTTCCGCTTTCCGGCTGGCTGGCAAACTTTTAATGGCGCATTATTCCTTGCTATAAATTATAACAAAGTCGGCGCATAAAAAGCGTTAACATTTAGCGAAGTCAAGCGCCGCCACTTTGACAATTTTAATCACCTGAAATGCCAAATGAGCCACCAGGCACAACAACAACAACAACAACAATTAACGAAACGCAAAGCAAACTTTTTCCAAGCATTTCTTCTTTTTGGCAGGAAACTAAGCTAAGCTGCATTTCAGGCCTTCTGTGATGACTCATGCCAGTTGTCTCAGCCCAAAGGCCGAATAAAGAATTTGCAGGCGCACAAAAAAACATAGAAAATGGCATGAGCTTGAAAAAAAGCAAAAATAAAAGCCAAAAAATAGACAAAAATCCCAACAAAAAAAGTTACAAAAATAACAGCCACAAGTTTCAAATGGCACTTTATCTTGTGGGCGATGCTGTGCCTGCAAGGCTGCTGCACTTTATTTAGTGCAGAGGTTGGAACAACGAGCACCACCACAGCAACAACAACAGCAACACTAACAGCGAAAGCAAGAAGAAGAATTGCAATGACGGCAACGATGCCAGCGACTTGTCAGTGAATTTATGTGGCAAACTATGAGCAAAATAAGCAGCGCCCCAAAAGTTATGAGTTTCGTGTCATAAAATGCCACAGCAACAACAGCGACTGCGCTGCCACCTGCAAGGGCCAGTGTGTGTGGGTGTTTGTGTGTGTGTGTGTGTGTGTGTGTGTGTGTGTGTGTGTGTGTGTTGGTGTACCATGCTGTTTATGCAAAAAGCTCATTTCACGCTTCCGCTTCCGCTTTCTATTATGCCCGAGCACAGTCGCTAGCAGCAGCAGAAAAACAAAATCATAAATTCGTAATAAAATAAATATGTATAATTTTATCCTTGTAGAAATGTATCCCTGTATTCTGGCCATGTGGTCGCCGCAGAACTTTAGCTTCAATAAATATGCCAAATGCACAAACATAACTTCACTTTAAGCCAGCAAAACAATGGCGCGGGGGGGGGGAGATGTGCACTCTGCCCCAACCCTCAAAACAACACGTTTCCCACATGTACAACTTTTGTTCAGCTCTACCGCAAATTAGACGAAATTAAATTATGAAACGCACTAACTAGTGCGAAGATTGTCGGCAAATCGAATTAAATGCAGCTAGTTGATGAGAAGCAGCGACAAAGGAAACTGGCTTTGGATTTGGAGCAGGATCTGCCTGCGGCTTTTGCTGCAGTTGCTGCAAACTATTCAGAAGCATTGCATGTCACGCCAGCCACGGCAAAGACAAACATTAACCCCAAAAATGGCCATGGCACGCTTCAATCTCAGTCAACATTGTTGTTATTGTTGCCGGCATCGCTGTTCTTGTGTTGTTGCTGTTGTTGTTACCACGCATCGTGTCGCCAACAATGTGGCAACATAAAACTATTACCACGACGACATGAACACAACTCCTAATTACCCAGGGATTTGCATTTGTCTTGCGGCATGCACACACACGCCCCACACACAGCACATGTGTGTGTGTTAAAGATGTACGATGCTTTCGAATGCGTCGTGTGGCACGTTGGCATCATAAACGACTCTTATCTGCTGCGCCCTTTTCTAGGCCATGCTCATATATTTGGCCACGCCCAACGCTTGTCTGTCTTTCGCCATAGACTCTTTTCTTTCTTTGCGCTCCGTCTTTCTCTATCTATCAGTCTCTCTCTCTCTCTCAGACTTTGCAAGGCTTCCTTCATTTTATGGCTTGTCTTGGCGACGCTGCCGCCATTTTCTTTTCAGTTCATTGCCGCCACCGCTTTCGTCACTTGCCAGTTTTCCCGTCAACTCCCACTAAGCTCTTCTGCATGCGTTTCGGCTCCTACTATTAAGCCCGAATGTCATTAGCTTGTCTCGTTTATCTTTTAATGAGTGTAAAATAAAAATCGCTCGAGTGTGGGCTGGACGGGGGACTGCAGCCGTTTGAGGCGGCAGCAAATTATCAAGACTCTTAGGCAAGACCTCATATAGTCTCGCCGTCTATCTTCATGGGATCTATGGCAAGTTAACTAGCTGAGCGTATTCCTAGAGCTGCCTAATAGCCAATTAGTTGCCTTTGGCAAGAAGAAACCATTTTTTCTTGCCTTCAAATTTATCCGATCAAAAAAGTGAGCTGCAGCACATAACGTCAACTTATTTCGTATGGCATCAGATATCTACTGAGAGATAGAAATATTGAAAATTGGTGTGTTTATGTTTGCATGAAAAGCACAGCAATTTAATAGCTGTTAATGCTTTAAACTGCACAATAAATTTGAAATTTATTGAATTATTTCATTAAAGTATTCATATATTTTCCTTTTTTCTTCGTTTTTCTTTTTCTTTAGTCTACAGCTTACCATTCCAGAACTGTCAGCTCACTATCACTTATCAATCTTATATGCCATTTTCTATTGTATGAACCACTCATCACACGGGTTGCCTTTATCAAACTGCTCATGTGGACCACTTACTCATACTCTACTTCCCAGCTGTACCACATTTCTCAAATATTCGGATTGCCGCATATCTTTGCAAATCAAGTATACGCACCGTTGAACGCCAACTGTCCAACAATATTTCAGTCACTTATTCCCTGGCGAACTTTGGCCACCAATTCTACCACCCCGCCCCCTTGTTTGATGCTTAAGCTGCCACTTAATCCAGTCGCCTCGCGTCGGGACCCCTGCTCAGCCACGCCCCCTGTCCCAGCGCTGTAACCTCTTGTGTGTTTGCGTGCACTCCGGGCGCACGTTTTTTTTTCTTGCTTTTGCTGTTGTTGGATTGCTGTAAGCCCTTAATTAAATATTAAATACACCTAATTGCGCATTTCATAACTCAGGCAACGGCAAGTAATTAATTATTTAAGTTAAACTAAATTGAGCTCAGCCAGTCACGACACACGCACAAAGTTTCGGCCCTGCGGGCGATGTAAACAAATATCCGCAAAAGCAAAGAGAAAAAAATGCAATTTGGTTGGCTGCCTCTTTGTTGGGTGTTTCGCTGGTTGGTTGTTACCTGTTGTAATAATATTTGTAAATTTACATGCGAAACGCAGCGCAGGCACGCAGGCAATCACCCAGGAGGGATCGGCAAGGAAAACGGCAAGTTATTGCAAATTAAATAAAGACTGCCAAAAACAACAAACTGTTAACTCCATGTGAGTAGCTTTGACGTGAAAACTGAAACGAGTTATGCTCCGAGCGTTGCGGTAATTATGCAATACGTCTGCCTATTATACCGGCACTTTCTGGCAGCCTTCTTTGTGCTTGCATATATCATATTTCGTGCTGATAATCCGGAAAATGGCAATGATTAGCTCGCTCTGTCGAGAAATCACAACACAGCCGTCCATTATTCAACCACAATTTGCAAAACTTTTCAGTGGTTAGGAAACTTTCACAACACACACATATACCCAAACAAACACACGGAGAGGCAGAGGGTGCGAGAGCAACTTGCTCCAAAAACTATTTTCATAAATAGCAGCGGACAGCGCCAAATGCAAACAGTGCCCCGGCGTCGTCTGGACTTCGTCATTGCCTTCTGGGCCGGCGAGGGGACAGTCAGCTCGAATCCTTTAAGTTTCTTTTGTTCAAAATGTACTAATGCCCGTTTTTCACAGTGTGATTTATCGGTTCTGAGGTTCACAGTTCGAGTTGCAAATGCATTTTCCGTGTTTGCCTTAGCCAGGCCGCAAGCCGAGCTGACGGCAGACGGCGGACGTTCAGCTTTGGCATCGCCAGCAACTAACTAATACAAACTTCAAATGGCTTTCGTCCCATTCTCGGCTTCTTTCGTTCATCTCTCTCTCTCTCTCTCTCTCTCTCTCTCTCTGTCCGTATCTCTGCGTGGGTGTGCAAACTTTTTGGCTTTTAAAATGTCAACTCATTTGAGCCAGCTTTTTTTTACCCTTCTCTGCTACAATAACTTTGCGATAAAGTTTGCAACACAATGAGCGGCATTTTTCTTTATCTTTTCGATTATACAACAATATTCCGTACTTGACTATTCTTTGTGGATACTAACAAGCTCTCTCATTTACCATAATACACTCAAACACAATTGCTGAGAACGCGGTGAGGTCCATTTTATTTGGATTAATTACTTTATATCCCGATTCGCTATGGTTTGAATACTTTTCTTAGAATTGTAGTAGCTTTATTTCTATAGTACTTATAGTATAATACCCCGTGTTAAAAATTAAGAGCTTAATTGTTTCATTTTATTTGTTCAGCTCTTCGTATATATATCTGAACAATATATGTCTGAACAAATCTCTTAAATATTACTAGATTTGTTTAAGTATTTTTTTTTTGGGTTTATTAACACAAACAATAAGCCAAGCTTATATCACCTTCCTCGTGGTTTGAGATGGATAAATGGTATTTCAGGATCCATTATTTTCGACTTAACAACGCCAACCTTTAAAATGAAAACAGAGTATAGCGTAGTCGGGAGCATCTTCACGGTGTGTGCTTGTTTTGCGATGACCTCATTTATATATTACCAGAACAAATAATAGGGCATATTTTTTTAAGGGAAGTCAGTAATTGTAAATAGAATCCGCCAATTTAACATAACATAACATAACATATACATATATACTCGAAATACTCGAAACATAGTCAAAGAGTCACAACGGATGCCATTTTAATTTTTAGTTTAAATCTCCGATCTGTACTAAAACATATATGTAAATATATTAGAACAATGTCACTAGTACAATGCATAATCATCATGACAAACTAAATTTGACTTCCGGCCACAGTGACCACAAGCACTCAGGACAGCAATTAGCTTTCACCGGAGTCAGCTGCATGTGAAAATGGCAAACCGCGTTTTGTACTTGATTAAATATTGAGCAAGAGGCACGGGCAAATGGAGCGTCCTCTCTTATCTGTGATGGATGGCAAATAATTATGGTTTTGCTCATTAGCCTGCCACGCATAATTAAAGCCAAATCTTGAGATCCGATTGTGGCCATGGTTGCTGACCAAGTCAGGCGGTCCGTGTGCGTTTGGCCTTCACGCAAAACTGACACTATTCTCATAGAAATAATGGAAGCAAAATCAATGTCCTTGCAGGAAGTGCCTTGGCAATTTGCAATCCTTTGTGTCATTACACAAAGCTTCCGCAGCGTTCTGGTGGCTGTCGCCTGCAGCGATACGCCGCTGCAATCAAAGCACTTCGAATCACCAGCAGCATCGGCAACAGGAGCAACCGGCGCATTAATCCTTCATTGGCAATCAGGCGTCTTGCCTTTGCCAATCCCTTTGCCTTTGCCAGTGAACCTGTCATGAACTCTATCCCAGTAGCGGAAGTTGTAAAAACGCCAACGCCGCACAAAGCAAACATGGAGGGAATTTTTGGTGGCTGCTGGTTGCCTGTATTGTGCAGCACTCTTGATGCTTGGCTAACCACTGGCATGGAACCGATTATAGTATTCCGTATTTGGATTGAGATTTGCCTAGGGGCATTCGTCAAACGACGCAGTAACTGAAGCAATTGTTTCGCCAAGTTTCCTTTTTCGCTTTGTTCATTATGCGTCCTCTTTTTTCTTTTTTCCCTTCCTCTTTCTCTCCTCCGTGTGCGGCTATTGTGCTGAGGCAGAGCATAAACACTGATTGATTGATTAGAGGCCCAACACCAAAGTCTGAGGACCGCCGGAGTTATCGTGTGTGTGGCAGACACTGTGGTACTAAACCTAATGAGCGGCCCTTGAGCGAGTGTCGCATCAATCAAATGCGCATTTAACGCTTTATATAAATAAGTATTTATTTCTTATGTATGTACACGAGTCTTCATATAAGATGGCAACGATTTCTCTTGACTTGCGATTATTGTTTTCGTGTGGATGTGTGCACTCAGCTGACAGCTGGCGATTAACAAATGAATCATATAAGTGAATGATGGCCCCTCCCTCGCTCGCGCACGACTGCCTGAACAATTTAAGTGGAGTTTAGCCCGGGCTCAAGTTGCCGTTATTAAAGCACACCTGAAGCGACTAAGCAAGCCAATTTCTGTTCATATTGGCGATACCTATCTGCAAATTGGCTACGTGGCCAGCTCAAATGGCCTAGACTGGTATTAAATAAACTGAAACTGAAATCAATAGTGTTGGCAACCGAGAACAGCTAGGACAGTACCTCGGCCACACAGCTGGGTCAGCATTGTTGCACGTCACGACTTCCGTCATGGACACCAGTCAACGTCCACTCGGCCACTGACTTCTCTCAATTTCTCTATCATTCTCTCCCCTCTGACATTTTTTTCCAGAACAGAAAATAATTTCATCAAAAGACTTGACTGCTATCCACCTACTTGTACAGACAGCATTCTATCTGTATCTACACCCATGCTGATAGCAGTGCTGACACATCCTGTTGTATCTCATTCTCATCTCACTTGTCGCAAACTCTCTCTTTCTACCACTCTCTTTTTTTGTATCTGCCTTTGGCCTTGTTGCAAAGTGCTCATTATCAGTTGAAATGTTGTCAATCACGAGATTTCGTTTGTTTTGTTTTGATTTGACTTTCAATTGAATTTCGCATTTGAATATCCAACGTTGGCTGCCCCACTCTGTTCCACCCACCATCCCGCACTCCAAGCTTTATCGACTCCCCCGTTAAGCTCCGCGCAGCTACCAGGGCTCAGTGCTTATGATGAGTTCGCAGCTTATTGGTAAACTGCAAACTTTCTACATAAAAAATTAATTTGATTATTTTTTCGGGGCATTTTGCTAGCGTGCTTAGACTTGCGTTAATGACGCCATAATCAACTGTTTTATTACACTTTAAAAAAAAGTTAAGCTCTCACACACCCCAACACGTAGACACACACAGACACAAGTCGCGTAGCTTTTATTGAGTTTAGCTGTAACTTTTTTTAATTATACTGCCTTCATTTTCCCATTAGATTCAATTTTGGGCTCTGTCTAAAAGTGTGCACTCAAAATGATATTTAAATAGAACAAAATTAAGATTTATTAAATTGTTAAGTGCTGAATGTTTTTATGTCCTGTATCCATGTAAAAACGAGTAAAAAGGGTAATAATGTTGTGCGGATATAGTAATTATTTAGCATAAGAAATCTCTGACAGCCCGTTAAGTACTTAATGTACATCGATAGACGATGTTCCATTCCCCGGTTGGCATTGCATTGATTATTGACGGGTCTTATAATATTTATTTATGTCTTCTTTTTCATAACACTTTTCCTTTGACATAGCGGAATTGTCTTTGACTCTATCACTTGCCTTCCTTCAAGTTATCTTCTATATATTACTCTTCAACTCTTTTTTCCTTAAATACTAATGGCTTTTTATACGATTTTCATGATCGCTCTGTAATGATGCAATAGACAAACAGTTTAATAATATATGTAATTAAACTCATTTACAGAGTAGTTGTCTTTCGATCAGTTTTGTAATTACTGTAATTTTATTTTACCTAAAACGTTATAACATTTTAAATTAATTTGAAATGATATGAGCGAATTCCTTGGACAAATTGAACGCAACCATTTTATGGTTTACAGAGCTATAACTTACACAAAGGGCTCGAGGGCTCACCACTCGGTCGGCAGTCATTTTGACTGAGTGCAAAGGCGAAGTTTATGTTTGTGATCGAAAATTTTAATTAAAATCATAATGAAATAATTGAGAATTTGTTGTTATAAAATTTATGCGTAATAGAAATTTTGGAAATTCCCATGGTATGAGCAATAACAATAGCAGCAGCACCAGCCGCAGCAGCAGCAGCCAACAATAACAATCGGGCAGACATAGAGCTTGTAGCTGTGCGGGATGCGGGCTGCGGGAAGTGGGAGTGCTGGTCGTGGCAGCCACAAGGAATTTGCATCTGTAGTGGTACATCATAACGGAGACTGACTCTTAGTCGGCTGCCCGGTATATTGCTGCGTGCCAGCCATTCACAGCCATAAAACAAAGGCATTAAAGTTGAAACGATGACCCGGGCTTAATCGACTTGCCAACAATAATATTTAAATTTAATTTAAATGCTCACATGAGAGCAGGCGAGCGTGCTGGCAAACAAATCGAAGGACACGCATCCCAATCTGCTGGACAATTCGCAAACGATATGGCTGTAGTCGCACTGTCGAAAAGGTTGCTCGACAGCTTGGTCTCAGACAGCTCGATGGGCCTGCAAAATGCACAGCTCGGAGTCAGCTAGTTGGTGAAATGGCTTTGTTGTTGTATTTGTTTTTGCTTTTTGCGGCAAAGGGACAATAACTTTGAATCTTTCGCTTAAAAGCACAAAATGATTGGAGAGTTACTTAGCCAACGACCCGACCCGGTGCCAGCCGAATAGCACTTTACGCAATACGGTGTGCAAGTATGTGTGTGTGTGTGTGTTTGGGTATTTGTGTTTTTTGGAAATGCTATTTAAGCTGCGCTTCAGAGCTTTATGTTTATGCGCTGCTTACTCGAATTGCTAGAGCTAAATAACTATAAGCCCTGGGACCATGCTTAAGTTCTTAACTCGCCCTGAGTTAATGCCTTGATATCATTATCAAATTTTGTTGCTTGGCAATGTGCCACATTCGTAACTTTTGACCATTAGCTTTTGTTTTTGTGGCCACGACAGCATAACACTGTTGCTTGAACTCTTGTTGTTCTGGTTGTTGTTGTTGTTACTTGCGGTCTAATTGATACAAGACAACAACAGCAACAGCGGCAGACGGACAATGTGGAGCCAACAGCCAAGTAGTCAGCAAAGTTTCAACTGCAACCAGCAGCTGACAATTGTTTTCAGTGCTGTGGTCAGCTTTCTGAGCATATGTCTGCATGTCCATCAGTCTGTCTATTCGCCTGCCAATCAAACACACACACACACACTTCCGCAATCTATTTCAACTGTCAGACACCGTTCGGTGTTCGTCGTCAATCACACTGTATATCGAGCTGCAGCCGCTGTTGCAGTTGCTGCAGTTACTTGGGGCACACGCTGCGTATGGGCAATGCCAACACGGGTTCTTTTTGGGTACGTGTGTGTGTTGATGTGTGGTGTGAGTGTGCTTGTGTTGCTTAGTTAAAGGTTCCTTTTTGTCTAGCTGCAAAGTTTTTAAGCACGTCGAAGCTGCTGAAACTTGCGCACGCGTGTCATTTAAAAGCCTTACAAAGTTGTCAAACTGACAAAGGATGGGCGTTATACGGGAACAGCGACAGCATCAGCAGCAGCTGAAGTAGAATGCATTTTCAATTTCTGCGCAATGGCAAATTTAAGAAGCAGCGTGGCCAGTTATCAATAAGCACGAGAGCATCAATTCAAATATGATTACATGCAACTTTCAACTTGCAACTTTTACTCACACATGCTCTTAACTCTGAAACTCTTTGCAGCACTATCATAAAAATGGCCAGCCAAGAAGGAGGAACATCAGGACCAGCAGGGGGAAGAAGATCCTGTATGCTCAGACCGAAGAAGGGCTTACCCGCTTTGCATGCCGTTTTCAATATGCTGGCTCTGAGCTGCTTTATAATCTCCGATTTATTACTGAGCGGTAAGTGTGCGTACGTATAAGTAGGTGTAGCTTATATTCCAACCATAATATGGTTAAGCAAAGTTCGTACTTTTGTTCGTCTCTTTGACTGTCTGATAAATGCAATGGTAACAGCAGACAAAGCGTTGTTACCACTGCATTTATTATGCCGATTGCGTGCGCCAATGTGGTTAAAATTGATTATTTAATTTACCAAATGACTGTTGATATCCACGCCCATAACCACCCGAACACAAAAATACACACGCACACATTCGATAAGTAGTCAATTTATAAAATATTACGCAAAATTTGCCCAACGCTTGTTACGAACAGTCGAGCTGAACTCCAACGCATTTGATTAATATTGGTATGTTCAATTAAAGTTGCCATAATTCGGCCAACCACAGTCCGACCATCCAATTGACCAGCTCTACATGTAGCCTGGATGGCCTTTACTCCTTTTCAAGAGTTATGTAATATTTCCATTGGGCTGGCAACGCTATTGATTAATATTTAAACATGATTGTATTTCAAACCTGTTATAGTTATGCAACAGATTCAACAACTGTCCGGTGTAAAATTTAAATAAAGAAGTTTTATATATTTGCTTCTGTGTCAATGGAAATCTTATTTTCAATTATTTAAAAGAACTATAACTGAAGTATATGTGAAAATAATAAGATCTGGAAGTCCTTAATATATTAGAAACAAACAGAAAAAATTGTAGTGCATCTTAATGGCGACCAATTTAGTTAATTACCTCATATCCCTTATACGCCATGTGTGTCGCCCGTTGATGCGATGTTAAACATTTAACAGAGCATGCGCCAAATTGTTCAATTAAAGCGAAAGGAGAAAAATATTAAAATATATACGAAAATAAAAAGAAAACAAATTGCATTAAATTCAAGCCACATGGCGCTGCTCGATGCATTGTCATAAATTAACATGCAAACGGATCCGGCTGCAGACACCCACAACTCCAAGTGCTTGCGCATCCGATCCCTGGACGTATGTAATTGAGTTTTTCGCCGTGACATAATCGAGTTCAAACCGTAGGCTACGGCCTTACCATGGGTTCAACCGTTGGTACTAACCGTAGGCTGCTCAATGTGTTGCATTACACTTAAACACTTAAATGTTTTACAATGGGAGGGGAAGTGGGATTGGGAGTGGGAAAGGCAATGGGAATGGGAATGGTCGTGGGACTGTGGCATAAGCTGCTTACTTTTTCAGCTGGCTTTAATGTGTTTCTCTCTTATTTTTTCTTGCACTTGCCTAGCGCATGGACTGAAGGATCTTAAGATATTTGTGCCGGAAGCAGTCATCATGGGCAATGCAGCGACATTGTCTTGTCAATACGATTTGGAGAAGGTAAGTGAAACTTCCTTGGGGAATGGGAGGAACAATTGAAATTGAAATGGGAATGGGAATGGGAATAGGAATGTGAATGGAAATCGGCGCGGGTGCGGGATGGGGAGCGGAAACGGAAACGGGACAACATTGTCAACTGCGACGGCTTGCTTAATTATTATAATTACTAGCACTTTGTCTTCGTTGTCGTAGTCCTCGTTCCCGTTGTCGTCGTCGAGGACGTATTCTTCTTCCTCTGTTGGCCGCTTTCCATTCACACTTTTCATTAACGCTGCTTCTTTTTTGCAGGCGGCGCTGTACTCGGTGCGCTGGTACTTTGGCCAGGAGGAGTTCTATCGCTTCGTGCCGCGCGAGGCGACGCCCACATTTGTCTTTCCCGTTGCGGGCATTAATGTTGATGTAAGTGAAATTAAGCATCCGATCACAAAGTGCTCCTCACTTTAACAGGGTCTATCTCAGGGGCCTACTCAAATAGGCTTTCAGCCAGGACAGGCGACATCCTGGCGATTGTTACAAAATATATAGTTACTGCTGTTGTTGTATTCGTTGTTTTAGTTATTGTCAATTAAACGAACAAATCAGACAGAAAGCTTCGCCATAGGAGCTCTGCATGTGTCTGGTTCGTTCCAGCAGAGTTTGCATTTTAACAAATGGAATTGCAAAAACATTCAAATATTGCGTAAATATTTATTTAAATGTGCACAATGGCAACTGGGGCGCCAAATGCAGCCGGTGGCAGCAACAATGCCAATAACAACAACAATAATAAAATGAACAACAGGACCATCTGAAGCTCCTGGACAAATCCAAACGCCATGCTGTCTCTGTCTTTCTTCTCTCGCTACGTCTCTTTCTATCACACTAACTGGCAGTTATGCGCAATTTTTATTTACAATTTTTCGGCTGTGTCGCGTTTCTATGTGTGTGTGCGGCTGTGTGTGAATGCTGCACAATTTGAAAAGTGCGAATACAACTAACTGAAATATTGCGCAATGTGCAAAATAGTTTATGGCGCGGCTAGAAGCAACTGAAGCTGCACCACCTCGCGCTGAATACGCTTCGTATTCATGTTTGTATTTATGCCCTGTACCCAAAATATGGCGGGGTATTTTCCTTAAAGACTATTCAACAGTTTGCAACGCATGCAGGGTGTGATATTGTGTTTCTTGAAAGGTATATTTCCCTATTCAAATATAAACAAATATAAAACGAACATAATTAATATTAAAAACTGAGTATTTGTAAAATGATATGTACATCTGTTAATAGTTTTTGAAAAGGGTATCGCACAGTCAATCATGTGAACTGAATAGCAGCTTCCATCCTTGCCGGTGCTTGCTTTGTGCTGCGCTCATTAATAAAAACAACAGCCGCAAAGTACGCAATAAATTCCTGGTCGAGTGCAGAGCGACAACATTTTTCGGACAGCATTTAAAACGCTTCTCAACCCTGACCATTTTCAAACACCGATGTTTTGGTCAGTTTTGGTTGAAAATAGTCGAAACCGAACCCACTAAAAAAATAAAAGAAATAGAAATTGTTTGCCGCATTCTGAATTATGTAATTGTATAGCTCTTCTTGTGTTCTCTTATTGTCGCCATTTCAACTTTTATCTCTGCCTCTAAACTTTAAATATTTTTTAGAATTTCGATTGGTCTCAAATTTCGGGAAATGTATTTATTACATGGTAGCTGTTGTATAGTCATTTTCGTTACCAAAACACATATACCTCGGAGCACCCTGCAAATCGTCGCAGGCGCTGGAAAAAATCGCTTGTCGTATAATCATAAATAAATAAAATTGAATTCGCCATGAATAAATTTTTTTTTGTTTTTTGAACCCGAAAAATAAATTGAAAACTCATTCGTCCGCGCATAAAATTTCCAAACTCATTTACCAACACTCCATGGAACATTTTTCAAATTCGCAAGTGGCCAACCTTAAATAATAATAAATAATAGCATCAAGAGAAGGGGGAGCGGCCATTCCAATGACGACTGATGGCCCAATGTTTGTTTTAACTTATATTGTACAATGCGAACAAAGCGAAATGTGCGCTTATGAAAATAACTTGCCACCCGGCATGTTCCATCACAGTTTTTCGCTCCCTTTTGCACTCTCGCTGTGGACCCCTAATTGGGGGGCAGGTGCATGAACAGGGACAGAACAGGCCACATCAATCAGCGGTAGTAGCAATCGGACTTGATTAATTTGTTCTGATTGTGTCTTTAATTTGCACTCTATACGCTAGCTGGAAAAATAAGTAAAAAGGAGGAGAGATGAGGAGAATTATAAAAAAGAGGGCGAGGGCAAACACGATGAACGAAAGCAGCTGAAATGCTGCTGAAATGTTAATTTGCCACTAATTGGCATTCAAAAGTATTTTCGCACTAATTAAATATTTCGATTACTGTTGCCTGTAAATTGGTGGGGGTGGGCTGTGGGGATTCCACTGGTGGGCATAGCAAGCATTGGATGAATTATATTCCAAGTTGAATTCTCAGTATTTTGGATGCTATGGCTCACGCATCCAGCGGATTGAAAACTATTCAGAAACCCTTTCCCATTGGCATTTGAATTAATGCGCAAATTGTGTAGTCCACTTATGGGCGCTGGCGGCCCAAGTGGAATTAAGAGCTCAACTAAATTTTATTTAAGCAAATTCGCTTCTCAGCGCGTTCTGTTCTCTCTGTGTTGAAACAAGCAAACTACTTAAGATGCAATGAGCTATAAACCGCAAAAGGTGAAAAGCACACGGCAAGAGAAAGAGGCTCTGTGTTCGGACAGAGGCAAGTGCTGAGCGGGGGAAGTACGTCCATTGGTTAATGCAAATGATTTAGCAAACGTGCGCTTTGCAATTAAGTTTGAAGGTTATGCGCAGTTTCGCAGCAGCAGATGTCGGTCATATTGAAAGGCAGCTTTTGAGAGAAAAAAATAAAAAAGCAAAAAGATATAGAAAAAGAAAAAGAAAATATGCCACACCCCAAGGCAACGAATCGAAATGAAGCGCCACGTTTTCTAATTTACATTGATAGCTGCTGCTGCTGTTGCTGCTGTTGCTGCTGTTTCTGCTGCTTCTACTGCTAACGAAGGCAAAATTCAAAGGCCATCCAGAGCCACAAATGCAAATTGAAATGGAATTTTTAAGTTATGCCAAGGCAAACACCAAACGCACACACACACACACACACACACACACACACACACACTGAACTGTCCACATTCAGAGTGTGGGAATACGAATGTTGGTGGCTGAGACAAGTTGAGTTGAGTAGAGAGATGTAGGCGAAATGGTGGCAAGTACCGTAATTGAGATTAAAACATTATAACTTGACTTGTTTTACTTTTCCTAAATCATTTCAAGCAGCTAAACACGCTTAATGAGAAAAGTTCAGGCCGTGGCCATTATGATTATGCACATGCATAAATATTAGTATTTGTGTGTGTGCGTGTGTGCGAGGGCGGCGCATAGAAAGAGCTGGGCGTGCATTCAGAGTTGCACTCGCACTCGCACTCGCACTGGGGCCGCACTTGAATGGCGGCTGCTGCTGTGACTGACATGCAATGCGTGGCGCGGCTAGCAGACCGACCGACCGACCAAGTGCACTTCAGGCGTCCACTTGAGCGTTATTGGAATGTAAATGTATGCAGATCAAGGCACAGGGACAGGCAGGAAGACGGCACGCGATTGCAGCTCTGCCCCCTCGAGACGCGTCAACTTCTAAAGTCATTCAACATAGGAATGTACCTTGCCACCCACTCCCCAACTTAACTGCACATGTCACTTGCCATAATAACAACAACAACAGCGCTCGTTGCGCTGTCGCTATGCAAATAAAAAAAGAAATAATAATCATAATGTTAAATGTAATTAAATTTTTAATTTAGAGACAGCGACAGCCACGCTGGCAATCTTCAATTAAAACTCACAATTACCAGGCCCGCCCGCTGTGCCATCAGGCCGGCGAGAGCAGGGTTATGTGATGGTGAGGGGAGGGGCGCCAGTTACAGGAATAGGATATGCCAAGTGCTCAAAACTTTTGCAGCTTATTCATTGTCCGCAACAATAAAAAATCCGAAGCGAGCAACCAACAAACGGCCTGGGCCTCGTTCTCGTCCTCGTCCTCGTACTCATCCTTGTTGTCGGCCTGCCCAGAAATTTGTGCCCCGAAAACTTTTTGCACACTGTCAACACGGAAGGAATTATTCCGCATTAAGTTTGCGGTAATGGCGACGGCAGTCACACACCAAGTGTCCCCGCTCGGCTGTCCAGCCAGTGCTGTTGTTGTTGTTGCTGGCGTTTGCTTTTAACATTGTTAATAACCCGACACGCCTCCGCCTCGCATTTATGCACAGCAATGTGCCCTTAAAATTAATGCACTCGCCGCTTGCAAGAAGAAGAATGCGCAGGCGGCAACAGAAGTGGCCAAAAACTTTGCGCCTGGCGGGTGCCAGCCAAACCACCCGCTGCTGCTGGATCAATTTGGCTTGCTTTTGGCTCAGGGTCCTTGTGGGCAGGCGCACGGCTCCGACTGTTGATAATTAGATGCACACAGAGCGAGGGGGCTACGGTGCTGTAGTTGTCATTGTCGTTGCTGTAGTTGTTGTTGTAGCTGGCCTTGGAAGCCGCGAAAGTTTAATTGAGCACTTCATGGGGAGTGATATATTTTGCTAATTTTATTTTTTATAGACTTTCAAAAACCATAAGAATTACAAGTAAATTTAAAGTCAAAAGTACCAACAATACTATGAGATTTTGCTTGTATGCTTAGCCTTAAAATTGAGGAAATTCTTTGCAAGGATATATATCGGATATTATAAATAAAATTACTTCTTTATTACAACAACTATCTATTCTTTCAAAGTTTTGTTAGTGTAGCGTTTTGCCTATATACGAAATAATTTGTTATTGTAACAACAACCCAAAGCCTTATATATCTTTTTTTTCCTTAATTTAGAACTAAGTGATGTTTATTTAATTTGAAATGTTACCTTGGCTATAAGAGTATCGTCTGGGGACTTCAGTTGCCATTATCCAGAGATGCAGAGTTGCATGCCACATTCTTCATGTTGCAACTTCAATTGTTGTCGTGGTGGCCTTGGCAAAAATTTTTGACAAATGGCTGCAAATAAACATAATAAATAAAAATGCGAATTGCGAAATGCATTCGAGAGACGCACAGACCGTGGTTGTATATACATATATACATATATATACGTATATATGTATATAACTATTCTCGTAACTAGCTGGTGGGTTCGTTCATCTAACACCGTCCATATCCCGGCACAATTCTCTAGCAAGGCATTCACATGGCGTGTGCCGCCGTCGCCAACAATGAGCACAATGAAAAGCCATGCATTTTCCAAACACCAAAAATTGTTCACAGCAGCGGCAATAGCAACAACAGCGAAATCAACAACAAATGGCAATGGGCAGCAACAACAACAACCACAGCAACGCCAACTACAGCAACAACAACAACAAAAAGAAGAACAACAACAACCGCACCGGAAACATCTCATTCACTAAATTTGTGGTCGGTTTTTGCCTAGCGCTCTGCGTACTGCGCTCAGCGCGTTAGGCGGTCGAAGTTGGGAAATGCCAACGGGCAACTGTAGCGGTAGGGAAATGGGTACGGGAACGGGAACGGGAACGGGAACGGGAACGGCAACGGGTACTTTGCATGCGAGCGGGAATGGAAGCGGGAACGAGTCGCCAACGCTAGCGCAGTTAGTTCCAACAAAGCTCGAGGCAACGGAAATTCGGAATGACATAATACGTGCCCATATGAGTGAATGTAAGTATGTGTGCGCGTCTGTGTATGTGTGTGTGTGGAGTGTGTGGCTGCCTGACTACCGCGACTTGAGTTGATACAGCAATAATTCATAAAGTGTTGCATGCAAACGAGGCTGCAGCTGAGCAACACACACACACTATTATAGCATACATATGTGTGTGTGTGTGTGTGTGTGTGCTGCATGCGACAGCGTTGGCAAAATTAAAATTGCTGCACAACAAACAGCGGAAACACAGCGAGGAGCCAACAACAGCAACGAGAAGCGCGGCTGCAGCTGCGAAAGTGCTCGAGTGTGGACCACGGAGGAAGACGGGGAGGGGAGGACATGGCAACGGGGGCATTGCAATGAAATTCATTGTATTCTTACAACTCGACGTTGGCTGCTCAGCCGGCTATGCGGTTTTGCAGTAAAGTTATTATTTCATAAAGCCAGAATTATTGAAACAATACTTTACTCTCACACTCGCTTACACACAGACGCACGCACACACACACACACACACTCGCTCGTGTATGTGTGTACTTGTCATGCAAAATTGCGCTTTAGTAGCATAATTTTTTATGCCACAGAGTTGCAGCTGCGGCAACTAAAGCAATATAAAATATAAATAGAAATTAAAAGCCAACAAATAAATAAAAACAGGAAAAAAAGCGCAACGACAAAAACTTTTCCAACGCGACAAAAGCAACTTGAGTTCAGTTTAGTCAAGTTGAGTTGAGCTGAGTTGGGGCTTAGCTAGGATTCGTTACAAATGTCGCAACATTTTCATATGAGTAACTAAAATGCGTGTGCGAGTGTATGTGTGTGTGTGTTTGACTGTGACTGTGATTCGACCGGGCATATAATTCCTCAAAATGGCAGACATTTGCGTTTGTTTGGCGCGCTTCCTGGCGCTGCCACTTCCGGTTCCGCCAGCTACGAAGTACGGCACAACAACAACAACAACAGTCACATGCAATTAAATAAATATGACAACCGCGCGGGCTGCAAAGGCAACCATCATTCCAGCTAGCCACAGAGAACAACAACGTCGGCGACGTCAGCGACAAACAGCTAAATAAATAAAACGCAGAGGGACAATATTTTTACATAAACATTCCTATATATACACATGCATATATCTATCTGTTTGATTACATAATTAACGTAATTTTATGCTTCGCATGGGTTGAGCAAACAAACAGTTGTAACTATGGCAAAATATAGAGCTCCTAATTATATGACAAATTAAAACTACAAACAAGCGTCGGTAGTGCAGCAACGTCCGCGGATATAATATAATGCGGCTCACGTCGACTATTTTGAATTTAAAGAAAAGCATTGTGTATAGTTTTACATAATGTTTCGATGTTATTTACGTTCACATGCTATCTACTGTACTACTAGACCCGAACTATGCATAATTATTCAACGCAGCTAATCCAGTCCACGTTCCATATTATAATCACAGCCAGCCAGCTGTGCAACAGGCATTCGTCGTGACCCGCTCCAACCTCGGAGTTGCAACTACGCAACTGTGCTGCAGTTCAACTAAATTGTTGCACTCATAACTCGTACGCCGGACGCCAAATGTGGCCATTACTAAGCTGCAGTCTGTGGCATATCGCACATTTATTCATAGCTCACACATAGTAGCATGTACGCAAACAAATACACTCGCACACAGACTCACACACACGCAGAGCAATATGTGCACACAAGCATACAGAAAACCTTATCAATACGTTTCACATTTGTTTTCATTTTACGATTGCGTAACGAGATCAACGTCGACAAATCCAAAAGCCACTAAAACCACAGCCCGCAAGGGAGCGTCCAGGACATCAGGACCCCAATCCCCACAGCTGAGAGCCAGAAGCCAATCCCAATATGCCAAATAGGAGCCGCGAGCCCCAACCCAGCCGTGGCTCTTGGCCCGATGGCAATGGCGCCCTTATCGACGGAATTATCTACGAATGAACTAACACAGCTAAAAGAAAAAACCCCAACAAAATAGGAAAACAACACATGAGCGTGCTGCAACGGCAACTAAATAGAAAGCCAGGAGAGCAATGCGCTAAAGTGTTGAAACAATCGTAAAAAGCAGTTGGACCCGCCCGGGGGCGCAACACAACGGGGAGCTGCCTCATGTGCGGGTGCTACAGCTGGCTACCGGCAAGCGGCAACTGGCAGTGCCAATAACAGGGGCAGGCCAACAGCACAGAGGATTAGTGGAGGATGCAAATGAACAAGAACAGAAAACATCTGCGGTACTGGGCGGCATATGCAAAGCGCTAAAGGGTTGTCTGCACTTAAATGCAAGGTCCTCAAATCCGCATCACAACGAACAACACACACGTTAATCGCGGCTGCTGCTGCCGATGTGGCTGCTGCTTTTGGTGTGTTCAAGTGGATTTTGAGCAGCAGGCTGCACTCGAGTTGGGCCGAGTGGCGCAACGGTTGCTGCCAATTATCAGTACAAATGCAAAACGGCAACAACCAACAAGAATTTGAATGGAAACATATTAAACGCTGTAACGAACATAGAACACTCTCTCTTTCTCACTTACTCTTTGGCTCGTCGTCAGTCGAGAGGATAAATGTTTCAAAAAGTTAACTTTTTCGATGTTTTGTTGGGTTTTGATTTATCTCCATTAAGCACAACGTTATCAACGTTTCGTTTTCATTGCATCCCTGCGAATATTCTAGATTTCGCCTCTTTATTTTCATTTCCTCGAATTCTGGTTAAGCTCAGTAAACCTGTTGGCAAAGAGTATAATAAACAAAATGGGCACGCCACATGGCGTCCTCCATTGCGGGCTCTTGAATGCAATTTGCGCATTTTAATTCAATTTGAATCAGGAAATATAAAGCTTCTGTTGGGGTTGAAATTCAGTTAGCAATTAAAGACACGATTCTCGTTGCAGCTAACCAACTCGGATGCCACGTCGGTCACACTGAAAGGAGTCACACGGGATCTGACCGGCAGCTATCAGTGTGAGGTGTCGGAGGATGCGCCGCTGTTCCACACGGACATTCGGTCGGCGCACATGCAGGTGATTGAGCTGCCCAAAGACGATCCGGCCATGCAGGTAGACAAGAAGGTGATTGGCGTCAACGACAACTTCAAGGCGGTGTGCACGGTGGGGCCATCCTATCCGCCTGCAAACATCACTTGGTACATTAACGGCCGCAAGGTGGGTAGCAACTTATGATTTTTGATCGCCGGAGGTGCTGATTAATGCCGTGATAGGTATACAAAACACCGCTGCAACGCATTACACAGGACGCATTTGAGGGCTCGACCACTTACTCCTCGCTGGAGATCTATCCGCACAGCCAGGTGCTGCAGGGCTTTTTCCAGGCGATGCCCAAGTACCAGACCAGCATACTGCTACTCTGCGAGGTGTCCATACTACACGTGTTCCACAAGAACGTGCAGCAGCGCATTGGGCTCAGCATGGCGCCCCCGACGACTATTTCACCCAATTTGCTCGGCCTCGAGGGTTCCAAGCGCTATGTCAACGGCGATCCGGACAATTCGGCGCTCACCGGCGCTGCCCAGTGCAGCTGCAGTACTATTGGCGTCCTGGCTCTAGCAGTGGCAACCCTGGCGGCGGCGGCCCAGCTGTGACCACGACACACTGGACACGCCACGTAAGCAAATGGTCAAGCAGACACAATAAAAGCAACAGCAACTGCATCGGCACACAGGCTCGCAGCGGGCAGCCCGTAAAGTGTAATTAAAAAATAACAAATGCAAACAATGCACAAAAGTGCAGCATGCAAATTATAAAAAAGCAAAAACCGAAACAGAAAAAAAAATATAAAAAAATACAAAAATACAAAAAAAAGAAAAGAGAAATGTTTTCAAAACGTTAACGGGCTCGCGTTGTGAATGCGTCCTTGTGGGTACCCTTTTAATTTCTGTTGTTGTTGTACGCTTAACAAACAAGTAAACAGTCGCGTTTAAAATTAATATTTTCCACGCTGTCGCCACAGAAATGTTAAGATTATGATTAAAACCCAATTATTTTAAACTAACTATTGAAAATTTATAAAATCTGAGCTGAAAAAAAGTGATTATAAAATTCCGGTGGTGAGTAAAATGCGCTCAATCACACACACACTCACACACACAACAAATCTGAGAGCAACTATGAAAATATGTTTAAATAATTACTAAAACAAAATAAGATATATAAAAAAATACTTAATACTACAGGCGAAACGACATGTTGTGGGCGTTGTGTTATTTCAAAATCTGCAATGAAAACACAAATACACAACATAAAAATCAATAAACTAAATATAAACAAATACAAGCACTTGCAAAAAACCTAATTTACATTATAAAAATCGAATGGAAAAAAAACAATTAATAATATAAGTCAAAAATAATTATACATTAAGTACACCCTACCCTCCAACAACCGCAGCGTAGACATGTAAGCTATGTAAATATTATTTGTAAAAAAAACGAAAACAAACCAATAAAAACAAGTCATTACACAAACTTGAACAAAATGAACGCAACAACAATAGATAAATGCAAAAAATGAATGGCGCATAAAGTAAAAAACTTAAATAAACAAATATTAATTAATGTTCGAATGAATGCCTAATTATGACACAATATAAAAAATACAAAAATGTCAATGAATTCAATTGATGGGAGTACAGTTATTTTAATTGAATTTTCGCATTGTGGTTAGTTTGCGGTTTTTTTTTCGCATTTGTCGTATTTCTGTGAAGCATTTTTGTAAGCTGCAAAAGATGAACTTTATTTTGGGCTACATTTAAATATATTTATAAAACACATGATTAGAATAACTGTCAAACTAAAAGAATTTAGTGCGTAAATGTTAGTGGAATAATAAGAATAAAAATGAAAAAAACAGATTAATAAAATTTAAAGCAGAGCTAAAACTATAACTAGTATTAATTACAGAGGTTTATGCGCTGTGCAAAATCCTCGTAAAATTACAGTTACAAAAAAGACAGTTTCTCCATTTAATGCAATTTCCTCAAGGTTCAGTGAATTATTTCGAAGGCAGCTTTGACCTTAGCGATGCATAAACCTCTTTTAGAAATAGGCAGAATATAAAAAAACCATTCTTAAAAAATCAAAAGGCCACAACTGTTGTAAATCAAACAAAAATCAAATGTCAAAAACAACACGCGGCATCTAGCAAACGAAAACTAATAATAAAATGTAAAATCAAACTAAACTACAGGAAAAGAAAAACAAATATTTAAACATAAAGGTAAACGAAAAAAGAAACAAAAACATTGAAAAGAGCGAAAAAAGTCAAAACATAAAAAATATATATATTAAAAATTATGCGTAATTATTAATAATTTATGAATGGTAAGAAAGCCAAAAAACAAAAGTTTGAAACTGAATCAAAGCACGCCATAGAACACAAAAACAAAATCGACAATGCGTAAGGAACTTAGCTCAAAATTATAAATGATAATGGCAAAATTATATGATGAAATAAAGAAATAAAATAAAAAGGATATAAAAGAGTATTATTGGCAATGGTTGAATAATTCATAATGAGTATGGAAAATTGGCAATATTTTGTTTAATGGTTTTAAAAGATATTATTCTATTTTTTAAAAAAACGAACAAGCTGTTTTTGTTTATCTAAGGCATTTGAGGACAGATATCTTAAAAATTTGAATCAGAGGCTTTCCGTTTTCTAAAATCAAAAGTAAAGTTCGGGTTAAGGTTCGGATAAGAATTCTTTACAATATTGAAGTTTCGGGTTCAAAACGGTTTGGTTCAAAACCAGGTTGCAATATTGACAGAATATGAATTCATCATATTTAATATAATGTCTAAGAAATAAGAGCAAACTTATTCATTCTGTAACATACTGACAGTGGTCGAGCATTACGGCGTGAATACTACGGACACGGAAAATCCCTTTTTTTCGTTATTTGAATTTATTTGACAATGTTAAGCACAACATTAAGTAGCTTTGGATTTGTGGATTTTCTTTATTGATTGGGAAACCATTTGTGGCCTGTCTTCACAGGCTTTACATAACTATAGGCATTTCCAAGAGTCATGAAAGGTAAGTTAGAAGGAAGAAATTTGAGTGTATTTACCAAGCACGCTCACTTATCACACTATTATTTCCTGGCCAACTGCGAAGGCTGTGCCAAATATCTAACTATTTAAGTGCTGGGTATTAAAACCGTTTATGAATCAAATTGCATAATTTTGGCAATAAGCTTGGCACAAATACACTCACACACGCATCTACACAGGCGCCCAGAGGGAGCGGAGTGGCCTTGTTGTCATAGCCTACACTTGTTTCTAAGTACATGCAGTGGCATCTGCTCACGCAGGAGGCGAGTGCTAAGCAAGCAGCCAGAAAACAGTCTTAACACGAAGCAGCCCGAACCGTTAACAAGGCATATGTTGGCTCTGGCACATACATATACGCAGCCAGCGCCAGCACCTCAACCAACAGCGTTTCTATCGCCCTCTCATGTTTTGTAAATTAAGCAAACAAATTAAGTGCACTTGGCTCACGGGCCTTACACACGGCGCTTGCTGCTGTGCTCCATGTAAACACATTGTGATTGTAACAAAGCCGTATATCAAAACACTCCCTCCACCATTGGTGGGGGCATGGGGTCGCCCTTGAGCAGCGCTGTCCCCGCAACGCCCAAGGACACTGCCATTTGGCGCCGAAGATCCCTGAGCCCAAACCAGAACAGAGCACACACATGCACACGCACAAGTTAGTTTGTCTTAATTAGCTGCCGCTGCCTTTGCTGCTGCTCCAGACTCAGCAGACACAGAAGCCACACAGAGTGCAAGCCGAGGTGCACGCGCATCAGTTATAGACACAGCAGGTGCACCACCAACAACAACAACAACAACAGCAACAACATCCGGCCCCCTATCGCTTACGTGCCTTAATATTTACGATCCATTGGTTGCAGGCAAGACGCAACCACTTTGCCCATTTGCCATTCCCCATTCCCTGTTTCCTCATAATTGTGCAGTCATTCTCATCTTGCTGCTTAAAGTTCCCCTCGCATATTGCTACGCAACTGGCAGGGCAGACGCACGCACACACGGCGTATGCGTAACGCAAAATGAAACGGCAAAATATTGCCGCGTGCTGGTGCTATACGCAGGGATTAAAGAACAAGTACCGCAAGAATTTCCACCCAAAACGTACCTCTAAGCGGAACGCTGAGAATTCTGTAAAACTTTGCTGACGCAGCGAAAATTCAGATGTTAACAACCGGCTAACTGAGCGTATACGCAATAGGCCCCTAAGAGAGAGCGTGTAAGTTAATTGTCTGCGAATATCGAAATATTATGTTGATACTTTGTCCTTTATCGAATGCGAGTTTGCGATGCTTCAAATTACAAATTAATGCGATATTTAATATACATTTAATTGCAGCTTGAGTCATGTTATTGCCCAAAATTGGGAAAAATAATATAGGGTAACCAGAAACTATTCATTCTCAAGATTAGCAGCTACTCCCTAATAGTTTAGACTGTCCAACAAAAACACGAACTAGATTTTAAGCAGCAAAAAATAACTTTCAGGCGGTTTTGTCGAAACTTATATATAGTTTTTACAAAAAAAATATAAACAAACTTCCAGAAAGCAGCCGCATAAATTCCCAAAGTGGTCAAACTGAACTTTCTAGACTACCTAACAAAAACTCTAATTCGTATTTCGAAAGTGAACTATTTAAAAACGAGTTGTGTTATCTGAAAAAAAAATGAATTAAAGCAAACACTCTGATTTAAATTATTGTTATTTAAATCGCACCAAGAGATGGATGGAATGCATCAAGGATTATTCATTAGTATCATCGCAGGGCATGACAAATCCGAGAGCTGGTATTATAATTAAATGCGTATCGGACAACAAATAATGCAAATGCGCCCAGCGTCCGTACTTTGGCAGAATGAGTTGCATATTTTGGAGTATTTTGATCAAGGCTCGGAGCGTTCTTGTTTGTTTTACGGCTCTCAATGGGGCGTGGCTGCGCTGAATGCTTTATGGATGCTGCATGCATTTAACAACACTGGCAGCAACAACACACAGCGAAGCGGAATATTGGCTGCCAGGGCGAACCTAAAAACATTGTTAAAATGCAGCAAAATTTGTAGATTTATTGCGCGCTAATCGCGGCCAAACAGCAACGGGGCGTGGGCGTGGCATTTTAGGTGGGCGTCTGTCGTTGTGTTGGTGCTCCAAATTGTATATTGTAATGGAAATTGAAATGCAAATGCATGGCCTGACATTTACGAGTACAGCAGACAGTGACAGCATCCACAACAACGCCAGCAACAACAGCAACAGCAGCAGCAACAACAACAAACGGCAAGCTCTGCCAAAAAGTCACCAATAAAATGTTGCAACTAAATGCGGCGCCATTGTCATAGACGTTACTTGGCAGGCGGTGGCGACGGCAACGACGGCTCTTGGCCAGCATATTTTCAATTTGTAAATGCAAAACAAGACGATGGCCACGCCCACAACAGCGAAGACAGCCTATAAATTTCAAGCTCTCCCATTGCGAGCTGCAAGCGGCGCAATTAGTAAAAGAAACCATTTCAAAATATTTGTTGCATAACTCCGGGCGTGCCTTCAGCATGAATCAGCACCAGCTCCAGCTCCACAGCTTGGGCTTCTTGGGCAGCCCATAAACGCTTTACAGCCCCGTTAGTTGGCAGCTTGCGCCCAAACTGTTGATGAGCTCCCTTTATGACAGCCATGCGACGCCTTGGACATGCAACTGACGGCCACGTGATGAATGCTGCACATAGCGACAGTGATGACAGGGGATCATAAATTCAGCTTGCGATGTTAAGCAGCAGGGGAAGGCAGGCGGTGGGGATTGGCTGGAGCTTATGTGACTGCTCCTACGTGCAATCGGTTAGCCTCTGATTTGCTGCCATACATCAAGCGAGAATCGTCGAAGTGCTGCATATCAATACACACATTTAACGGAATGTATATAGTGATGACTTTTTAAAACAATAAATTCTGAGAAACTGCTGCAATCATTCGATATCGACAACTGTGTCAGCTTATGGTCTAGTTAAAGGGTTATAAAACACAAAGAGTTCAAGTCGTTTTATTGAGTTGGCCAAGGAAGAGCTGCCGTACAAAGTTTCTTGTAAACAGTTTTAATCTCGACTCACTCGTGCATGTCTTCAAGATTCAGTTGTCTGCTCGTTGCTCCGTTCACAGTACTCTGATTGCCAGGTAAAGTTGTTGGCAACACAATGAAAATCATTTTAACAAATTGACTTTGCGTGTTGTGTCAGCCGCTGTTTAGCTTTTGAAAATTTGTTAATTTTGCATTGAATTGAGATCAAATCTGCTTACACTGGCTTATGAAACTAAACAGCCTAGCGAAGCCAACCCTTTTACAAGTCAACAAATTGCTGTTGTTCCGCTTGTTGCCCTGTTGCTGTTGCTGCGAGCATCGACAAGATTGTTTTCACATCGGGCACAGCCAGCAGCATTAGCAACAACAACAACAAGAACCGTTTCCAATGTTTCGCCACAGTTTATTATTTTTGTTCATCAGCTGAGCCTTCTTCATATTTCCCCCATAGAATGTTGCAGACACTTTTTGAACCCGCCCACTGCCCCCCACCAAGCAGCTGTTGTTTTTGGCCAACTGAAAATCCTTTTGTAGCAACAATTTGCCACGCAAAGATTAAAACTTTTAATTTGCTTTTAATTAATTAAGTTGAAAATCGCGGCTAGAAGTCACTGGAACTTACCCAAACCCCTTTCATGCGCTCCAACAAGCTGCACCCCGTTTCGTTGCCCCCCCTCCGCTCAATTTCCTAACTGTGCCTCGCTTTCATTGTTTCATATGCCTTACACAGCGCTGTGGAAACTTCTAGGGATGGTTTCGCCGAAAATTAGTGTTGAATTCTGTTCCTGGGCTCGCCTAACTTCATTTGCCTGCGGTTTTGTTGTTGCCATTCGAAACTGAACAGGATTCAATATGGGCTTAGGTCTTCAAAGCAGGCTGGTAAATGCCGCTGACAGCAACGACTGTTGCAATAAATGTTACAAATCTCCTTGATATTAACACAAGCAAAGAATATCAAAGAACTAACAATGAGGTTGTCGAAAGAGTTCGACTTGGAGATGCCCTGCGCTTATATTAAGAATAGATTCACATTTGTATAGCTTCTTTGTTTCGATTAATAAGATCTTGTCTGCATATCGAACAGTCAAGCATTAACGCGCATATGCCGAATTTCGTAGCTTTTGGTCCAAATATACATTTTCCTTCTTCTTAAAACACAACCGTACCCATTTGAGTAGTTACAGGGTATACAAAGCAAATATGCGCTGCGAGCGTGCAATTATAACTGACTTTCTTCTTTTATAATTATTCAGAATTCAATTGATTTTGGTCTAGTCTTTTAACTTCAAGGTGGTTTAGTTTTTGTGTGTTTCTTTCCTTTATTTAACTTTAGCAACCAAAATTTTTGCTTTTCTTCATTGAGGAATGAGCTGTGGTAGAGTTGGTTGCGTAAAATAAGGTGAGTTAATGCAATTATAAATGGCTTCATATGAGTTGCTAGGGTTTCTTTAGGAAAAAGTTTAAATTTGAACCCATTGCAAATGGAAAAGGCAACCATGTCACATTGTCGATACATATACATTCTTAGCTACTCTTGTAATATTGGAAAAATATAGAATTTTTATATTATGTACGGGCGGGGGTGGCGTCACCAACCTTTTTTCGATCTTAAGAGGAGGTCACTCTGTCTGCCAAACTTGGTCTAGCTCTAAAATTGTAAGAGATATAGATTTTCACGAAATGCGGGGCGAAAATGGGCATGGCCAAGAAATTCTTTTACTTTTCTTTAAAGGTAAGTTTTAGAGGGCATGACCGGGTTATCAAGGCCTCAATCTTTGGGGGACATCTTCAACAACCTCCAGATTGTGATTGAAGCTTTACCTTATCGCCTTGTCTGCAGCAGATATCTACAATTATATTTTCAAGTTTCATGTCTCTAGTTTATATATATACTCTTTTCACTTTGTGAATGAATCATATATCATCGAAGTGATTCTAAAAGCTGGTTTACCAACGAATCGTTTCCATTTTGTAATTTAATTTCACTTTCGTGAACTGTATAAGATTGCATTTATACAAGATTCTTGACACACCCATGAAATAACCGAAACCAGTTCCCAATCAAAAAAGGCGTTAAGAGGCGCAGCTTTGCAGTCCACGCGAAGAAGCACCCAGGCACATGCAGCTCAATTCGAGGCTCTTTGTTGTTGTTGTTGTTGCTTTTCCTGCTGCCTTTTACGCCTCGGTGCCAATTGGTGCTGCTGCTGTTGCTGCTGCCTTACAATGTGAAATGTTGCAGGTTTATGTTTCCAGGACGACTTTCGCTCACGCACACACAGGCGAGCTTACATTTTTGGGTTGCCATTGCCTCACGTGCCCTGCTGCGCCTTTGTGTGCTCAACGTGACGGAAATTAGCGTGTGTGTGTGTGTGTGTGTGTATGTGTGCGAGTGTGTGTAATCGCGACTTGGCGCCATATTTATTTTTCCACTGTGCTGCAGTTATGATTGTACAAACACACACACATGCACGCAGACACTCACAGATATTGGCACATACCCACATTCATTGCGCATCTTTTGAATTTCAGAATTGTTGCTATGTACACACTTATTTCATGCTTTTTATATAAACTGACTTGTTACCCTGGGCCAGGCCCCTGCCAAAGGGGCTCTGGCGATGTGATTGATGTTTGCACGCAAGCTAACCTACCCGAAGGCCCAGGCGCAGGCCCAGGCCCCGCCGCTGCCCCCGTCGCCAGCCGCAAACAAATATTTTACATTTGAGTACGCGCCACTTTTGGTTCGATGCTTCATTTTATTCAGCTGCCAAAGCACGAAATTGCGCATATTTACTTTGCTCTCACATGCACGCATACCAGCATACACTCACACACAGCAGCACATACACACAGCCAGACATACACCCGCTCGCATAGTCACAGACAGTCTCTCTCAATCTTTTATCATAATTTCAGTATAGCACGCCTCATAAATTTGTTTGCTAACACCATTTTCACTTCATTTATTAGAAAACAAGAAAAATCCTCAGTTCGTCTGCAAAACTGCCATTAACTAAATTGCATTTTGTCTTAAATTGTTTGGCTTGCGTATTTAACAGCAGGTGCCGTCAGTCATCTTGGCCAATTAAGCTACCAAGGAGCAGTTCTATATAAATACATATAGGCAGACAGAGGGTGGGGAGAAAGTTTCCTGCGTTAATTGCTTGAAAATTAAAACATGAAATTAAATGAAAACATCGTTGGACACAAGTGTCTTGCGTATATAACTCACACGCCTCGCGTGACCGACAACCACCGCATGCAGGTAATTAATAAAAACTTTCTGTCGTTGTCGTGGCCCGAACCGCAGCTCCACTCACGTATGCCCATATTTGCCAGTGTGTCTGTGTGTGTGCTCGCGTGTCGCAGACAATCAAGTAAAATTCTTCAACGGCTTCGGCCCCACTGCGCTGCTGTGCTGTGTGTGTGCATATGGAAATTATAAAGTACCCATCGGGCTGGCGGCACCAGCGGCAGGGCCGTGTGATAAGTGACAAATAAATGCGCTCTCCATGTGTTCCTTGTCGGTGGCTGGTGCTTGTCCTTGTCTGTTTATTCCTCGATCCTGACCAGCCTGACAGTTGCAGCGTCATCCGCCTCCCGCCTCCCTGCGCCTTCGCATGTTAAATATTGCAAAATATTTCATTGTGCCAAACGATGCAATTATGAAAAATTCGCGGGAACCTCATGTGTGGGCGCAGCCGAATGCACGGCTGTTCGTCAGTTCGTCGCTTTTGTATAATTTCGAGTGTTTTTCTACCGCAAAATTGCTTGCATATTTTAATGAAACTACCACATGACGGCTGCCATCGGCCAGGACATGCCCCTGGCGAATGCGGTGGCCACCGAGGGCTGCGGCCAATATTTGTTGATCTCGAGTCGTCGTCGTTGACAGCGCGCCGTGACAACCAGGCTGTCAAAAAAATAAAAATAAATAAGGTATAAAATATACATCAAAGGCATATTTAATTAAGGAAATTTTTTATAACAGAAAGGCAAACTGACAATAGTTAATGATTAACTTTGTTAATATGATATATTTTAACTCATTTAGGTAAACCAAAAAACCATACAAATGAATTGACGTTAATAATTTTGTTATGACACACTTTAGAGTCCGTACAGTGTTTCTTTGGGTTTTACCTTTATTGCCAGCTGGACTAACTAATTAGTCTACACAATTTATGCAAGCGAATGGCTCAAATTTCCATTATCTTAATTACAGGTAACTGTCCTCTGTTGCCATAGTTTGCTAATCTTTGCTATATTAATTAATTCAGAGAACACAAGCAAAATATTATCCTTTGAAGCCAATATTCAGCTGATCCAACATGCCAAGGGCAACTGCACACATGTAGGTAGTTCTGCCCCAGTTAAAGGACATCTTCAAAGCACACAAATTTAATCAATGTAGGGGATTTTCATCAGCTTGAACGGCTATGCTTCCGAATTTATTTATGAGCCAATGATACTGCCAGCGATTTGTTGTAAGAGCAACGTGACAACTTCTGCAAGTAGTTGCCACGAAAGCGAAGAAGCCAAATGAAAACACGTGACGCGATGCCACCAATTGGTAAGCAACAAAGCTTCAGCTTTGAATTATGGCCAACACAGTCGCATACACAAGCAGCAGCAGCATCAGCACCAGTAGCGAAATCTCGTCCAGCCATGCTGTGGGGTCCACCGGCCACGTTTGCATTTCAATTTCGCTTTTCTGCGCGCTTTCTTCTCTGAACTCCGTTTTAGTCTGCTTCTTCGTTTTTGAGGAGATAAAATCATAAATCAACGCCGAATCAGGTAAATAAAAATAATGCTCGGAGTGCGTATGCAAATTGAACTGAAACTGAGAGACTGCGCATATTTGGCTGAGATTTGCCGGCGCAAAAATATGGAAAAACTTGAGTCAGTCAAAAACTTTTTTGACTTCTCAAAAAAGTTGACGATGGCGTTGTTTGTGCATAATATTGTTGCAGCCAACTTTGCTTTTTGACTCCGCTGAGTGTGTCTGTGTGTGTGGTATTAGTGAGTGTAATGCAACTCAGAAAAAAATACCGGGTTTTAGCATCGAATAGAAATATCGCTGGGTGAAAACACTATTTCTTAATTTATCGAGATTTTGTTTGTATACTTTATTTGTATATTTATACCCTTAACCCATTGAAAATGCATAAGAAGGGTATAATGGTTTTGTGGAAGTGTATGTAACCGGCAGAAAGAAGCATCTGCGACCCCATAAAGCATATATATTATTTATCAGGGCGTCAAGCTGTGTCGATTTAGCCATGTCCGTCTGTTCGTCTGTCCGTACGTCCATACCTCCCCCCACAGACTTGGGCTTTGGTTTGTACATAGATTGAAATGCTCTTATTACGTCATGCTCTTAGTTTAGATGTTATTCACGGATTTAGTTTCCATAGTGGAGGCCAAGCGCAGCCGCTGAGTAAACTGCGGCGTGCATTTGGATACGTGTGTGTCTAATCCTATGTATGTATGTTTGAATGCAAGGCGGTTGAAATGTGTGACGAAGCACCTGAGTTCAGGTTATATTCTAGTCGGGCGTTCCAAACTAGAGCATACATAACTTTCCTTAAACTCAATATTTTAAAAGACTATATTATTGCTCAAATTTCATGTTAAAGTTGTAATTAATAGCGTAAAGTTTTTTATTAATTATACTATGACACAACTATATAGGAATAATTAAATTATTTATATTCTTGAGTTATGTTCACAAATCTTTAAAAATGTCGTTAAAACTTAAACATCGACTCAAGCTTACAAATCACACAACAAAACAACAAGTAATAAGTCGATGTTTCGATAGGTTTTGCTGTGTGTTATTGTATGTGTGAGTGTGTGGGTGCACACGCAGAGCAATCGGAAAAGTCAGCCAATCACTGTACCGTTCATTAGCCGGATCTAAAGAGCATCGCTAATGCAGATGCAGAGGCGAAAACATGTTGTACCCATTTAGCACGGGCGAGGTCAAAAATTGCACTGTCCAACATTATGTGATTATATTCCATTTTTACCTTCTTAACATATTTTGTCTATTTTCTGAAGAGCTTTTTAAAAATGTGTATGTTCTGTATATTCATTTAATAAGCTCAGTAATCACAGTATTGCAAATTTATGTAAAGTAGCCTCTGTTGATAGTTCTGTGTGTTCGACGACTATTTAATTATTGATTAATAGTGAGACACCTACTTTATATTTTAATAATACAATTGATCTCGTTTTACCATTTGTAACAATTGTAGTTGGGAAAGGGCAAACATTTTGTTGGCTAGTGATATTTGCACGCACCCACAGATGGAAGGATAGTTCGTTTGGTGCTTTATTAGTTCAAAAATGCTGCATTGGGCAATCGCTATGATCAAAGTGTGCAACAGTGCACGATGGTAAAGCTCAGCAGCGCCGGGTTTGGTTTTGGTTTCGTTTGGTTGACTCTTCTCCCAGGCGTCGACTCATTAGATAACCGCAAAGCGCACAATCTCTGCCAGTTGCCGGAGGCCGAGTCTCGTAGTAGGCGAGCTAGCTTTATGCCAATGTGCTCTGTGCAATGCAATTGCATTGAACTTGTTGCGGTTTTAGTACCCATTCCGCTGCAATTGAGCATTGCGGACGTCGCCTCAAAGTAGACAATGTTTATTAATGGACACACATGAACAACGGCTGCAGACAGATAAGATGGGAAATTCTGTGCACACTAATGGACACATTTGCGTGCTTATTTGAGCATTTGCCCGGATACAAGGGCAGCGGGGAGCCCAATCAGAAGAATTTATTAAAGCTATACCGGCAACTGACCTGCTTCAAAATTCATCTACTCCTACAGCAGGCAGAGAATTTCGGAATGCTTGCCAACATTTTATAGGCCAAAACAAAGACACTCGCCCAGAAAGTTTCTGCATTGCGGAAACGGATACACAACGACAGGACTACAGCTCCTGCTGCATACAACATGCCTGTAAGCTGCTGTCGTGCCCGATAAGCAGCCCGATGACCAGCACCACATGTGTGAAAGGCTGGCGCCTATGAATTTAAGAGCCTGCCGACCCACTCTGCTAATTAACAGGCCCTTCAAAGCAAGGCAGCTTCGCAGGTAAAGCTCCACTTAATGCTACTCGAGAAGAATGGCTTTTAAATTAACCTGACTTACTCAAGTTTGGGCTCAAGGTACACAGTATTAAGGCACGTATGTAAGTCGTATACTAAGAGGCTGCCTGCATTTTTTACAAAATCATAAAAACTTTAAGCATATGAGAATAGTCAAGTCCGTCTGTCTGTCCGTCGGTCCGTCCGTCTGAAATTAAAAAGGATAGAGACATAAACTTTTCGAATATAGATTCATCCCAGCAAAACGCAGAAAAAGTTTGTTTTATGTATTATTTTATTCAAGTTTCAAGTGTCTAGGTCCATCAATCAATACATCTTAATGTGAATTTAGAAATCACTCAATCGTAGTATACTTTTGTGCGAACTATACTTTGTGGAATTAGCTTTCCAGACGTTTTCTTTTTCTTCGCGACTGTTTGCGCTTAATCAACTGGTATTGTGACAAAAAATGCACATAATTAGTTGTCAATTATTAGTAAACACTCTTGGGCAATAATATTGAATAAAACAACAAAAATATACAACAATATAAATAAAAATTTATAAGTTCCGTTTAGCTTATTTGTTATTAAGACGGAGAATATCTTCATATTGGCTTAAATCCTAAACTACTAAACATACAGGAAGTATTCTAGTCGAACATTCTCGACATTAGCGTGTTTCTGTTTGCAAACTTACCAACCAAAATAACTTAAAAAATAGGTAAAAGCTAAGTAGCAAATTAGTAATCAAAATTGATACTCTTTTGCCATATAGGAAATCCAGCTTGAATACTTCCAATACCACATGTTGAAATGTTCAAAAGTTAATCTGCATGAGTGTGAACTGGCTCTCGGTTGAACTAGGACTAGAACTAGAACTGAGTTGATATGAATAGTTGGGGGTATTTGCAATTACATGAATGGTATCCCAAGTAAATGTGATATGTTTTCATTAAGTCAATATCACACCTGGCTGATGGGACATTTTCGAGGTTCTTGCACTTGCAATTAGGCACATCGACATAAGTACATGCGAATACGTAATGCCTGCGGCTAATTTTATATGTGTGTTAGCCAGTGTGTGTGTTGCTGTAACGCTTGGCGGCGCTTGAAAGTTATTAAGCGCAAATGCAAACAAGCCTTGAGCATCCTTCAAGTTGTCTCAAAGCCGTGGTGTGTGTTTATCAAACTCATCTGCTGCAGATAGAAGACGCGAGCGGATACAGCAGAGCGCAAACAGACCCACTTATAAAGGAGGCAAACATACAAAAACACACACACTCCCACACCCACACTCCCACGCACACTCACAAGTCAATAAATTCTCATTTCGCGTGCTGCGTGAAGCATTTCACCTGCAAGCTAAATGTACGTTTTGGTGCAAAGGCAAGCGACGCGTCGCAATAATAAATACAAATAAAAACATGACGGATAAAAATTGCAGCCACAGCGTGCGGAATGGGTAGCCCATCCCTGGTGAACGATCTATATTAAGTATACGCACCGTCTGAACCATGCATTTTAATGATGCTGCTATTGCCTGTGGCACTCCATCCGACATCCAGCCACAGCCCATATCCCAACCTGGTTTCCTGTTTGCCTGTTTGCCTGTCTGCCTGCTCCGATGACAAAACATTCATTTATTTCAATTAGTATTGAACTCGGCTGTCGGCTGGAATAGATCAAGGCGCAGCTCATTGCCTCAGGGTAGTGTCAACAATTGTCTGTGGATTATTGGAAGCTGGAGGAGACGCCTAATTTTGTGAATTTTCCTATGCATAGAAATCAGATTGAGCTAAATGAAATGCTGTGATGCGCAGAAAATCTAGCGATTGCTATTTAAAAGTGCAACATCTTCAAATTAGTTTGCTCAGGCAATCGGTTACAAGTGCTATACTATCTGTAATCTATGGAGTACATATATCTACAGATATATCCTATTCTGTGCCATATCTAAGCGCAGGCAGCTAACTTTGATTGAATGTAAACAGACCGCGTTGGCACCGCCCCAAGCATTCCTATCTCAATCAAAGCAGATGCCACGATATCTTCAATTGATTTGACGGGGACGGGGACGGGGACGGGAACGGGAACCGGATGGGGCACGGCTGTGCAGCAAGTGCAACATTCAAAGCAAACTCATCTCAAAGCGGGTTGTTGCTTACCAATTTCTTATGGCAAAAGCCAATGCGAGCACCCTTCGCAATTGCTTTGTAAATATTTCTATTTCTATATTCACTTAAACAGTTATTAAGCCAATGGCGCCCATCCAGCTCGATGCAGCCACTTGACCTGGGCGGATGTGGGCCCACTGAACTGAGCTGAGGCTGGGACTGTAGCTGTGTCTTTGGCTGAGACTGGGGCTGGGGCTGGGGCTGGGGCTTGCTGCCTGGCAACGTCCCTGGCACGTTGCTAATGTGCATGGCCATTAAGTGAGCGCTGCGTGTTTTGTTTACGCAACGCGCACGGCCCGAAGGAAGCAAACACTTTTACCCCAGCGTTGTTGCATGTTGCAAGTGCAGCTGACAGGTGGCAGAAGGGCAAAGCGATGGGCTAAATCATATGAAGCGGTGCTGGAGTTGCTTTGCTAACATCAACAATGGCAACAGCCAACCAAGGCAACGCCGCAATATCAACAGCAACGAAAACAACAACATCAATAATGATAATAATAATAGCAACAACAACGGAAACGAGGATAAGCTAAACTTCAGTCGGCAACTTTAAGCACAAAATCAAAGCAGCGTCGACATACATATAATATGAAAGGAAATGAAATATTTTCCATACAACGTGGCTACAAATTGAGCAACGCGTTCAACATTTCAAAGCGTTCCTATTTGGGTTGCAACATTTGACAACCACCACGGCCGCAGACGTTGTCCCAGGTTACACAAAAGGATTTGCAGACGCCAGCGTGCCCGGGCGAGTCAACACGGCGAGGCAAGGCAAGGCAGGCCACGGCACGGCACGGCTCTGAACGGCACGGGACACAGCACGGCACACAACAAACAAGCGTAAAACGAACTGCGCAACGGCAACTGAAATTGATTGAAAGAACAACAAAAGGGAAACTGGGTAGGTGCCGGCAGCAGAAGGTGGAGTTCAAGGGGCAGCGTTTGATGTGCAATCCTCTGCAGGAGCCTGTAAGCAAGTAAACGCAAACACACACGGTTGGTAGTAGCCAGAGCGAAGACAGCGAGCAGTCGGCCAGCGGGAGGCGGAGGGCAGTATAGGGCACGTCGCCACCATCAATGTCTTTTACAGCGCAGAGCGTCTCGGATAAGTCTGGCAATGCAGTGCAACAGGATATTGACAGTACTTCTGGCTATAACATCAGCCTAGATGACCCTCGCGTCATATGGCTCAAGACAATCATTGCCAACCAGCTGGGCGTATTCGATCCGGTGTACGTCAACACATTGATAGCCAGCAACCAGTCTGCCGTGGATCACTTTTTCAACAAGCGCTATGAGCGACAGGCTCATTTGGATCGCGTCCTCATGTACGTGTGGCGCACTTTCTTCGATAGGCTCGTGGAGGAGGAGATCACAGTGCTGGAGGAAGTGCCGCGGCCCTCGCTGCCCGAAAAAAAGGACAAGAAAAAGAAGGGCGCTGCCAAGGGAAAGGGCCGTAAGAAGGGCGGACAGGATGCCGAGCCCGCCGCCGAACCGCTGGCCGAGCAAGTGGAAATGGATGGAGCCGACGGCACCGATTTCGAAGTAGAGGGCGAGGGCGAGTTCGAAGGCGAGGAGGAGGCTACCATTGCGAGCAGCGGCAAGAGTTCATCCCGCTCTAAGCGCACATGTATGTAATCGTAGTCCTTGCTTCAGGGATTCTAGTTCTATAAACGACAAACTAACACATTGCTTTCCACTCCCGCTCCATTCATGCAGTCAGCTCTGATATGGAAAACGGTAAATATGACGCATCCCAGTTCAGTTTTCCTTTGTTCTTTGTGCCATTTTTAATTTGGAAAGTTTTGCCCCCACCTTTCCCCCACCACGTTCGAATGCAACGCATAAATTTGTTGCCTGTCCAACTTAATATCAAACGCGAATCTTTGTCTTCCCTTTGATTCACGCTGCCCACAGAACATCATAAATATTTAAGAGCCTCATTTTGGCTCGCTTGGCTAATATTCATTTCTTTTGTAACTTTTAATTTGAATTCGCGCCACGCCCTCCCCTTCACCCACCGTTCTCCTGTTGCCCCGTTCGTGAATGCAGTTCATTTGATTTGATTTGCTTTGCCCGGCACTAAGATAACACCAAAGTTTCATTCCGTGCATCGCATTTAAATGGAACCAAAAAGTTCTGGAACAATGACAATGCAAATGCCTCCAACTGCATCTTCTTTCAGCAAGTCAATCACAAACTCAAAGTCACATTCATTTAACTGCACAGCCCTACCACGCCCATTCGCCTTGCTAATGCACTTAATCTTATCCTCCCATTACACAGCCCGCAAATCCAAAAAGAAAAGCTACGTACCGGTCTACATTGAGGTCAAGGTATGTATAAGCATTTTCACAGTTGCGTAATCCATTTTTATACTATATATTAATATACAATATATTAACGCAGTCCTCGGTGGTTCGAATCCGAAGCTAGTAGAATGTAAAATTTTAGAATTAGCCAAAGCTCATAAAAGCCAGTGCTATTTAAAAATAATTAGGTTGATAATTTATAGCTAAATCCCTATACTTTAAGAGAATACAAACGTAAAAGATTTATAAACATTTCTAATAACATCACGACATGATGGAGGTATTTTATTTGCCTCTCCGGCCAGTTATTGTTGTTAACGATGTTATTTGGCCGCGTTAGTGGTAGAAATATATTCTTGAATGCCAAACTATTTTTATGATTCAAAAATATTCAGGAAGTGGAAAAGGAACTATAATATTCGTAATAATTAGTATTTAATGGATAGAAATATGGAAAGAGATAGCGTTGGCACATTTGGAAAATCACTGATAGTGTGGGGTGGAGAGTTGTTTGTCCATTCGGCACGTTATGCCATACTCACACTGGGGGTGGTGAGTGGTCTATGCATATTATGAGAACATTAATTAATATTCTATTAAATTGTATTTTATTATATTATATTTATTATGATTTAAAATACTTTTACACATTTCATTGCTATAAGACAAACTAATACATTTTTCCTTTCATTTACAGAAAATTGTTCCTGCCTATATTAAAACACCATTGTTGCACTGTCACTTTGGCGAAATGGAATCCCATAACATGGATCCTAAAATAAGATATGTCTATATATTGCGGAAAAATGCTCGAGAAATTCGTAAGTTAAAATAAAAACTTCACAGATCGAACGGGTTGCACACATGATTCAGGTTCATTTAAGTATGCACCAATGTGGCATCCAACAGATACGACGATATAATTTTAAATCATTTTTGCAATAATAATAATTGCAAATATTGTTCCATCGATTGAAAATACGTTTGCAAGTACCCTCCAGTACAGTAATAAATGGATTTATAAGAAGATATACAGGCATTGTTATTAAACAAGCTTAAAGTTTATGCTCACATATTGCCGTGATAATTGTGATACACAATGAAGCGCATTCTACCGTGCAATTTCTCATTAATTTTATTTATTTTTGCAGCGTGGTTCAAGGAGATATCGCAGTGCTTTGCCGAAATGCCGTTACTATTCCTGTTTGGCTCCATACGGGGCAACCTCATCGACGCACTGCGGCACGACTTAGAGATGGTAAGCCCCAATAGTAAGCTGGTCATCAGAATGCGCCACTTAATGCCGCAACACAATCCGCAAACCAAAATCACTCAAATTTGCGCCCTTTCGCTCATTTCACACCCCATAAAACGTTATTCAATCAATCAACGACTTCGGAGAAATCGCCATTGTTTCCAGTGGGTCGTCTGTGCGAGCATCCAAATGCTTTTTTCGTTCCCTCTCCTTCGTCCTTTGTCTTTCGGCCCTCTGTCGTGGTTCGTCCATTCTTAACCGCAAAACAAAATGTGACGAATTGTAATTAATTCCTAAAACAAGGCAGTCATCTATCAAAATGGACGCTGTGGCGAAAGATTTTTGCGCTTCAGCGCACAACAGGCGGTCGGGTCATGCAGCGAGGGCGGTGGGGGTGGGGGTGTGGGAACAGCCTCACGCCTACAACGCCTTAAGCGGACAGCGCCAACGCAAATTGCTTCATCATAGCCTCAAAATGTGCTGCGGTTTCCATTAGGCTGGTTGGCTCGTAAGCCTTACCCCTGCGCAGCTCCCCTCCACCCCAGACACTTGGCAGCTTGCAAATTTTGCGGTTTCTGAGGGGGACAACATGCCCCAACTGCCATAATATTTGCTTTTTGCATGAAAATAAATAGGGAATTTGTTGAAAATTGAAAATTGGTTTTGGCAAATCAACACGCCAAATCAATTAGATTGCCTTCACATAGCAGACCCGGCCTATTAGAAAAACATGTGAATTTTAGAATGTTTTTTTTTTTATTTTCAATTGCAGATTTACAAAAGCGCCTTTCATTTTCAATTTCGCGAACCGGACACCACGGATACCCAGCAAATGGAGAATAATGATGCCCAGAGGGAGGGTGGCGGCGGCGCTGGGGACGCTGGCGAGAATGTTTCCAGCGAGGCTAAGGAATCGGGGCCGGGTCTATTGGAGCTATCCAAACCATCGGAATTTCGTTTGAAAGCGCTTAAACAACAAAAGTATTTAACTTTTAACAAAGGCAACGCGGCAACGCGTCCCCTTCTCTTCGCTTGCCGGGAGCAGGGGGTCCGCTTTTTTTGGGGTTTGGGGCATGGGCAGTAGGAGGGCGTAGCGCCCGCGCTTTATTGGTTTTATGCTGACTGAAGTGCTTGCTCCGACTGGCTTTTTGCTTTTGCTTTTCTGCTTGTTTTTTTCGTGCACATTTTTCGTTTGCCCTTTGTTTTGCATTTATCACTGGTTGCCATCGACGCGGCTACAGTTTCTTTTCTCTTGTATTTTTTTTTGTTTTCTGTGGATCCTGCATAACCCTTTTCGCACATAAATTACAGCGCATCCGATAAAAATTTTTATTTTTAATCGGATTTCATGCTGCCATCACCGGCGCCAGCGCCAGCCCAGCGTCGACGTTGACGTCGACGTCGACGTCGTTGTTGTCTTATGGCCCCTCGCCTTTGGTTCGGGAGTCAACATTTATGGCACATCCTGGCAGAACCTCGCTCACCGTGCATGGGGCTTTCATTGCTTTCATTGCTGCCCCTCCTCAAGCTGCCACTTGACCAGTGAGCGCTGTCCTGCTCGTCCTTTTTAGGCATACACTCGTGCTTAAAAAAATGACTTCGTCGCATGGCAGCCAGCGCAATCGGAGCGAAGTGCTTTTGGTCCTGTTTGTGCTCTTTGTCGTCCTTTGTTGGTATTTGCTGCTCATTTCGCTTATCAGCCGCTTTTCATTACGCTTTGTGTTAATTTTACACGTCGCTCGACGCTTTAATTGTGTTCATTTGTTTATTCATTTTCTCCGACATGGCAGAAAGCAAAAGGTACTGGAAGCCAAGAAGCTGGCGGAGGCCAAAAAGGCAACTCCCAAAGGCGATGCAGAAGAAGACGACGAAGCTGATGCGAAACATGTAACAGTGGACGTATCATCATCGTCTGAGGGAGAGGGTAAGCAATATGCAAGTATTTTGATGGTAGTCGATGACTCTTTGGTGCCGATTTACAGTGGAGCAGAAACCCGAAAAGCTGACGATTGCTGAACGCTGGGAAAAGCTGCTGAACGAGACCAAGGCAAAGGTGGAAGCGGAGCGCATTGCCGAAGAGGCAACGCCTCCACGCATTATGCCAATTCAACGACGATTGCTCAAGGAGCTGGAGGAATTCGATAGCGAAATCGTTTGGACCATCAATCATATTGTGTGGGCCTTTAATCTGCCCTCGTCCTATGTGCTGCCCGGCCAGGAAGAAACCGAATTCGAAGAAGCGATCATACGCGTGCCCGTGGATACAAAGAAATTGGAACTGATTCCCACTTATACACAAGTACAGCTCGAGGATGTGGTCGACGGTTGGATAAAGTATCTGAATAAAACGATGAAGTCCTTGAAGGATAGCAAGCTAGATGAGTTCACCCCCATGGCCGAGTACCGCTATTGGCATAAAATGGAAATCGATCTATATGGCACTCTGGAACAACTGAAAACTGAATTTGTGATGGCCGTGCTCAATCGACTAACCAACGATGGCTCCAAGGTGATTGGCGATTGGGAGAAAGTGCTCAGCAGCACAGAGGCACGCTTTAAATTGGCCAAAGATAACGCGGACTACTTGGGCACTGTTACGGACTATTTGGAGGTGCGTTGAACAACATCATGCCCGACATCGGCGTGAAGTCTATTAATCTCAATCTTTATTTTTAGAAAATTCAAAACTATGAGAGCTTTAAGATGGCCATAATGCAGATACCAAATGTTATGGTCGGACTGCGTCACATCTGGACCATGTCCAGCTACTATTGCCGCGATCCCGAAATGCAAGTGCTGCTCTGTGAGATATCCAACGTGTTCGTGCAAAAGGTGAAGAAAATTATAAATTTTGACAATATATTCCGGTGAGTACAGCGAAGTCGTAGATTGCTGCACAAGTCGGATTATCAATGCCTATGTATATACTTTAGGTTCTCTGCGTCCTACACCTATGAGACGGCCAACAACTGTGCCAACTTGTTGCGCTGCTGGAAACAGGCCTACAAGGTAAGCCGGCAGCACATCGAGGAATCCGGCGCAGGCTCTCGTTGGGAATTCGACCGTGTGGCGCTCTTCAAAGAGGTGAATCACATATACCGCGTGGCCGTGGATATTGCGTATGTGGGGCGAGTGTTCATACAGTATGAGAACCTATTCGGACGCAATCTCAAGGCACTGATCACCGATCCCGCCATTGTGGATAATCTAATGCGCAAAATCTATCGCCTGCTGGATGATCTGATTCGCAGCGTGGACTACGATATGTTCTTGCCCAGCAATTGGGAGAACTGGGAATACTCGCTGGAGCAGTTCAATAGACGTCTCGAGATGCTAGAAATCGAAGCTCAGGGGGTTATTGACCAGAGCATTAACTCGCTGCTTTCAGCACAGAAGGGTATTAAATTGCTTGTCAATGCAAACACAATTGACACGCGCAAGGTGCTTCAGGAGTTTGTCTCCACCAAACATGAAAATCTCTTGCGTTTCTTTGTTAGTGAGATCAACAACGTAGAAACTGTTTTCACGGTATGTGGAATGGCCCTATATTTGTATAGTTTATCTAATTTTTTTATATATTTATTTATTAATTTTCTTAACAGCACCATAAGAAAACTCCGCCTATGCCAAAACTACAGCCAGCTAAAATCAGCGCCGTCGCTTGGGCGCGTTTGCTTGGCAGAAAACTGAAGAATTCCGTGTTGGCCTTCAAGACCGTTGAGGACGATCCAGCGATAAAGAATAGCTTTCTGAAGCGCAGCGCATTCAAGCAGTATTTCGAGCTGATGACCGTGATGTACCAGTTCGAAAAGATACTCTTTGAGAAGTACATGCAGAATGCCACCTTTATAATAAACCACACCAACCGCTCTAACATACTGACCATACATATATGCAAAGAGGATACCAGTATGTAGCTCTTACCCCAATCATCGAACATACTGCTGACCAAATTGTTTTCCCCCACTAGTGAGTTATATATCTGAAGCCACGCAAACGCTCAAAGCCAAGGGTCGCGCTACTTCAGTGGCACATCTGCACACTTCGGTATATGGCGGCAGCATGAGCCTGATGGAAATCAAGTCCGATGGTAGTCTGCATGGACAGCCCTCGATGAGCTTTCTGGAAGATGATGAAGAAACACAGGCGGCTGTCGAAACCGCTCAAGCGGGGGTAATGTGCAAAATCAATCGATTCACGGTACTCACGGCGATGATCATGTGGATGGTGGGCAAGACACGTCACGCGAATATACAGCTGCGCAAGGCTAACGAATTTTTGGCTGCCATGAAGGAGCGCAAGCCAAAGGATATCACAGCACGGGATCGAGAGTGCATACCGATATGTGAATGTGAGTATGCACTGCCACATCCTGATTATCCATCAACGTACATATAGTGTGTACTTCTTTTTAAACGTGTTATCGTATATGCTTTTAATATTAATTAAGTATTAACTCAGCTTTAGAATTAGTTTTTCAATCCCGGAAATATGTGTTCCGATACTTCCTTTAGGAAGATTGAGCAATTTTTGTATTTTATCAATTATAGTGCAAATTACAGGCACCGTCTGTCTGATCTCGGAAGCTGCGAAAGGTAGAGACATAAACTTTTCGACTGAAGATTCTACGTGGTTTTTATTTTTTTCTCTCCCCACTCCCCGTCACGCGCAGCCGCTGAGTAAACTGCGGCTTGCGTTTGTGTGCGCGCGTGTGTGTATGTGTACTTTTATGAGTGTATGTATGGATGCAAGGGCTCGCACCCGCGTTCAGGATATCTCCTAGTCGGGCGCTCCCAAATAGAGTATTCTTACTTGCTTTTATATGTATGTTAATATTATTTTTTTAGTACATATTACCAATAATTGCGCTCACTGATAATAAGAAATATTAATCGTCAGTTCTAATTTCTATTCCTCTTCCACCAAAGTGCTCATCCGCGCGGATACACAACGACTTTTGCCAATTTGGCGGGAATTAGTTGGGGAAAAGGTGCTGATCGAGTACGATATGCACTTTGTAGTTAACATGAATCGCGAGGTCTTCGATACGATGTTCGAGGGTCAGTTGTTTGAGCAGCTGGGCTTTACTCTTCCCACTGTGCTGCGTACTGCGATTATGAGAAAGGACATTTTCTTCAAAGACTTTGAAAAGCTGACTGAGGTCATTAATCAATACAATACGATCATTGGCAATTTGTCAATGTCCGAGGTGGTATTTTTGCGAGAACACATTTACGACACGGAGCTGTTCATACAAATGGGCATTGGACGATACACATGGATATCGTTCAACATTGGCAAATTCTGTGACCAGATCAACTCGCAGCTGCGCAAACTGAGATCGATTGTGTCGCAAATCAACTTTATTCGCATGGATTTGCGTAGCCGTATTGATGAAATCTCCAAATTTAACCTGTTTAACCTGGATAATGACAAGGCTGAAAGTGAAGAAGACATAAACGAAGAAAATGCGCGAACTCCTGCAAATTCCTACAAATCAACGCTGGCGCGCACCTTCAAGACGGCTGCCGGTGAAACAATTTTGATTCTGCAAGCCCCGGATGAGCAGGATGTGCAGCAGAAGAACATAGAACTGGCCTGCGGCATGGGTGTCTACAGCTGCCAAGGCTACTTCGAGCTACTGGACGCATCGCGTAATCAGAAAACGGCCCAAATGAAAAAGCTGTACGATTCCCTGGGACCAGTGCTTACCAAACTCGAGAGTTTGGTCTTGGGCACATTTACGGGCAGGTCGGAGAAAATGCGCAATTACTATGAGTATTGGGAGCAGGAGACATACAAGTGTATTGTTAAGTAAGTTTCCCACTGAGAACTCAATATCTACGGATACATGTGCATATGTATCTATGTATATTTTGCAGCATGACCTATGACAACCTGAAGTGTTATATCAGTCGACTGCTATCAACTGAGCCCATTTTCGAGGTAAGCGCTGTGCTGCTCATGTCCGAAATTGTCCTCGAGCCGTCGGCCAATGAGCTACAAAACATCATTATTACAGCAGCCAAGGATTATGTGACGCGGTAAGTCGTTGATTAAATACAAACCATTTGCTGACACCGGACCACTCACAGCCTAAAGATATTCACACGCTGGATGAGCGGCACTTGCCTTAACTGTCCGCTAATTGATGCAGGCGCACAGTGGAAATTTAATTACACCTTCTACGAGGATATTGTGAACATCAGGGACGTGGTGGAGCTTATCATAAACATACACGAATTGGCCGCAAAACTTGTGTCCGAAGCAAAAGGCTTTGTGACGCAGTGAGTACAGACAGATTATAGATTACACCTATTTATATTAACGCCTACATTTCGCATCTGCAGATTTCGCAAGTATTTCAATTTGTGGGCCTTCGAGAAGGCTGTGATATGCCAAAAGTTTGTAGAGCACCAAGTGACACTCGTCGATATCGATGAGAAATTCACATTTTACGCGACCATTGTGGAAGGCTTGGAGCAAATGCGACAGTACCATGACGTCAGATGTGTGCGCATAAATCTGAGCCCATTGCTGGAAAGCATCAAACAACATGCCAGGGAATGGTGCAACACACTGGGCGAAGTGCTGTTGCAGCATGTCAACGACAACATGCGGTCCATGCGAGAAGAAATTAAAGTGAGTACCCGCAAAACACGTGGCATCGCCATCATCAGCTCACTCTCTAATACTCTAATACTGACCCCCACACACTCAAAACAATAATAGATACTAAACCTGAACCTCAACAAGACCACACGTGAGCTGGAGGACTTCAAGCTGGTGATGCAAACAATCGCGACCATCCAGTCGTCAACGCTGTCAAATGAGCAGAAAATACACGAGATGCAGGAGACATTCACAGTGCTAAGCGAGCACCAAATTACGGTAAGTCTTCCCGGGAGAACTTTATAGAAATCATTGTTATAATTAGAGTATTCATAATAGTACATCATTGAAGTTATCATTTTTGTTTGTGTAGCTTATGGCCCATAATATGAAGCGATTTTTTTAATATATTAAATAATATATATATATATATATCTAAAAATGAATTAAATTCAACTTTCTGAATTGCAATTAAGATTCAACTAAATTTAATGTAATTAAAATATCAATAATTTTCACTCACCGCACAGTACCATCATTTCATCTATCCGTCTTAATTTTAAATAACATCGTTAAACCTAATATACTCTGCATGCCAGCATCATCCACTGCTTTAATAAAAATGCTCTAATGTCGACTAAGTTGCTTATGTTCGTTGCTCGCTGCGCATATTTGTGTATTCAAATGAGCAGTTTTGGAAATCCTTTCCGATATCCTTTAAAGCCTTCGCGGACGGCTGTAGCTACACACTGTTTACATATGCATATTTGGTGGGCAGTGAGTGGAGAGTCATTGGAAAATGGCTTTCCGTATTTGGCACAACACACACACAAAATGGTTACATAAACGCACCAGTCGAACTAGACACAGCCAGCGGGTGGCAGCATTCAGTTGCTAACGGTAATCCGCTTGGCCAGTCTGTCCAGGCCGGCGCCCGTTTGTGGGTGTCTGTGGGCCCACCATTTTGGATTCGTTCATTTATTGATGGCATTTCGTTGTGGCTGCGGCGCTTAGCCCCGGCCCAGACAAAACGGAATTAACTTGCATTTTATATAAATTAATGAATGAATGAACAAATGCACACTCACACACACACAAACACACACAACGCAATAGCCGCAAAGGCTATATGAAAATTTATGCAACAGCGACCAATTGCGGCGGCGGCCCTGAAAGCTGTGCGATTCTTTTTATACCCTGTTCCTATTTGAAACGGGGGTTTAAAAAGCTTGTGCAACAGGCAGTAAAAGAATTCTTCGATCGATTCACAGAATGCGGCAATTTCCGCGAATATAAGCCCTATTTAGATAGATATATAGGTATATGTTTTATACATATAGCATATGAAGAGTGTTTCTGTTTTTGAAATACGAATTTGTGGCAGGACACTTATCAGCTGGGCACAGGGTATTTGTCGATCGAGCACTCTTGAAGTAACCACTCTTTTTTCCGAGTTTCCTGCGTGTTTCAGTTGCGGTTGCGGGAACGGCACTTGGCTGCTCGTTAGTGGAATTCGGCACTATTCATGATTATTATTTGCACTCAGCAATAATTGAAGGACATTGCTTAATTTGAATGTGGGTGCGTTTTCATGGTTTCTTTTCTTTTTTTCTATTATTTCGCAGTTCTCGTACGAGGACATGCTGCTGGCGCATCATCTGGAGAAGCGTTGGAAGCGTCTATTTCTATCGGCCCTGTATCGTTCGGAGAAGTTGCAACCAATTAAGCAAAAATTCGCGGAGATGACTTCCGTTGAAATCGACGTTTTCTGCGACGATGTAAGTTAACAAGCCAATGGCAGGCGTTGCTACTTGCGGGCGGGGTTGGTCTTCCGGGAAGGGGATTCAGTTCGCACTGGCGACCCTGCATTTCCGCATTTGCGCAATTTTGCGTTTTCTGCAATTCTGTTTTGTTTCCCTCTATTATTATTATTTCCTTTCAATGGCATTTTAATTGGATTTTTCCGCGCGCTCAACCATTATTGTCAATTGTTAGCGGCAACGGCGCCGTCAGCGTAAAATGAATTAACTTGAAGTGTTTATTATTTGAATTAAGGCGTGAGTCGTGCGGGCGTTGCAAGGGGCGTGCCATTGGAAGTCGTGGGGAAAGCGCAACAATCAAATGCCGTCACTTGGCGAGTCAACTGCACTAACATTGCGTTGTCCTTTCAATTTCAACAGCTGGACGAATTCATCAAGGATTGGGACGAGAACGGACCCGGCTCCTGTGGCCCGGAGTTGGAGCGCGGCGTACGCCTGATGGACCCGTATAGCCAGAAACTTAACGAACGAGAACTGAGACGCCAGGAACTGGCCAATGCTGAGCGTCTATTTGACATGCCCATGGTGGACTACCATGAGTTTGCACGTGTACAAACCGAGTTTGAGGGCTTGCAGCAGGTAAAAAATTAAGCCGTACCTCATTATCTATATAACTAATGCATTTGCTTTTCAGATCTATAAATTGTACAGATCCCAAAAGAATGCCCGTGAGATTTGGGGCAAGACCTTGTGGGTCGATCTGGATCCCAATTTCCTGACTGAGGGCGTTGAGAGCTATCTGAAGGAATTCCGTAAAATGCCCAAGGCGGTAAGTCGCGCCCCCAACTCGTTTCTCATAAAAAGTTTGCCTAATTGGCAAAGTTCTCGGCTGGTTTCAAGTTTTTCATAAAATTGCAGAGGCGTTAAAACAATAACAAGCAAATACTTTTGAGCTGCGAATTCAGTTTAGTTCAATACCCTGCATTGACATGAAATTAACCGGGCTTCTCTTTTTTCAGCCGAGATAATCCTATCTTTAGTGAATCATATATTTCTACTTACTGCTGAGCTTATCAGTTTCAGGGTGCATGCAGACCTTCTATCTCTCAAAAACTATTACAATCTGAGTTTGTAAAGCATGTCCCACAGTCGAAATCCGTGAACTTGTTGACTTTTTCCTGCACCCCAAGCGAGAAAAGTGAAATTTGGCCTAGCAGCGCCAAAATTTTGCACCTAAACTGATTATGACAAATTGATTTATTTACTTCACTAACAAGTTTCTGAGGAATTTCACCCTGGCCAGGCCCGAAGTTGGTCGCGCCAAAAAGTTTTGTTCATACAAATGAACCGAGTTGTTAGCGAAAAACAGAGGGCTGGAGGGGCAACTGAGGCTGCAAAAGGGCGGCTGTTGGTAGTGGCAGTGGACGGCATTCGTATCTCTGAATGGTGATTACATGCATAGATTAGCATGCAAACTATTTCATTAGTTTATCATTAATATAAATAGCGCAATGTGCGGAAATTTGAATATAATCAGTTGGCATGCACACATTTTAATGCAGTTTTTATCACGCATAATTTTGGACGGGCCCAGTCAAAAGCTACGGCATAATCAGTGTCCCAAAATGCAAATCAATTTGTTCAATATTGAAAATAATTAAAATGCCAGCGGGTGTCGGCCGCCGCCGAAGCGGAGGCCTGCGCCAGAGTGCCCCGCCTCGATTTGTTGACAAGTTTGTGCACCCTGCTGTTGCCTGTGCTGGAATTTAATTTATGCTCGCACAGCCTCGCACCAGCCATGCATTGCCAGTGCATGTGCAAACAATCAGAGCGCGAAACGAGGACAGCGCGTACAAATGTAAACAGACTGCGCTTTTTGGCCAACATAACAAGCCCGCTGCCGTTGGCCAAATCCAAAACCAAAACCAAACCAAACCAGACCACCACGGCCACAGCCGCAGCGCTTTCGTCATAATTCAATGCGGCTGCAGCCGCAACTGGCAGCAGGCTGCCACCGCACTATTGTTTCAACTGATTTGACAGCGCTAACTAACCATTTTCCCTTCACTCTCTCTCCCTCTCGCTCTCCACTGAAATCACGCTGCAGGTACGCCAATTGCCGACTGGCGTGCAGCTGGAGATACACATGAAGCAGTTCAAGGCCACGGTGCCGCTGATGGTCAGCCTCAAACACGAGGCCTTGCGCGAACGCCATTGGCACCAGCTGATGGAGAAGACGAACCAGTACTTCGATATGTCGCCCGCACGCTTCACCCTGGACAATATGTTCGCGATGCAGCTGCACAAGTATCAGGATATTGCCGAACAGATCCTCACCAACGCCATCAAGGAGCTGCAGATTGAGCGCGGCGTACGGTCCGTTGAAGAAACCTGGGCCTCGATGAGCTTTAAGGTCAATAAGCACGTCAAGGGCACAGAGGACCGCGGCTGGATACTGGGACCAGTCGATGAAATAACGCAAGTACTCGAGGATAATGCCATGAACTTGCAATCAATGGGAGCGAGTCAGTAAGTTTAAGCAAAATATTTGTAATTGACACTACAACATTGGCGTAGTTGCAAGAGAGATACGTCTCCGACTTCATAAACTAATCTATTATGGGCATGGTCAATGTGCTAGGGAGCTAAAATAGCGGATTTGCCTTACGCAAATCAAGTTTATTTCAGTTTACTGATGAATGATGATGAATGAATGATGAATTTCGAGTGGCAAAAAGTAGTTTGTAAAGTTTCTTTAATATTTGGTATTTTTGAATGTGCAACCATATTTACTATATTTAATAGATCACAGTTCCTTTCTCTACTCAAGCACTCTAACATTGCGTTGCTCGTCTGCAGATTCATTGGCCCCTTTCTGGAGACCGTCAACCGATGGGAACGCGCTCTCGCTCTTATTTCGGAAATCATCGAGGAGTGGCTGGTCGTTCAGCGCAAGTGGCTGTACTTGGAGGGCATCTTCATTGGGGGCGACATACGCACACAGCTGCCGGAGGAGGCACGCAAATTTGATGACATTGACAAGTCGTATCGCAGGGTTAGTATTTGCTGTTTGGTTTGTATTTGTTTATCCTGGTTGTTTGCCGGCTTGCCACTGCCATGGCCAAAATATCTACTCAATTTATTTGAGTTGATTTAATGTGCGCCGACAATATGGCGACGCCTTACTTAACGGTAAACATAATACGCATGCAAACGACCACTTTGCGTATTCGTAATTGTGTTGCCTCACAAATACGACTACTACAAACACATACACGCATACATTCACACAACTTACACAACTTCAACGTCCATACATCACACACATTACACATACGCCTCGTCAGCCGGCACAGTGTTTACCAAAGCCAAACGCTTTCACCTTCTCATAGGACACACACGTTTGTGAATCTGTGTGAGTGCGCGCGCCTTTATGTGTGTGCAGATTTGTGTTTGTGTTAGACGCTTAACTTCACTTAACCTTGCTCGCCACTTGCTTCGTTTGCTTTACGTTTCATTTGCAACATTTGCCGACATATTTGATGCCATTTATGAAATGATTTATTATTTTGATTTGCTCTCGACATTCGTATTATGCTTATACCCTTCCATACGAATGTGTTCTCCAGCTTTTTGAAATCACTAAGTAGCCAAGAATTCATGCAACAATAAAGTAGTTTACTTATCTCGAATATGGGCTGCTCTACACATACAAATTTTTTCTTAATATCAATATACATAATTAAATTAATATTAAAATAAAAAGAATGGCTGAAAAAATGCGTATAAGTATGAATATACTTAAGTGTTTTAATCTTTTTTCTCTTTACCTATACAAGCATTCTATTCCATTCTGCATTTTTTAACTGAAAGGGTCGATTTTTTTATAAGAGTAAACTTGTTATTATATATAATATTTATATACATTTATACAATAATTTCTTTAAACAATGATAGAAATATGCAACAAGATAGAAATACCTCCCAAGATTAAAAAATGTTAAGAATAATAATATATATTTTTCATTTGAATATTAAATCTGAACTTCCTTGTTTTGTTATTTTCTTTTGAGAAAACGTACAATTATTTTTTGAGTTTCTTTTTTATTAGTCAAGGGTATTTAAGCGAACGACTGACAAGTAAATATATTTTTCTTTTGTATTGTGCTTGATGGTTTATCGTTGTTGTTGGGCTTGTTGTTAGTGTTGTTGTTGTAGTGCTCATTGCTTTTCATAATAATTTACTGTTCTAACTGCCGCTTCCTCCTCCATTGCAGATCATGGTCGATTGTGCCAAAAATCCGTTAGTGGCGCCATTTTGTGCAGTGCCCGGACGTTTATTGGATATACAAAGTCTGGGAATTGGCTTGGAAAATTGTCAGAAGTCGTTAAACGAATATTTGGACTCAAAGCGTCGCATTTTCCCGCGTTTCTATTTCATATCCACCGATGAGCTGCTCTCGATTTTGGGCAGCAGTGAGCCATCTGCAGTGCAGAACCACATCATTAAGGTGGGTTGAAGTTTTTGGGCGTGTGTGTGTGTGGGTGTGGGTATGTGTGTGACAACAACAGATTTGCTAAACTGCCAGCAACATTATTTTTATGTATGGCTAGGCGTGAGTGTGTGTGTGAGCGAGTGTGTGCATGAGTATAAGAGAATCTTGCCATAAAAGTTAATGTCACTGTTTATGCGTTCTGGCCAATGTCCAAGGCGGAAATTACGCCATTTGTGCAGCACATGCACTGTGCACGGCCCACACAGGCCAGAGCCGTGGTAAATTTTTATGAATTTATTTGGCTTATAAATAAAACTGTATTTCTGCGCATTGATTTCACAATTTTCATTCCGCATCCGCAGATGTACGACAATATCAAGTCCCTGCGCCTGGTGAAGGAGGGCAGTCACACAATTGTTACCGCGATGATATCCAGCGAGGGCGAGGTATTGGAGTTTCGTTATTTCAGTAAGTACACACCCCTCGCCCCACCACCCAACAAACCACCACGCTCCACGCCATGCCTCATCCAGAGAACTGAATCCCTACGCACTGATTGCCAATTTTAAAATTGAACTTTTTTATGGCACTGCTCTCTGGCTGGCTGACTGGCCAATTTCTTTTAATTAATTTGAAGCCAGTCGGCGTTGCCGTTATCCCCTGCTGGAGATGATTGCGCGCTCGGTCAACTTGTTGTTGCTGTTGCTGTTGTTGTTGTTTTTGTAATTTGGGTACTTTGATTTTTATTGTTTTTGTATACACTTATTGATATTGGCGACTGGGGTTTATTTATGTGGTTATTGCCTTTGTTGTTATTGTTTTCGTTGGACAGCACGGGCCCAGGGTCGCGTGGAGCACTGGATGAACGAAGTGCTCGATGAAATGCGCCGCTCGAATCGCTACGTAACCAAGACGTGCATCTACGACTTTGGCACCGATCTGGTAATTTCAAGGTAAGTTAACAACATAAAATACATATAAATATGATGGCTTAAGCCAGCCGCAACGTTGACACTGATTCCGTATCCGGCTCCCACTCCCACTCCCACTCCCACTCCTCTCCGGCCTCTTTTATGGCCGACGATTTACATTGAGACACTGAGCCTGCGGCTGTATAATTTTGTCATTTTGTGCGATTTATTATTTTATTTTGTATAAGCCGGCCGGGGCGCATGTCCCGGCATATTTATGGCCAATTGCATTAAATTGACAGTCATTGGGCACTTTCGATTTCCACAGACCGGACTGGTTAATGAACTACCAGGGCATGGTGGGCCTGGCGGCCAGCCAAGTCTGGTGGACGGCCGAGGTGGAGGAGGCGTTCGATCAGGCCCAGAACCACGGCAACATGCGCGCCATGAAGGATTTCCTTATGAAGAGCAACTATCAGATTGAGGAGCTGGTACTGAAGGTGCGCTCCAATCTATCCCGCAACGATCGCCTCAAGTTCAAGGCGATTTGCACCATCGATGTGCATGCCCGAGACATTATAGATAAATTCGTGCGCGACAACGTGCTGGATGCCAGCGAGTTCAGCTGGGAGAGTCAGCTGCGTTTCTACTGGGTGAAGTTCTACGATAACCTGCACGTGCTGCAATGCTCGGGTAGTTTCGAATTTGGGTATGAGTACATGGGTCTGAATGGTCGTCTGGTCATTACGCCACTGACGGATCGCATCTATCTAACCATTACGCAAGCACTGCTCATGAATCTGGGCGGGGCACCGGCCGGACCCGCCGGCACAGGTAAAACGGAGACGGTCAAGGATCTCGCTAAGGCCATGGGCTTGCTCTGTATGGTCACCAATTGTGGCGAGGGCATGGATTACAGGGCTGTGGGCACTATTCTGTCCGGTCTGGTGCAATGTGGTGCCTGGGGCTGCTTTGATGAGTTCAATCGCATTGACATCTCGGTGCTCAGTGTGATCTCCACGCAGCTGCAGACCATACGCAATGCATTGATCCGCAAGCTCAAGCGTTTTCTGGTACGTCGAATCGATTTAAGATGCAGCCAATGTTCAATTAACTTTGCTCCCGACAGTTTGAAGGCGTGGAGATCAGCATGGACCCCAAGTGCGGCGTATTCGTCACCATGAATCCGGGCTATGCGGGCCGCACTGAGCTGCCCGAGTCAGTGAAGGCTCTGTTCCGGCCGGTGACCTGCATCAAGCCCGACCTGGAGCTGATTTGTCTGATTTCGCTCTTCTCCGATGGCTTCCTCACGGCCAAGGTGCTGGCCAAGAAGATGACAGTGCTCTACTCGCTGGCTCAGGAGCAGCTCTCCAAGCAGTGCCACTACGATTGGGGCCTGCGCTCCCTGAACTCGGTGCTGCGCATGGCAGGCGTGATGAAGCGTCAGTCGGAGGACCTGCCGGAGGCTGTGGTGCTGATGCGTGTGCTGCGCGACATGAACTTCCCCAAATTCATTTTCGAAGACGTGCCCCTCTTCTTGGGCCTCATCAAGGATCTGTTTCCCGGCATCGATTGTCCGCGCATCGGCTATCCAGACTTCAATGCAGCTACGCGCCAAGTCCTTGTCAACGACGGCTACATACTGCTGCCCGATCAGGTGAGTTCTTCCTTGGCTGCTTTTGCACAGTCATGACAGCTCTGACGAGCAAAAAAACCGACGAACGGAGCGGCGGGCTACAGCAGTAGTTGCTAAAGTTGTTCTGCTGCAGTCCTGTTGTCATCGTTGTCACTTTGACACTTTGTAAATTGCGCTTTGTCGCATAATCGCAAAAATAGCGGAAATGTTACGAAGCATTTTGCAGGATAGGACAGCCGTTCCCATGCCCCCTCCAGTGGGTGCCTACATCTAATTTTAACTTTTCTCCTTTCTACTATCTGCTTTCTGTTGACAATTTTCACTAATACAATTTTCTGTACTTTCGTCTCCACCTGGTCATTTTTGCCATCCAATTTTGCCATTTTCATCAAACAAAACGTTGCACAAATGACACAAATGTCACACACAATGTCAACTACTGGCCAACTGATGTCACGGCGCCTCCTCCCTCCGACCGCCCGATGGCGACATCATTTATGACAACCAAATCCCAACAATGGCAATGACAACGGCAACGGCAACGGCAACGGCAACGCCTTCACCTTTACCTTTACCTTTTGCACTCGCACTCGGGACGCACAACGGCAGGAAGACAAAGTGGTGCAAATGTACGAAACCATGATGACCCGCCACTCGACCATGATTGTGGGTCCAACAGGTGGTGGCAAATCTGTCGTCATAAATGCTCTGGTCAAAGCGCAATGCTTCATGGGCCTGCCCACCAAGTGCATTGTGATTAACCCTAAGGTAAGTGGTCCGGCATTTTCGCCTTCACTCCCCCTACTCACAAAAATTGCACACTTGGTTCGCTCCTGAGACAGGGTACACCAACTATTTCATAATGTTTATACACAAGAAATGAGACCTCAATAAGCGTATAATCGTATGGAAACAGATAAAGATTCTGTGCCATTTTGATTTAAAATTATCTTAATTCTTAAGCATATTTAATTAAAATCTTCTTAGATATGAAACTTATATTTAAGATTGCAGGACAACAAATATATTTAATAAGAATAAAGTGCTAATAAATGTGTGCTTACAATATGCACTTTTTAAGGTAATTAAAATTCAAAGTATTTACGCAATAGCATTTACAGATATTAACTATATACTAAAAGGCAGGGTACTCAGCCTGCGTTGCCCTTATCGTAATTTCATCTATTTTCTCTCTGTTTTATGTCAAGTTCGCCCATTATGACCATGCTGGCTAGCAACGGGACGTCCAGGTTATTTCGTTTTCCCTTAATATTACAGTTCTCTTTGTTGTCAACTCTTTGCTCGGACACAAGTGCATGTAAAATTGCTCAATTTCAGCAGAAAGCTATGCAATAAGTACTTATTAACAGGGCAGAGATACAGAGAGATCGAATTCGGGCAAAAGTGCTCAATGAAATTACCATGTGATTTCAAATTCAGACTTTAATTTACCTATTTTCAAGTGTAAGGCAAACTGTATTGTGTATAAAAAGCATAGAAGTAGGTCATTATGCACTATCCTCTCTATCTTAATACTCGTTCACGAATCGAAAAGAAAATTTTGGGATTGTGCAATGAATGCTTTTGAAGCTATAGACTGAGATTTGGCTACGCTCACTTGGGCAATTCGCACAATTTAAGAGCTAGAATAACCAAATTTGGCCAGCACTTCTCTGATTACCTCCTCTATATATTGAGCCGAAAACTGTCAGCCACGTCCACTCATGTTGCCACAAATTACAAAAATCTATATTATTCAAAAAAAAAAAAAAAAACTGTGTTGTTGTTATACTCTGAACGAGTATTGCTAAGTTTCTTACACCCCACTGCAACGTTCTTTTTCGTTTTTTACATAAACATACTCTTATAAAAACTTAATTATTTCAACGTTTTGTCGCAGGCTTGCTCGGTAGTTGAATTGTATGGTTATTTGGATATGGAGACGAGAGATTGGATCGATGGGTTATTCTCAAATATATTCCGTGAAATGAATAAGCCAATAGAGCGTGAGGTAAGTAGAGCGAACACCTCAGCAATCCCCGGTATTCTCTGGCGTTGGCTGCTGTCAAACCACTGGCGGTTCCTGTGTCGCGTTACCTCTGCCACCGCCATATTGCATTTGAATTGAAGTGCAACGGCAGCTAATGCCCCACACACATACATACACAGAACACGCATTCACCTAGCTCACACGCACACATACGTAACAGTCGAGAGCGTTCAGTGTCAATTTAGAAGCTGGCAGAATTTAGCAGATGCGAGCTTCCCTAATGTGGTTGTGGGCGGTAAGTGGATGGGGGGTGGGGTGCATCATTCATGCGGAAATCGCGACATTCGCTAATAAATCCCATTGCACAACCTGCGGCCGGGGCAACGCAGAGGTGGCTAAAAAAGTATGCCGCCTGGCAACTCTTTCAGTTACTCAGCCATTTGACTTGCCAAGGTAATATCCTGCTCTAGCCTTGGCAGCGGCGCCAGTGACAGAGCTGAGAGCGACACAGCCACAGCCAGAGCTTTTGCCAGCGCCAGCCAGAGCCCGCTGGCATTGAATAACACACTCAGGCTAATGCAATCCAACACCGCCCAATACAAACAGGAGCGCCACTATGCCTGCTTTGACGGCGACGTCGATGCACTTTGGATTGAGAACATGAACTCTGTTATGGATGATAACAAGCTGTTGACATTGGCGAACGGCGAGCGCATTCGCCTGGAGAATTACTGTGCCCTGCTCTTTGAGGTGGGTAATTTGTTTTATGCCTCGCCAGCCACCGTCTCCCGCGCCGGCATGGTGTATGTGGATCCCAAGAATCTGCGCTACAGTCCATTCTGGCAGCGTTGGGTATTGACCCGTCCGGAGCCCCAACGGGAGATGCTTAACGAATTCTTTGAGAAGATTATTACGCAAGCCATAGCATTCATATTGGAGGGTCTGGATGGCACCACACAAGGCAATCCACTCAAGCTCGTCATCATGCAAACCGATCTCAACATGGTCACACAGTTCTGCAATTTATACGATGCTCTGCTGCCCACGTACGGACCGTCCGAGAATAAAAATTCGGACGAGCCCGTGCTCAAGGTCTACAATACGGACAGTTTGGAGTGCTGCTTCATTCAGGCGATTTATGGATCTCTGGGCGCCTGTCTTCTGGAGAAGCACCAGGGCATCTTCGATGAGTTTCTGAAACGCATTGCCGGATTCCCGCTGGTCCAAGACACGCCTGAGTCGCCCGCCGAAGGCGGACAGTTGCCGCAGGGCAAGCCCACGCTTTATGATTACTTTTGGGATGTGAAGGAAAACTGCTGGATGGCTTGGGAGTGGGTTGTCAAGCCGTACGTGCATGACCCGACCGTTAAGTTCAGTGAAATCCTCGTGCCTACTGTGGACAATTCACGTACCAATCGCCAGCTTGGCCTCATGAGCGATGTAAGTTCAAAAGCTGCAAAAGCTTCGCGCTGTTTGCCTATCTCTTCAACTTCTACTTCGATTTAAATTTGCTTTGCAGATAAAACGGCCTGTTCTGCTGGTAGGCGAGGCTGGCACATCAAAGACAGCTACCATCATGCAATATTTGCGCAATCTCAACCCGTCTGTCAATGTAATTGAAAAATAGCTCGGCAAAATGTGGAGCTTATACACGCTAATACAGCCCTCTCAATCCTTTGCCCACTTTTTCAGATCATACTCAATATTAATTTCTCATCGAGAACCTCGTCGCTGGATGTGCAGCGCACATTAGAGGCGGCTGTCGAGAAACGCACCAAGGATACATATGGGCCACCGATGGGAAAGAAAATTGCTTGCTTTATTGATGACATGAACATGCCGCAGGTGGATGAGTGAGTATATTCATCTCTCACAGCGACTGCCAGCGACAACTGATAGACTCTGTTTCGCCACTTTCACCCACTCCACTGCCCCACAGATATGGCACTCAACAGCCCATAGCACTGCTGAAGCTGTTCTTCGAGCGGGGTGGCATGTATGACCGGGACAAGGATCTCAACTGGAAGAAGTTTAAGGATATGACATTCTACGCTGCCATGGGCACCGCTGGCGGCGGTCGCAACGAAGTGGATCCGCGCTTCATCAGCATGTTCTCCACATACAACATCGTTTTCCCCAATGATGAGTCCCTCATACAAATTTACTCATCTATCTTCAAGGGTCATTTAACATATTCTAAGTTCCACAACCGTTACTTGAAGATTGCCGATATGATTGTCGTGATGACACTCAAGTTATTTAAGGTTATTATAACTAATAATTATTGTTTTTATTATTAAGGGATATAGCTATCAAAACTATTCACCTAACGTATTAGCAACAACAAACAAATCTAACAAAACTTATTCAACGCATTCCTTAAGGACCTCAAGTCTTATTCTTAAAAACAGTTTAAAACCGTTTAAATATTGCGAATAGCAAAACATTTTTGTTGAATATCTGTACGAAACCTGGTGAGGGGGACAAAAAGCTATCGCATTCTGAAGAGCGCTTTAAAATCTCTCACAAATTTTATGAAATTCGATTTACATATGCAAATAACGGCAATTTTTCATAATCTGCTTTGCTGCCTCGCCGCCATACAATGGAAATTATTCAATGGTCTGTAATGTACCACGACGAGCGGCGTCCTCCATGGCTGCTCCATTGGTTTTCTGAGTACAACTCGATGCTGGTGCCAGTTGAAAGCCAGAGTCGCAGTCAGGGCCAAAGCTGGCGCTCTTGCCATTGCCGTTTGCTGTTTGGCCTTTTACACAATGGTCACCCGCCTCGACTGCTACCTAGTTGACTGTGTCTAGGTCTGTCTCGGTGCTCCGCCTATCTTTGCCAGCACATCTTGGCTGGGGCAAAATTTGATTATGTTCAAGTATTGAACTGTAGATGGCTCTTCTAGCAGCACGCTGCGCCACACGAAGCAGCAGCATTAGTTTATGGTGCTTTTAACAATTGTTGACACTAAAATATTATCGCATTTCATTGCGTGCAGATAAAAATGCATTTGTCGCCACAATTGCCACAAGCAGCATGAGCAGAGAGAGGCAGCACCAGCTCCGACAGAGAATGCCCAAAAAAAAAAGCGAAAAAGAAAAGAAATGAAAATGATTTACTCACACCTGCAGCTCCCAGTTCCAGGAGTAGCAGTAGTACCTACCCAGGCCCGTCTAGTTCGTATGTCTTCTTTACACACTCGACGCGCCAGGCCAAAAGATATTAATGTCCCACGAAATGGAATAAAATGAATTATTTGAATAGAATTGCCAGGGCTGGAGCGGGGCGGAGAGGGCTTTTGGGCAGCCGGCTGCAACTCGATAATGGCTGTAAATTCAAGTAAATGCAAGTTGTCCGACTCGGCAACTCCTCTCCAGCGCTCGCAGAGGATGCTCAGCATTTGAATGCATATTGCTAGTAGTCGAGATAAAATTGATTTGTGTAGTGCTGCTGCTGGGCGCCATAAGGCGTGGCACTTGCCACTTGCTACTGCTTGCTCTAATTACTGCTGTTGTCATTTGTGTCCTCAGATGGTCATTGTGGATCTGCCGCCAACGCCCTCGAAGTTCCATTACATTTTCAATCTGAAGGATCTCTCGCGCATCTTTGCGGGCATGCTATTGATTCTGCCCGAAAGCTTCAAGGGTCTTCGAGAGCTGATACGTGTCTGGCGCAATGAATTCACCAGAATAATATGCGATCGCCTCATTTCGCAAACGGTAAGTGAGCTCTCCGGAAAGTCAACTGCTCGTGCTCAATTTGCACTCACAGGACATAACGAATGTGCGTCGCAATCTGGCCATCGAGGTGGAAGAACGTTTTCCCCCCGAGTTTGAAGAAGAAAATGGTTTCATCGATTTGGAAGCGGCTGCAGCAGAAGCTCAGGCGCGACTGCTATACGATGCTCTGGCGGAAGATGCCGCAGCAGCAGCAGAGGAAGAAGGCGAAGAGGAGGAAGAGGGCAGCGAGGGTCCTGAAGTCATTCTGTCGCTGAAGGACTATGTGCTCCGTGATCCACTGGCTTTCGGCGATTTCCGCAACTTCACCAATGAGTCCGAACCGCGCCTCTACGAGGATCTCGTGGATTACAAAGCGATCTTCCATTTATTCACCGAGATCTTGGACGAGTACTGCGAACGCAAGCAAAAAATGACACTGGTCTTGTTCGAGGACTGCTTGGAGCATCTGACGCGCGTGCACCGCACCCTGCGTATGAATCGCGGTCATGTACTGCTCATCGGTGTCGGCGGTTGCGGCAAGAAGTGTGTCACCCGCCTTTCGTCCTTTGCTGCCGAGTGCGAAGTTTTTGAAATCACCATTTCCCGTGGCTACAACGAAACGGCCTTCCGCGAGGACCTGAAAGTATTGTACGGCATCGCTGGGGTCAAACGCAAGAAGGTTGTGTTTCTGTTTACAGCCGCACAGGTGTGTATTTGAGGGATTTGCGCCGAACTAGGTGGCATTGACAGCGTTCCTGGATTACAGATAGCTGAGGAGGGCTTCTTGGAGCTGATCAACAACATTCTAACAGTGGGCCAAGTGCCTGCACTATTCGCTGATGAGGATAAGGACTCGATTGTCAACAGCGTGCGTAAATTTGCCGAAGAGGAGGGCCTATCTGCTTCCAAGTGAGTAACGCGGAGCACCGTCTGCGTCATGTAATATTCCTCTGTACCATAGGGACTCCGTTTGGGGTTACTTTCTGCGCACCTGCGCCGAGAATCTGCACGTGGTGCTGTGCATGTCGCCCGCCGGGGATGCCCTGCGCAATCGTTGCCGCAGCTTTCCCGGTCTCATTGGCAGCACGTACATAGATTGGGTATTCCCCTGGCCCAAGCAAGCGCTCTATGCAGTGGCAAAGCTCTTCCTAACCGAGCACGCCATGATTCCCCCACTGCACCGCGAGGCGATCATTGAGCATGTGGTGCACGTTCACATGACCATTCAGGACTATTCCAAGGACTACCAAACAAAGCTGCGGCGCAGTAATTTTGTAACGCCCAAGCATTATTTGGACTACATAAACACCTATTTGGGTTTGCTGGGTAGGGTTGACAATTGACGGCTTAGATAATATTGATACGCATTTTTGAATTACTTTTGCAGAGGAGAAGTATAAGCATATCATGCAGCAGCGCGAACGTCTCGGAGAGGGCATCAAGAAAATCGAAGAGGCTTCCGTCCAGATCGACGAACTGCGTATCATAGTGACGGAGCAGAAGAAAAACGTGGCCGTTGCGTCAGAGGAGTGCGAGGCCATGTTGGTGACCATAGAGTCAGCCACGCAGAAGGCAAACACCAAGAAGGCCGAAGCGTCCGAGAAGTCCGTAGAGGTGGAGATCAAGGGCAAACAAATTACCATAGAAAAGGAAGACGCCGAAGAGATTTTGGCCGAAGCAATGCCAGCTTTGGAGGAAGCGCGACGTGCGCTCTCGGAACTCGAAAAAGCGCAGATCACTGAGATACGCTCATTTGCCACGCCCCCGGCTGCCGTGCAGGTTGTGTGCGAGTGCGTGGCCATTTTGAAGGGCATTAAGGAAATCAGCTGGAAGAGCGCCAAGGGAATGATGAGTGACGTGAACTTCCTCAAAAGCTTGATGGAAATGGATTGCGAGGCCTTAACGCAGAAGCAAATCACCTCCTGCCGCGCCCACATGAAAACCCAAAATCTAGACGACATGGGCAAGATATCCATAGCTGGTGCGGGCTTGTTAAGGTTTGTGAGAGCAGTGCTCGGCTTCTTTGATGTATATCGTGAGGTGAAGCCAAAGAAGGAACGTGTCGACTTCTTGGTTGAAGAGCAGGAAGTACAAATCAAGCTGCTGAATCATCTGAATTCCGAAATTCAAAAGCTAGAGGAGAAACTTAATGATCTCAATCAGAACTACGCCACATCCATGAGACAAATGCGAGCTTTGACCGAGATGATGCAGCAGGCTGAACGCCGTCTGATTGCATCCGATAAGCTGATCAGCGGCCTCTCATCGGAGCTGATACGCTGGAGCGCCGAGATGGCCAGCCTGGGTCAGCAGCTGATCGACAGCGTTGGCGTTTGCCTCATCTGCGCCTCGTTTTTGGCCTACACGGGTGCGTTTACGTGGGAGTTCCGCAAGGCCATGGTCCATGACGACTGGCTGGAAGATATCATTGCGCTGGGCATACCGCTTAAGCTGCCACTGAGAATCGATAGTTACCTGACCACTGACGTGGAAATCTCGCAATGGTCTAACGAGGGCCTGCCACCCGATGAGCTGTCCATCCAGAACGGCATTCTCACCATGCGTGCCTCGCGTTTTCCACTCTGCATAGATCCGCAGCTGCAGGCGCTGCAGTGGATCCGCAAGAAGGAATACCGCAATAATCTGAAGGTGCTGTCCTTTAGCGATGCGGACTTCCTGAAGCAGCTGGAAATGTCAATAATGTACGGCACTCCGGTACTTTTCGAGGATGTCGATGATTACATCGATCCTGTCATTGATGACATCCTGCAGAAGAACATTCGTGTCCAGGGCGGACGCAAGTTTACCATGTTGGGCGATAAGGAAGTCGACTGGGATCCCAAATTCCGACTCTATTTGACCACAAAGTTCTCCAATCCCAAATTCGATCCCGCTGTCTATGCCAAGGCCTTGGTCATTAACTACACAGTCACACAGACTGGCCTGGAAGATCAGCTGCTCAGCGTTGTGGTCGGCACTGAGCGCCCAGATCTGGAGCAGCAGCGCTCAGATCTGATTGCTCAAACCAGCGAAAACAAGCAACTGCTCCAGCAGCTCGAGGATTCACTCTTGCGCGAGCTGGCCACTTCAACCGGCAACATGTTGGACAACGTCGAGCTGGTCGAGACTTTGGAGAACACCAAGTCCAAGGCCAGCCTCGTCATGGAGCAACTTAAGCTGGCTAGCGATACTGCCCGCGATATTGAGATCCTTCGTAACGGCTATCGGGCTGCTGCCAAGCGCGGGGCCGTACTCTTCTTCGCCCTCGCCGACATGGCCACAGTCAACAGCATGTATCAGTACGCCCTGGCGGCATACCTCGATGTGTTCATTTACTCCCTACGCAAAGCCGTGCCGGATACGGTGCTGGCCAAGCGTTTGAACAATATTATCAAAACGCTGACCGAGAATGTCTATTGCTATGGCTGCACGGGCATATTTGAGCGGCACAAGCTGTTGTTCTCATTCCAGATAGCGACAAAGCTGGCGCAGCGCGATGGGGTCCTATCGCAGCAGGAAATTGACTTCTTCATCAAGGGCAGCATTGCGTTGACAAAGAGCGAACGCAGTAATCCCGCTAAATGGCTGGCTGAGAAGAACTGGGAGGATGTGCTGAAATTGGCCTTTGATTTTCCCGACATTTTCGGCACGCTGCCGGATCATTTCAGCCTTAATTTGCCAGAGTGGAAGGAGGTGAGTCCTCAGCAGCAAAGCTGCCCGACAACTATTTGCTTAAATAATTTACCAAACTGAACCAGTCGCTTAGGCAGTTGAACAATAAGAAGTCGAATACCAGGGTATTTGCTTTTTTTTAGCCAGTGCGTTTTAGCAAATTATATTGGTAATAGAAACTATATCATTTATTTTAATTGAAAACATAGTTTTTACATTTCAATGCTGATAGGTAATAATAATATTATGTATTGATTTGATCCACATGACTCCGACCAAAACTAAACAAAATTTAAAATTGTTTTAAATTGTTTTTTAAACAATTAGAACAATGGGTAACGCCTGTCTTCTCGAATTAAAACTAGGAATGTATACATGCGTATTTTTGTTACGATGACCTCCTCTTAGAGCTCAAGAATACTTGCGGGCTTACCTATTTCCACCCCCATAAATCGATATACCCCAAAGTTACAGTTTAGAGGTTATTAGTTATTAAATTATTAAGTATTAAATCTTGGAAACTCACATTTTGTCAAGTCTTGAAAGTGAATTAAATTTGTTTTCTGTCTCTTTATTTCCTTGTTCATACTATTTTTACTTATTGTTTAAACTGTGTAAATTTGCGAATCGTTACATACATGAGTTAAGTGTATTTCTATAATATTTTCCTTCTCGATTTTCCTTCGATTTTTTGGTTCGCCATCTTTATGTCAACGTCAACTTGAATGTGCCGTTATCAACTGATGCTTCTGTGACCGCACCATAAAAATGCACAACAACAACAATAACGACAACCATTTTGGATTTTGGATGGTCGCTGAAACTGTTCTTGACTGGCATGTGGCATTCACTGGCTTCCGTTGGCGATGCTCATTCTGTTTGCACTTATCGGCGAATGCCCATGGCCCTTGGTGGTGCAGTGGTTCGACTCTGAGAATCCTGAGGAGGTGGCATGCCCCGGCGACTACAACATCAAATGCAATGCATTCCAGGCAAGTGCCGCTGTGGCTGCTCCTCCTGCTGCTGTGTGCTTTCGTTTTGCATGCTTTCAGCTTCAAGTGGTTAGCTGCTCGGCCCTGGTCCGAGTGTGAGTGTAGGTCCTTGCCAGGAGCTGCCGTTGCCATCGAGCGTTATTGGATTTCGTACTTTATGCTCGTTTCTAGTGGATTATTATGTACAAGCCGCACACACACACACCCACACACACACATTCAGTCTGGGCGTTCAGTTTTACTCGACTTTTGCTCGGTCCTGTAACTTTGGCGCACATTTTCTACTCAAGTTATTAGCAGCCTGTTTTTGTCAGCCAGCATGGCTGAGTCTGTGAGCGAGTGTGTGTGTGTTTGTGTATGTGTGGGTGTGTGCATTACCATATTTTATCAATTTTCCAAGCCATTAGATGAGCGGCAATTTACGCCGGCAGTCGCACTTGAAACCAGCGGCGAGCCCAATTTGCACTTGAGTTCAGCTAGATGCCACAAGGACGATGGCAACAGCAACAATACAAGAGCTGGCAAGGACCAACTATATGGCACATTGACGAGCGCCGTCACTCTTCGTCGTTCTCATTGTGTTATTAGAATGTCCAATGTCTAAAGCTGAACCATTTCTTATCCTCTCACCACAGAAATTGTTGTTCCTGCGCTGCTTCCGTGTAGATCGAATTTTCCGTTGCATAAATCAATATATTGTGGAGACGATGGACGAGTTCTTCATTATGCCGCCGGTTGTGAGCTTCTCCGCTGTCTTTGAGCAAACGACCTGCATGATACCCGTTTGCTTTATACTCAGCGCTGGCTCGGATCCCACCAGTGATCTAATTAAACTGGCCGATATTGTACTTGGAGGCATGGGTAATTTCTGTCACATTTCGCTTGGCCAGGGACAGGAGAAGACTGCCCTAAATATGCTGGAAACGGCCCTAAGACAGGGTCAATGGTTGATGCTGCAAAATGGTCATTTGCTGGTCAAATTTGTGCGCGAATTGGAAAAGTTTCTGGATAAGATTGAAAATCCGCATCCCGACTTTCGTCTATGGATCACCACAGATCCAACGCCGTTGTTCCCCATTGGCATACTCCAGAAGAGTCTTAAGGGTAAATATCTATCGGTATTACTATGTGGGAGATACTATTAAAGCTAACCTATAATTGACGTATAGTGGTCACTGAGCCGCCCAATGGCCTGAAGCTGAATCTGCGCTCGACATTCTTCAAAGTGCGCCAGGACCGTCTGGAGGCGTGCTCGCACCGCGCGTATCGGCCATTAATCTATGTGCTCGCCTTCTTCCATGGTGTTGTGCAAGTATGTTTTCAGTGTTTTCAAGGCTAACAAAGAGCCAAATTTGTAGCTGCATTCGACGGACTGGCACAGCTGCTCCGGCTGTTCCATGCACTTCGTTATTTATTAATTTGTTCATTTTAAGCTGTTTGCTGAAAGCATTGTGGACACAACTGCGCCAAAAGTTGCCCAATTGATGGAGCAGCCATTGTGCTTTTTGCCCAACAAACTTTTATTGATAGCCCAGATACTGTTTCGTCAATTAATCTGTCCCCATGCCCTCCCTATCTCAATTCCCCATACACTAGGAGCGCCGCAAATACGATAAGCTTGGCTGGAACATAGCGTACGATTTCAACGATTCGGACTTTGAGGTATGCACGGAGATTCTGCGCAACTATTTGAGCCGTTGCGCCGAGGATAAGATACCCTGGAATAGTCTCAAGTATCTCATCGGCGAGGTCATGTACGGCGGCCGTGTTATTGACGATTTCGATAGACGCATTACCAACTGCTATATGAATGAATACATGGGCGATTTCCTGTTTGATGTATTCCAAGCGTTCCATTTCTACGAAGACGACCTCGTGGACTATTGCTTGCCCGACGAAGAGACTGTGCTCAAAGAGGACTTCATTGGTGAGTCTTTTGGTAGGACACGTGATGCGACGTAACCTATTTACATACGTAATGCATTGATAACAGCCCACATTGACAAACTGCCGCTGGTCAATAAGCCGGATGTGTTTGGTTTGCATCCAAACGCGGAAATCGGTTATTACACAATGGCCGCGCGCAACATTTGGAACAGCCTGATTGAGTTGCAGCCACAAACTGGTGAGTGACTGGCCAATGAGCTACACCCAAACTCTGGGTATATTGAATTTACAGCACAGCATGGTTTTTAACTTTTAAAAGTTTATGTTTTTATTTATTATTGCTTTTATTTTTAATCGAAATCCATTTGTTTATTATTACATCATTAATTCTTTAAAAAAAAGGAAGAGCTTAAAAACATTTAAACTTCATGCAATCCACTGTTTCAAAATTGATTTCGGTTATTTTTGTTATAAATTATATTTATATATTTAATTTGCAAAATTTCTGGATCAATTCGGAATCCAAGTTGTTAGAGGTGTTATTTTACTTTACCCTCACCATGTTTATTGCTTTTTAAGCACATTTTCAAAATTACCCACCTGCTCTTGTTGCGTCTGGCGTATACACATGTATCTATATCCGATAAAGTGTTTGACAGTTCGGTTAAAAAGCGGAAACCATTTACAAGTAAATGGTTTAATTTACATGCAGCGTGTGCCAATTGTCAGCCGTTTATTACATTTTATCTTGTTGATTTTCATTGCTGTTGCATTTTTGGCATGTTAAATTTTTAATTTAATTTAATTAATTAGTTGCGGTTTTGCAATTAACTTTATTGCATGCGCCATTATAGCCGCCGTACAATAACAGGGCATGCATTAAAATTTAAAATAGATGCACACACATGCTCACACTCAATACAAACACACATTTGTTCACTGAGGGCCGCCCGCACGCCGCAAATGGCCACAAATCGCCGCAAAAAAGCTGCGAATTCAGTTCAAACCTCACCGCACCCACCCTGATCCACAGCCACACCCACATCCGCAGCAACAAAAATTGGTGAAAACGTCACCCAAAAGTCGATAATTTTGCGTTACGAGCTTAAGCGTGTTAAAGCCGCCATCAGAGAGCACTTTTCCATTTTGCGCACTTGGCATATATGCCACATACAAACATCCTTGTGCGTACGTATGTGTTATGCCAATGATTGGGCAAAAAAGTTTTTACCTATATATATACATACATACCATTTAACCAAATTTTTATTGTTTTTTTTGTAACACCTTTGCGCCAACGTAGCGACCAAGTGGACACCAAGCGATGTCAAAGCTGGTAAAGTATTTCACTTAAACAGGCCTCACTCTTCCGCCCCCGCACAACCCGTGGAAGTTAAATGAAATAATAAGCGCGACGATGCAGCTGATTTAAAAAATAAATGGGAAAGGTTGCCCATTTAGCAAGCACAATTGAACAGCTTTACAATTTTATTTTAATTTACCGTATTACAGATATACGTACATGAGAAGAGCAGTTCACTAAAAAATACCCTGTTTACTGATTACAAAAACTCGAAGTTAATTTTTAGGAATGAAATGGAGCTTTGTTACTATAACCATATAGTTGAGATAATTAAAGTTACCACATTGATTTATTGTATCGTATAAGTAATTCAATTTATACTCTTCAATAGTTCTTTCTAACCGATATGCTACACTTATAGGGTAGCTATCTGATAAATTACTATCAATTTGCATATTCATGAGCTTTAGTATTTGCTAATTGACAATTAAAAAAAAGAAGATTAAATAATGCACAAAATGTTCATAAAAATTGTTGCGGAACAGTTTAAAAAAGATAAAACCGAAAATTAATAAAAATTACAATGTAACACAAAAAAGGAGAGCAAACAAGAGTGCTTTAGTCGGCATATCCTGAATATGGACATTACTAAATCGACTTAGCTATTTATATAAACTGTATGGAGTCTGAGATGCCTCCTTCAGCCTGTTATATACATCTGCACAAAATCATTATACCCTTTTTTCCCATTTTAAGTGTGTTCAGGGTATTATTAAGGAGATCATCGTATGGACCACGATTGCTGCATATGTAACGGCGGGGGTTTTCTTTGTCATTGTCAATCCTAACTTATTTCTTCAACTTCACCATTCAGGTGAGGGTTCGGGTGGCATCAGCCGAGACGAATTTATCGACCTTGTGGCTGCGGGAATACTGAAAAAACTGCCACCCGCCTTCGAGACGTGGCGCATACGTAAGCAAATCCAAATGAGTTTGTCACCCACCGGCGTGGTGCTGCTGCAGGAGCTGGACCGCTTCAACATTCTGGTGGTGCGCATCAAGAAGACGCTGGAGCTGCTGCGCAAGGTAACTAAAACGATTGCCAGGGCTCTGGCTTTGCCCGGCCTGTCAATAGGGAGCTCACATAAATCCTTCAGCATTGTTTTGCATTTTGTTTATGCATTTGCCAACTTGGCTGGCAACCAACGCTCGTGGTCGCCCACGTCCCACCCATAAGCAAATTTGAGTGCGATCCTTTGCTGGGCTGCTGCATTTTGTTGCCAAAATAAATTTGCAAATGCAAATGAACTCAGCCGCTGCCGTTGCCATTGTCTTGGCGTGGTTGTCGCCACGCCCACTCCAATGCTCGTACCTCTCTCTCCGTACATGCACACATATGTGCTGTCATTGTGACTTTTAATTTAATTGCATGCTCTCCGCAGGCCATCGCCGGCGAAATCGGCATGGACAATGTCCTGGACAACATTGCCAACTCGTTATTTAATGGCCTGCTGCCAACCGCGTGGAGCAGCCTGGCGCCGGCCACATGCAAGCAGTTAGCCAGCTGGCTGGAGCATTTAAAGGTGAGTCGCAGCCCCGGCCCCACTCGCAGGCCATTAATCAGCTGGCCGGAAAAATCAGTCAGCCCCAGCTCCAGCTCAGTCCACTAATCAGCTATTCGCTTTCACCGTGCCATTTTAGAAACGCGCCGTGCAGTACAAGTATTGGTCGATCTCGGGCGAGCCGCTGGTCATGTGGCTGTCTGGACTCCATATACCGCAGAGCTATCTCACGGCTTTGGTTCAGGTTAGCAATGAGCTCCTGCCCGTATCCATTATGTCAATCGGTTTAGCTAAATGCTGCCCCTTTTGCAGATGGCCTGCCGCAAAAACGCCTGGCCTCTGGATCGTTCCACGCTGTTCACCTATGTGACCACCTACTCGGAGCCCGATGACGTCGAGGAGCGCCCAGCAACGGTGAGTCCAGGCGTCTGGTCTGCCCGGCTCTAAATGCAAAACTATGACCCCCTGCCCTGTCACCTGCAGGAGGGCGTGTGTGGCCCCACCCGCGCCCGCCACTAATTTTGTAATTACGAATTCCGTTTGCATTTTAATCGTTGAACTTTTTGCAGGGCTGCTATGTGCATGGTCTGTATATAGAGGGAGCGCGCTTTGACACACAGGCCAGTCAGCTGAGGCGCTCGCATCCGAAAGTTCTGGTCGAGGAGCTGGCCATTCTGGCCGTGGTGCCCATTGAAGCGCACCGACTCAAGCTACAGGTTTGTATTTATCTTGCTGCTGGCTTTCGACTCCGCCTGGGTTCGACGCCGCCTGCAAGTGACAAGTACTAATGTCCTCTTGTATCTACATATGCGCTGGGTGGACCGGGCAACGGGGGCTTGGGCGTTGGTGGAGTAATCGCCCCGCTGATATTTGTTTAAATGCTGCACACTAAATTACCAACAGCTTCCGCATTCTCCGCAGCTAATGGTGCAGCTGTTGTGCTAATTGTTTCTGATTTTAAATGCGGGGTACTTTAACTTTTGACAGGGCTGCGCAGCATGTAAATGGGGAAAAAATCTGAACCAATTTTAAAGTATTTTAGCCTGAGGCGAAACTTTTCTTCTGGAATTTCGTGTGCTACCTAAAAGTTATTCTAATCTAAATCCATTCGATAACTCCATGACGAGTTAGCTTGAGCACTTTCTTGCATTCAAACCAAATATAAACCCCTTTAATAACATTACGTTGATCTTTGCAGAATACATTCCTGGCGCCTGTGTACACCACATCGCTGCGACGCAATGCGATGGGCGTGGGTCTGGTATTCGAGGCGAATTTGGCCACCTCTGAGGATCTGAGTCACTGGATATTGCAGGGCGTGTGCCTTACATTGAACACAGATATATAGGAATGATGGAGAAATGTGTTAAATGATATTTTCTTTATCGTTTTCTAGATGAATGCAAATAAATATACGTTTCTCAGATCTGTATTGGCAATTATTCAAGTATGTTATGTATATTGTGTCTACATGTGAATTTCTAGTGCGCTTTAATAACGTGTTTTGTGCCTGGCCCGACTCTCGCTGCGTCGCCTCTCCTGGCATTACCTGCGCCGCCAACAGCCGAAACAGCTCTTCAACTTATCTAATATGTTTGATTTCATGGAGGGCAAGAGTAGTTCGAGATTCTGAGTGCCGCCACTGTCATCGGACTCCAGATCCGACTCTATAGTCATCTCTTGTATGCTGAAAGTGTCGGTAAGCTCGTGGTTCTGCTGACGTCGTTTGGCACGCTTCAGCTGCGCAGGGAAGAAGGATATCTCCTCCGCTTCATCGCTGCTCTCAGACTTATAATCAACCAGCGGCTTCTGCTCCTGCTCGCCCGGAATGGGTAACCGATTAATGGGTATGAGTGTGGCCGCCTGCGTCTTAGTTGCCTAAAGTAGACCCCCAAAATCAGCTCGAGGCCATTCAATTTGATTCAGTGCACCCACCTGCTCCTCCTGGTACTGTGTATAATTGCGCCTGGCACGCTCGACCTTCAGTTCCAGTTTGCGTTGAAGAATGCGGCAGGTATTTGGGGGTTCGCTGCGCTCCGTCCCTCGGACAGACCTATCTTCATCGATTTCAATGGTCGTCGGCGCATACACCTTGCTGGCACCCCTAAACGCCACCTCAAACTCTAAATCCGACATATGTTTCGGCGCTCCACTGGCTGTTTTCTGCATTGGGCTGGGCCATGAGCAATTGTTTCGGTGTGGAGCTACGTGACCACTTACCAGTAAACCCGCTGCACCATCCTCGAATATATTGGACTGTCTATCCTCGCTATCTATGCCGCTGTCCTCCATACTACAATAGCTTAACCTAATCAGTTTGGTTTGTTTCGAAAATGTTTAAAAAATTGCACGCGATGACAAACACAAACAAATTTTATCGCTCTGTGTACTACTCCTAACTCCAATCCACCCCGAGGCCGCACAGCGCAGAATCCAACGAACAGCTGCTGCGGGGCCCTCGCTGGAAAATCAATAACCCCTTATCGTACAGCGTTGCCACCTTGTTTCAGCTTCGAAATTCACATATACATATAATTTTATATATGCTTAAAGAAAATAATTATTATATTTATACATATGCACTCTTTATTATATAATTTTAATTTATTTACAAATATTTTTTAGACTTAAATTGCTTTACTCGTTGCACAAATATCGTAGAAAAAACACTAAATAATATATATAAAATGAAAATAAGTTTTAGCCAGTTTCTTCTATGGATTGAATTTAAATCAAGAATAAATAGGAACAAAAACATAAAATACTAATACTATTTTTCTTTGTGCTGGAAGAAATCATCGTATTTAGGATATATATATTGTGTTTGTAATTACTTAGCAAAACGTTCGTTATATATTTGATCTCTGGGCTATGCAATTGGCGGGTGTTTTTGGTCTCTCTGCCGGTTTTGTGACGTTGCTCATTTTCTGAATATTTTCTGGTTTAAACTCAATCAATGCAAAAGTCTAGCAAAGAAATGCTAGGCTTGAAAGTTTGGTAGTATGGAATTAAAGCGCATTGGGATGAGGCTGCGCTATCTGGCCGGCCAAGGTGCAGGATCTGCAGCAGAACTGCGCATAGTACTTATTCACACAGTACTGGCCCTGGACAATCAGTTTGCAGTTGGCAAAGTAGGGATTGTCAATGCATTCGGGCGACACCGGTATGACAGCTGCACGCATTTTACAAAAAAGAACGTAAGTTCGTATCTCAACTAAGTCTTTCAATTACTTACATTCGATGGTAACTGTCTCCTGGCTGGTGCTGTAACTATACGCATTGCGCGCTGTGCAGCCATAGACGCCGGAATCCTCGGTGGTAACATTTTCGATGATTAGACTATGCGGTTCGGCTGGAAAGCGGAAAGGGAATGCAATGAAGGACAGTAAACCCAAAGGTCTGGTTGAAGCCTTACATCTTATTATCACGCGTCGGTCGTTGCTATCGTATAAAGGCGTGTTATCCTTGGTCCAGGTCACATTAGGTGCCGGATTGCCCTGAACAGCGCAGCCAATCTGAATTGTGGAACCGGGCGTGTAGCTGTTTTGAGGATCCAGACCAATAGCAGCGCGGGCATCGACTTTAAAACGATATATTGATAAAATTCAGATTAGCTATAGCTCTTTACCCAAAACGCAGAACACAAAACAAACCATTCCGTAACAAATAACGTGTAAATTGTACTCACTTCTGGGATCGTGCACGACAGGGGGTGGCACATAGACCGGTCGCGAAGGTCTATAGGGATAGGTGGGCCTTTGGGTGACCGGCGCCGTTGCGGGGTCAATAATATATTGCAAGTATTGGGAATCCTCATGGTTTACTGCGCGAGCTGGACCCACCGCTTTAAGTGTAACATGCAGCGAGACGGGGCGACCTCTTTGGTTGTATACATCGCAGTGATACAGGCCCAGATCGGACAGCTGTATAGAGCGGAAGAAGAGCGAGTAGTCGCGGTTCATTTCGGCGCGACTCATGTCACCGCCCATGCCGAACAGTCCATTGTTGCGCCACCAGCTGACGTGAGGCGCTGGATGGCCACCAGCCGGACAACGAACCAATGCCGGTCGGTTCAGCTCCACAATTTGCGTGACGTTCTTATCGCCATAGATATAGGCCGGCATATCTTGAGGCTCTACCAACACCAACACACGATAATAATAACATGCAAATGGTTAAAAGCAAGCAACATGCACAATTGCAGCAAAAATAAAAAACAGTTAGTTATAATGCCAACACCAAATCAAGCAATAACCAAAATAAAAACAGTTAACAAAGCCAATTGCAAATAACTTGTGATTTACCATGACATGACGGTCTAACGAAATACACACGACTATGTTAACCTGTGTAAATGAAGTTTACGCAATTCCGGGTTAAGATTCCAGGTTACAACCTAAACGATTTATTGTGCCCACGTCTGAGTCTAAGCTTTTCAATCCGATCCGTTCCTTAGAGAGAACTTGCATTCTTAAATATTTTAAGCCATTGATTCTGTTAGAATATACAGTAAGTAATCCTCGAAGTTGCAGAATCAGTTTCAAACTGATATATTTTATCTAACGCCTTGAGATTATAGTAGCATATGTAATTTCGAAAAAGTTTTCATCTAATACCAATATTGTACTCTTGCATTATATGACTTGCTTTGCGGACAAATCGGTTCTGGCCACACTCAAACCTCCCTGATTCTCGTAACAACCCGATTTCAGAAAGAAAATAGTAAAGTTTCGCTCTCCTAGTGCTACGCAGCTGTTTAACCTATACACATGTCCATTTCATTAGATTAAAGTAAACCATAGGTTGATTTGCAGTGGCTATAAAATGGTGAAAATTGGAAGATGGTCACGCACCTGTCACTTGTAGCGCGACTTCACGACGCACTGGCTCGCCCAGGCCGTTGCTGGCTACGCAGACATAAGTTCCATCATCGGTTTGGCGCACCTGGACAATGGTGAGATCGCCGTTGGATGTGAGCACATAGCGTCCTTGGTTCGTGTCAATCTGAAAATGTCGCAGGGTTTACATACAATGTTGGCTCCCCTTGAGCAATCGTGGAGTACTCACCACCACATTCTTAAGGGACCAGGTAATATTCGGTGGCGGGTTGCCAGTTGCAAAGCAGCGCAGCACTGCAATGCCACCAATCGAGGTTCGTACGTCGAGTTCTTGTGGCGGCTTCACTTCAAGCGTAGCTTTCACCTCGCCCGGATAGATGACTGCCGGCGGCGGAGTGCTGGGTCGCCGTGTGGGGCGCGCTGGACCCACGCAGAGATGTCCACAGCCATCGCTGCAGCACTTGTTGTCTCCTCGGCAATCGGCGTCGGTGTAGCATTCGCGGGCGCATTCGCTGGCATTGGCTGCCAGCTGTGGGCAGACACCAGGCTTGTTAATATCACGGCAGACGGGCACGAACTGATGATCCCGGTCACCGGTGTTGGATACATCAATCGCACACTGTTGGGTGTCGGGGCAAGGGTAGCCCTCGCAGGGATTCAGGCAGATGCACTCCTCGCACTCCGGCTGCGATTCGGCGGGCACGCGGCGCACGCCGTACGGACAGCGCAGGTCATGGCACTTGTTATCATAGGTTTCGCAGCGGTTGGGCGAGATTTCGTTGCCGATCTCATTGTCAACTGGCACTGTGAAGAGTAATAATCATAATTAGCTGCGGTCTTTACAATTTTTGCCCAGCTAGTCTACTAGTTTTCGTGCAAGCTTAAATCTAGTGAGGGTGCACTAACTAAGTATTTCTACTGAGGAATGCTACTTCTACGCTTAACCAAATAGGCAATTAAAACTATTAAAGTGAGGCAGGGTGCAGAGTTGTGCGCATTGGGGTGGGTATTGAGTTGGGTGCAGGGTGCTCGGGTGCAGGTGGTATTAAGTGTCAGCTCTGTGGCAGGCTTACTTCCGCATTGATTTGTGCATGCTTCAAAGGAACGGAAGTTGTTCTGGTTGCCAGAGCAACCCGAGTAAATAAAGGACACGCAAGTGCCGCGCTCATCGTCGTAGTACCAACGACGCTCCTGCACCGAGCGACCGTTGCACACACCGATGATCACCGGTAGCCGGCAGATATCTACTTACGTCCAGACAAAATCAAAATCAAAAACAAAATTAAATTAAACCAATTGCTTTCAGCTCCGGCATCCGTTGTTGTTACCTTTAGCCACACCCGACGGCTGTGGCTCGCGGCGGGCGACACAAACCGTTTCACACTCATAGAGATCGTTGAAACGGTTTCCGGTGCCATCGCAGCCACCGTAGGTGAAGGGCTCGCAGTTCTGACTATCGCGATTGTAGTAGTAGCGGGTCTGCCACTGTGTGCAGGGACCCGTCGTCACCGGCTCATTGCAAACGTCTAACACAACACGTTAATACATCTAGGGCACTTTATATGTATGCAAGGATATTTGACTTACCGACTCCCTTGAACTCGCCGCATTGGCGCTCGCACTGATCGCGGGTCTCAAACCGATTACCATTGCCACCACACCCGCTGTAGCTGAAGGCTGTACAGGCCATTTGCTCGTTATCGTAGAACCAGGCAGTGGTATGATTGTCGCACTCTCCGGCCTCGGGAGGTTGTGTGCACACTGAATAGGACTAAAAGAGAACAAGGCATCAGCAGCTATAGAAGTATATCATATCACAAATAAACTCACCGGTGCCGGTGGTTCTGGTTCCGGCTCTGGCTCTGGCTGCGGCTGATCACCACGGCAGTACTTCAAGCAAGATTGCTCGGATACAAAGTTATTGCGGTTGCCGCGGCAGCCAGTGAACTCGAATTGGTGGCAAGCACTGGTGCGTTCATCGAAGTACCAGCGACGTGAGATGTCACTGCAGCGACCGCCCACTGGTGGCAGGGAGCAGGTATGCTGCGCAGGATGGCATTCATTCTGGCACTCTTCCTCGGTGGCATAGTTGTTGTCGTTGCCACCGCAGCCAGTGTAGGCAAACTCATCACAAAGTCCCTCTTGGCTGTTGTAGTACCAGCGCGTTGTACTCTCTGCATTGTCGTGACAGTTTCCAGGCTCTGGGGCCTTGAAGCACTTGGCCGTGTCAGACTCTGGGCGTGGATCTTCGTCTACGACTGAAATGCAACGCGCAGAGCAATCCTGTTCGGTATCGAAGCGATTATCGTTACCCCCACAGCCGCCGTAGTAGAACTGTTGGCAGCTACCCAAAGTCGAATTATAATTCCACTTAAGCACATACTCTGCGCAGTCGCCCACAGACGCTGGCTGATCGCACAGATTGCCTGAAGGTTGGGGTTCTGGATGGGGTCGCGCTTGCTGTTCTGGCCGTGTTTGGGGCTGCGGCTCTGGCTCCTGTCTGATACAGCGTTGCATACAGTCAGATTCGGTCTCGAAACGGTTGTCGTTACCACCACAGCCGCCATAGTAGAACTGGCGACAAGCACCACTAGTCTTATCAAAGAGCCACTTGAGTGTATAGTTGTCACAATCGCCACGTTCTTCCGGTTGCTCACAGATATCCACTGGGCTCGACACTGGCGGAGGTGTTGGTGGCTCTGGCTTCTTCTCACAACGGGCCATGCAAGCCTCTTCGCTGGTGAAGCGATTCTCATTGCCACCGCAGCCACCATAGTAGAACTGTCGACAGGCAGCATCCTTGGTGTCATAGTACCAGGCAAAGACATAGTTAGCGCATTCGCCAACCTCAGCGGGAATATCGCAAATGTCTTTGGCTAAGATAATGGAATAGTGTTAACTCAAATTGAACCTTGGAACATCTATGCGCACATTGAAAGCGGTCGCAACAACATTGAAAGCTTACCAACTTGCCGAGGACAATGAGTCTCGCATGATTCCAATGTGGGGAAATTGTTCTTGTTGCCACCACAGCCCGTGTAGTAGAAGGGCAAGCAACGCTTTTCGGTTTCAGAGAACTGCCATCTGGCATGCTTCTCGCTGCAATCACCGGTTTGCTTTGGCAGTGAGCATTGCTCTGGGTGTGTGTGTGGGATGAGGATAACGTGCAGGGTTTAGATAACAAGCAACAAGCAAACATGCATATTCAAAAACCAAGCAAAGAAAAGGAAATAGTGGAAAAACATACCGTTAACCGGGATAAAATATTAAAGTTCATGCTTAAATCTAGGCCAAAGCACAACATTGCTAAATCACATAACGCTACCAATCCATTGAAAGTACAAAAATTAAATCCCAAACCTTTGAGCACTCCGGGCTGGCGACAGCTGTAGCTGCAAGCGTGTTCCGTGGGGTAGTTGTTCTTGTTGCCCTTGCAGCCACCATAGCTGAAGGGACGACACACATCGGTCTGGTTGTCGTAGTACCAACGCTCATAATTGCCAGAGCAGGGTCCGCTCTCCACTGGTTGCTCACAGGCGGCTAAAATCGATTATAAATGGATAATGAAAATTATTTAATAGATAACCTTTTATTTAAACTTTTACTTACGAACGCTCTCGCTGACGGCACAAGTGCCCTGGCACTGTTCAAGACTGTCGAAGCGATTGTTCGTGCCGTAGCAGCCGCCATATTGGAACTCCTCGCAGCGATTGCGATCTGCATCGAAGTACCACTTCTTGGTATATCCTTGGCAGGGACCAGAGCTCTTGGGCAGTAGGCATACGTGTTGCCCGGTATAGTCTTGGCAGGTGTCCTTGCAGTCACCTTCGGTCTCAAAACGATTACCATTGCCTTCACAGCCGCCATACCAGAAGCGAGCGCAGCCTCCATAGGATGTATCGAAGTAATACTTAACGCTAAAGTTGCCACAAGTGCCCTGTTCCTTGGGCAGGCCACAAGCTTTCTGTGGTGGCTCTTGAACATGTTCGCAACCACCGAACTTATTATCCTGAGCCTTGGTAACACCATCTGGGCAACAGCCGAACTCGGTCTCCACGCAGGTGCAGCCCTCAAAGTTGGGTCCTTTAGCTGGCGTCTTATCATCCTCACAGCATTTGAACTCTGACTGGGTGCAGTGGCATCCTTGGTGATGTGGTCCCTTGGCGAACGAGAGGCCATCTGGACAGCAGCCAAACTGCATTGTTTCGCAGGGGCAGCCCTCAAATTTGGGTCCTCTGGCAGCAGTGACCTTGTCGGGACAGCAGCCATGTTGAGTAGTTTCGCATGGGCAACCCTCCTGTTCTGGTCCACGGGCGGAAGTCTTCTTGTCCGCACAGCATCCGTACGGGGAAGCTCCACACTCGCAACCTTCGAAGTTGGGCCCATAAGCAGGTCGGATATTATCGGGGCAACATCCGTATACTGTATTAATGCAGCAGCCCTCGCCCTGTTGTCCGTGAGCCGGTGTCTGATTATCTGGACAGCAGCCGAAGGGTTCTCTGGTACAGGCCGCGCAGCCTTCACCATTGGGACCAGTAGCAGGTGTACGACGATCTGGACAACAGCCATGCTGAGATTTATCACAACCCTGACGGTCATCTTGCTCCGGGCAACCAGCAAAGTTCTCACCCTTGGCTGGGGTCTTGCCATCGGAACAGCAGTAGAACTCAGTAAAGGAACAAGATGTGACTGCGGTGTCCGACTCTGTTGACAGCGTGGAGTCACCGGAGCCTTCAACTTCTGTAGACGTGCTAATAGTCGATTCTTCCGTCGTTGTTGTTGGCGGCAGTGTTGTTGGCTCTGGGCATCCTTCGTCATCCTCACCCTCTGCAGCTGTGTATTTGTCTGGACAACAGCCAAAGAGTGTCTCCGCACAATCTGATTTCGGACAGCCCTTGTTATTCTTGCCCTCGGCTGGAGACACTCCGTCTGAGCAGCAACCAAATTCGGTGTCAGCGCACGTTTTCGCAATGGGACAACCCTCGTCAAATGGTCCCTTGGCTGTGGACTTGCCATCAGGACAGCAACCAAACTCAGATTTTTCGCAATTCTTCTTCTTGGATTTGCATTTACGAAGCTTATCGTTGGTCGGAGTTAAGAGTTGTTTCCCAGGTGTGTGGAGTGCTAGATTCATTATCGGAATCGGAAGTGCTCCATATATCTCCGGTCGTACCTTCCTCAGTGGATAATGAACTGCCACTTGAGCCGGTAGAGCCAGTAGAGCTTTCCGAAGTGGAATCAGTAGTCGCACCACTTTCGGTAGTACCTCCACTTTCAGTGGTTGCCGTTGAATCAGAAGCCACGGAAGAAGTGACATCAGTGGAGGAAACATCTGTGGACCCAGTGGTGTCAGAAGAACCATCGGTAGACGCTGGAGAACTAGTGGATTCAGAGGAGTCGCTGGAGCTTGTGAGCTCTGTCGATTTAGAGGCATCGGTAGAACTATCCGTGGAGCTCGAGACATCGGTTGAGCTTGAGGTTTCAGTCGAGCTTGAGCCATCAGTAGAGCTGGAGCTACCTTCAGTAGTAGAAACAGAACTTGGACCCTCCGAAGTGCTTCCAGTTGAGCCAGTGCTTTGTAGTTCCGTAGACTCAGTCGATTCAGTAGACTTAGACGACTCAGTCGAGGCATCAGATGAGCTATCGGTAGAGTCATTGGAGGTAACATCAGTCGAGCCATCGGTAGAGCCATCCGACGTTCCAGACGATGAGCCATCAGTAGAGCCAATAGTCGAGGTATCAGTCGAACTATCAGTCGAACTATCAGTCGAACTATCACTTGTACTATCACTCGAACTATCACTCGAACTATCAGTTGAACCAGTTGCACCATCGGTGGAGCTATCGCTTGAACCATCTGTCGATACGTCGGTAGAAGCATCAACAGAGCTGGTGCTTCCGCTTGCTGTGGACACATCAGTAGATCCTTCTTCGGTGCTGCCTGTTGAACCTGAGCTTGACGAATCTGTAGATTCAGTAACCCCAGAAGTTGAATCGGATGATTCGCTTGATGCATTACTTGTTTCAGAAGATGAGGATGAACTACTCTCTGTGGTGCTCTCAGTTGATCCAGGGGAACTAGTCGATTCGCTTGACACTGTCGAAATCTCTGTCGTACTTTCTGTAGATGTTGAAACAGTTGTATCTGTGGACACAGATGAATCTGTCGAAGAAGAAGCTTCCGTTGAAGATGATATGTCTGTTGTATCTTTGGTTGCATCGCTGGTTGATCCAGATGTAGAGGACAGACTCTCCGTTGAACTACTAGATTCACTGGATCCGGAAGTATCACTTGAATCAGAAACTGATGACGACGAACCTGCAGTTGAAGTTTCGATAGGCAATTCTGTAATTCCACTTGAAGAACCATCTGTGGAGCCTGAGGCATCTGTCGAGCTGGAAGCATCTGTTGAGCTTGAAGCATCTGTTGAACTGGAAACATCTGTGGAGCTTGAAGCACCCGTTGAGCCTGAGACATTCGTTGAACTTGACGCTTCTGTCGAACTTGATACATCTGTTGATCCAGAGGCGTCTGTTGAGCTTGAGGCTTCTGTTGAGCTTGATGCGTCCGTTGAACTCGAAGCATCTGTCGAGCCTGACGCATCTGTTGAGCTTGAAGCATCCGTCGAGCTCGAAGCATCTGTCGAGATCGAGGAATCTGTTGAGCTAGAAGCATCCGTCGAGCTTGAGGCATCCGTCGAGCCTGACACGTCAGTTGAACTCGAAACATCCGTCGAGCTTGAAATATCTGTTGAGCTTGACACATCTGTCGATCCCGATCCTTCAGTTGAGCTTGATGCGTCTGTTGAACCAAATTCAGTTGATCCTTCTGAAGTGGAGTCTGAGGTAGATCCAGATCCAGAAGATGATGACACCTCAGAGGTCGATTCACTGACATCAGTAGATCCACTTGATTCACTAGACAAGTCCGTGGCGCCGGTGGACGATGCATCTGTTGAAGCCGATATATCTGTCGTATCGTCATCATCTCCACTGCCTTCAGATGAAATACCGCTATCCGACGTACTTTCAGAGCCGGACCCTTCAACTGTGCTCTCGGTAGAGGCAGAGGAATCTTCAGAAGTTGTATAAGGACTATCACTTAACATCAAATCGTCTGTTGTTGACATTGATTCGAAATCCCCATCGGTGGCATTGGAGTCATCTGTTACGTCAGAGGTGACCAAATCAAACTCGTCATCATCCGCACATTCTTCTTCATCATCCTCAATTGGCTTATCAGTACTAGTGAGAGGCAGAATCTTGATCCTTAGTACAAGGCTGTGTGTTACACTTTTCAGAAATTGATGGAATCTTTGCCTCATCGCAGTTGGAGGGACTTGGTGCCATTAGCTAAACATAACACCTCCCGACTGAGTTCACCACCACCACAAGGTTTGCTACATTCGTCTGAAAGGTCCAGTAAACCATTGTCCAGGGCACTCCTTTTCCTCGCCTTCACATTCCTGGTCGGTCTTTGGCTTCGTTGCTGTATCGCACTTTGACTCATCCGTTGTTTTAATGCTCTTGCCATCAAAAACACCACAAACGACAATACGAGATTGTACACCCTTTCCACATGCCGCTGAGCATTTGCTCCAGTCGGATGAAAACCATTGGGAATCACACTTTGACGAACTGCAGGGTCTAGTTAGCTCAGGAGTCTCTTCTCCGCAAAACTTCTCCGGATAAACTTTTCCATCCTTGGAGCCGCATATAGCAGTACGAGTTTCGGTATTCTGACCGCACGCATCACACTACAGAAAAAATAGGGTAAGCTTTTAAACGATAACTTAAATCTAATTTCCTTACACCACTCCACTGCGATACTATCCAGTCCACGCCCTCGCAAGGTGCCAGCAGACAGGTCCTCTCGACGTCAGGTTTATCCTCTACACAATCCTCATCGGGCAGAACGCGCTTGCGATCATTCTCCTTAATGAAGCATGTGACCTTGCGGGTTTCTTTACCCTCTCCGCACAGCTTGTCGCATGGTTTCCAGGGACCCAGATGATACTTAGGACAGTTCTTGACATCACGATTACACTCCTGAGTTGTTGCCGGCTTGTTTCCCACTTCCTTCAGGCAAACGGAGTCATCCTCCGCCGTGTGAACCCTATGGAACGGTATATTAATCTATCATGGAATTTCATGCACTAAGTGCAACTTACCCATCGGACGAAATACGCTCGCAACTCACGGTGCGATTTTGGAAGCCATCTGATCCGCAGCCCTTTGAGCACTTACTCCATTCGCCCTCAACCCAATGTGGAGCACATGGCTCAGTACCGCAGACCTGACTCTCGGCCGGCTTGGTCTGGGCGTCGCAAAGTGCTTCATCGACTTCTTGTAAATTAATGCGATTGTTACAAGTAACTTGACGCGACTGACTGCCACCGCCGCAGGATGCGCTGCAGGGTCCAAACTCGCGATGCGTCCACGTATGCGCATCTGGCTGGCTGTGGCTAAGGGATTCCGGGATGCTGTACTCGTAGTTAACGCTCACATTTTTGTCCTGCACCAACATGACAATGTAAATGCTCTCGGATATGGGACCGCTGCATGTCAACTGATCGGGTGCAGCAAAGCCCATGGGCTTGCGCTGGTAGTTCCACCAGGCACCCGCATAGTACATGGGACGTGGGAAGTCAATTCGCCAATTGCCATTTAGATAGTAGGTACCCTCCTGATTGCGGCAGGCGAGATAGTTATTCGAAGGCGATGATTCCTGAATTCGGATATTCGTGGCTCCTTGGGGCACGAGCAGCAGATCGTTGTAGCCAGCAGCCAGATCACTAGAGCTGTAAGTATTCTGAATGGTCTTGCAGGTGCTGCCATCGCCACCACACTTGCGGCACTTGTCCTCCTTGGCATCACTGCCCAGCATCATGTCACAGCCAACAGGCATGCACTGGCCATTGACACACACGTCCAGATCCTTATCATTGCACCGTGTACCATCCACCACCTTCTCCTTCTGCCGGTAGTAGAATCGCTCACCCTTGGGCATGCAGTTCAGCTCGCAAGGATTAGCCGCATTGGTGTAGGGCACCCATTCGTAGAGCACGCCGTCGAATTTGGTATCATCGAAGCGCGAACACTGCAGCGCCCTGAAGTCGGGCTCCTCCTCGGGACAGTCCTGTGTGTTACATGAGTAGTAACGGCGACTGCCGCCGGTGCACATGGCATCGCCATTCGAGCTGAGTGGAGGGAGAATTGGTGGGAATAAGAGAACCCTTAAAATGCCATATGGGGAGAACTCACTCCAAATTAAGGCATTCGCGCGTCTGATAGGAGACGCCGCCTCCACAGGTGCGCGAGCAATCCGAGGGTGAGCTCCAGTCCGTCCACTCGTTGGGATCGTTGCCCTCGCCGCCAGGCGTCACGTAGCTAGCGGGCAAATACAAATTCGCGCCATATTGTCTTTTTGCGCGGAGTCCAGGCTAGATGAGAATATTAGCTACAGAGTTCAGCCGGGAAAGTTGCGAAAGGGCTTTACTTACGAATCTACTCTGTGAGTCATGGATGCCTATAAGTACGATGAATGCTACCAAGGCAGTTGAGCTACAAGTAGAGAGAATTTGGAAACAGTTTAATTAAATGTTGCACAGACTCTAAATTCACACGGCCATTCATGTAAAGCGTGTGGCACATCGTCACGTGTTGACTTGTTGCACATATTTGTTGACTTTGCAGCATGCTTGACCACACAGGCTCATTACAAAAACCAACGGGCGGATGCGGGAGAGTGAGAGTGAGAGAGAGAGGGAGTCAGTCACTTGTCAACGACTTTCTCAAAAGAGGCACGCCACGTCCAGCAAAGATGTACAAATAAACTTTTGTAGGGCTTCGCAACAGCAACAACAACAACAACTAAAGCGTGAACTTGTTTTTGTCACTGGTCAAAGCAAACAAACATTGAACTTGTTTTTGCATTATATGGCACTGGTGGTGACGGTAGAGTGGGCGCTTAGTGGAACTTGGTCAAGTCAAATTTTGCAATTTCATTCTCTTGGTAGCAATTTTTTATTGTGCGCCGCGACGCTGGCCATAAATATGCAATGCCACATAAACAAGACATAATTTAGCAGCACTTCCTGCCGATTTGCCAAAAAGAAAAGAACAAGCAAATAATAAGTACGCGCCAGCAGAGAATATATGATTATGCCACAGACAAGGCGACGCCGCAGCCGCAGTCGCTGCCACAGTCAAAAAGCAAAGCAGATCCGAGGACGAGGACGAGGACGAGGACAACTTGCGTGAATATGTCAAAAGCGTTCAATGTTGCAGGCAACGGGGCTTAGTGCCCCCAGGCCCCGCTCGTTGTTGGTGGCTTGCCAATTTAATTTTTGACGCTGCGTGCAAGGAGCCTGCGTTTTGTTACACTTGGACGCCTTCGACTGGCTGCGACTGCGACTGCGACTGTGGGGCACAGCAGGCGTGCTGCTTATGACAGGGCCGCAACTTGGTAGCAGTGTGGCACGCCAAGTGTGTGGCCATAATTTTTATGCTTCTGTGTTGGCATTTTAATGCAATTTGAGCGCATTTCCCTTTTGAAACCAATGCCAGGACACCTATTGCTTTGGCAAGTGCGCTACGACAACGCCAGAACACCGACAACGACAACGGCAACGCCACGGCACACATTTCACAGTCCATTGAGCTGGGGCTGACTTGAGCTCGAGGCGGCGTCGCACAGTCGCCTCCTATGCCATTGCGTCATGCAAACAGGATACACTACCAGGACACGGTCTCAATTTCGGACCGGGCCAGAACAGCGTACTCCTAATTGGACAGTTCTGCGAATTCTGCTGAGACCGCAAAACCCGCGACCAGTTTGTGATTTCATATTTATATGCGGCTGCCTGCTGATTACGCACAAATTTACGCCACGTGAAACATACCCGAATCTCCACCCAGAAAAACATTATAACTCGAACATACTATATATACATATATCCATCGCATGGTAGCTGTATTTCTTGTTGCCACATATGGCGGATGCCACGTGACACAAGCATAAACATTTGCCGCAGACGACAAATACATATGTCCATGCATTACTTTTACACAACAGATGGAAACCACTGACAACCACCCACAGCCTCAACCACCGCCTCCACATTAATGTAAAAGAAAAGCGGAAATGCTAAAAATTCGGCGGAAACTTAACAAAAAACAAAAAGATAATATCGGGCGCATGTCCAGGTTAATATATGTCTGTCAGTGTTTGTACTGGCTTTGTTCTGACCCCAATTGGTTTATGGACGTCAATCTGGAGCAGCTCACTAATGGCCAAGATCAAGGCAGCTGTTAGCGGCAGCTTTCCACAGCATGCCTGGGTCAATTTACAGGTCCAGTTGAGCCGAAATGAAAGGATTCCATTTAAACAATCAAACAATGGTGAGCATTGTTCGTTGTTTACTTTGGAGAAATCTCTGCGAAACAATGGAAAACAAGAGTTGGGCAGAAAACAAGTAGAAGTAGTAATAAGTAAATAGTGACGTTTAATAAGTACTACAAGTAGATTGCTTGTAACTACTGAAATTTAAAAGTATGGAATAATATAGAATAAGATGAATAATAGCTTATAATTATTGGTTCAAGTCAGATAATAGAGCATTCTGTACCCTAATTGATAAATAACAACAAAAACTGAATTCTTGCAAATCACAAAGAAAGGCGAAATAAAGTTTTGTATGGAAATCAGTAAAATATAATAAAGCATGCATATAGATGGACAAATTATCACCTGATATCTAGACATGCCACATGATTTGTACGCTTACTTATCATCTATCTTATCGCTTTGCTCTCAATTTCTTACATCATTCGACAACCCGTGTTGCTATTATATATGCATGTATGTCAATGTAAGTGGAGTTGAATATTTGGTTCACACCCTTTTAGGGGCAGTTTTTGTGCACTTTCAATTTACATCCTATGCTATGTTTATGCGTGTTTGTATTTTGAAATCTCTGGCAAGCAACAAGTGCATTTGCGGGTTAAGATGTTGCAATGGCCATCATAAATAACGCGCCTGTTAATTAGCTCCAACAACTAGAACAACAGCAATAACAATAGCACTTACTGCACAAGTGCGTGCACTTAGCCGCCAAACTCAAGAACACAAACAAACTGTTCAATTCTTAAATTTCGATGCCTAACAAAAACCAAAGACTAACTAAAATATGTGGCAAGTCGAAACTAATCTAAACAAAGCATCGGCAGCAAAAATAAACTGAAGGCAGCATCCACACCTGAAGACAGAAAACAGCGTTTGATTTGTTTATGTTAACATGACTCATCGACGAGGTCGTGGCAAGCAGCCGCCCCCACTTAGCCGAGCATAAGGAGAGACTCTTCGCGCAGTTTCCCATGCCACTTGATTAACCCAAAGCGAGTAGTTGGGCCGGGCACTTGCGGCAGCTGGGGCAGTCAGGCAGCAGTGTGTTCTATTTAAAAAGTACAAGAATGTACTGAAAGCCAATGAAAGAGTGCAGCATGCAACATTTGTGCGTACCATGTAGATGCCACACCAGCCTCAAACTCATTTCGCAGCCTCCGGGGCCTTTGATGAAGATGGAATGCGTATGCCCTGGGGCTCCCCCTTTGCCAGATGCAATCATTTGACTTTAGCTGCCCTCTCGTTTTAAATGTTGATTGTAAAAAATGTTGGCATTTCTTATATGCCTCAATGGAATTGCAACTGATTTCATTGCAACAAATTGAAATGCAGTTAAAAACAAGTTAACGCTGAACTCAGAGTCAAAATGATGCCAATCACTGAATATAGAAAATTTTTAGAAAATCGGCAATTTAATTAAAATGGATTCACATTTTAATCACAATCTATACAAATTTAGAAGTAAGTTGTCGAAGGAAATCTTTAAAGCACATAAATTCGAAACCCATGAACCAATAAAAAATGTTTTCAAGCCGTATAGACTCGAATCGAAGATAAAGGTTGTAATCAAAAAAGTTTAAAAGTCCTTTGTCCCAATTGGATTTAATATTTGAATTTGCACTATATTTGGCAATAAGCCTCATTAGTCTGCATTTCAGAAGTGGCCTTGAAGCAACAGCCAGCAATTATGTACAGCCTCCCCACACTGGGTCTCATTAGTTGAAAGGATACGTTGGCATTGCCATTTCAAGTGTCACGCCTACAGATGAGGGCGGGCAAATACAATTACATAGTCATACAATTATCGCAAGACAAACACAGACTAATGTGAAACGGCAAATTGTGGCTGAGGTGCGGCCAGGTAAATGTTGCTGCTGCCAGGCAAATGTTGCTGCTGCAGATGATGACTGAGGAGATGACTCTATGAAGATGCTGGCACGACGCGTCGACATTTGTTGCAACGGAAGTAAATGTTTGCATTGTTGAAATTTTAATTGCATTTGCATAAAGCGTTGCACAGACGTCGACGTCGCCGTCGACGTCGCCGTTGACGTTGTCAGCTCGGTTCGGATCGGCTTGGCTGGGCTGAGCTGGGCTCCTGCCGGCTGCCTTTTTGCCCGGCAGCCGCAAACACTTGCAACGTTTGGGCATGCAATTATTAATTTCGAATTTAATTAAACTTAATTGAGTAGTGAAAATAATAAACATTAAAACGCACACAAACTCGCACGCACGCACAGCGATTGTCTGCCTCGGCAGGAATTGTTTACCAAATGAGGCACCTCGGGGCAGGGTTATGCAACAGTCGAGCTTTGTCTGTGCGTGTGTGCCTCCCAACAAAGTTGCAGCTTTTTGAGGCTAAAAGGCACTTCAGCAACAGCATCAGCAAAAGCAGCAGCAACAGCAACAACAAAGTCCGCATAAATGCCTAATGAAATATTTGTCACGCGTTTGAACAAAACGGGCAGAGCAAATGAGCAAACAGAATGCACAGTAAAGCTCGAGCAGGGAGATAGATAAAGGGGCAGACGGGGCAAGAGAGATAGAAGCAGAGAGGGAGGGAGAACGAGTGATTGCAGCATTTGCTGCATTTCACTTTAGCGCGAGCTGCAACAACTTACTGACCCATAAATTTCACTGGCTGACATGCAGCAGGCGAGGAAAATGTTTGACTTTGCAATAACAACAAACACTTGTAAACAAATTCTTATGGCAAATGTTGCATCGGCTGAGCAGCAGCCGCTTGAAGTGCAATATGCGCGGCACAACAACAATAATAACAACAGCAACAACAAACATGCCAGGCAGCTAATTAGAGGCATCATAATGCCGTCGACGCTTCACTCACCCGCCACACGCAAACATTGGCAATTTTCTATTTGCCCAACTCATTTGGTACGAGATTGCAACAAGCTGCTTCAAGTGCTCTGAAGTTGTACAATTACTAATACCTATGCAAGTATGAGTACTACTCTAAGTACTCATTACTAATAGCACTGCAGAAATAAGGCACGAAATCATACGAACTTTGTATTCAGATGCGCCCAACTGGCCCTGTTCATTACGTCTCTAATATACACAATTTATGCGCTAGTAAATTCCGAAAATAGATTCACAGGATGCGCAATGCTCGAGCACATTTCAGCACATAATTACCTGCACAATTTTTATAGATATTTACCTAAGTATACAGCTAATAAATTAGATACTCAACATTAATAAAGAAACAATGGTAAAAATGTTGCAGATTTTTTCAGCGCTAAGTATTTATAATATGTACATACTTTAACGCATTATAAACATTTGCGAAAACTCATGTTCAATTTGTAGTTGTACGAAAGGGCGTCACTTATGAAATTATGTAGATATACACACATATTCTTTCAGCACCTCTAACATTCCATGAAAGAAAAATATCTTATAATCTGGCGAAAGGCATCTCCAATCAATAAAAACAAAAAAAGGTGATTTTTAATCTTATTCTAAAGCCAATGAGGTCATTACACGGAAGATTGATAAAACATTTTCAATATATCAAAATATTTGTATATATTAAATAAACTATTTTAATAGAAATAGAGAATAGTCTTTAAACTTTAAAGGAGAGTTGAGCAACAATGTTTATTTAACCACCTTGAGAGGCAACAGCCTAATGATTTATTTTATTTTTTATTCTTGTATATCGCGCTAGCTTGAATATTGGGTTGAAAATTCCCGAACATTTTCGACAATAGCCAACTATAATGTTGATAACTCAAATTTTAGAAATTCTACATTTTATATACATTGGTATTAACTAACTAATGGAACTATGGAACTAGCTAACAGTATGTAGGACCCACCCAACCCGTATGTCCTCAAATAACTACAAATTCGGGAAAATTAAATACGTTACGCTTCCTTCTGGCCACGGCATCGTGACGCACAACAATTGCAGTTATTTTCATTATTGGCTCTCAGATGAAATGCGATGCCCGCGAATCGCGCTACATTTTAACTAACTAACTGACAGCCAAAATGTAGAGCAGACATTGATTTATTACGCAATTATCAACTGGAATTGTTATTCTTGGCACTGACGGCAGAAATTCTTGCAAATACTTATTAAGCGATGGCTACTGATGCCGTTGGTGCCTTGGAGGTGGCAGGTGAATGGAGCCATCTACGTGTAGAAGATAGATTTATGTAAATGCTAAATGATGCAACAAGCTGCAGTAACAAAATGTCGTTCAGACTTATCCTTAGCTTCTCTCATGGTGTCCCTATTTTATTTCAATTTGGGCTTTATTTTGCTCCTGTTCTGTCATCGGAATTTGAGTCACGTCTGCAACATCCAACAGCAACAAAAACAAAGACAACAACAACAACAACAACAACAGGCAAACAGCTCGCGTCTTTAGCCGGCAGTCAAAATATTTTTATGGCTTTTTGCTCTGTCTGCGCTCTGCCTCACTTGTTGCTGCTGCTGCGTTTGCTGCTGCGACTGTTGCTGGCAGCGCAGCTTTTTAGGCACATTTTACTGCTGCCGCTGCATGTGACGCATCTCGTTGAGGCCCCCGCACAGCCCGCTAATGCCCACTGTCACTCGGTTCCCTTGCAGAAATTTTGGATATTTTTGCCGTCATGCGAACTTTTTTGGCCTTTTTTTTTTGGTTTTTGTTTTGGTGGCTCGTTCAGCCTCTGCAATTTTGCGACGGCACATTTTGTGTTTGTGTTTTGGGGCATCCTTTTTATCTTCCGCGTTGCAGCGTGCGTCGACCTCATGAAAATGCTCGGCTGTAGCCGACTATCGATTTAATTATGTATGTACATAAATATACATATGCAAGTGTGAGTGAGCCAACATACATGTATGTGTGCTGCTTTTGGGCTAAAAATTAACATATTTGCAACTGGTAGCCGGCATTTGATTTAGCGCTGGGCTACGGGATAATTAAACTCAGCGACGTCGGCAGCCTTTGTTAATTAAGCATAATGCATAAAGTCGTGGGAACAAGATCTGCAGATCTTCACCAGCTCATGATCATTAACTGTCACTGGGGGGCCAGTTTGCAGTCGGGACCTCAAGCACACATGTTGCCAATGCAGCATGCAGCGTGCAGCATGGCCGCCATGAACTTGGTCTGTAATTGAGCCATGAAAGGACTGTAGCAGCAGCAGCAACAGCAGCAGTAGCAGCAGCAACAAGGCGATTCGTTTGTCTAAGTCTGTGCGCGACTTGCGTTTAATTTGTTGCTCATTTGCCGCATCATTCGATATTCTCATTAATTCCATTTTGCACAAACTGCATGCTCGACATCAAATTTCAAGCACATTTCCGGCGTATATTTCGCATCAAAACCATCGCTAGCAACGGCAGAACCAACGGGAACCCCTGGGAGTATCTAACGCATTACTAAGGCATTTGTTTAAGCGATTTATTAATAGTAATTAAGCCTCAATTATGCAATCGACGTGCTTTTGTTTGCCTCGTGCGCTCATATTCATCTTATGTGCACGATTTACCGGTTCTTGGCTGTTTTTACAGTGTGTGCGTGTATCATTTTCATTTTCAAAGTATCCATTTGGGGAAATTATTGTTTATACTTAGTTAAACGCACACAAACACTTAATAAACAATTTGGCCATGTTGCTGTTGTTGTTGGTACAATTGTTGCTGACTGAAATTTAGTGTATTTCAGCGGAAAATTATAGCTAAAACATAACAAACAATAGCAGCAGATAGCTCAAGATTATACACATAATAGGTAAGAATTTATTTTTGGGTTTGTGCATCAACTTGATCTACATTCCACATTAACTATGAACATAGGTTGTATGTGAATATTGTGCTCTATCTGAATAACGTTTTGTTTAATTCCGCTGACAGTTTACCAACACTAATCACCATCAACAGCAACTGAGTCAAGTTCAAAGACGTCACGAGCCACAAAGTTTCGCTTCGTGTAATGGCAATGAGAGTCTTATGGCCAGTTAATGGCCCCACACATAAACAAGACGTTAAAATGTTTCGACTGTACCATTAAACTACAGACTGTCTATTGACCCGGTCGTAGTTGATCTTGGTGACAGTCATTGGAATCGGCCAGCTCAACAATCGAATCACTTACCGACAAACCGATGCGAAATCGAAAGCGAAATTAGTAAAATTTTAAATGAAAAAATACTTAAAGGGAAGCACTTGTTAGCCATGTGCATGGCTTTTTCGATCTTGGGTTTTTTCATTGAAATTAAATTATTACAAATCCGATAAGTTGTATCTATTACCAATATTCTAATGATGCAATGTGAACATTAATTTGTGTTTTTTAACGTCTTTGAATACTTGACATAGTATTAAGAAATTCCTTTGATTTCAATCATTTTTTCAAGATTTCCTCCATAATTTTCTTCATAGCTTTGCATTAAATTCAATTGAAAAACGAATACTTCCTTGAGAAATATACATTTCTATACATTTATCGAAAAGCATATATGTTCCCGAAAACTTTGATTCAATCTATATAGTAACACGTGTCGTTGTCGCCTCCGCCAAAGTCATTGCTAAAGAGGTCATGTGTTGGCCACGTTCTGACGCAATTTCGCAGAACAAAGCAGGCCCAAAAAACAAAAGCAACCACAGCAACAACAACAAAAAACACAAAAAATAACAAAAACTACGGCCTCGCCGTTGACAACGCGCAGCATTTTCCTTTTCAAGTGGCAAACACAGCGTTTTTCGCGAAAAACTTTAAAATACTTGACGAATGGATGCGCTAACTGCCAGTTGGCCAGAGCCAGAGTCTGGCACGGGGGAACAAGTTTCTGGGCATTTATGTGTGCCGGCCACCACGTCGGCAACTTTATGACTTTGGCCAAAAATAAAACGCACGCAGTGCTGCGGTCAACTGCCAAATGCCAGCGCTTCAGATCATACAACAGATAGATGTCCAGCGTCGTGTGCGTGAGAGCAACTGCTTCAGCTCCATCAAGATCTATCAACAGCAGTCGAGTAGAGCATCAGAGTCGCCGTCAACTTTGAACTGGCTGGGCATGCGGTTTTCGGCTGCCTGTTTCACTTCATTTCAAAGTTTTTCTTTTCATTTCTTGGTTATTATTTTTTTCTCGTTAGAGGTGCCTTTTGGGAGCACTTCAAAGCGCACGCACTTCACCTACACACACTGGACACACAATTTAGACGCAACTCTTTGGCATAAATATTTACATTTCAATACGAAATTTTGATTTGATTTCTGTGTTCGCACACAAATTTCGAAAACTAACAAAACCAGCGGCAAAAATAAACGGCTGTCGGCACAGGTAACGGACTTGGATTCAGATTCAATATTGGGCTGTGGCCAGTTGTGGGATTTTTAATAAGTATTTTTAACGGAAATGTCGATATTGCTTATTTGGGCCAGAAGAACTTTGAACGCAGATATAGATCATTTTTAAAATTTCCATTGTTTTAAGAATTGCTTCATAAACATGTTAAACTGCTTAGAATTGTTGCTCTTATATAATAAAGTCCAAAAATTATGTCGCATATTTCTTAAATTTTTGCGAAAACATTTTGCTTTTTATCTTGCAGCACTTTCCCCGAAACAATAAATAGAGACATGAGACTATAAAAAACTCATGAAAAACGATTTGTCAAAAAATCAAATTAACAAGCGCTTTTATGTTGAAGCTTTATATATTTAATTTGATAGGAGACATTCGCATAATAGATAACTAATTTCGCAAAACTCTGTGTGAGAGTGGCGGCAATCGAGGCTAAGGATACTTTGAAAATTGTTAGCAAAATGTTGCAATTTTCATTAACAAACTTCAATTAAGCGGGCAATGTAATTTGGCATGCAAACAAAATGTTGGCCAGGATAATACCAGTGGTGTACTGTCAACAACGAAGCGCCTGTTGCATAGAAAGCACGTACCCAGCACACACACCGATACAGACACGCACACACACATTCACATGTGTGCAGGACAATCTGTGGAAGCCAGTCAGTCAGCCAGCCAGGCTGGCAGCCAGTCAGGAGCCGAGCCAAGTGTTTGCACATGTAGTTCAAATGAAATTAAAATTCGCATTGACACTGTAATTTGTGGGCGAGCACAAAAGGAATCAATTTCATGCCAAACAGGAGCGATTCAACTGCTGCTGCTGCGGCTGGCAATTGTATCTGTGGGATACATATTTGTCAGATGCTTACCGCAACCGCCTCGATAAATCCATTTCGCTGCTGATGCTATATATTAATCGACAGCGTTTGCCGCTGCTCTTCACGATTTTCTTGCACAAATATATAGAAGTTTACTTTTAATGGCCAAGCACTTGAAATGTTTCGCACTTGAGTTTTAATTATTTTGCACACTTGTCACTTGAACATTTGTTTGCACTTTACGCTTGCGCATTGCCAAAAGGACACGTTGAGCGCTACCAAGTCGCCGTAAGTAGCCGTCCTTGCTATCGTCCTCGCAACACGAACACGATCACAGCACACCCGCAGGGTTAGAGCGCACGCCAACAACTGATCGAGACCAGATCGCTCTAATTCTGTTGCACCACCACAAGGCGTCGTCTCATTCTGCGTCTGCGTCTGCGTCTGCTTCTGCGTCGCCGCCGCCGTCGACGCTGCTGTCGGCGTCAAAGCAGCAGTGGTGATAGCGCCACGATCAGCGGGTTTGTGCTTCCGCTGCTTTTTTGTTGTTTCTAATCAGCCCCAAACTGGATAAAGGGCTTAGGCTTAGTAACTGAGCGGCGTTTCTTTAACTTCTACATGTATATAGTATAGACTTTATATAGCAGCTACAGCTGAGTACGACTTTCATGGATTACTGTTGATTACTTATTGGAGGCTTGCATGCGAATGATCCTTTTCTCAACCGGCTGCTCACAGCCCCCACATGCGACTGAGTTCGGTGCGAGCTTTCGATGCCTGCATTCGCACGCGCATTTCGCTCTCCATTTCCAACTGGTTCTCTCTCTTTTTCTTGGCAACTTTGCAACTGATCTTCATGCGTCGCACGTGTGTACGAGTATCTGTGTGTGTGTGTTTGGTTGCGTGTGTGTGCGTGTGTTAACATTGAAAGTACCCGCCAGCCAGTGATTTACTGTCTCCGTTGTTGTCTCACATGTGGAAATTGTTGAAGAAGTTGAAGTTGCAGTCAAGATCGTTTGACGCCCCCAATAAGCGACGCTGATGAACACATGTCGACAGCATTTGGGATGCGAGGGTCCTTTGCACGCCGCCGATCCTTCTCAAAATATACGGAAATATACATACATACATATATGCACGGCAGTAATTTCGGTTTAATTGCTGCAAAGACACATGTGCATGTTTATACTTTGATTTGCCTTTTTTTAACAAGTCAGACTAATTTAGACATACATGGGAAATGATCTGTGTGCGATCGTTGCAGTCTGGCAAATTCATTCAACAAATTTATCAACGGCATTGCCCCGACATATCGAATGTCGATAGTATCTATTACTAAGTTGTGTTAATTGTACGAGTTCATTCATAACTTATTCATTCTGGAACATTTCGGACATTTTGTCTGCTGATTATTTCCGCATTTGAGTGTCGTCTGACTTCCGTGTACAATCTCAACCACAAAAATAACCTAATCCCGGTCCCTATTTCCGTTGCTTTTTATTTTTGGGGCTCTATGATATACGATATGCTTATCGTACTCCTATTTGGAGCCACGACCAAGAAGGCTTTCGCTTGAGCACGCTGCACACTGATTTGAGAGTCAAATAAATTTGAATTTTAATGTTTTTTATTAAATTTTTTTACCCTGTATACGTTTCTTAAATATATATTAGTTTCTCAATTCTTTAAATCTTGAAAAAATATATGTGAAGCAAACGAATAGCAACTTTTCACAGGAACGTCGGTTTTCCATCGAAACCAAAGATACCACCCACTGTACCTACCATCCAGGCCACCTCCGATTTGATAAGGACCCGTGCACTGCAGCCACAGCAACCAAATTCGTTCTGTCAGTTTCATGTAATTTACTTATTACCACTATCCCAAAATCCCTTACAGTATGGATGCAGTGTTTGTCTTAGCAGCCTGTGTTATTTATAAACTGTTAGATTGATAGTTTATAACTACATCCTTTACTTTAAATAATATTTTAATTTCAATAAATAACCAATTTGCAACAGTTTGTCGCTAAAGGATTCGATGCCATTCTACATATGCCATTATTAAATTTTGTCCCAGTGTTTAAAGTAAGTTATTTGAATATGCTATCCAGCTGCTAAAAATAAATCGCTTTATCAGCAGGCAAGCAGGGGAAAGTTTCTTCCAGTTAGCTAATAACTATGTCGCAGCGCGAAAATGAAATGTGCGAAATTCAAGGCGGGGATTTAAGAGCGATGATATAAAACAATGTATGAAGTGCGATGTGTATTAAATAAAAAGAGCTCATTCATGAATGTAGAACTAAGCGCTAATTGGCCACCCCCAACGGAAATCGTTTATCAGAGAAGCAAGAAGAATATGCTTTGGTCCGAGGCAGTGGCTCAGCCTTTCTGCCTTGGTGTGGGTTAACTCCAATTAGCATTGCTTTGACCCATTTAGGCAGCTTCCGTCACGGCGTGCACATGGACAGCCAGGGGCGCCGCAGCCACTGTCGACGTCGCAGCTGTCAGCGGCTTATCGGCGGTTCCGCTGCGGCAGCGGAACGTTATCCTAAGCGCTAGGCATGTGGGTGAAGGGTGGCAATAGCAGCGCCCCGTCAGCAGTAAGATCAACAGGAAGTCGTGTAGTGGATTTGTTTTATATACACAATATATAATGAGAACTATAGATATATGTATGAAATGGCGATAACAAAGCAGCGGCAGCAATAGAAAAGCTGCTCTCTAGCGGCAATTTACTAGAAACCAGGATCCCAATCTGTTCGCTGCGCCTCCATGTGCGTGGTATAGCACTGGAGCGTGTCGCCCGCCTGTGGCAGCACATTGGCATCCTTTAAGCGCAAACCACACTCCACATCCTTCTTAATGGAGTCTACCTCATTTTTCAAATGACGCATGGACTCCAAGGCACCATCGTAAATAACGTCGCCGTCCCTAACTAAGCGGAACCTTTGGCTCTTCTTGAGCACGCCCTTGGTGCAGCGACAACCAGCCACTGGAATCTCTTTGCGTCCCTCGTTGATGAGGAAGTTTTGCAGCACATTGGCTTCGCCCAGCTGCTCCTCGACTTCTACAGGTGGCAGTTGGCTGCTTAGCTGCTCCTTGAGATCATCAATTAGGCGATATATGACATTGTAGTTCTTCACATTCACATCCTTGGCCTCTTTGGGCTTTGGGCTTTCCACGGAAAATGCATAAATGATGGCATTGAAGGCTTTGGCCAGCTCCAGATCACCCTCCGTAACATTGCCCACGCCATAGTGGACAATGTCCAAGCGGCAGCGATCGTTGCTATTGTAGGTTTCCAGCACATCCAGTATGGCCTCAACCGATCCATGCACATCACCCTTGATGATGACGCTCACGCGTGGAGTGCCGTCATTCACGTCGATCTGCTTCACCCGCTGACCGCCACGCCTTCTAAAGCGGCCCGCCAGACGGCGCGCTTCACGCTCTGCACGGTACTGAGCTTGATGCTCCTCCTCCTTCTTGCGTATTTCATCGCTGCTCGATTCGACCTTCTCCAGCTGTGCCTGGTGCTCGCGATATTTGAGGGCCGCATGCGCTTTTTTCTGTAAAATAATTAAAAATTGTAACAGAAAAGTGGCAAGTTTTGTGCAACTTCACACGGCTTACCTCGGTCTCCACCTCGAGAATCAGCTCACCAGCCACCGGCAGTTCTCGCCAGCCCAGTATTTCCACGGGTGTGCCTGGCGCCGCCTCCGTCAAGGGTTGCCCATTGTGATCAAAGAGACCGCGCACTTTGGCATGTGCTAGGCCACTCAGCAGCACCGAGCCCTTGCGCAACGTGCCGCGCGTGACAATGGCCGTTGACAGCTTACCGCGGCGTGGATCAGTCTTCGACTCCACCACAATGCCCTCGACAAGACCAGTGGGATCTGCTGTCAGGCCCATCAGCGTAGCCTGCGTGCTGACGGCCTCGGCCAGCAGCTGTAAATTGGTGCCTTTGAGCGCCGAAATGGGTATAACTTGGACATCGCCGCCGTGCTCCTCCAGAGCCAAGCCCATTTGGGCCAATTCACCTTTGCTCTTTTCCTGAAACAGCAGCTGGTTTATTGTTAATTTTGCACGGGAAATGTGAAAACCTTACGATATTCGCCTCGGGCTTGTCAATCTTGTTTAATGCCACGATTATGGGCACTTTGGACTCTTTGGCCAGCTGAATGACCTCGCGCGTTTGGGCCATAACGCCATCCTCGGCGGCTACGACGAGAACAATTATATCTGTGGCAACAGCTCCGCGCGCCCGCATGGCACTGAAAGCCGCATGACCGGGTGTGTCCAGGAACGTGACCCTTTCGCCGTTCTCCAGTGTAACTGTAAAAGCGCCAATGTGCTGTGTAATACCACCAGCTTCGCCGGCGGCCACATCAGCGCCCCGCAGCGAATCCAGCAGCGTGGTCTTGCCATGGTCTACATGACCCATCACCGTCACCACAGGCGGGCGCTGCTTGAGCAGCTCCGGCGGAGCTGGTGGGCGCGGCAACACATCACGTTCCTTGTGCTCGTCTTCCACGCTGGCTTCAGGCGCGGCCACCACTCGCGTTTTAGCGCCCAGCTTTTTGGCGATCTCCTGAATGATCTTCAGATCCTCCAGCCTGGCGCCTGCCTCGATGTTATCTGCGCCGCGCACATACAGCATGGCCTCCTGCACATCGTCTGCGCTTGAAGAATCGTGTTAGCATTGCTCTGGTTAACTTAACTCCAACTGGGCCACTTACCCAACGGTCGTTCCAACGTCTTCGCCAGCTGAGCCACGCTCATGTGGCGCCAAATGTCTATTGCGCCCTGTGCGGCTGCCACATTGGACGGTTGCAGCTTCTTGGGCGAGTACTCTATAATGCGAGGGGATTTCTAAAAAATTAGTCAGCATGTCCTAAGGAATAGGCCCATGTGTGTGGCATGTTTAATGCAATTAAAAGGCACCGCAATCTCTATTGAATTCGCACGTTTAATATGTCGTGCTTACTTGTGACGTCAGAGCTTACCAAGCTGCTCTCTGCGACACCTTGTGAATTGACTCTCTTATGTTTGGTCTCACCTTCTCCTCAGCTGTCTTGCGGCGCTTCAGTCTCGTAACGCCGGCATGAAGTTGGCGTTGCCGCACCATGCTGCCCAGTCGGAAAATACAACTTACTTTTAACATTCTATGCTCTTCAATTTGTTAGACTTTCTACTTTATACATATATACATGGGTTTCTTTTAAAATATTTTAGTTATTGTGTAATTAATAGCACTGTTTTTCTTACGGCTGATTTTAACTTTGCGTGTGACCGAAAGCGAAAAACGTAAAGATACCAACAACAAAAACAAGGTGGCAAGTCCGTTCGATTTAAATGCCAGCCCTGATGTGTCACTTAAATTTCAAATTTATTTCTTAAACATATCAATTTCAATTGAATATTAATAATTAGTTATTTCTATTGAACTCAGTTAGTTATCAGCTAGTCTGACTGCTTAACATTAAACTGTACTCAAAACGAATCTGCAATACTAGTATTAATAAATACAATGTAAGTAATTGGTATAATTCGAATTGGTTGTGCTCTTCGATGTCCAATCGGTAGACTTGCGGCGTTAGCTGCCACACCAACCCTAAGCGGTAATAAAGCGTAGCAGTGACACGACCCGCACCTATTTCAGCGGAATCACAAACCACAATAGCCGAAGCTTCACTTAATGCCAATTGGTGGTGATCTTGGCTAAATACACTTGTTTGAAAGCGTTTTAGCAAAGTTCCTAACCGAAATTATGTTGGGCTATCAATCATTATCTTATGTTTCGATTCGCATTTCGGAATTAAACAATATAAGTATATATGTATATTACCTGAATGAATGATTATTTCTTCCTAACTTGCAGTTATTTTTCCACTCTGGTTTGAATTCACCGTGTCTTATATATTGCTGGGCTAGGTACCTATGTTGATCAATGATTTCAATTATTTTAATTGCCTCATTTACTGCTCAGCTGCGTGCGCGTCAATCAGCGGCAATCGAGGCCGCGTGCTCCAGCTGGCAGCTCAGTTCTGGATAGGCTTGGGGCCCTTCCGCACATGGTCGAGCTATTCCTCCCGACTGACACTGAATGCCACTTAATTCGGTTTTGAAGCGAGTTGCATGTCAAAATGATTGCTCTTCTACAAACAGCGCATCTGTGTTTGAATTATGATGGAGCGCGCAAATATTCCAGATGCAAATATTTGCGCAAAACTACACACACACACACACACTCGCACACGCACGCCAACTTGAAGTGCAACACATAGCGCCAGCGTTGTACCGGCCAGGCTCAGGACGCCCGCCAACACCCACTCTCAAGCCCCCGCCCCACCCCGCCCACTCTTGACGGGCAACTAATGGCAGTGAGCTGTAGCGCCAAGCACTTTTGAAAATGTGTAACCGGCACTGACTGACTTTCTACTCGTATCTGGCTGAGAACGATCCGGGCCAGGAGCAGCAGGGCCGGGCCAGGTCTGACTGGAGCTCGTTTGGCCGGAGCCAACACATGCCGCTGCCGCTGTCGCTGCTGCGGCCGCTGCTGCTGCTGCTGCCTCTGCAGACATCCGTTGCCGGAAATATGCTTACAAACGTTGCACGTACGGCTCGGCTTGTCATACAGGGTGCCCCGCCTGGATGAGCAGACACCCGGGGCAAGGGGAGCGGCAACCTAGTCCTGCCTGCCGCGCCACCTCGCCGCCTCGCTGCCCGGCTGTGCGTTTGTTTGCTCAGCAGCGCAGAAGACGAAAACGACGCCAGCGCCGACGTCGACGGCGACGCCAACGCAGGGAACTCAAACAAAATATAACAGTTGGAAGAAGCTGCTGCTGCTGCTGCTGTTGCAACGGCAGCAACGCGCACAGAAAAAGTTTACAATTTATCTAGTAAAATGTAATTAGGATCCTGGTGCAGGCTCCCCACACCCCTGCGACGGCCAACTAGCGCACAGAAAGAGCTACGGGGCACCGGAGACAGAGACGGGGGTTTTCTTTGCTTTAAGTTGCAGCTGGTTTGCTTTAAGTCAGTCGAGCGAGAGGACGGCACAATCACATTACCAGCCCTATAGACACGAGTGCCGTTAGGTTTTGAGGCAGCATACCCACATGAAAGGTTGAACCTAAAGCCGGATATCTTAGACTCAAATGCTAACTATTTATCTGCGAGTAGATAAAACCGAACTTGTTTCTCCTTTTGGTGAAAGTACTCTTTATATAAATAAACTATACCTGGCGTCTTTCTGTTTTGGGGCTACGTATATCGCAACTATGTCGAATTGTTTTATAAGCTGAACCCGAAAAAGAGGGTATAATGGTTTATGTGTATATACGTCTATTCTTGATCAGCATCACTAGCCGAGTCGACTTAGCCCTGTCCGTCTGTTAGTACTACAAGACAAGAGAGTTGAACTTGGTTCTTTTAAGTTTGTGTAATATATGTGTAAGTATATCCGATTTTGGACACCTTCCACCGCACACTACAGACGTGCACCTTGGTTTGTAAAGAGATTTGGAACCCCTTTTTAAGTCCTCAACATTTTATAATGATCATATTTTTAGTTTAGAAGTTATTCACGAATTTATTTTCCAGGGCCAAGCGCAGCTGCTGAGTAAAGTACATGCTTGCGGCGTGCGTTTGTGTTTGTGTTCTTATGCATGCAAGGGGATTCAAGTGTATGTAAAGTCTGGAGTCAGGGTATCACTTAATCGGGCGCTCCCGACTCGAGACCCCTCACTTATTAATATATAAAGTCCGGCTGTCAGTTTGTATACTTTTATGCACATTTTGTCTCTTTGTTGCAGTCAATTTTAAATAGCTGCCATAGGAACTTCCTGTTTTTTTTTTCAAGAAATAAACGAAACTTCCAATTACGAGCTAAAATATGTTACTCATAGATTATCAACATCTTATCAACATCGGATACGTCGAAAGGAAATAGGGTTGTATACAAACCCCGTTTTGTGGTTTGGTAACTGAATATATAGAACATCTATATCTCAAACAACAGAGAAAAAATTCCCGGCCACGACACGTACATGATAGAGGACAAACCATGAAAAAACATCAAACAATCTAGAGGCAAGCCATGAAAATGCAATGCACTCAAACATGGAAATCGGTTCAGTTTTGAAAAACGTATGGCTGTTTAAAATACGCGAGCTATGGCTCCGAGAGCTTTACATGTCAAATCTTTTGACAATTTGGGCATGATTTTCGAGATAAAATTTGACCCCTTCAGAATCGGGTTTAATATCGTTTTTTTATACTAATTTTTGTATTTCTAAATTTTAAAAAAAATTTTTTTTTAAATGAGTAAATACTGTACTGTGTACTGTGAACGAGTATTACGCAGTCGGCTACGTCCGTCTGCAACGTTCTTACTTGTTGCATTTACCGATTCCGAATATATTGCTGATTCTGATTCCAACATTTACGACAAAATTAATTGTACTCTGTAAGTCTGTAAATATTCATATTGAAATTCAAATTTAAATTTAATGAACTTTTTCTTAGAACCGTGTTTTTTTCATTTTAACACCCTTATAATTATTTATTATAATATCTAGATTATGACTATCAAATATGTATATCCGCGAGAGTGCTATAGCTTGGGCACTATAAAAACTACAAATTCAGTTTTCTTCACAATTGAATTTTCTTCGTGTAAAACCTTTATAAATTATTATCCAAACGGTTCAAATTTAGCCCATTTTTAGCTGCAGCAAATTGATTTTCGCTCGCGTAGAGTTGGCGAAAATGGCGTTTGCGAGGGTCGCCCAACAAGTTTGCCTTCCCACTTGCTGGAGTCCGCGGCAAAGTACTCGAACAGCCAGCGCAGAAGACATGCGCAAGAGAGACTTTTGATGCGCCTGAGATACATGCTTATGTAGGTAGGTACACACAGATGCACAGCCACACACACAGAAACGCACACACACACGCGCGCACGAACAGAGATAGATGCGGGCACAGTCACCACAGCCGCTCGCTCACGCACACAGCCGCAGGCCGAGGCAGAGGCACAGACACAGATACAGACGAACGCACATTGTGTAGCCGACGAGGCGGAGCTAAGTAAACAAACATGGCCGAAAATGTTTGTGGCTCATAATCTGATACAAATGCAAATGCGTACGCACACAACACACACACATACAAACATACGCAGTGCTAAAGAAGAAGTCGAGGGGCCACTGAAAACACTGGCACTTTCTCACTTGGCTGCGCTGCTAATTTTTGGCAGCTGCAGTCAACTTGAAGTGTGTGCGCTATTCGCAAGGTGCTAATCACGACGGCCACGTCAATTTCGCTAATTTATCTACTTGGTTATTTCTCTGGCTATGCATGCGATTTCTGATTAGCAATAAGCTCATGAATATTATTGCTGATGTGGCACATTACTCTTCCAATTGAAGAGATACGAACTGCTGTCTTGCAGGATATTAATTCAGATCGATGCGAATATAATCTTATCAAATATTTTATATAAATATATTTTTAAATATCCAAGTATCCAAGTTCATATTTCAGTAGATAAAAATTTTACTATCTCTTGTATCGCACAGGCTATACTATAATTTTTGTGGCAGTTTAACCATGTAGACCATTTAGATTTAATAAAATATAATAATAAAGAAGTGTTTCCCCTTAAATAACAATAATAGCACATATAATTTTGGTTAAGACAAGGTTTTTTATTTTCAAAATATTCAGTTCAAATGTGCATTAAAACCAACCAATAATCTTTTCTAAACATTTAAGTCAACTTTGTTGAAATTGATAAATATAATAAAGCCATAACAATAGTATCATTTCTTTAATATTAAGATATATGCCAAAAATAATCATGAATTTAGTTTTTAATTTTAAATGATAAAATACCTTTACTGACATTTTAAGTAATAATAGGGAAGGGAGCCAGGTAGGTGACATTAAACCATAAGCCCGTAAATTCGTAAAAATTATCCCGTCTACAGAATCGCAGGATAAGACAAAGCAAGGGAGCCATCTCCGACCCCATAAAGTATATATATTCTTGATTAGGGTCAACAGCCGAGTTTATTTAGACATGTCCGTCTGTCTGTCCTTCCGTCCGTCCGTCCGTATTTATGAACGCGTTGATCTCGGACCATGGCACGCGCAGATCAAGTTTAATGATAATGATCAATAACCCATCCCGTTTTCTTAAAATCGATAAAAATCAGCAAGAACCTTTAATTTTCGTATATTGTGAAAGCCAAATTTGGTTCAAATGAAAATTTGAATATGCTTGTACTATTGCTGTCATCAATGTTGGTTAAGAAACACAGAAGTTATCAAAAAAAAAAACGGGTGGTAAAATGTGGCAAATTTGGCAAGCCAATTGGCAGCAAGCGCTGCAATTGATTTGTTGGTTTGGTTTTCGAGCATATCTCAGAAACTATAAGAGCTAGAATCTGTGATCTGTGGTTTTGAGTATCCATAGATGCAAGCAGATTGTATGTCAAGATAGGGGTATTCCCTAGACGGGCGCCCTCGACAGAGCCCGTCCCTTGTTTCCTTTGGACTTGGCGTCGAGACGTCCGCGAGCATAAGTTTTGTTTTAGGCAACACCTTAGCAAAGAAAGGTCAACGAAAAGCAAAGTAAAATTCGAGAAGCGAAATTAACTCAAAGTAGAAAATTGAGTATCGTGGGTAGTGTCATTAAATTATCAATTTCCACTTCAACCGAACCGGGAAACTAACAAATTTGTGGAACACTTTCTAATTGGGGAGCATTTACTGGTAATTAGCACCCAACTTACGGCTTCAATGATGTCTGGTGATGACCCTGTCACATACGAGTGCTCGTACGAGTACTCGAGAAAAAAGTTTTGAATGTCGCTGCACTTCAAAGCTGTTGTCCAGCTGGCACTTGACGGGAAAATTGTCTCCCAGACTTGGCACTTGAGCGCACCTACCACAGCGCAGGGCCCACTTTAGAGGGTGTTTTGGCATTGGACAGGTAATGGGCGTCATCATGATGGTTGCTCCGGGCTGGGTCGGGCTTCGAACATAGCAAAATATTGACAGAGCGGCAAGTCTAAGGCAAAAGACACCGACTATTGCCGCTCAATATATACATATGCATATGCGATATGACGTTGCCGATTCGTTGGCCATCGGCAGGTAAAGGTAGGCCTCTGGCCCAACCGATCCGATCCGAACCGAGCCGATTCGATTCGACCGGAGCCGAGTTGAGTTGAGTCCGAGCCGATCCGTCGTTTTGCTGTTTACACATACACGCACACACGCAAGCTGAGGCCGACATCCGTTCAATATCGTCTTGGCCGTCTTCGAATGTCGCATTCAAATGTTGTTTTTACCCATCGAAGTGGTAAATTTCACCTGTGTACGCAGAGCGATGACGGCGGCAGAGGTGGCCTCCGTATAGACACGGCCACTTACAACAAATGCATTTGGGCGGCGGTCCCGCTCTTTGATAATGGACCACACACACACACATTCACGTACACGGCCACATCCAAACACATCTCCACTGACACTTGAGTTGATTGATTCGGAGATGCAGCGACCGCGAGATGCAAAAAATAACGTACATAAAATGGAAAAAATCAACGCTGGTGGTCGCTCGTCATCGTCTCCAGTGCTGGCCGTTAATTTGCTGCAGGAAGTTTCCATTTAGCACTTGGGCAAACAGTTTTTGCAGTTGTCACCAGCAGCGGTCCAACTTCTCTAGTGGGCACTACATCAAGCCCGAGCTCTAACCGGAGACTGCGCCCGGGCGACGAGACGGGCCAGCCTTTGCCATAAATACAAAATATCAAAAAATATTGTTGCGGTTAGGGGGTGGCTTCATTGTTGCGGTTCTAGCTGCTTCAAGTGCCATTCAGCTAAATTGTTTGTATGTCAATCAAAGATGAAAACGCGCAACGGAAAATGCGAAAATTAAACAGACGACGGCATGGGGCAATCCGGGGGCTGGGGCGCCGCGGCCAGGCCACTCTGCGCTCATTGAGGTGACGCGTGTGGCTCACAAAGCGGGCAACAACCATAAAAATAACAATAACAACAACAGGCACTACAGCAAATTGCTTTGCTACATGAAAATGTCAAAGTGCGCGAGTTGAAGCGCACTGAAGAGGGCGGGTAATCAACATTGCGCACAGCACCAATAACAACGAAACAACAACGGCAACAACAGCAACAGGGCACTTAATCAAGCCGGGACTCCTTAAAAGCTCTTTGGCAATGGGGTAAACGAACGAGGATAATACATTTTACTTTACAACAAACAAATCCTGAGCGTTGCATAGTTTTATATACATGGATTTTTTGGAGCAAACTATCCTTTGTTTAAGAATGCAAAGTTAAAAAATACCAGAAAGTTGTAGGATTAGTCGTAGACTGTTGTTCACCCTTGCAGGATGTAAAACTAATCTTTCAAGGGAAAATATTTTATGTGAATATTCAAATATATAACCATATTTCTTATTGCAAAAGGTTAAATGAGCTTTAGTTTAATAGCGATATTTTTATAGCAAATGCAGATGGCACACACCCATTATGCTACCAACCCGATGAGTTTTAAATAAAGGAAATTCTTAAAAGGATTTGCATATACTAGGAACGGACACGGACAAAAAAAGTGTTTATATTTACCTTGTTCATATTTACTTTGTTGAATTACATTAAAGCACTGTTTATTGTGCAAAACTGACTGAAAAGCAGAACTTTTAGGAACTTTTAAATGTATGCATGTAAACCACTCGTAAATTTAATTAAATTGATTATTTAATTGAAAGCTCCTAAATATTTTTGTTCTTGTAAAAAGGGTATTGATAAAAATAGAAGTGTAATAATATATTATTCCATATCCCATTATTTAGTATTTTATATTATTGAGTATGAGCCTTGATTAAATATTTATGTAGTCTCCCTAGGGTTGGGTACCTGTCTAATCAATAGTCTTGTTTATGTAATGTGAGTTAGTTAGTAGAAATGCGTTGTCAATGCGTAAACCAACATATTCTACTGTAAGCTAACAGTTTCTGTCCATTTTCAATGATTTGGTGTTGTCGCATGCCAATGCCTTAATTTATGCAAGTCCTATATTGGCCAAGCCGTCGTCGACGGCTTTCGGGGGCAATCTCTCGCCTGGCGCTGCTCCCACCTCGGTCGCTGCCTGCCCCTTTGTTGTCGCTTAAATTTACATTGAAATGCGAGACTCGAAGTAATTCGAAAGTTTGATTTTAATTTGTTTTCATTTCGCATTAGGTTAGCTGCACAGCAGATCCAAGCGTCGTTGCCCTCATCCGTCTCCGTCCCTGTCCCCGTCCCAGTCCCTGGCGAGGTCCCAGCTCTCGCTTCGGCTGTGTCTCTGTCTGTTTGCACGCCCAGTTTACATCACAATCTGCGACGAGGAGCTCGGGAGCTGCTCCATTTGCGCGCCTGAGTATCTCCGGCTAGGGTCTCTCTCTCTCTCTCTCTCTCGCCCACTGCCTCTCCCTCTCTCCTTGCCTGGCAGGGTGTTGGTAAACTTTTGCCTGATTTTGTGTGCTTTTAACAGTTTTAATCAAATAATTGCACATGTGCTAAATGTAAACATATTTGTTCGATTCCACTAACCAGACACGCCCCATACAGCAACAACACCAACAGCAACAGCATCTATAGCTTCGACCTCGGTGCCGCCTCGACCGCTTTAAATTGTGCAAAAATTGTTGAGCAACAACAACAGCAAACAACTCCTGCCAAAGTGCCAGTTCCAAGTCGAAGCTCCAGTTGGCAGGAATATTTGCAAATGCAAACGAAACAGGAGAAAGTCCAAACATACAAACAAATGAGCGAGCAAACAGCACAAAAGACATTCCCAATGAAGGGCAGCCACGTCTGTCCAACCAAAACAATCCAAATACCAAGCGGCTCACCCACTCGGGCGCACTCAATCCGCGCCAGACTCGGGAGCGTGCGCGTGTCTGGTTCGTTGTTGTTTTTACACAACGAACTTTTAATTTCGCATTAGGTTTTTGGTAAGCAATTGTAGTTCGTAGATCCAGCTGCCCGGAAGCTCAAGGGCTTCGACACGGTTGGGGGATAATAAGTTGCAAGCGGCGCGTAAAAAAGGCCAGCGCGTGCTTCTGTTTACACGATTCACGTGGCTGGGCGGCCGGCCGGGGATTAAATGCAACTTGAAATATTAAAACATTTTGCGACAAGTTGGCAAATGAAAGCCCGCCCAATCATGTCAACAGTAAAGTGCCGACAACGATGCCAACAACAACAGCAACAATAACAAGAACAACAGCAACAACAAGGGTGGGGGAGGCTAGGGACAGGCACGACACCAACAACAGGAAGGAATGATTTCTTGTGCCAATATTTTTCCAGAGCACACAATTTCGATTTGTCGAGTGCAACTTTGGCGCTCATCGTACTCATCATGGCTGCCGCATTTGGCTCCAGCTCCTGCCTCGTCCTTGACACCCAACAGCAGTCGCCGCCGCCGCCGCCGCCGCCGCCGTCGCAGTCGACAGTCGATGTCTCCTACACGAATGTCAACGCCGCTGCTGGCTGGGCCAATGTTAAAAAATACGTTGGATAAAACATGCACACACACACACACACACACACACAAACACACACTCAGCCAAAACATTCAAGCAGAGAGAAGGCGAGAGAGAGAGAGAGAGAGCATACACAGGACCCGCACAGCGCCAGGACAGGACTCTCAGTGGGTTGACTGTGCAGCCTCTGCTACTCGCTTGCAAATCAAGTGAAATGTTTGCAAATAGAATTTGTCTGTGCTTGCTCGAGTGTTTGACTGAAATCTATATACATACATGCGAGTACATACGAGTACATTCAGCGCGCGTGAGCGGGTGTATGTGTGTACATTATGATCAGTACAAATGTGAACATAACTGCACAAATATGTGCACAGCAAGTCGCTCGCTCAGCGCCCAGCCAGCCAGGAGCAGGAGCAGGGGCAGGGGCAGGGGCAAAGGCTGGGGCTGAGGCTGAGGCTGGAGCCGAGGCTGAGGCTGTGGCTGCCAGGCAAATCATCGAGACGTCAGCTTTTTATACGCACTAAGCCAACCTATCAATAGGGTATATTACTATTGTGGAATCCATTATAACAAGAAAACACGACTGCAATATGTCCGTATTCGCATGTCTTACAATTTGAGCTTTAAAAAACAAAAACTTGCATTATTCAGAAATATCGATTTGGTTTCATAAATTATTATTATTTTTACTTTATGTTCCTATATCAAGTTTAGTCGCCTATAATTCTAGTTAATTAGTTTTAAGTGAGCATAGCATAGCAATTTGAAGGGTTTTTCTTCTATTTTCGAACTTTACTATCTTATTTATAATTTTTTTTTTTTTTGTTGACTCCATTAGTTCAGGGTATCTCATAGCCTTGTATTTGAAGGTTTCCCTCTTGTGCTATTTGTGCATATTTGACTCCACAGCCAATCTCAGCGCCTCTCAGCCTCTCTGCCTCTTTCCCTTTCCTTTCTCTTTCCCTCGTTCGGCCATCGCGCTGTGCTTGTGCTGTTTGCGCTGATGTTTGTTTTTGACGGCGTAAGGATTAATTAGCGTGCAAGTGTCGCAAAAAAAACAGAAAATAATAAAATCATGCATTCAATTGCATCATTTGCCAAATGAAACTCAATTATCAGCCACCTTTTGGAGAAGGTTCTTTGGCCTCTTTTTGATTTTAATATGGCACTGAGTGGAAATTATGTACTTGCAAATTAGTCAACGCCAACCCGTTGAGTCACATTTCAATGGCAAACTTTATTATCGCTAGCGATATTCGAGATAAGTAAATAACTGATTACGTATACCAATATCCCAGGCATCTCTAACAATGGTAGCCCCAGTCAACAAAATATATTTGATTAAGAAATAAGTAAATCTTATATAATTATTTTTTTAAGAGAAGACATTTTGATTCACACTTTTACTTACTTCCTATTAATATCCCTAAAACTGTCATATCCTACAGTTAATTGTTTTTAAATTGTTTTAAAAAAATAAAATTCAGCCGATATATTTGTACACCAATTGTGTTAAGATCCGACATAAACTGAGAAATATTAGAAGCACGGTTTGGTTATGCGGTGCGGCACCTCGCAGCTGGGTACGGGGTATCTCTTGAACGGATACTCCCGACTAGCTGTTTGCAACTCACTTTATATAACTTTACTTTACGTTTTTATAAAAATATATTATAATAAATAAGTAATTAAGTTAAAATTAATTAAACTGAACAGCATTTTAAAGCTTTTATTGAATTTGCTAAGGTAAATACAAATATTTGTACTCCTGGAATTTACCTGATTGAATATATGGGAAATCGAGAAATTGTTGGTTGATATTGCACAGTTTAATATGTACCTTATAAAGTTTACCGGGAATTTTTTGACCAGGCTTGACTGTTTTTTAACCAGTACCAAGAAATAATTTTTGTTAACTGCCATTTAAGCATTCCTTTGAAGTGGCTATGTCCCATTTTGTGTAGCCAGGTGCCCCCATTTATGCCCATGCCAAGCGACCCATTATCACAGCAAATTATATTTTTTCGACGGCGCTGCTGCTGCTGTTGCAGTTGTTGCTGTTGCTGGTGCTGGTGCTGGTGCTGGTGCTGATGTTGGTTAATTGTGCCTGACAATCTTGCAAAATATGCAAACGCTTGAATTTGACATGCACACACGAAACGCTTGGCAAATAGCAGTAACAGCAACTGCCAGCATGCGCACACACACTCGCACAGATGTGTATGTGCAAGCACACACACACACACACTGCGCGTTGCTACCACTGCCAGGCGAATGCAAATTGATGCAACGCGGCAACGAGGCAAGTGCACCTGCATGCTTCTGCAAACAAAACGCAGTCTGTGACAGTCCACAGTCGCCTCTCCTTCTCTCGCTCAGTCTCTCGCCGGTTCTCGTTCTGTCTCGGTGCGGAAAACTGAGTGGAAAACTGCATATCACAGCAACTGCAGCTCCTCGGCGGCATCCGCTGCCGCGGCCTCAAGATGCTGTTGCCTGGCGAATGACTTTGAAGTGGCTGCTGCAGCCGTTGCCGTTGCTGTTGCCTCGATTGTCGACGCATGTAGGGCAGGGCATTCTTAAAAATTCATTTTATTGTCCTGCATTGTCTGACGGGGCGCGGCAAAGGTGCGGGCAAACACAGCTTTCTGCAGCGGCCGCTGTGCAGCCGCCATCATTTCCGTTTAGAGCTGACTGCGTCCTGCAAAAAGATGCAAAGACAGCTAAGCAAACATCATCAGCACAAAGATGGCAGGCTACGGTGACAGGACGCAGCTTCTGCTCGTCCCGGCTCTGCCCAGCTCTGCCCTGCCCTGCGCTGTTTGCACAACGTACGACGGATATTGTGCTGCTGTTTAGCAGCCAGAAGGAAGGATACCGAGAACGACGAGACGTTGCAGCAGCGGCAGTCAAGCATTTGGACAAACAGCGAGAAGCGCCGGCAAAAGAACGTCGCCCGCGGCCATAATAAGCGTGGCCAGCATCAGGACCAACAGCAGCAGCAGCAGCAGCAGCAGGACCAGAGTCAGTTTAAAGCGCCTGCAGCGCAAATGCCGGCCTAACCCTAACACAATTTGAGGCAGCCCAAAGATGTCAAGCGGCCAAGTTGTCCGAGCCAAGTGCAGCAGCAAATAGCCAAAGGCGCAAGCGCAGGAGCTGGCACAAGGAGCTGCAGCAGCTGCCCAAATCACGCCAACAATAACTGTCACAATTACAGCAACAATTAGAAGGAGAATAAGAAGAATAAAAGATAACTGAACAATTTATAAATATTTAGCCAGCAGAGGGGCGACCAAAAAGGGCAATAAAAACCAAAACGAATTTGTCATTGTTGCGCCTTTTTGGCTCATAAATTGTTGTTTTTGGCAAATGCGTCGTCCCCGACACCCTGCCCCCGCTCCCCGCTCCCTGCTAACGAGCCGTGCAATGTGTCTTTATGTAATACATGCCCTCCTGTCGGGTATCTCCCGCTGAGACATACAAATCGCATTACACGACTTTTCGACTCAGGCATTCTCTCTCTAATTACCCGGTAGTTGATTGTTGCCTGTTGTCCTGGCTGCTCTTTTGTCTGTGGCTGCAGCAGGACCCTAACGACCGGGGCGTTATCTGTTTGTTGTCCTGTTCTGGCCGATTGGACAACCTACAGGCACATTGCCAATTTGTCTGCACTTTCATGGTGGATTTGCAGGCCCAAAGGAGCAGCTTCGGATACAACTTTCACACGCATCTCCCACGGACAAAGGGAAGGGCAAAGACGAAGGCGAAGGTCATTTGGGGTCGTATTGGGTTTTATGACTATGCTGGGCGTATGATTAAAACAAAAGCCGTTAGCAGCATTATCAACGTCAAGTTGGGTGATAATGTTAAATTGAATCTATTGTTCGCCGAAACAACTGTGCGGCTTGTTCAAATATCATATTGAAAGCATGCTAAATGAAAATATGTGTGCTTCAGCTAAGCAAATAGCACGCCTCACAGTGCATAGAAATAAGAACACCTCAAGCAAAAGACCCACTGACTGAGGCAGCACATCAAATGCTCTTCAACCGTTTACTTAATGACCCATAAAATATTCAACTTTTTTCGGCTAATTTGTCATTTTGCTGCCTTAATGCCTTAAGGCAAGATATAAAAAATGTTTAGACTTATAATGGTTGATTCTAGACGAGAATTTTCTGCCAAGCCTAAGTTGCTTTAAATTTGCTTACAAATGAAAATGTTAATAGTAGATCAAAATTGTAATGTATGTGTGCGAGCAAGCCACAAAAAATAAAAATAAATAAAATAAAAATAAAATAAGAGCTCTTATAAAATATTACTTCTAGAATCTAGAATCAACATATCTTATAAGACATATGGTAAGGGCATGCGAAACCAAATAAATACTTTAATTCGTATTCGTAAAATCTTAAATTGATACCCTTAATTAGAGTATGGAAACACCCATTTATTGTATACGAGACAGATCTTGCTCTCTGGCGTTTCGGTGTCGATAATGACTAGAGTTCCGACATGTTTCTAACTTTCCAAACAGCTTTTGGTGCTGTCGTTGTCGACGTTGTCGCTTGCTATTTGCACAGTTGTTGCATTGTGAGACACAGCAGTATTCCAAATAAATAGGAGGGGGAACAAAATAAAAGCGAGCAGAAATAACAATGTCGCATTAGGTAAACATGATCTGGCATTCGTTCCAATTTCTAGCCTATCTACTATAGAATACACAACTTCAATTGTGTTTACATAGGCCAAGCATCGAACAATTAGTATAGATCTTCGACAGCTAGCTCCTTGTATTTGCGTGTATGTGTATCGGGTATATACGTACATATATAACTGCAGATATCTTGACTCGCGTCAAAACACACGTCAAATGTTTGCACACCCGTTCCATCCCGCCCGCTCACAATGGCTGTAAAAAAGAACCCAAAAGGCCAAAAGAAATATCTAAAATAAAACTGCTGCTTCCGCATATGTATGCCATACAATAGTCTTTCTTGGCCCTTGGGCAATACCAGTACCTGTCAGCCGAAAACGATGGGCATGACATTGTCAAACTACACACAAAACACATCCGGCCAAGTGACAAATCTCTATAGTTACGCGCCTCGGGCACCTTATGAGTTTTTGCCGACAAAATACTCGGAGAAAAATTCCCCAATTTGCTTGTTATTATTACGAAATACATGGCCAATACTTGTGCTCCTTACTTCGTTTCCGTTCGCATGAAAGATGAATGTACCTCAATGGGGGCACTACGGTGCTCACGTTTCATCCAAAACAGTAGCGGATGCTGTATGCAAATTTCCCATTGTGAACCAAGTGCCGCCAAAGCTGTGTCGGCGTCGGCTCTTTGGCATGCAGCTCGTCTGGGGCTTGGCCAAGTGCTTGTTGGCATGGCTAATGAGCCACTGGCACCACTTAAAGGGTCAGCTAATTGGGGCCAAGTGGCACGGGGCGGGGGCGGTTGGGCAATGAGTTTGAACCGTAATCTTTCTGAAATTGTAACTAACGCATTATCATTTTAATGCAGATGCAGATGCAAAATAATGAGCTTGAGTTAGGCGTTCAAAATGTTTAAATGGAACTTATACCATTTATTGATATTCATGAATTTACGATTTGTAAATACGGGTATATTCTTTTGTGTACTTAAAAATATACAATGACTACAGGAAAGCAAAAAGAAAAGATTATGAAGAGTACTTTACACGAACCATTAACAAGATTACAATCAATATTAACCATAGGTAAATAAAAAAAAATTATAATTACACAAGTATATAACTAATAATAACTATCAATAACTAATTGTAGTCAAGAAGTGCCCAATACAAAAAATTACCGACATATCTTCAATATATTTAGTGTGACATTATTGTTTTTGTGCCTTGTTGAAATGTTGATTAATTTTATTGTCACAACTCATTGAGGGACTTTAACACATTCATAATAGTTGACAGCGCTTAATGAGTACAGCATGTTGCATGTTGCACGTTGCCTGTTGGGCTATATTCTCGTACCAGTTGCATTTGTAGTCGTGTATTTGAATTGTGGCTGCTTTACGACTTGTTATTTGTGTTTGGAATAATTTTTAAAATTAATTACAGAAATATATAAAATCAGTAAAATACAATTTATAATAATTTATTTATCGAAACCAGTTTAAAGAGCGAATAAGCACACACACTCCCACAAACATTCAACACAGTGGCAAAAATCAAACATTAAATGGCCATTGCCAACAACATTAACGTCCATTATTTGCATGGCGGGAGTGTGCGGTGAGGGGTTGTGCGGCTGCTGCGGCCGCATGAGCCTCCAATTAGCAATAACTGTAAATGTGAAATTTGCACAAGCATAAAAAGCCTTTAGCCGCCATTTTTCATTTGTCAATTGTCAGCAAATAGAGCGACAGTACCCACTTTTGCCAAGCCATTTTCATTTCCATACACATTTTCAGTTGCATTCGCATTTGCTGTGCGGCAAATTAATTTTAATTTACACATAATTTACGCAGCTTTAAGATTCACACACAGCTAGCAAAACCGTGAAACTAACAAACAAATTTGAATCCTGCGGCCATATGAAAAATTCCATCAAAAATCGCGGCTTTCAGCAAATGGAAACATACCATGAAAATTAAGTTTGCGTTAGCTGGTTGTGGGAACAACGGCAACTAAAAATGTGAGCCATCGAGTCGACCTTAGATTACACTTGAAGGCATACAATAGAAGTCGCAATTTAAACTGATGGTCAACGAACTAACAAGCAGTAAATTTCAATTTAATTGGTGTTATTTGAGTATGCCATAAATTGATTATAACTACTATTTTCTTTCTATTCAGACAAAATGAATATTTAGCAAACATTATATAGATATAATAAATAAATATAGTACATATATCTAAGGAATATTATTTTTTAATTAATAGATCGAACATTTCACATTATTATTTTATGATTAAACAGAATATCAGGACGGAAAATGCAATTGAAAAATTAATTAACTTATCTTATCAGGTTTCTTGGCATGTACCCTATTAAACTCTTGGGAACCCCTCTTTTAGTAGAGCATTATAAGGGGCAGTTTTTGCCAAAAGCAACTGCTGGTTACCGACTGCAACGCGTTTTCGCCCCATACCCCCTTATCCAAGTTGTATTGTAGTTGGTGTGCAAATATTGTACCGCCTTCCACGTCGGTTGTGGCGGCGTTTCGTGGCAGCAACAACGCGGCTCAACGTCATGCTTTGAAAATCAAATTGCGATTGCAACGCTGCGTATACGCAACGCAGTTTTTGCCAGCCAGTTTTTGGTGCGCCCAGCTGCAATTCGCGCTATTTGCGCACACAATTCGGACTGTTTGTTGTTGCCTGTTGCCGAAGCAGCTTATTGTTTTCATGGGGCGAAATTGCAACGCCGCCCCTAGTCAAGGAGTACAGACACACAGACCATGCAGACATGGATACACGTTCTCATTATAGACGGCACCTTGGTGGCTGGCGATTAGTCACTGTCGCCTGGCACCGTCCCCCCGCCTGTCGCTTGTTTGTCCTGTTGCAGTAATCAGCCAACTGCCAACTGGCAACTGCCAACTGCGAACTGAGAACGGGAAACGGGCAACGAGCAACGAGCAACGAGCGAGCGCAAAAGCTTTTATTTGCCTTGGCACAAATCCTGGCCAGCCATTTGACTTTGCCTGCTGGGGAAATATTTGTTTAATTTGCCAGCGCTTCGTTGAGTTAATAAAAATGACAATGAAGCCGTTCCGCCAGATAGCCGGATAACCAGATGCACCCCCGCTGACCCAGCTGCAGAGGCAAATTGCATTTGCAATCTGCAATTTGGAGTCTGCACTTTGCGTGTCATCAATTTTGGTTAGTGAATTTTTTAAAACGCTAAATTGCCTCGGTCATTGTTGTGTTTAGTGAGCGATAACCGGCGACGACGGCCTGAAGGCTCTGCAAAATGATGCCAACTAATAATAATACAAAAAAAGTTGCCAACACACTATACATTCTGGGCAGTCGAGTGTGAGTTTTTGGTTAAATATTTTATAATTAAAAAGCTAACACCGACTAACACCGCGCGAGGTGTGTGTGCAAACAATAAACAAACAAAATCCTTTTCAAATATTTACCGTTGGCATATAGCCGCGCTGACGGCGACGTTGATGTGACGCTGACTTTGACGTTGACGTTGACGCTGACGTTGACGTTAACGTTCAGGTTGAAGCTTTCGCTGACGCTGACGCAGCTGTCGATGTTGCACGCTCGCATCATGTCAACTATGTAGTTAAAATTTAAAAGTTGATTTTATTGTGTCCAAAAATAATAGCAATTTGTACATGGCTCGTGCGTATTTGCATGCCTTTGGGTCATTTAATTTTGCATAATAATTTATTTGCTATGGCTGAAAAAATAGTTTATTGTATTTTATGTTTCAATTTTTTAACAGGCTACCGCAATAACAATGGCCACGCCCCTAGTCTGTTGGCATTTAATTTTCAATTGCTTTTTGTCTGCTTTTTACACACATTTTTTATTTATAACTTTTGCATATGCCAGTGAATATATATATATGTGTTTGTTGGGGTAAGGAGGGCAGGCGTCAGTGAGTTGCCAACGCGGCAAAATCCTGCGCATGTGTCACATTTCATCACACAGCAAAAAAGGTCTAGCAATGAATATTAAAAAAGAAGTTTGAAAGCGGAAGCCAAAAAGCAAAAACACTAAAGAAAAGCTAAAACATAAAGCAAAAAATTTATAAATAAGCCCAAAAAGTATACGGCAAAGGCGAAACTATTGTTCACTACCCGTAAACTAATAATTGAATATTGATGTTTGCAAGGGCTTAATATACATATATGTAACATAGAAAGACCTTAGTAAAATGCATATTCAAATGTTGTGACATTTGTCGACTTTGTTACTCCTCCAACTTTTCAGGTCAGAAATGCTCTCCACATTTGGCGTAGCGCACAAGGCTCGGGCAAAATTCTAATAATTTTTGCGCACTCCAGGCACAAACCGAATCCATCATAAATCTCGGCCCAGCTCGATGACAATGCATCATCCGTGTGCAAACAAAATGCTAAATCTCTTTTAATATCCTTTATGTCCAGGATGCGCCATATGCGTGTGTGTAGGCTAAGGCTAAGGCACAGATACACACACACACACACACACACACACAGGCACACAATAAAGCATGTGCATGTACGTGTGGTTGCCTTTGTATTGCCTTAAAATTGATATTAAATTGTGGAAATTTGAACGAGCTCCATTTAAAGTGCTGTAGAAGAAGCCTAAAGCACGGCAATAAGAAACAAAAAGAAAAAAATGAAAATAAAAACAAAAAAAGGAAAAAGGAAAAAGAAGAGGAGACTGGCAACGTTTGACGTTGTATCTACAAGATACAATAACTTGTGCTACTAGCGCCTGCTGCTCGAAAGTGGCCGAAAAGTACCGACAAAGTATCAGCAAACAAAGGCCAAAAGGAGAGCGCATAAAACAAATGAAACTCTTGTAGCAGCCCGAGAAAAGCACAAGAAATTTTCAAGAAAAAATATTAAGACAACAACAACAGCAGCAACAATAACAGAATGGGGGCTAGTGTCGACCGACCCCAAAATGCTCAAGTGCCTGCTTAGAGGCAACTGAAGTTGCAGCTTGAACGAGCTCCTGCTGCCATTTGTAATAGTTGCCTGGCTGCCGGCAGGAAGCAGAGGCTGGCAGCCTGCTCTGTGAGCAGACAGCAGTAAAATGAAATGAAATAAAAGCAAAAATCAAAAGTAAAACAAAGTGCTAAAGGGGCAAACCTCTACCAAAAAGGGAGCCAGTTCAGTTCAGTTCAGTTCAGTTTGTTTCGTTTCGTTCTCTGTGATCTGACTCTCCGGCCATAGCTCATTCCACGCTTCCTGCTCCCCGTGCTCCTGCTGCGGGCTATTTCACGTAGTCGAATCAATTCAAAACAACTACGAATGCAATTTAATAAAATCCGTGCACGATGCGAACAATTTTTTGAAGACGATGTCTGGTGGTGGATTCTGCTCACATAGGTATCATTGGGTGGCTGTTACTGGGTCTGGGCTGGGTCTGGGCTGGGTCTGGGTCTGGGTCTGGGCTGTGCCTTCGCCAGTGCCTGGGCAAAGAGTGAAGCCAGCCCAGCGCAAAACAATAAAGCGCGCTTGTGTACACAAGGGATATGCGCTTGTCTTTCAGCACACACACACACACACACACATTTATATGTGTTACTGTGTGTGTGTGTGTGTGTGCCGCCATATTGCCAGTCGCTGCTTTCATTGTTTGCCGAGCGTTGTTAATTTGGCAATACCCGCTTTCAATTATCTTATAAATATGAAAATGCAGCAGCAAACGCTGCAGGCAGCGCTTCAGAGACGCCGTCTCAGGCGTACGTCGGCGTCCATACGTACACACATGAGAGTAATGAAAAACGTTTCACTTTTATTAAAAAATACAAAGGCCAACTGCACTGTGTGCCTTACAGATCAATCAAAAAATCATGACGTGCCCCCGCCCCACATTCAGATCCACTTGCAAGACGCGTGAAAGTGGCAAATGCGAAAGGAGCAGCGATTCGGGCTCGTTCGTTCGTACGTGATGGCAACAATAAGTGCAACTGCAACTGCTGCAACTGCTGCAACTGTTGCTACGCGTCTGTGATGCAATTGTGCGCATTACTTGCCGCTGCCTTTCCCAATCCGCACGCACGCACCTTCCTGCTGGCCTGGGCTAGGCGAGGTCGCCACTTCGTTGCGCATCTCTGGCATTGGCAAATATGTGCACAGCGACGATCGCTGATCATTCAAAGCCCCCCGGAGCCCCCGCCCCCCAGCGACACTATTTCAATTAGCAACTGCAATGCACGCGCTAAAATATGCAAAGTGCCTGCCACTCGCGTCCGCGTCCACGTCCGCGTCCGCGTCATGCCAGCGATCGCCTCGCAGCCGCAGTCAGCCTCAGCCTCAGCACTTGACCCCGCCATCGCTGGCGTCGTCGTCGAGGTGGCTGCTGCTGGCACACTTTGCGCAGCGCATTGCTTATTGGGCGTGTATCTGTGTGTGTAAATATTTAACGCGAAATGCCACAGCCGCTGCGACAGCCACGGCAGCAGCATTGAGGAGCGCTTCAAGTCCCCAGCTCCGAGAAGCCATGAGAGGGCGCGTCGAGGCGGCGCTCCTGTAAAATGTTTAGCAACGTTTTGCGCATGCGCACAACACGCTGCCCGGCCCCCGATCTCGACCACCCATCCCTACACCTCTTCACCCTGATCTGCACACGGATCTGCGTCCATCATTTTGTGGATTTCCCTTTGATACGCTGCAAATGGCTTGCATGCGGACATGGAAAGCTCTTACCCCAGCCAGCTACTTACAAAGATCGGGCGGCGGCCGAGATAATATGTCAAAGAGATAAGAAATGTGAGATTTGTAAACAAAATAATATGTGATTAAGAAAGCACTTTCCAAAACTCAAGCTAATATGCAAAACCTTATCTACTAAACAACTAAAACACGTGGGTTTAGGAAACTAATTATCAGATTTGCGTATACGTCATTCGCTATTTTTGGGAATTCTGATTACTTTTTAATATAAAAATTATTATTGGTAAGAAAGTAAATAACTTTTATACTCGATCACGACCTGAAAAGAGTATATTGGGTTTATACAGTATCCGTAGGAACGCAATTTTTTCGCTGCTTTTGCAGCTAGATTTATAATTATAAATATATATGTATATATACTGGCGTATACACGCATCAGCTAAAATGTTAAGATTATTTGGATACGTCCGCTATGGGCATGACATACAATCAAATGTTGACCAGGCCACTCCCATTCCCACAAATTGCAGAAATCTATATTTTTCCAAAATGATGCTTTTAAACTGTGAACGACGACTACACCCAACTGCAACGTTTTTACTTGTTTTATTTGATGAATTTCATATTCTCAGGTTCGCATAGGAATATATTTAAAAGGAATGTCTATTTAACTTGAGTTTTAGTAAATGTATTGTATAGCATACTTAACGGCTCCGGTACTGATAACAAATGAACTTGTAAATATATAAGTAGATCTCGTAAATATTTAATGCTTTCGCGTCAATTAAAACTTATGCAATCCATTAAATGTATGCGTCTTATTTGCTTTGGCAACAGCGTTGGGTCGTCTGGCTATCAACCAAAGCCAAATCCGAGCCCGAAACTCCATCCACCATTAAAAGTCAACCGAGCGCGGCATTTTTGTAGTACAATGTACTCCTCGTACTTCAGGCTCGTTTCAAAAACTTAGCTTGGAGCCAAGTTGTTGTTGTTATGGTTGTCGTTGCTGCTGCTTGTTTGTGGTGATAATGACGCTCGAGCAGGGCCAATTCAACGTTAATCACGACTTTTACTTGTCTTTAATTTTTTTGGCAAATAAGACAAAAAAAAAACCAAAAAAAAACACGTTGAAGCCGCGCACAACTGGGCGCGGACGGCGTCAGTCAGCCAGCAGGTTAAACCGACTTACAAGTATAAAGATATATATATATATATAGACATATATAGATGTATATATGTATGTATGAGTACTGATGGTCGAGTATGTGAGTGTGTGTGTGTACATTTTCACTGTCGCTATGTGTGAGTTCTCTTCGGTATTGTTGTTGTTGTTGCTGGTGTTATTGTTGTTGTTCGAATTCAATTTAAAATGCACGTAGTTATGTCTGTTTGCTTAAGTTTTTGACGGATATTTTAACGATGTGAGCTCAACACAAATTCACTTTAAATGTTTTCGAGCGACAACTCGCGCTGGCTGAGGCGAGGAGAGAGGCGGGGACTCAAGCGTAAGTATGTGTGTGCGTGTGTGTGTGTATGGGTGTCTGTATGTAAATGGGCGACAGCGTCGGTGACAACGTTCGCGTCCCACGTCCCGCACCGTTGAGGAACGACAACGGCAAACATGTCGAGATATTCACGTCCGAGTGATAATGAGATGCGCGCCTTTTTTTCCAGTCGCTTATTTTTGTCTTCTCCATTTGCTTCTTCTTCTTGTTCGTTTTTTATTTTCACTGATAAACAAGATGGAGTTACATTTTTAGGTTAATTATGTGCTAAAGTGTGGGGCCGTGCACGAAGTCTCCTTGTCAAGAGAAAACATGAAGGCTGCCCGTTATATAAAGCGTTATTGCGCCTACATATATTATTTCATTGGAGGGGCTAAAGTGTGCAATATAGTAGAGGGTGATGAACATTAAACATCTTATTTTGGCCATTAAGCAAAAGCATAAACATAGACAGAAATAATAATAATTGTGATTACATACATGTATATTATATATCAATCGAATGCACATGGCTAACCAGATATATTTGGAAAAAAATATTCTCTACGCAGCTATTCTTTACTAATATAGATAGTTTAACTTAAAACATTGTTTTAAATTTGAAATTCCAACAAAATTTTATTTCTGAATTCCGGAATAGGATTTTTCAAAAAGAAAAGTATGTTAAATTTATAAGTAATTTTTTGTTCGCCCAAATTATAATATACTGAGCGAAAATCTTACCACTGACTACAACTGTAAGATCCAAGCTCGAGCTTTCTTGAATATTAATTAATCGTTATTTTCCCCCTGGATTTGCTTTTTGAATATTCCATATGCTCTCATCAAGGGCGGGGATTGGGAGCTTGGGTTGGGGTTCAGCGGATTTGTGCTAATTTATCAAAACTGACGAAACCAGACAATGGGCAACATTCTGAATTGCAAGACGTTTGCTGATGCGGCAGGTTGTTGTCGCCGTTGCCGTTGCCGTTGCCGTTGTTGTTGCTGTTGATGTCGACGTCGTCGTCGTCGAGGTCCTGGGTTAGGAGGCTGCCGGCTGATTCATTAAATCAGGTCCGAAAATGCTTGTTGTTGTCTAGTTTATGGGCACGGGCCCTCAAAGCAAAGGCAAACCAGCAGCCGCAGCGTTGCACTATACGAAGGCTGTGCAAATATTTTATGCAAACGCCCGGTCCCGACATTGCACGGGCTCGTTCGGCCATGGCTACTACGGTTTGGGCCACTGAAACGAAATTAATTTGTGTTTATACATAATATGCCTGTCCGGGCCCGCCCTATATCCGCCCAGTTTTCGTGCTCTGTGTACATACACTTAAATACATACACAAGCGTGTATGTGTGCTTGCTGCAATGAAATTTCATTATGAATATGCCGGCCAGCATCATTATCAGAGCGGCAAAACACGCAATGCTACACGCTGCAAAGGATATGCACACACACACACACACACATACACACACCAGCACGCACCAACACACGCAGCATATAAGTATATGCGAACGGTTTTATATGAGCTGCTGCTGCTGCAGCAGCTGCAGCAGTGGAGATGCAGGCGGCAAGCTAACCAAATGGAGCCGGACCCGGAGCCAGACCGAGAGCCAGATCCCGAGAATTTTCCACTGCTGCTGTTGCGGTGGCTTTGGTTTTGGCTGTTTGCTGTTGGCGCTGTTGTTGCGGTCAGATAGACAGCGTCCACCAGATAGACAACAATAATGCACATGTGTCTAAAATTGAGTTTAAATATACATAGGCGAGGGCAGCTTTATACATGTTGAAGATGTATCGTATAATATGCTCGATATGAAGTATTCAGTTCTTTTAAATAGGGAAACAGCGGAGAGAGAAGAGTCGAGAGATATTAGAACTCTCGATAAAGGAATTAAATCATAAGTATAAAATGTATAACTAAATGAAATTTGTTGCATGTTTTGTGCAGAGATAAATAAGAGAGAAATAATATTAATTTCTTCAACGTTTGCTGTGGTATGTATGTTGTATGTCCTATAAGAGATGAAGAAAAGAAGATACAAATATTCACATATTGAATTAAATGATCATAGAATTGTATGGCTACATATTTTGTTTGTTTTTATTAAATACTATTTTTATTTATGTCGCATAGGCCTAAAACTATTACTAAAACTATAAAACTATATGTGGGTGCTAAATGCCACCACCCAAAGTTCGTTGCAAAATAGTTCTTAAGTAGCTGCTCCTTCAGTAGCCAGTGGGGCAACAACAGCGGGAGCACCTGCATCGGAGGTGTGTATATTTTTTTGGAAATTATGCCAGCATAACAGGAAATCGTTGATTCATTCGGTTGACTCCGCTATGCAAACTCAACTGGCTGTAAATCGGGTAAACTGTTGATGCATGCGGCGGCATTGGCATGGTGCCGCCCCAGGAGCTAGCCGAGTCATCAGCCCTGGGCCATATGCATATGCAGGCGGTTCGAATTGGACTCCGACTTCTGGCTCCTGACTACTGGCTGCTGGTTGTGGGTTGTTGGCGCGGGCTGCTGCAGTTGGCGCAGTTGCTGCAGTTGCTGTTGAGCAATCAATCAGCGAGCAAAAGTCAAACATTGACTTACAATCCAATCCACGGATTTAAATTGACGTATTTACCTGCGCAACGGACTACGTAGACGTAGACAATGGAGGCGGCTCTTGGCCGGACGGCCTGCCCGGTTGCCTGGCGACTTGTGTGCCCACACCTGCGTTGGCATTAAATTGGGCGACTCGCCAAATTATTGAGTTGTCGCCGTTGTCGCCTACAGTCGACCCAATACTCAATGGCCTGCAGCTGCAGTAAACAGGACGAGAGTGCTCGTGGGCGTAGGGAGGAGAGTGGGCAGTGGGCTCTACGCCATGGGCGTGAGTATATGAGTTCGAGTACGGGCACGCTGTTTGGCCATTAAAGCTTCATATTTGTCTTCTGAATAATTCAAATTACTAATATTGATTCAAGCCACGAGTAAAAAATGTAAACGCATTGTGTGTGTGTGTGTGTGTGTGTGTGTGTGTGTATGTAGTGGAGGCTCCGTCGTAGCTGTTGTTGTTGTCGATAGCATTGCTATGCAGCAATAACAACAAGAACAACACAAACGGCAACAGCCATCCGCCTAACGCTGACGCTGACGTTTGGCTGATTGGCGCCCCAGTCGTATACGTAATCAACGAATGTTGACCACGTCCACCACGCACCACCCACACAGTGCTCAGTGTGTATCCCCATCCTCACATAGCAACAAACGATATATGCTTGATTGGATACGCGCGTATACGGAAAAATGCCAAACGGCCACCGGCCAACGGCCAACGGCCATCAAAATGGGCGCATGTCATGCAAGCTCCAAACTCTCGGCTCTTTGGGGCTCGGGGTTTTTTGTAGTTCTTTTTGGTTTTTGGGTGTCCCGGAGCTCTGTTATTCTTGTTTTCATTGACAACAGAGTTGGGGTGGGAGGAGGTGGCAACGGGCGCTGAGCTTTTAACTAGTGTAAATAAGGTCCTCATCAAATTGTCATAAGGACACACAGTCACATTCGCACACACGCAAGGCGCCATAGACAGTTAGTACCATAATATGCATGCCTAGCAATTGTACCCAGGCACGCCAAGCGCACTACGCTCAGGTGTGCTATGCACTATTCAAAAAGTTATTACTACAAAGCAATGCTGTTTGTTAATTGACCGCAGTTGTTTTTTTATTATAAGTATTTAATAAATGTAATTAACTAGAGTCAGAAAGAAAAAAAGCACACATACTATATATTTACTACTCAAATTCAATTTAATTTAACTACATATTTTAAAAATATCTTTTGTACCTGTAAATTGAGAAAGTATTCAATAAATAAAATAAGAGAGTATTAGACATTCGACCATAAGTTTCAGTTTTAGATTGACGTAATCATTTGGGGCCCATAGTTTGATTCGGGTCGCCGTCCGATTTACCGGCCGTTGTCCTGCGGGAAAGTGCCTGATTGATGGCGCGCGATAAACAAGGCCAACTATTTTCACTGACTTCAATGTTTGCCGACTTGTTCTTAATTAAGCCAGATGGTTAGTGAACGGCCCCAACCGACTTGCACTTACCGCGTTGTTGGGTCAATAATCTGACGAAAGTACAGCAGTCGAGCTGCCATTTTGTTTCTGGCCTTAATCAGCAGACATATTTGCCGTGCGGCAGGGCCGATAAGAGCATAAACAGATTGAGTCTGCCCGGGCTATTTATAGGCGCTTACACACAGCCGCAACTCGACCTTTTCGCTGCTGCTGTTATCTCGAGCCGAAAGAAGAAAGAATTTGCTCTGTTCTTGTCACTGTTTGCGTTCTGTGCGTTGACGCCTCAGCGACGGATGCATTCTTCTGCCAGCTTATCGCCAACCCCGTCGACTGTCGCTGTCTCTTTATACGACGCGCCAGCGGACCCTTACCCGAGTCCATGCCCAGTTCCACTCGCCGTTACTGTCCCTGTGCGGATCCCAATCGTGACTCCGGCACGATCTTTCGTTATTTGCATTTATGCAGCGCCTGATTAGATAAGCGCCTGATATGGGCACTCGGTGCGCGTCTTCCTGTTTCCAGGTAACGCAGATAATGCGGTAGATTCTACGCAGACCGCGACTTTATCGTATGCCAGAGATAAACGGCGGGGGTCTTAGCGTTTCTTTCTTCTTCACATTATTTACAAAGTGCAATTTACAGCTTTTCCGAGAATATGTATAACACGTACCGTTCCGACGACGTTTAATAAGCCCTTAAAAAAATAAAAAACAAACCTACTCCAATATAAGTGTATGCATGTATGCGTTCATATCTCAGTCGAGCACACCTTGCTAGCTTGATCGGCTCCACCCCAGTCGCTAATGCGCCCCGATTCTCACACCAACAGTCTCGATGGTTGAGCTTGTGGCTGTTGCTGCGGCTGCGGCCGGGGCATTCCCCTTCGCTTAATGCTTTCGCAAATAGTCTTCAAATATCCGGCCAGACGTTAAATTTTAGACTCACTCAAAATCAAAATATTGGCAGCAAACAAATAATTACCAAAAATTGTCGCGACTCTTCTTTCGTGCTTGCTTGGTCTCGCATAAAATTGACATTATATTTCTGTTGCTTGGATGCGCTCTGCCTTTAACAATGCGTCAAAGTAACCCAAAGCACTCAAATTGGCAAATATTGCCAGCAACGACCAAGACAACGATCTCCAACAACTCGAAAAAAGGCTTGACCAGGGCTTGGTGTGAAAAGCAAAAGCAAAAGCAAAATTCCAGGAAATGCTTTCGCATGTATCTACATGGCACAGCCATTAACTGGGCTTTAAGTAATGGACACTTAAGCCACAGCCATTGGCCTAGCCAAACGTGCCCAACGTACGAGTACATTACAAAACAGTATACCACAACTAAAAGAACACAACACTCTTAATCTCAGCTAATGGGTGTAATGTCTAACTGTATTGTCAGGAAACATACAGAGTTAAGACAGGGGTAGATGTAAAATGCACAACAACTTTTAGCAAATTCCGTTTCTTTTGCAAATGGTAGAAAAATATACTGCCCCTGCTGTAAAACTCTTAGATCTATTTGTGTAGAGCTGGGGATTCGCTTAAAAGACTTTTCATACTGAGACTTAAATAATTTACAAAAATCACACCTTTGTTATATGTGATCGTTTGTTATATATGTCATATGTAATATATATCATGCTTTTAAAAAGAAAGTATATATATATATAAATATCTAAAACAAGCTTAATCCAAAGCGATCTATTTTCTTTTTTTGAGTAGATCCCAAAATTTCATAACCCCTGACCGCAAAGGGCCAATAATGAAGATTTTTACGAAAAACTTCTAACTCTCTGAAATATTTTCCTTTTAAATGTGCAAAAACCTCGACGAAACCTAACGGCGAGAATTCGGTTGCGCATGTAGCCATGATTTTAATTGATATGTACTATCATACCTCTTTTATTCTCCACGAATGCCCGGCTAATTGAAAGACTACCATATGCAGCTTCTGTGCGAAGTCCTCCCCAAGCACCAAGTGGACCCACTTCGATTGGCAGTCGTAGTCGTGCTTCGATTGTTTATTATTATCACCTACAGGTGTCGCTTCATAAACATTTTCAAACAAAACGTCGACGACGACGTCGACTGCGTTGACTGCCAACTCGACGAGGTTCGCCTGTATGGAATTGAACAATTGCTGCGTTCGTTTGTGCAGAGCAAATATTTTACAAATCAAGCGCTTTTCTGATTTTGTAAATGTGGGCTACCAATTTCCCTTGGCACACACACACACACACACACACACACACACAGGCATGAGTATATATTGACATACAACGAAAGCGCAAGTCATTGGCAATGTGGCGCGAACGCAGCGGAGACGCCTCCTCAAAAGATCTACATACATAAGTAAGTAAGTAAGAAAAAATATAACGAAGGAGGAGGGCCCGTGGCCCGTGGCCCGTGCCGTGCATTGCCTGTGCAGGTCCCAAAATGGCATGCTACTAACAATATTTAACTGGAAAATATTTATTATTTACCAATTTGTTTGCTAGGCTAATAACAATAATCACAACAACAACCACACGCAGCAGTCAGAGACTGAGACAGAGACAACAACGACAACTTGATATAAAAAGAAATATATATACATATATAAAAAAAACCCATTCATAGTCAAAGAGGGCGCCCCCATTTGGCGCTCTCTGTATGTCTGTCGCCCTGTCTGTCAGTCGTTCGTTCGCACTTTGTGACATCCAAGGACGTTGCAACGGTTTGAAAATCGAATACGAAATAACAACAACCACAGCAAATAGTCGGTGGCAGCGACTGCATGCCACTGCCACCAGGCAACGTTGTTGGCCGCCAACAGGAGATTGGCCCCCCATTTGGCACTTGGCAGACATGCGCTAGACGGCGGCTTGTGTACACTCGGCTCGGAATTTGCCTGCGACTGGGACCGGGTCTGGAGCGGGCTTCAACTGTGACTGGTTTCTGGTTGCCGGCTGCTCTGGCATCCTTACTACTACTGCTGTTGCCAGCGAGCATTGTTTTTGTTTGCCTCTTTGTATTTCTATTTACTCGCAGTTTAGTTTGACTTTAAATTTATTCCCACCGACGTCCTGGCCATGGCTAAGGAACGCGTGGGCGTCGCTTTCCACACTCCACACTCTACGTTCAACTTTTCACATTCTGTGCTGTGCGTTCAGCGTTCGATTTCTTGTTGATTCCGTTTTCAATTTGGTGGCACGGCGTTGCCATCACCATCACCATCACCATCACCATCACCATCACCATCGGCATCGCCTAACCCCACATCGGAGTGGCAGTTGTCGTGCATTAGAGCTGAAGTTGTTAAGCAGCGCTAGATAAGTGCTCGAATAAACATAAATAATAAATGACATTTACTAAATAAAAATATTTGCGTTCGCATAATATTTGAGCAGCAAACTCAAACTCGACAGCTCCAGCGATTGCTCTATGGGCGCCTCTTTGGCTCTCTCTCTTTCTTTGTGTATGAGTGTGTTAGTTGTGGCACCCGGTAGCCCAATATGGCCGACACACACACATAGACCCACACTCCAGTGATGTCTGTGTGGCCGTTTGCCGTTTTGCTTTGGTTTTTTGCTGATTTCGGAAGCAATTTTGGCACCAAAACGAACGTCGTGCTCTGCCTCTGCCTCTCCGTGTGCCTGTGCCTGTGTCTGTGCCAGTGCCTGTGAGTGTGTGTGTTTAAATAAAAAAGAACCATCGCAAAATTTGTGCTTTCACTTTCATTTGTTTCCTATAATAACAAGGCGCAAGGTAGCGTATTTGAAGAATGTATTGTGGTTCGGCACATAAATGAGAATTTGAAATACACGAAGGCAGACGCACAGTCTCTGGCTTTGAGGCCGACAGTGGGTGGTTGCATAGTTGGTATTTGGTAGATTGTGTATTTTTGGATTAACTGTGCATTTTATTAACGCTCAATTCGGCAATCATGGTAAGTAGAGACTAGTAGTTCAAGAGTGTTTAATAAGTGATTAGACTAAATATACATCTCTTATATTTAGTGTGGAATATATCTTGATAATATTATACCATCAATTTACTTTCACCTTCATTTACTTATATAACATTTAATTATATAACACCCTTTTCTGGAAATATTAAACATGACCAAATACGTTTCGTTGGATTGGCAAAAAGTCTCTTGTATTTAGAAGCCCTAACAATTCTTCTCAAATACCTTGTCTGTGCAGTGAGATAGGTGAGAATATTTTCTGCTTTTCTTTTTATTGGTAGCTGTTTTAGTCGCTCTTGACGGACGTTTCTAGGGTGATTTTTCTGTACGATCCAAAAGAAACGTTAATTAAATGTTTCGGTTTTGTTATCAGCTTCATATCTCATATAGAGCCTTAAAATTCAAATTTTTTTAAAGCTGGCATCTTTTATAACTCCCGACGCAATGTCTTGGAGTTCGGCGCCCTAAAAAACTTGAATGCTCCTTCAAGATCCACGGATTACTCAATGATAATTTTCTTGTCTAATTATGCAAAGTCAATTAAAAAATTTCCATTCAGTTTGTTCCTTTAAAAGGAATACGTAAACGTTGCTAATGAATAAAAGAGAAAAGTTTTACAATCTTACTTGGTATTCACGCGGTATTTGCGTAGCCAATTCAAATTATTTCAAGCAATTGCGTTTTCTTCAGTTTTTCATTTTAATTTTTTTCAGCCATTGAAGAGCTGACCCCAACGTGCAATTAGGCAGAGAGGCAATTAAAGTGCAGTTAGATGGAGCAAATCAATTGATACGGAGAAGACTATAAGGGCTAAGGATTTCTTTTGTTAGTAGCTGAATTATTGGCTTTAACTAATCTTGCAAATATTTGCCTTGACCGGTTTTAGCATAAACAAATGTCATCATTTAAGCCCCCTCTCAAGTGCCATCGAAATAAAAAAAGCCATCAACAACTGCAACAATTTCGTTAAGCCGCGACAACAAACCATTCAGAATTACAATAGGAAAGAAAGAATGCAAAAAAAAAACAGTTTGTGTATTAGCTGCCTCGAATATCAATTGTATTAACGCCGCAATAATCAAATCAAGATCATCGGGCGGGTGTTTGACACCTCCCCTTCCAGTACACAGTACACCCCCTGCCGGGCCACGGTTCATTCACGGAAATCAAAGCACAGCCGCTGTGGCAAACTATTAACTGTTAAAACGGCCAAAACCCATGAAATCCATGAAACCCAAGGCACAGTTGGATTAACATCAGAAACCTGACGGGCACCACCCCTGCAATCAGAGCAGCTCTCATCACCCCCTCCAACAGCCAACCCCAGCCCACGACCTGCTCACAAATTGCTCGCCCCTTGCAGTCACACAAATGAATAATGAAACGCTTATTGTCGCAATTATTTTATTGCCCTGATATCTGTAGCCTCAAAACATACACCAGAAATGACGACGACGAGCGGCAGAGAGTCGCAGCAGAGCAACGCTGACTGCGACAGCGACTGCGACTGCGACTGCGGCTGCGACTGCGAAGGCGACGGCATCCCTTGTCCTTGCTCTTGTCCTGGCTGACGCTTGGCGAAAGATTTTTGACGTCGATTTTATACACATTTCGCAAGGGTATAAATATTCGAGATGGGTATTATTGCTTGCTCACAATGTTTGCACAGTGAAGTCTTGCATCCCACGTTAATATAATGAAATAACGGTCCGAGAAGTTAGGATATATTAATATAGTATATAATTCGATTGCTATTTTGTGATTAAACAATATTAAAGTGTAATATAATGTAATATAACTTTTGTTTTATATTTCTAGGTCCTCAATTGAAGAGTATATGCAATTCGTTAGATTTTGGCTGACATTTGTATTCCTGTTATGTGGATGTATGTCCAGGACAATGCACTCTGCCCGTATTCGGGCAGCAGCGGGGACTCAGCGCTCTATAGCGTAATCCTTGCTATTATTTGGGGTTGATTGCTCGTGAGTTGTGAGTGAACGTTTTGCCCTTCTTACCGTTAGGGGTTGCACGGGGTTGCCTGCGTCTGCGTCTGTCTGAGCCTGTGCCTCTACGGCCGGAAGAACCAAAAACAACAACAATGCATTAGCACTTTAATGCGGCTAGTGAGCATGAAAATGCAGAAACAAATGCGCGCCCATTTCAATTAAATGCTACATGGGGGCTCGCACAACAAAGCACAACAACAGAGAGTACATAGCATCAGCAACAAAAACAGCAACAATAACAACAACAACAGCAACATCTTTGGGAACAACCAACCGCCTCCTACCGCTCGCCCGCTTCGCCCGTTTTCATGTGATGGCAATTTATTTCGAGGGTGTTGATGGGCGGTTTTGTTTTCATTGGATTTATGCTGTTGTTATTCTAATGCCCCGCGCCAAGTGCCCACCGAAAACAACCACGCAAACCTATTTCCAATCAAAAGGCAGCAGTCACCACCGTACCAGGTCCAGATCTATTTGGATGCCAGGCAAACCTGCGTGTTAAATGCCAGCATATGTGAAAATAAGCTGTGACAAATGGCTTAATTTACTTGTCAAAACGATACGCGGCGACGTCGACAATTGTTCAACATGTTTTAACATAGTAAAAATATTGGCACATTAACCAAAGATAACAAGCTGGCGTGGGCGGAGGGCTGGACTAAAATAAAGGGGGAATGGGCGAACTAAGTTTAGTTCAAGCTCTGGCAGTTGACCTGCTGTTAGCATTCGGCACATATGCCAAAACAAACTAAACAGATACTTGACTTGAGGCCAGATCCTTGGGCCGTACACCTGCCGTGCTGCATGTCAAACCGCTTTTCCATTTGCATGTCAAATAAAAAATCTCTTGGCCCATAGAACATCTGCTATCATTTGGCGCTGGGGTTGCTTTCAAGCGGCGCCGCTCTTAAGGCATGATTGACATTCAGTCGGCTAGCGTTTTGCGCCTTATGAATGGGTGCCCATTGTGAAGGCCCTGGAAAACATTTCAATTGGCGGCCGCTACGGGGCAGGTACTTAAGCTGGCCGGGCGACAATGCAGCCGGATTCTAGCCGGTTGTCGAGCTGCTTTTATTGGCATTGCACCCGCGGCGACAGTCGCTAAGCTTCGCTCCGTGCATCGATCAATTACGGCGGATTTGCGCGCCCTGACATTTACATGTGTTGCGGTAAGCTTTAGCGCGGGGGTGCCCCAAGCACCGGCGGAGTATAGTCAGTATATAGTTTGTACGTCACATTGGCTCCGCATTAGTTGCTGTTAGCTGTTGGCCGTGCTCAATTGGCCAGAAAAACTGTTTGAGCACGCACTCAAACACATGACTGCAAAAGTGCATTTGCCATTTTCCTGTTGAGCTGATGCTCTTTTTTTCGCAAAGTGGTTTTGTTCGTGTTTGCATTATTATTTCGTTGTGGGGAATTCCGCCTACTTAAATCTTTTTGACTTGCAATTCGGAAATGCTAGCTTATCCTGTTTTCTTTATTGGTTAAAGATGCTGTTGTTGCTTAATGTACGCTTTGTTTTGATGGCTTAGCTGTCCAAACAATTGCTTCAAGCCACAACAGAATTCTGCTCCTACTCTCGGTTCGCTCGGCTGTTTTCATGAGCAAACACATGTGTGTGTGTGTGTGTGTGTATCTTGTAGATTGCTGTCCATTCTCATTGATGAATGCACGAATAACTAAGCCTGCCTGGCGGGCAAAGGAGCGCGAACCAAATTACGTTAATATAAGTATCTTTTAGAATTATGTATTTTCGAGAATTTACAGATGATATAGGTAAGACATGAAGCGACAAATGAAGAATTAAAACATACACTATATAACACCGGAAAAGTTGTTTTATTTACAGAAAATGTTAATTGGCTTTACTTTTCTAGGAATTCCGCTTGTTAAATCTTTTGATTGCTGTTATCACTGATGATTTTGTGCTTACAATTAGAGCTAAAGCTAATAATAAAACTACTAATATAATTGAAACTTCTTCTCAAATATTACAGAGCTTTTAATTGAAGATTTACATTACACTATTATGTAATTTAATATGTAACTAAATATTCAACTAAAGGCTTACTTAAAGAAAATTATAAATTAGTGGTGAAAGGTGTTTGTAGTAAACACTGCTCCGAAATTTTGTACAACACCAACTGGCTTCTCCAGCGTGCTATAGCAGCATGTCCATGCAGTCAAATAATGGGAGCAACACATGACAATTCGTATAAAAACGCAGAAATTAGGGCACCCGGTTTGTGTGTCAGAGAGAGCTTTGCCAGCTGACTGTCAGGGAATGGATGGCTTGCCTGGCTGTGGCTGTGGCTGTGGCTGTGGCTGTGGCCGTGGCTGCTCCTCTAGAGCACTTGAGCCATTTGAAGGACACAAAGGCAACACATGGACGCTATCCCTACGGTCAGACGTGAGCATTGTTTGGAACGCTGCTGTTCTGCTTCTGCAGCGATTGTTGCTGCTGAGCTATGCAAATCCAAAAGCCCAACAGACCGACGGGCCGACAGACGAAAAGACAGAAAGACGGTTCGGGTCGGAGCAGTGCGGGTGCGGACATGGGTTTGGGGGTGCGGACGCGAGTGCGAGGGGCACCCACTTGACAAATACCATTTTCGAAATTGAAAGACAAACTTTTGAGCAGTCGACATTGTCTGGTGGAAATGGAAATGAGACACAATGTGCAGCAGTCAGCGTGGAGGCATCCGCATCCTGCTGACGAATTTGCTGAGTGTGTTGATTTGTTGATTCGTTTCGCCTAATCGCACCACCACCATCAGAGTCAGCTAGCAGCCAAGCAGCCAGCAGCAGCCGGGCTCCAGACAAACTTGTCCAGTTTGCGTATTGTCCCAGCCTTGGACCGTGCCGTGCCCTGCCCTGTCCTGCTGGACCGGACCGGCCCGTACGCAAATGTGTTTGTCCTGTGCGAGGACATGTGTGGGAAAGTTTAGCTCTATATCTGTCTCTGTTGCACTGGCTCGCTGGCACTGTGCAAATGTGGAAATGTGTTGAAAATTTATTGACATTATTCAATTAATTATTGTGCAAATATTTTCACACACACACACACACACACGCACGCAGAGGCTCGTAAGTGGCAGAGAATTTGCCATTAATTGTGAATTAGATTGAATGAATTTGATGCCTCTGTTGAACTTGTCGTCGTTGTCATGTGTTGTGGCATCCAGATCCAGAGCATCCATCAAACAGTCACTCAGCCAGTCATTCTGTCAGCCAGTCAGTCAGTCAATCAGTCAATCAGTCAGTCAGCCGGACAGTCACTCACTTGCCTATTCATTCATTTATGCAGTGAAGCGTTCTGCGCAAACATCGAGCGCCAGTTCCCAGCTCGTCCAATAGAATAAGCATGAGGACAACTGCGCCATTGACCATGTCCGTTTCCGTTGGCGTTGTCCCCACCGGAAGCGGTCGCCAGCCCAACCGCTCCCTATCGCCATTGCCTCTGGTATCCGGTAGCTGCTGCCATTGCAATCGCAGATATTCTGTTGCCATTGTTGTTGTTGTTGTTTATTTCGCATTAATTTCGGCTGCGTGTGCAAATACATTTTCAAATAAATTGAATTAATTTAATTTAACGAGCACGCATCAATTTGTATTTGACTTATGCCAAGTACTAAATATTCATTTTGATGTCCTGCAACATTTTTGTTTCCATTCCAGGAGCTAAATTAACTAAATTGCTTTTTAATTGAAAATATGCCAAGTGCAACTTGTACACATTTTAATTAAATGCGAAATATTTTACGTACTTATGTATAATATAAGTATATTAATATTATGGGATATGATACTCTAAATAAATTAAAATATTTTTAAATATATAAATTACTCAAAATATTTTTGAAGACTTTATTAATTATCACAACCTTATTATTTATTTCAATTGCAACAGAGCTTTTCCAAAACCTTACCTTAGGAAAGAAATGTATGTATCTGCATAAATGTTTTACCAAAAAAAGGGTTTTATACAAAACTAATGAAACTTAATTTTCTGTTTATGGTAGTAGAGAATAGAAACATCGCATTGAATAATAACTTTAATATCTATAATTTATTGTACTATTTAGCATAAAGCAAATAATTGTGGTCGCCAACGGTGTCAGCTAAAATTGCAAATATGAACAAACGTTGATAGGGATATAAGATTTATTAAAAACTAATTAAAATGTATTTCAACGCATTTTAAACTAGTTTGTTAACAACATAAATTCGTTCTTTTGGATTTCCGAACATTTCTTCAAAAACTTCTCAAAAGTTACTGTTAGTTTGACCCAAGTTTAAATGATCTATTTCTTTTAATTTATTTCGATTATTATTTATTACTATAGTTTTAATGCCATTATGTCCCCTTTTGCCATCAATTCTGTCAATTTGTGCATATTTATATAATTATGCATGAAGGCTCGCAAAATATTGTTGATGGTTTTTAGGGGCGATTGTCAGGCAAACATGATCCAGAACATTTATCATACTCGAATGATTTTAGCCACACGCCGTGAAGCATGCTGTCAAAACACAATTTGGTTATTAGCAGCATTGCCGGCGACGTCTCGCATTTCATCCAATGCGGCGGGGCTGCTGGCGCTGGCTGCTTGATAAAGGTGTGTTTTGTTCTGCCAATCGATAAGCGGCCTTTGCCGTTGCCACCACATCAGTCACTGTCACAGCACAGAGCCCGAGCCACGGGCCACGGGCCACGGGCCGCGGGCCGCGGGCTACGAGCAACCAGCCAGCCAACCACAAATAGCCGCCCACCCACAACTGCCGAATGTGATTAATGCGTTGGCACTGCAGCTAAGCTTGCTGTTGCCGGCCACGGCACTGGAGATAGAGATACAGATGCCCAGATACGAGATATGACTGTGCTCTACATGCCGAAACTTATGCCAGCGCCTTCTCAGATAATGCCCAGCAAATTTCACACTCGTGCCGTTTGGCGATTTGTTGTGTTTTGATTGCCAAGGATATAATGGCAATAGAACGACGCGTGGCCTCGTCTGGCGTGGTCCAGCAGTGATTTCGAGGCCACGTGTCCGCATTTGCGGAACGTAAGGTTTCACGGATTAATTTCAATTTGCTTGCAGCAGGCGAACGCTGGGCTGGCAAGGGGGAGGCGGTGTTAACGGGGCGGCTTTGCTGCTAATTATGTGTGGAATGTTTAAGATAAACAAAACACAATGCAGCAACGGCGACGTCTACGATAGCTGCAGTAGCGCAGCGAAAGCGGCAAAAAGGACAGCCAGGCAAAGACGGGCACTTGTCAGCCTGAGCCGGGTGAGCTGTTGTTGTTGTTGCTGTTGGCCTAATCCGTAAGTGTCGCTCAGAGGCACGCAGCGGCGGCAGGCGCTGATAGAGCACACACACACACACACTCTGAGCAGCACTGAGCGCGTGTGGCGAGGAGCCAGAGCCGTCGCTGGAACCGGAGCCGGGCAGGGGCATAATGATGTGGCGACTGTTGACATCGACATCGACGCGTCATCGACAGACAGCGCATGCTAGCCGGGCGGGGTCTGGTTTTGGAACTGGGTCCGGGTATAGACTCGGAGCCAGCCTGTTGGTCAAAGATAACAGCAATTTATTTTCAAGTCATCATTTTAATTATCCCGTTCGCAATGTTAGCCAACCTTGCGAATGGGCGCGGCGCGCATTAAACGTGACAACAACAACAACAACAACAACAACAACAACAACAACAGAAACAGCAACAACAACAACAATAACAACAGTGAAGCGCACGTTAACGTTGACAGCAGGAGCCATTTTGCTCATTAAAATATAATATGTATTTTTTAATTTAACAGAAATGTTTGCACAAAAATTTCCTCGAAACAAAGTTGAGCTCCCTGCGTTTTCTCTCTCCACGTTTCCAACTCCATCGCGTTGCCACAATTTTTGTCTGTCTCCGGCTCTGTCTCTGTCTCTGGCTGCAGCTAAACGGGGGTCCAAAAAATCCTTTTTTTTTTTTTTGGTTTTTTGGTATTTCATTCTCCGTTTGGCTAACAAGGACCACACCGAGGCGAATGCTCGTTCAGACCCGTAGACCCAGTTCCAGAACCAGATCCGGAATATGGCTCTGGCCCGAACACCAGTTGGCAGTGTTGTTGCGGCCCCGCCTACATGCGTTTTTCATTTTACCGTTACCGGAAGCGTTCATGAGAAAGTTTCCGCTTTCATAACCGAATTTTAATTAACTTTCGAAAACCTAATTACAAAGTATTATTATAATGAAAAAGCAGTGCACAAAGCGAGCAAACGGGGCGGCCCCTGCTACAAGCGGAGGAAGGGGCACGGGCACGGCCACCCAACCAGCGAAGCGAGCTCTGCCCCTGCAGCTAAATAAAAAGTGCGGTGACTATAACGATGTCGACAACGACGACGACGGCGACGGCGACGCTGCCTCCGCCATTGCTACGTGCGCTGTCTTTGCCGTCTCTATGCAATGGAGACGGGAAGGGAAGCGGGAGCGGGTCCGGGGACGGGGCTCTGTGGCACTACTTCCTGTGTATCCATCCGGCATAAGCTGGCGCTGCTGCTACTGCTGCTGTTACGTGTGCGCCGCATTGAGAGGGGGGTTGGGGCAAAAAGGGTTGCCATTGCCTGCCATTTTTATGGCAGAGTCTCTTTTATGCCCCAGCTTTAGCTTCAGCTGCCGGCTCTGTTTAGCTCTCTGTGTCTCGTTTTGAAATTAAATATTCCATTAGAAAATTACTACAAGATTGTGGTTTTTAGCAGCAACAGAAATAGCTTGCCAGCTAATTGGATGCTCCCTAACCTCTGGCCCACTCTCAATAATGACTGTAAGATACGGACTAAACTAAAATTCGCTTTTTGCGGTGCCAGCTAAGTGGAATAAAATTGAAATCGTAGGTTGGGAAATTAAAACTTAAATTCAACACATTATTATTATTATTAAGATTGAGAATATAACAAAAATACAAATGAAATACCTAAATGCTAATTGTTATGTAAATATTTAAGCTGTTTTTCAATTCCGAGTAAGGGTAAGATATAAATTGATAGCAAGTGAAAAACTTGTAGTTATACATATATACATATATTGGCTATATTTAAATTGAAGACAAAACTACATGGCCTGCAAAAGTATTGCTATTTAGATCTTGTTTATGGATATCGTTGGTCGAATAATTCAACAATATTCCGATTGGTCTAATGTAACCAAGGTTCGATTATTTGATTTATTTAAACAGATATAATTTGATTGTAATAAAATTCCTTGTAAACCGTTTTCTATATTGGAAAATGATGATAATGATTTTATTTAACGTTAATACAAAAGTACGATCAATGTGCGTCGTATCCAATAACTTACAAAATTAAACAAGAAAATAGTCATTTTAATGGTTTTCTTGTTCTACTTTATATAAAAACTCTTCCAACTGGCAATACGACTTTAAATATTTAAAACAATTAAAATCGAATATTTTGCTATTTAGAAAATAATAATAAATTCTACAGCTAACGAAAACTATTTAAAAATTCGTTGTAAGCTAATAAAGTTCTTAAGATTATTTTTAAACATCATTGCCATTAGGATGCATGATAAAACTATGCAGCAAAAAAATACATGTTTTATAAATTTGTATAAATATTTAAATTTAACTAACTTCTTTAGACTTCATTTGCCTTCAACTCAATATTTGTTAGCCAGCGGAATCACATGCATTTTTAATGCTCAACAAAATGTCATGACAATCTTTGTAATTGTTTTGCGACAGCAGTGCCAGCTGGTTTGGGGATGGGTTGGGGTTTTGCTAAAAGTTCAAACTTTTTTAATAGAATTTTATATGCAAAGCCCGAGCCATCAAATTGCCTGTCATATGCGAAAATAATTACATATTGATCGCGTGCACAGACGAACCAGCTTTGGCTTTGGCTTTGCCATTTATGAATAGATAGCTGCCAGACTGACAGACTGGAGAACCAAAGCCCAGCAGACCCGGGCCCTGCTGAGAAGCTAACGGTTCTGAACGTCTTTACAGCGCGCATGTCTGACATGAAGGGGCTTAGACATGGTATGTGAATAAAATGTTTGTGGGTGGTGGTGCGAATGGGGTCTGGTGGTTGAAGCAACCCCAAAGCACAGATTCAGAAAACCAGTTCAATTCAGCTGGGGTTGCTCGGCAGTAAAATGAAGAAACTCCGACCAGCGCGCTGCCAGTCACAATGTCAAGGAAAGAAAATCGAAATCGAAGCGACAGCAAGCCAACGCCATTTTCTCGTCTGGCAGCCCCCAAACAAAGCGCGCTCTTTTATGCAGCACTTCTGGGCTAGCAAAAGCCATAAAATGTATTAAAGCAACGGTCATACAAATTGATATACATATAAAATGGTGACCTTCCAGTCTGCTTAATTAAAAAGACAACAGCTTGTTAAACATGACCGGATACCGTACACCGTACTCCGCACGCCGTACACCGCATACACCGGACTGCGCAGATAAGTGTGTAAAGAGCTAGGAAAGGTATTTTATTCGAGAATTATAAATGAGAGCCCAAGCAGACACGGGACAAATTGTAGATTCTTGAAATGAATCACAAAGATAAGCAACCAACTAGGGGCCCAGTAGTTATAGTTGAATACATGTGAAACTATATATTGCTATACCACGAACAATATACATACATATGTGTGTAAAGGGTAACTGTGTTGGATCAGTCGTAGTTTTTGTTTATATTGCACAGATAAGAAGCAGATAGGAAAACGAGCAGTCCTAGGTGTCATATGTATATTACTAGAAAGCAAATAGGGACTCGCAGTAGAGGCCTCCATTGCTGCATTTGGGATAGGCAACCATCGCACTAGGCTGGGTCTGGGCTGTTGGGTTAGTCAGGGCTGTTGTTGTTCTTCTTGTCGTTGCTATTGTGTACCTTGTTGTTCGTTGCAATTTACGAGTGCACTCTGATAAGTTTTATCAAAAAAAAAAAAGAAAAAAATAACAAAAAAATTAGAGAAAACTGCACTCTACATCCGAGTTGCGATAAGATAGGCCAGAACTCTTGGAATCGCCCGGTGAGTTGAGTTAGGTGCTATCGGTCGTTTATGTTGCTGCATTGATGGTTCGATCCAATCAATACAGAAAAACTTGTTGGAGGTCAGTTGTTTAAATAAACAAAGGCAACGCTTTGATTACCCTATGCCTATGAAAAGTTCAAACAAATGGTTTATATATTTCAGTTTTTTTATATTTCAAACATTAAAATAGTCTTTTTTAAATTTTTGCATGATTTATAATATTAATTTTAACTAGCTTTAGATTTTTTGGGATTTTCATCATTTCGTTTTTCTGTTGACATTAATGAATTTCAATGCGTGTATTTTACATTGTATTTTGTTTGTTGTGTTTTATTTTTCTTTTTTTGTTTTGCCATATTTAATCTATTTCGTTTTTATTAAGTTTAATCAATTAGCTTAGCTCAATATAAAAATGTGCGTGTCTGTGATTTTGTTTGCGCACAATAATAAAATTAATATTAAAAATTATTGAATAATAATTGCAGTTTTTTCGTTCTTTGTTGTTTTTTTTTCGTATTTTTTTTGTTTTTTATTTATGCTAATTAAATGTTAAATGCTATACAATATTTATTAATGTTGTGTAGCATACAATTTGATTAATTCTCAAGTTAGTTTAAAAATTTTTTATTTTTTGGGCGTCAAGTTTAATTTTAGCTTTCTTAAATACGAAATACATACACATATATTTATAGACTATTTACAAAATGCTTAAGCCTAAACGAATTCGTACAATAACAGAAAACGTACAAAGCAAATAAAACTTTATGTATATAAAAAATGATGGAATTAATTTATAAATTATATGATAAAAACGTGACGTTTCCTATGCATGGCCAAATTTTGTTGCTTCTTAGTTCGATAAATTTGAGGATTCTTAGGGGTGTTTTTTGAAATTGTTGGATATATTTTCTTTTTGGTTTTTGATCATTTGCGATTCGAATTCGATTGCCTTTGGATAAAGGATTTGTTGGATTTAAATGAACATTACACACAATCCCGCTATGCTTTCGCTCTCTATCTCTATCTCTCACACACTATCTCTCTCTATCTCTCTCTCTCTGTCTCTCCCTCGTTCCCTCGTTCCCTCTCTCTCCCTCTCTCTGTCCCTCTCTTGTTTTGGGTATCTATATCAGTTGCTCTCACACACATTTTAAATGCTGAATGCTTGTTTGAACCGATTTGATTGTTATTGCTTATATAGAGGATAAACAAATGGCACGGAATATCTTGTTTTTAGCAAACATAAATGTTAACAACGTTTTTTTCGCTTAACGGCTAAAGTAATTACCTACACAAGTGGCCGTTGCTGCGCTTACAACTACATCACTTTTTTCTTGAATTCCTCAACAGAACGACGACGAAACCAAAAAAATATAAAGGCGAAAAGACTAAGCAAGTGCTCGCAGAAGAGTGGGTTGAACTATTTACAAGTGTAGGAGCCGTACTCACGTGCTCGCGAGCTCACGAGGCTCAAAGGATGCGCCCAGGTGCTAAAAGCCATTGAACAGCCGCTCGCTAATTAGCCCCGGCAGCCCGTACCCAACGGAGATTGTTACCGACCGGAGGGTGTCCGGGGATAGGGGCTCGGCATCCTACACAAAGCCGTGCCTTGTGCTGGGCTACAACAGATTCTGCAACGCGGCGGCACTGTTGAATGTCAAACTGTGATTCCAGTTGCGGTAACTGGCCGCAGCCGCGTATTGTTGATAGTTGTTGTAGAGCTGCTGCTGCGCCGCTTGATGCTGCTGCAGTTGCTCCTCGCTGAGGTCGCTGGTAATGTTGGAGGAGTCCTCCTGCAGCTCTGCCGACAGTTGGCTGTGCAGCAGCTGTTGCTGCTGCTGCTGGTGTTGCTGTTGCTGCTGTTGCTGCTGCTGCTGTTGTTGTTGCTGCTGCTGCTGCTGCTGTTGCTGCTGCTGCACTGAGGCGGCCAGCTTCTGTGAGTAATTGACGGCCACCGCTGGCTTGCTGCTGGCCTTGGTTGTGGTGTTTGTAGCGGATGTCAGTTGCTGCGCCGCCTGCTGCTGCTGCTGCTGCTGGTGTTGCTGCTGCTGCTGCTGCTGCTGGTGCTGCTGTTGCTGTTGCTGCAAGTGTTGCTGCTGGTGCTGCTGCTGCTGATGCGAGCCGCCGCCGCCCCCAAAGCGCAGCATCTGCTCCGCGCGCCCTTAAGCCAGCGGATACTGATGATGTCACAAGCTCGTGGTGCCGGCGGGCGCATGGTAGCCGAGGCTCTGGTAGTACGAGTCCTGGCCTAAGGCAGCGTGTGAGTTGGTCAGCGGGCTGAGCGCGTTGTAGCCGGCGTACTGGCTCATGTCGTACATCTTGATGTCCGCCTTGGACTCCGTGGGCAGCAGGCGGTTGATGGAGAACGGATGGCTGGACGGCGTGTAGCCGGAGGGCTCCTGTTTCAGTGGATGCATCGACGAGTGGTAGTCGCTGATCAGCGAGGGATGGCACCGATTGGCCATCATCGCGGACAGCTCCTCCTGCTGCAGCTGGTGGTGCTGATGGTGGTGATGCGTGGGCACGTGTTGCGGCTGCTGGCCGAGGCAGAGCTCCGCGTTGGCGTGGAGCATCGCCAGCGCCTCGGCGTCCTTGCTGTGCGCCGCACTCAGGACATTGACGCCGGCAAGCGCCACGCCGCCGCCGCCCGCCTCCTTGTGGTGCTGGTGGTGCTCCAGGCGACTCGTGTGATGGTGATGGTGCATGTGATGCGAATCCTCGTGATCCTTCTTGCCCGGACTGGTCGCCTCCAGGCTGCTGTGCGACGGGCTCTTGTGCAGCTGCCGGATGGCCTCCTTCTTCTCATCCTTGAAGCGCTTCTGGCGCCGCAGATAGCAGCCGTTCTCAAACATGTTGCCCGAGTCCGGATGCAGTGTCCAGAACGAACCCTTGCCCGGCTTGTCCGGCGTCCGCGGAATCTTCACAAAGCAATCGTTAAAGCTCAGCGAGTGGCGTATGGAGTTCTGCCAGCGCTGCTGATTCTGCCGATAGAACGGAAAGAGATCCATGATGAACTGATAGATCTCCGAGAGCGTCAGCATGCGCGTCGGATTGTTCTGTATGGCCATCGTGATGAGCGAGATGTAGCTGTAAGGCGGCTTCGCGTGCGTGTAGCTGCGTCTGTATGTGGTCGGCTTGTCGACGCCACGCCGTCCCAGCGAGTTGGGCGAGCCGGGCTCCATGTCGCGGGTGCCCGGTGGCATGGACCCGTAGCTGCCGCCCAGCCCAGCCGCCGACATGCTCGCCGCCGACATGGCCATGCAGCCGCCCATGTTGCCCAGCGGCGAGCCCATGCTCGCGTAGCTCATTGAGCTCGGAGTCATGCAGTTGCCGCCCATTGAGTTCATAGCCGCAGCAGCGCCCATGCTGCCGCTCATGCTGGCCACAGCGGCGGCCGAGTCGAGCACGCTGGAGCCGAAGGTGGCCGCCGCTTGTGGCGACACGGACGACATGCCGCCCACTGTTAGGCCCATGCTGTTCATGGTGTATGTGGTGCGTGTCAGGGGACTCATGCTGCCGCCATTGGAGGTGGGATTGGGATTGTTGTTGCTGGTCGGGACCGCACCTCCACCGCCGCTGGATGCAGCGCCGCCAGCGCTGGACATGCTGACCGGCGCGCTGCTGGGCGGCGGCTCAGCATAGAGCTTTTGCATTATATCTATGGTGGTCTGGTGGGGACTCCCCTTGAGAAAGCTGTTCAATAGTTGCGCCGTTATGTTGCCGGCTTTCCTAACGCGCTGCGTTTTAAATGGATGCAGAAATTATTAACGCGTTCGATCGACGCGTTCGATTGATACAAATTAAAAAGGCAACCAAAATTTGTTTTTGTTTCGCTTTGGTGTTGTTGTTGTTGTTCAATGCACTGTCACTGCGTTAATTAATTTAAATATGTGTTGCATTTTTGTGCACTGCACTTGTCACTTGTTGTTGTTGTTGTTGTTGTTGTTGTTGTTGTTGTTGAAAGTTCTATTCTTTAAGCAACTGCTGCTATTGTTGCTGTTGCTGTTGCTATTGCTGTTGTTGCTGTTGCTGTTGCTGTTGCTGCTGTTGCTGCTGCTGCTGCTGCTGGCATTTGTTTGTGCACTTGTCGCTCCTCTTGAAGCTAAACACTTTGATTAATTTATTTGTGTGCGCCGCTGATGCCTTGTGCAAATTTGGAAATAAAATAACGTGGCAAATATGACTCTATTTTAATGCGCGCCGCGCCGCAACGAACCGACGCACGAACGTGAATTGTTAGCTTGCTTTTGGCCACTGAGTCTGAGTCTGAGGTTGCTGAAGCTGCCGCTGCTGCTTCTTCTTCTTCTACTACTACTGCTGCTGCTGCTGCTGCTGAGCCAACTGGAGGCTGCTGCTGTTGCCGGTGCTGTTGCTGTTGCTGGTCCGCTCGAGTGTCTCTTTGGCTTGAGCTCTTGAATGTGACTGTTTGCAGAGGGGAACGCTTGTCTACTATTTGGCTTGCGCTTGCTGCCAACAAATATTGTTCGAGCCGCGCTCAAGTGCCGCCGACGATGACGATGACAGCGACTGCGACGCCAGCAGCGGCAGCGTCAGCCGCCAGAGACAGCGCCGACTCGCTCTCACAACCGGCCTGGCGCCTTGTTCCCGTCTCACACTCGCACACTCGCATGCACGCACACACACACACACACACGCAGAAGCAGCGGCAGCTGGCACAACGATTCACCACCGGTTCCGAGGTCTTGCCAATGACAGGCTCCGGTTCTCTTACGTACACAGCGCTGGCAGCGCAAGCGCATTGGCCAGCGGCCTCTTGTGTTCACAGAGCAGCGCCTGGTTGCCAAGACAACAAAGGGGCGGAGCCAAAACATGCGGCGAGCGAGCAACGCCCTCTCGATGGTATCTGTGGAGCACAGGCAGCTGGCGTGACACACACACACACACACACACATTGCAGAACTGAGCGCCCTAACGCCGCGTGTGAGCGACGCCATGTTACAGTTAACGATTTTCTCTAATGCGATCAATAATCGCGCGCTCCCGCTTACTCGACAGCCAGGGTCCCCGTCCAGCTGGCCGAGACGCTATGTTTAGCCAGAGAATGTCGACGGCGATTTTGACAAAAACAAAAAGAATATGTGTATGGCTCCAAAGAAGCAAGACATTAATAAAACGAACTTGTTTGAGGGGTGTGTGTGTGTGTGTGTGTGTGTGTGCGAGTGTGTGTGAGTGTGTGTCTCTGTTTTTTCTTCCTTTTTTTAAAGCTTGCACATTTGAGGTTAAGGTACGCCAATGTCACACTCATTCATTCACATTCGTTGCGAGGCGTCGCGCACATCAGCAGCAGCAGCACCCGTCAGCAGCAACCATCATCATCAGCGGCAGCAGTAGCAGCAGCAGCAGCAGCAGCAGTCGCATCTTTCTTTTTTGGCAAGTCATTGCGAAAGTGACCCAGTTCTGGCTGCGCCGTCATCATTCTTCTACCTGGCCTGCAGTTCATTGATGCAAAACTGCACGCGTGCAATGTGGAATACTTCCTGGACCACCGACCGCCGACCGCCGACCATTTATGGCCATGGATAAAACGCATTTTAATTTCGGTTGTAAAAACTTTAAGCAATTTTCGCTTGACGCCTTTCATTGTGCATTCCGTTTAACCCTTTCGCTGTTAAAGTATCTTTCACTGTGCATTGTATGAGTGACGTATAAATCTATATCTGTGTGTGTGCACGTTTGTGTATGTTTGTGTATGTTTGTACTCACTCATCATCACGGCCATAACTGCTTTATGGCCAGGGCAATTTGAGTTTTGCAGTACGTCCGCATCCGAGTTCCCCTTCCCCTTTCCGTTCCAGTTTCCGTCCTCGTTCCTGAACCGGTGCACTCAGTTTTTCAATGAAAATTTTTACTCAATTATGTATGTGTTACCTGAAATTTAAAAATGCGCGGAAATCCCGTATTGACGCCGCTTTTCATGTTGTGCACATTCTCACATAGTCTTTGCCCCTATATGAAAGCCCAAAAATTAGTTGGGCATTTGTACTGAATTCATCGAAATATTCGGTGGACTTGGGACAGACTTTAATGCCTGGATATCACATTTCTGCACTATCACAGTTCTTTGGACATTCAAATGAGCTTTACCTGGAAACAACATTAAATACAATTTGTGCTTAATACTGCGTATATATACGCACCATTATCTAGTTGAGTTGTTACAACCGACGAGCTGTAAATATGAGTTCATGTTCTGTAATCTTACAATACACAGAAGTGTTTATACTCGTTAATGAAGTGAAAAGATTATATTGGGTTTGTGCCATGCCCGTATGACTGTCGGTATAAAAAGCAATGTTTTTCCCGCTACAAACTACAGAAAATTTAAAAATAAATCGTATTAAGAAAATTTGGCTACACCTATTGGGACGTGGCAAATCAATAAAATCTCTTTCTATCTATAAAAATCTTCTTAAAACGATTTATATTAATTAAGCATAGACAATACTTTGTTTAGTGCTAACTGACAGGATTTTTGATTAATATATATGATTATAAAAACCGACTTTTATCTGCGATCTAAATATACATACTTTATCAGTTCTAGGAATTGGATATAAATAGCAACTTGTAGATAAAGTCGATAAAAAAGATATGCTGAGCCGTTTTTATTATTAAAATAAGACTTGAAACAAAAAATCAATTTGTTTAGTCTTGTCTTGCCATCTTTCTGTACCGCTCTAACCTCGTCCTCTCTCTGTCTGACTCATTTTAACATTATGTGAGCTACAAAGACATTTCTATATATAAATTCATTTTATAATCAAATGTATAATTAAAATTGCAAATATAATATCAAAGCATGCGTATATGTGTATACATTTTATTGTATTTACTGTACATACAACTTTGTTTATGTGCAGAGCCAACAGAGGCAGGCTACACGCTTATTTATGTACTTACATATATTTATATGTCTGTACATCTAACTCAATATGTACTGTTTATATCTTAATATAAGCGCACACAAAGATACTCACTCTTCAATGCAGACTCAAATGTTCAAATGTTCCTCGCGCCTTTGTGTGCAGTTCTAATAATGTGCTTAAATATTTAATATTTTTATTGTATTTCTCAGGCGATCCAAGTGCCTCTGTCCCACAATTGTTTGTCGGAGGCAACGCTTTCTGATGACGTAGAGCAAATAGTCGTAGTAGCCCAAAAATGTACATGAATGTATGCGCGTATTTATTTACCTTTTAGTAATTTATCTATTTATTTATTTGCTTTTAAAGCGCGCCACTTTCGGGTCGGGTCAGTTCAATTGAGTTTGGATTCGAATCGGGTTCATGTTCGGCTCAATTCGGTTCGCTTTGGTTCGGTTCGGAGCCAGTCTCTAAGCGCCGCTCAAACTTTTTAATTAGTTTCAATTGTTGACGCGCGCCCACACAGCCAATAAATAGACAGACATTTGTATTTATGAAAAATATTTGCTTTGTTTCTAGTTTTTGTTTTTGTTTTCTATTTGATTCGGTGTTTATATTACTTTAAAATGCTGCGCTTTTTTGTTTGCTTTCAACATTTGGATGGCGCATGCGCTGTGTGGCCGTGACTTTACAAAAATGTCCGCTTTGACCAACTTTTCACAGATAAATGAAGTTGAGCTACCGTTTGGATCCATCTATCCGTATAGGCGTCTGTGTGTGTGCGCATGTTGTTTATGGGTATGTGTGTGTGTGCGCCGTATCGATATAAAATGTATAATATTTATTTTTATTGTTATTATTTGTTGTTGTTGATTTATTTGTTTGTACAATATTTTCACACAAATTAAAATACTTTACCGACTCGTTGGCTTCGCCACGTAAAAATCAACAACGACGCCGACTTCGACGCCAATGCCGGTGCACGTGTTTTTTCCATTTTATTATATTTTTTTAAATTTAACCCAATTATCGATGCTTATTAGTAAGTATTTAATTGTTTGCCAAATTTCACAAAGTAAAAGATTAGCGCAATGTTCTAATATATCAGGCAAACAAATCGATGCCAAAGAGTTTTCGGCTGTTTGCTGTTTGTTTTGCATTAAAGTAATACTTAATTTTCAGGCACGTGTCTTCGGTTAACACAAATTGATCGCTTTTGACATATGGTAGAAGATTTACCACGAATTGGCTAACAAATAATTTGAACTTTAGAAAAACAGCTTGTTCTTTTAATTGTATGTAATAATATAGAAAAATATATTTTATTTTATTAAATGTTTTCTTAAGAGGGTCTCTTTTAAGTTCCTAAGTCTATAGCGAATCTCCATTATTAAGTGTTGTATTTTTAATTCCTGTTAATTATTCTTTCTGTTTTATGGCGGCAATTAGCTAAATTTGTTTAACGTCACACAAAACGGGTTTCAGTTTACCTATATTACCCTGTTTAAATAAAATTTGTGAAATAGGGTATAATATTGTTGTCCAAATAATGACAAGTTTATTTAAATGGAGTGTAAACATTTTTTGGCTATGACCACACTAATTACAAAAATGTTTATTGTCTTGAATCTGTTTGAATGTCACTGTTTTAAGCTGTCATTAGACTATTAGCAGAGTATTGAGGAGTCGATACCACTCGGTCCCATCGTTCTAACTAGTTTTATTGCATTTATTATTTATTGCACTTAAATATATGTAAATGTATATATTAGTGGCTTGTACGTATGTTTTAATGCTTTTGACGCAAGCGCAGGGTCTCTTTCAGCCGAGCAGGGCTTATAGCGGCATGCTTTCTCTGAGACGATTTCTATAATCAAGAGACGATTTCTATATTCAAAGATATACAAAGGGCTTTCACAATTCTGTTTCATCCTCCACGTGTTTCTGCAAGTTATGCTTCAATTAAATCATCTATTGATCGCCAGCATACTCGCATCTATATCTGTATCTTACACGGCCAGCAGTTTGCCCTTTTTGCTGTTGTTTTTGTGTGTGTGCGCGTGTGTGTTGGCGTCTCTTGTTGGGTATTTGTTGCGTGTGCCGTAATGAGCACGGCCGTAAAAGCGTCTTTTGTTTTACGACCGCACTGTGCGCGTGTTTGCTAAACACAACAATGCCAATTTTATGGCCAACCGAGCCGCATAGACACCGACAATGGCACGGGTCCGGGCACAGCATCCCAGCCGTACCAGCAATGCAGTCGGCGGTGAGGTGACACCGAAACTAGAGCACCGCCGTGGCAGGGCTAGAGGTTGAATCATTTGCAAGTCGGACTAGAACAACGGCGATGTTTGCAGAGTGCGCTACGGGTTGATTTTGCTCTCGGGAACGGGGTCGCCATCGCGCATTAATTAGAGCACGCAATGGTCAGCGGGCGGCGGGCAGCGGATAGCGGGCGGCGGTTACTTTCTTTTGGCCATAAAACGGCATTTCTGCGGCTGCTGCTGCTGCTGCTGCTGCCGCCCTGGCGGCTCTTATCTAAATTAGGATGTTGTTTGTTTGTGCCTGTGTCTACGCGTCGCCTGCACTATTTGCGTAGGTGTTTCATTTCCGTTTCACAATTTATCTGGCGAGTGTTTGCACGCAAGCGGCGGCGCGTTCTCGTCTTCTCTTTACCTATACCGTTAACTGTGCCTTAGCATATCGCTTTCGGGCGTCTCAGAGCTGTCGCGTCTCTTGATTCCGTATTTTTCCATTTTCCACTTTCACATGTGATTTTCTTTGTTGTCTTATCAGTTTTGGCGCGCTGTCATTGTCATGATTCACATTTCTACTTAGAACTGCATGTTACGGGGCCCTGGAGGCAGAAACTTGCAATCGTGGAACTGCAATGCAGACGCCATCAGTCGCTTTTGATAAGCGCCTGTTCAAAATGTAGCGCCTTTTGGCTGCGTGGCTTATCAGAAAGCCGACCGACTACGACATTCAAATCGCATAAATCACAGCCTAGTCGCAGTTTTCGCCTTAATATCTTCCCCTTTTATCTATTTGCTGCGGTTGGCCATAAAGTTTTTATCTTTGTGCAAACACCGAAGCCAACGCTTTAAGACCCAGCCGACCTTATTATTTCTTTTTTAATAAAGAATCACGAGAACTGAGTTGATATTCTTTTAATTAAAACGACAACAATACCCACTCAGGTCAGGGACTTGGTCGTACGCTGTTCCATATAAAATTTAACATCTTACATTTCTGAAAAACTTTCCAACTTTTCTGATTCGCAAATAGGTATTCTTATTATGGATCAGGAAGTTAATTATTTTTTATATCTGCTACAAGTTTTTAGTATTTACCTAGCATTCTATAAAATTGTAGAATAGTTGGCTTTGATTTAGAACCGGTTTTGTATAACTTTCCTATCCCACCATTTACACACCTACCGCAACAACAACAACAACAACAACAACATTAAGTGTGAGAGGTAGCTGCCCAAAATTGATCATGCGAAAGAATTTGTTGTTCATTTCTTTTTTGAACATCGGTTTTTCTCTCATCGTCGTCCGATGTTGTTGTTATTGTATTATAATACCCTGCATTCAAAGAGTATGTCAGGTTATAACTAGTATCGGTGAAGGTAGCCTGATCACAGCCGAAAAATCTATTTAAGACCAATGTTCGCTCATAATATTATCATAACGTTATCGTTCTATCAAGAAAATTAATAAAAATCACAGGCTATGTTGGCCTAAAGGTCAGTTAACGAAAACATTTTCACCAATGCCCGGAACCACGTTGTTCAGAGAACTCATCTCACTAGCTCAGGTATTTAAATCTAAAATTAATTAACAAATAAAAACGAAAATTATACTTATGACACTAGCATCTTATATTATAAATAATAATAATTGATAAAAACCAAATTAATTTCGCCTAAGATTCTTTTGTTACAAATTTAATGTCTGATTTCACTGAATATTATGAATACTTAATTGAGATTGTCCATATAAATAATAATAATAATAATAATATTTATAAATAAGTGAGAGACACACATGATTAATTTCAAGTTTTTCTATTTCAAAGATCTATCTATATTTAGTATTTACCACAGGGTATTCATACAGTCGAGGAAACTGATCCAGTAAAGTTCTTACTCGTTTCCCTTAAAAATGCTTATGCAACTTAGCACATGTCCGCTAATTACTTATTCGTTGCCTGAAAAATTAACTTTCGGCCTGTGTACAGCGGCAACAAGAGCGCTGCCAGTTTTTATATTTTGGGTGCCTATCTAGAAAACGTCTAGGCGAGCAAACCCTATGCCCAAAGGCCAATGGGGAGCCATAGCGGCAACAACGACGACGGCAGCCCGAAAGCTGTCAAATTGTCGAAAAGTTTTTATCGTACTCCATGTTATTGAGTGGCCTTGTTCACATTCACATTCATATTCACATTCACACGGCATAGAGATACAGAGATACTGGGCAAGATACATTTGTATCTACACATGTAGGCGCTGATATAAACAATTCAATTAATTGTTGTAGACCGAAATTCTGTCAACATGGGTTGTTCGGGTTACGGTTATTTCGGTAGTTATTGATTTACAAGCGTGCACTATCGGAAGCTATCAGAGCGTTGTGCACTTGGGCAGCCGGTGGACTTATCGCAATGTGTTGTGATTTTTTGGAGTGTCGAAACGCCTAAGCAAATATGATTTAAGTTCTGTTTGCTCTGGCCGCTCGATTGGGTCTTAATTACTTCCGAAAACAATGACCAATAGCGATAAAGCTTTAACTAATTGATAATGCCTGGACAAGCGCTTAAATAAATGTTTCTCGCTCGGACATTAACGAAATCAAATAAAATAATTGCTGTGGATACATATGTGAGATGTGAGATGTGGCTACCTGGACCGGTTTGGGGCTATCATTCATAAACTTTTGACTGGCTGACACGCAAATTAGCTCTTGAGCCAACGCGCAGACAGCGCGTTTAGCGTTCGGAGAGCGCTGGAGCTGAAGAGCTGAAGAGCTGCAGACTTGGAGACTCTGAAGTGCGCAGATACAGAAACTGAAACAGACGTAGACCCAGTCACACTCACACGCGCACACCAAGCCATAGGGACAGAGCCCCTCGCTTGGGGCCGTTGATCATGGTGATGACTGTGTAAAAAAAAGCGCAGCTACAAACTGGCACACAACTTTAAATGCTTGAGATGTGTTGGCCGTTTGTGTTAATCCCATCAAGCTCAGCACATTATGAAGTAGCAACAACAACAGCTGCTGCTGCTTAGAAACTGGAGCTGCATGCGATGAGTACGAGTGCTCGTGTGCTCCAATGGAGTCTCCATCTCCATCTCCAGCTTCATCTCCAGCCCCATCTCCATCTCTACATCAACGGCACAAGTGACATAAGTGGCGCTTACATGACGATGCGTGCGCAGCCAACAAGCAGCAGCCAGCAGTGCTCCAGCTCTCTACACCTTCCACAGCGTCAGCTTCAGCTACGGCTATAGTAACAATATTCCAGCTCCAGCTGAGGCTCAGCTTTATCTCCATCGTTTTGTAAAAGTCATCACGGCCCGGTCTCAGACGCTGATAAGAACGTGTTAGCCATGGAGTTGTTAAAAGCAGCGCCGCAAGGTGCAGCTCTGCCTGTGTGGTCCACAACTCTGATAAGGAAATTTTGGAAGCTATAACGCCGCCTCTGCCTGTGACTTCAGTGGTGCTGTCTCCGTGGGCCATACATCCATCTGGCTTTGGGCTTGGCGGCTGTTGCGGGCGCTGGCTGGTTACGCGGCTCTCCTGGTTGGCCATACGCATAACGTGACGCGAGGCTGAGGCTGACGCTGACGCGCCAAGTGCCATTGAAAATGGCAAGTCATTGGCATTTCAACTGGACATGCGGCACCCTTGTTAGCCGCTGTCGGAGCCGTCGTAACATCCTTCGACGCATAACGGCAAGCGGCTCCTTGCCTGGCACTGGCACTGGCCGATGACGCAGCAAACAGCCGCAAAGCGTTAATTTAATAATGGCCAAAATAAAAAAAAGCAAGTTGACTCTTACAATAATTTGGTGCAATATGAAATTTGACAGTTGCTGCCTCATTTGGAGGTGTGTTTGCTGCTGTTCTTGTTGCTGTTGCTGTCTACTCGTAATTGTTACACTTGGCTGCACTAAAGTCAAAGCTACCAAGTCAATGACATTGAGCAAACAAATGTCCAATGTCCAATGTCCAACCAAAACATAAAAAAGTAAAACAAAATTCCAATCAATAAATTGCTACTATAATTCAAGAAAGTCTAACGGAAAGTGAATGAACCTTAGGAAAAGATTCAATAGCTTAATATTCATTTATAGGTAATGTAAGTCACACAGAAAATAACAACAACAAAATTAAATAATAATGATAAGTAGTTACAATTTTGCAGAATTTATTATAAATATTTGTTTTATGAATTTTCATTTAGAAATACAAATATATCTTAAAGTCAAATAAACTCATTAAGCACACCATTCGCATTTAAGAGAAAGCACAACAATTTGTTGACCTGCCATTAAATAAATAAATAGTCTTTTAATTTTAAATATTTCGTAATCAATTTACTATTTAAAATATGTTTGATATGATATGACTATAAAAATACAATAAATATTTGAAAAAAATATATTTGAAATAAAATTAATTAGTAAATAAATGTTTAATCGAAAGAAAATGTTTTCGCAGTCATTCTCTGCAACCTTTGTGCGTGCCTAAAATTATAACATCTTAATTGTATATTGAACTCACTTCGTGTTCGATGTAGGCCAATAGTAAGCAATAACTAACTGCAGTTAGGGAGGAAAATGTCTTAATGCTGTGTGCAAACGTGATAACAAAGTTAAGTCGCCCCGTTTGCAAGGCCTTGGCAGAGGCAGCATCGCATATAGCTATGGGCATTTATTGGTAGCCGCATTAATTTGCTAGACAAACAAAATTTCCCAGGCTGTGTCCAGCACTTCATAAATAGTTTGCACTGGGCAGCTACTGCAGCATCAGCTTCAGCAACAGCAAGAGCATTCAGCATCAGCATCAAGCGGCACTTGGAATGCGGTGTGAAGTTCTTGTGATTCACTCGCGCTGGCTGCGGTACGAAATCAAAGAGAACCAACTGGTCTGGCCTGGCCTGGTGGCCGAGCGGCCAAAAGCATCATAAAATCTTTGTATCTTGTATCTTATATCTTGTATCTGGCAGTGGAGTTCATTGATTTCTGTCTGGGCAACTCAATCAAAAACCTGAGGAAACGCGCACGGCGGTGGCACTCTATTAGCACCTCTAAAGCACAATTTACAACAAACATTTACAACTGTCAATTGGCAACAAAGCAACGGCAAAGCAACAGCCAAGAATTAAGGATACAGGTCACACAAAGACACCGCCGACGCCGACGCCGATGCCGATGCCAACGTCGACGTCGACTTCGACGTTGACGCTGTCGATTTTTAGGAAGCTGATGAATTGCATGCAATTTGTTAGCATTAAACAACAAACTAATTTTCAACTGGTTTGCCACCGATGAGAATCCATAGATACGTACTTATATCAAAAACAATATGAGTATATAGGATGTGTGTGAGAGTGTGTCTGGTGTGTGTGTGTGTGTCTGTGTGTATGTGCTGCAGTTTGAAGACGAAATTAATAAAAATTTCACTTGAATTGACAAAGTGGCCGAACGCCGTGACGTTCAACTGACGACAAGTGGCACTTGACAAGCTGCCGAACTTGAATATTTTTTATTATATTTTACAATACAATATTCCATTGTTATATAGAAGCTGAATTCTCTGGCTGATGTTACCTGACGCTGTCCGCCTTTTAGTCTCGCAGTCAGTCGTTCAGTCGGCTAACCTCGTCACAGCTGGCGATTAATCTTGACATTGAGACGCAAACAGACGCAACAACAATGCCTGACTGAAACACTGTGTAGCATACAGATCTGTTTGCATGCCATTATTGCGATATATAATATATATGTTTAATTGTTGACAATCAATATTTTCGTCTCATATTGATGGGTAATGAGAGCATTTAGAGACGTTCCCACCACTTGGCCCGGCAAGTGCATGTGAGATCATTATCAGGCGAGCTCACGTGCACCGCACGCGGCCACTACAAGTGCCAGGACATGCTCTCCCAGGCGAGTCCTTCAGCGACAAGTGCAGCTCATCATCATCATCAACGTTGTGAACCGCAACTACTTTAATTACACATTTAGCTTACAGGCACACTCCAGTAAACTACACTATGCAACAAAAAAAGTGGAAGGAAATGCAAGCTGAAACAACAAATCCACATTTACATATCTACTCAGAATTTTGTTTAATTAGTAATTTGAGAATTAATAATTTTCGATATTTTAGAATAAGCTCCAAAAAGTATGCTGTGCCAAATATTGCTTCCAAATACGAAGGTAAATAATTATAAGACGAGTTAGATATCTGTTAAATTATATTTAATAATTCAAAACCAATCAATTTTCTTGTATTTAAGTCCAAGATCTGGTTGGCTAGTGTATTTTCAGATTAATAACTGTAGCAAGCCGGCGGCATAGCTTAAATGGGCTTGCAGCAGGTCGGGGGTCGTTCCGCAATTGTAATGCAAAGCGTGCTTTTCAGTTTGAGTATGTGTGGGAGTGCCTGTGTGCGTGCGTGTGTGTTGACGTGTGGGTGTGTGAGCGCCGCGGGCGTATTGCAAAATTCAGTTTCAGTGCACGGCGATGATGACGACTCTCGAGTGCCGACCCGCAGGGCTATTGACAGAAATCAAAACGGACCAGCTCAGCGGCTCGGCGGCTCGGTGGTTCGGTGGCTCAGCAACAGCCGACCAAATGGCAAGCGCCTTTTTTCCGGCTGTCGACTGACGGTTGTCGGTTGTCGGTTGTCGGTTGCCGGTTGCCGGCTTATCACGGCATCAAAACAAATTCGTTTGAAATTAATGCGCAGATTTGCTTTCATTAGTTGGCTTGCCGGGCGCAAATGTAACTGTAAACAAACACAATGGCAATAGCAGAGAAAGCACCAGCATTCGCATCCACGACACGCTCTGAGCTGAGGCTAATCCCAAAGCAAAACTTTTGCCACTCAGAAGGGCTGCTCCTGCTGCTCTTGCCGAAAGCCCAACGTTCAGCAGCTCACGCAGTTGCCGCACCCGCCACGTGGCCCACAATCGTTCCTCCACCCCCTTTCCGCTCTGCCCAATGCTGTCGGATGTAGTTTGAATCGCTTTTTGGGCAGTGTCATCGCTTTGCATATGAAATACTCGTGTTCGCCTGTCGGCTGCGTGTTCCTAATGTGACAGTTTAATTGCAGGTGAGACGCGTCCGGCGCGTGGCCCTATCTCTGGGAGCGTCGATGATGCAATTAGACAGGCAACGACTTTTCCATTGTCCTGCAATGACTTCTCAGCTGGGTGTGCGGGCACTGCCAATGCCACTGCCCAAGTATTCATGTTGGGTGTGCAGTGTGGCTTACAAAGCTGTTTCGTGGATGAATCGAGGTGGTTATTGGGCTATAATGAGTTTTCAGTAGTTTAAAGCACTCTTTGTCACAGTCGTAAGCTGAACTTTAATTGCAATTTTTGGCTTTAAATATAACATCATTCTTACACTCGTTCACAAAGTGAAAAGAGTAATTGGGTTTGTGCAATGTCCGTCTTGTTGTCCGTATGAACACGAAGTGTTAAGGAGGCTGGAAAATCGATAACATGACGATCGCAAATCGATTAAAGGCGAATATTTCAATATTAAAGCTAGAGTCACCAAATTTGATATGTAGAGTGCTGGTGACCCCCCCTCAAAGATAGCAACCTTGATATCCCGGCCATGCCACTATAAGGTCCTCCAGTGCCCCGCCTTTAGGAATTGGATATGGCTACAACTTACACAGTTTTTAAACTAAAGGCTCCATATTTGGAATATGTACCACAGGAGAGCTCCCGCAAACATTACAGAATTTCCCGGCCTTGCCACGTACATGATAGAGGATAACCCATGAAAAAAGTGCCATCAAACATGAAAAACGGGTCAGGTTTGATAAAGTTATGGACGTTTGAAATATGCGAGCTATAGACCCGTAAAAATTTTTGTACATTTCTGCGTAAATTTTTTTCAAAAAATTTGAACCCTTCGGAATCGGTTCAAATATTGTTTTTATACTCGTTCACGAAGCGAAACTAGTATATTGGTTTTGTGCAATGTCCGTCATGCTGTCCGTCCGTCTGTCCGTCTGACCGTCTGTCCGCATGAACGTTCTTACTTGTTTATACTAATTGTGACAACCACAAGCGATTACAAATGTAAATTTGAGTTTTTAAATTTTGAAAAAACAAATTTTTTTGGAGATGAGTGACTACAGCGTAATGGGAACGAGTATTACGCAGTCAGCTATATCCGACTGCAACCTTATTACCTGTTTAACATTATAAATAGGTTACTTACAATGGGAATTCGTATTGACTTTTGGCTACGAGCTTCATTTTTTACAAGCCTACTGCAAATAAATATACTGTTTGTTGAAAATAAAGAAAATCAAGATGTTTAAAATTGTAAAATTTTTTTAAATTTTATTCTCGTTGCATATAGTAATATATTATGTCATTCATTGTGTAACGAATACAAGAAGACATTCCAGATTCCATATATCCATCTATATATAACTGTATTATATAAGAGGAGCAATTGTTTTTTAAGACTTGGCAATTATATTCATTATATTATATTATATATTATAATATATTATATTATATTCTATTCTATTCTATAATGAATGAACGAATGACGACTGAGCAATAAGGCGTAATGCAATTGTGAGATAAGAATGACAGATATTTACCATGACACCGATAGATCCAATGAAAGCTTTTTCATATAAAATGCTAATGGGATAAAAGTAATATGTTATCAATACATTTTAGTAAGGACATTCAAATATATAACATTTGTTAATTTTTAGCCCACCATTTCTATTACTGCTGTGATTCAATCTGTGCATCTCATTGAGCAAATGACATATGCCTACAAATGGATTACATTAAATTTTACTAAAATAGTTTAATAACGACATAGCTAGTTTATTAATTTCCCGATCTCTCACAAGTAAATATGTATACCTGGCTACAGGGAATAAGTCAGGTTTCCTATTATCGTTGAAGACTTTTGCAAAACTCAGCTAAAAGAGTCTAACGCTTAGACTAAAACCAGTACGCCCAGTGGGCTCTAAACTAGATCAAAGGCGCTTGCTCGATGTCAGAGTATGTTGCTCTCACAAAACTCTTTATTTTAACCCACCCACGAAACAAAGCAAAAAAAACTTTCTCACATTACATCACGGACCAGCGACGAGGACGGGAACGAGGACGAGGACGAGGACGAGGACGTGAACTGAATCGGTATAAATGGACATCGTTTAATATTGATGGGCATTGTTAGAGCGCTTTATGATGAGAAAGCGACGCTGGAGTTTTGCCACTGCTGCTGTTGTGTTTCAAGTGAATATTTAATTAAATTGTTTTCTAATAACCACGCGCAACTTTGTTGAACTGCACGCGCCAGGACACGCGTCAATCGAGCCGACCAGCCAGGACACACCTTGTTGTGCCAACAACATTAGCAAGGGCGGTGCGCTCCGCTTTCGATGGCCCAAAAAGTCTGAGCAACCCCTTTCCTGCGGCGGCGGCAACGCGGGCAGCTCGGTCTGCGGCCGGCCTGAATATCCTGGCTGTCCTGGCTGTGCTAGCTGTCCTTTCATGTGCTTCTAATTTTCCAAATTACGCACCATCAATCATCGCAAGTTGCGACACGAGCTTGACGAACGTCGATTGCGATTGCGATGGCGCTGTGTTGTCGTTGCTGTTGTTGTTGGCGTTGTCAATGATGATGATGATGATGTCGTTGCAAACTATAACCACCCAACCACCCGACCACCCATCGAATGACCCGCCTTTCAACAGCCAATCCCTGGGCGCTGGCACTTGAATCAAGCGACGCTGCGGCAGCCGCAAGAAAAAATTAAATTAAACTTCAAGTGGCCGCAATGTTGCGTGCGTGCAACATCAGCTGCGGCGGCAGCGGCAGGTCCTGGCTCCTGGCAGGATGTGGCCTCATGCAGCTGAGTTGATGGCTGTGGGAATCTTTTGTTGTTTTTGCTTTTGCCATAATGCTTATTGTTGTCGTTGTTGTTCTTCATCTTGTTGTTCCTGTGGTCCAGCGCAATTAACGCTAATTGCGCTTAAGCGTAAGCCGGACTTTTGACTTTTCAACGTGTTTTTCGGCTTGTGTGCAGGATTTCCCAATTTTCCATTTTCTCGAGCCGAGGCCTGGACTAAGGCTGTGTTTTTGTTTTGGCTTGACTCTTTGGCAAAACATTTGTCTTCCAATGGCTTGACAACCAAAGCTGACTAGCAAAATATGATTTTTTTTTGTGATGCCGGAAGTGAACGGATATATGAGATCCTTTACCTAATAATACATATGCAGGACCACAAATATTAGATTAACTTCGTCCTCTCTCTAATAACTTATGATTTCTGTTTGAGTGTACTATAATAAATAAATAAATCTTGAGAATGGTATGTGTATGTATTTATGCTTATTTCAATATTAAAATAAGTGAATTTATAAAGTTTGTTAATTCTCTCCAATTTAATTGATGAAATAAATCGAGCAAACTACAAAATAAAATAAAAAATTCCAAACCTCTCCAAAATGATGTCGGGAAAAGCCAAATTAAATCAGCTTCCAGTAAAGCCTGAACTATATATATAGCAATATATATATATATATATATATATATATATATATATATATATATATATATATATATATATATATATATATATATATATATATATATATATATATATATATATATATATATATATATATATATATATATACAAATATATTTAATTATATGGATAAGAGAGGCACTTACTAACTCCAAAAGCGGAATCAGAGAAACCTGCAGTCTCGATAACAATGGAAGATTATTAAAAAGTCAAATTTTTGTGCAGAAAAATTAAAACAAGAGTTCTAGGACAAGTAGGGTACAAGTCAGTACAATTTGTAACTAAAAAGACTTAGATATATTTCGAAATAAACGCTTCTCATATTAGACAATTTTAGATCGATATACTAACTAACAATAAACTACAAACTTTTCCCGACTGATGGGTATATATTTGAAATCAAAGCATAAAGTATAAATAAAATACGATGAGTGTTCGTTGCTTTTGTAATTAGGTTTGCACTTCAACTAATGAAAGAGCTTAAATAAGGATGGGTAAGGACAGGACTTGAGGCTTAACAATGCAGTGCAATTAAGAGCTCAATCAAAGTGACTGCGGCTGCCTCTCCCAAATTACATTTATGGAATTATTATTGATGTTAGGCATTGACCACCAATCAACCCAGCCCAGGCCGGCTCCAATTCCAATACTAAAACCGAAGGCAGCACCCCAAACCAATGGCATTTCCAATTTGGTTGAGTAGCTGCTATTGCCGCTTGGACATTCGGCTGACCAGTTTGATTGAAACGCATACACAAAATGCTGGCAGGCAGCCATTATATTTAAGCTGCCTCCGATCTGTGCTTATATAAGTATGCACGAGTATACGGGGTGCATAGCCCATGCCAGATATCCCATACCGATTCCCACATACTTTATATGTATTATGTACATAGTTGATTTGCTTGCAGCTCGCTCAGTTTTTGGACTTTACATACAGACGCACACGCACACACACACACACACACACACTCGCACACTCGCACACATTTAGAGCGTTTCATATGCACGAGCCAGAACGCTTCTGATTTCATTCATGTGCCGAACTATGCGCCTCTCCCGAATCATCATCATTGATTTGCAATGCCCGAAATGTGTCTGTCTAATGATGAGGTTTGTTGCTGTTGTGCTGTGCCTATCTGCCAAACATTCGCCCATATTTCTGTGTATGTATGCGTGAGTATGTGTGTGCGTGAATGTGTGTGTGTTTGCCATCGTTTTTGGAAATATTATATGCTCATACCTCCGTTTTCGAGTAAATTGTGTAAATATTTGCGCTCGTAAGTGGATTGGAGATGGATGAGTTTATCAACAGCGTAGTCGACAACGCAGCAATCGTATCTCCATCCCCGTTCCCGTCACCGTTCCTATCCCTGTCCCCACCCCTATCCCCTATCCCCTCATCCCCATCCCCATCCCCATCACATTCACATGCGTAGCTAGCTGACTGATTGCCTTTGCCAGCCGCTTAATGTCCGAGTTTGGCTCGCAGCTTGTTGCCAATTGCTGCAATGAAGCCCTTGATAACTGCATTGGCTAGCCTAATCTCTATCTGCCAGCTTGGAGATACTAGGTCTAGTATTTCAGAAAATCCACCTATCCGCTGGATTGTTTCTATCTACCGATGAGCACAACTACAACTAAAATTAGTTGGCTTACATTTCATGCAAATCTTACACAAATTGTTCAATCAACAAGAAACATAAACATTAATTACGTATTTCTTTAGGCTGCAAACTTTTGTTTCCTTTAATTCTTACATACGGATACTGTTACATACATTTGCAATTGTTAACCAATAAGAGCGCCTCTCACTGAAAACAATTATTTTATTACTATTATTAACGGGTTTAAATATGTTTACACAACTTTTCCACACTTCAAAAGAATGTCTACAATAGGGGTTTCAAATTAGTGTTTCCATGAAACCAGTATTTGTATAAATAATCTGGCTCTTCTTGAGATAGCAAAGACACACACACCAGCAACACAAATTACGGGCACTGAGTTTGGTTTTAAACCCACAGCTTTTGTCACTGTTCTCATGTGCCGTTTGGAGAGAAATTAAGTGGGAACAATTCACACAGCAAAGCAACAATGGCTCTCAAACTACTTATATACGTTATAAGGCAAAAATAATCAAACTGTGAAGCACTCAAACTGTAAGCGAAGTCTTCAACAACTTAATTACATAACAGTCATAACAAAACTGTGTTTTTACAGACTATTTCAAAATGTATATTTTCAATGTGTCCCAAACCTGCTTAGCATGATAAAATGCTTTCTAATTTAAATTATATATTTTTCTACAATTTGTAAAATTTTCTGAATTACATAAAATGTATACTAAATGAAAAGAACTTCAACTAACAAAGGCTGTTGGGAAAACGTCGACCACTCGGAAAACCTGTTGCAATGACTGTTTACCCCGAGCCAATTCCCTCGAGATAGCTCCATTTAAAATTATAATAATAGATCAGTGTTTCATATTAAAAACGTTTACTGCATGAATGCGAGTATTACATATTAAGAACTAAGTATAATAAAGTTCATATGCAAAATACGTAGTTACACAAGTTTAATTAAACTATCTAAAAGCTATCACAGGCAGAACAGTAATTACGCACTAGAGAACTTAGCTACAACTTTATATATATATATATAGAGAGACAGAGAGATATATTGATATATACGCTACATAGGGATACATGACGACAGCAGCTCCATCTGCGCCACCCTCTTGCACAACTTGCGTTTAGGAACTTTAAAGTAGCCTATTGCTAATATCGCCCTATCGACTTGGATGATTGAGTGGCATGTTGAGCTCCCACAGTTTCATGTTGTTGTCAAGCACTTCGTGGAACCAGCTCTCCTTTTGGGGCTGATCCCTGAACACCACGTTGAGTGCCTTCAGGTCCAGCTGCAAGATCGCATCGTTGCCCAGCAGACTGTCCAGCGACCTCAGCAGCGTGCTGTTCCCGTGCAACTTGAGCAGGGTCACATACTTGACCACGTAGTACTCGTATTGCAGCTTGCGGCGGGCCCAGCGCTCTACGGTGGCATTGGCGCTGGCCGAGCGTATCTGGCCCAGATGCTCGGCGAACCACGGCGCAAAGTAGTTGTACAGGTCGAGCTTGGAGAGGCCGTTGAGGCCCTTGCTCTTGATGCGATCCTTGATCATTTTGTAGTTCTTGCGACTGTAGACGAACACCTGGTAGAGGGAGTTCCCAGTCGTGTAGGAGTTAATGTAGTGCGTGCCAATGGATTCCATAAAGCGCACGGCCGATGTCAAATTGCCGACCTCCAGTTGTTGGACACGCGCCCGCACTTCCGCCTCCAACGGCTGGTTAATCGGGATCTCAGAATGCAGTTTTCCGGTTTCCCGGAAGCGCACCACGCGCACCAGGACATACGAGTAGTCGCCCTGTATGAAGGAGGTGTTGATGCCCAGCTTCTTAGCCGCGTTATCCGCAAACCAGCCACCGGTGAAGGCCTCCCACGGTTTGTCCAAACGGTCGATGGTAAAGTCCCGGAAATACGCCTGAAACAGTTGGCGGCGATTCTCGCAGAACTCCATGTGGAAATCGCCGTGGAAAATGCCGGGCGTATTATCCTCATGGCTCTCCGACAGCTGACTCATGTTCTAGAAGGACAAATATAACAATAACGTATTAAATATATATTTTTTACTGTGCATTTCCTAGAACTCTAAAAATAAAAGGTAAACAAAATTGAAAATAAATAAATGCAAATCTATCTACGACACCGGAAATGTTAATAAATTCTTATTAAATTGCTAATAAATGCTTTGAGATACATTTATGCGACTGATTGTCTTTTGAAATAAATGTTTGACAATTTTCTGGGAAGGAAATTAATAAATGGGCAACATAATGTTAGCTTGCGCAACTTATAAAATACGGAAATCGGCTTAATGTTCAAACTAGTTTAAGCTCTTTCTATGGCAGAAGGAGCGGACTATTGCAAAAACGAGATATTTTATTGAAAATAAATGTGGTTATTTCTTTGAGAGTGGGAACGTGAATCTTGAAAACAGCGTAAAAACATACCTTATATACGTTTCGCGTTGGCTCCTTGAATATCCAGCGCTCGTTTTCGGCACTATCATTGTAGGGTATCACGCGCATCGATATGCCCAGATAGCCGTACCTCAGAAATATGTTAATGGCTTTGCCAATGCGCAACTGGGACTCGCGACTGCCACTGACCCCCAGCACCAGGAGCGCCAGTGTCAACAGCCACAGCCAGAAGAGGCCCTGCCGCGGGCTCGGGCGCGGGCTCATCGCTCAGCTGTTGTTGGTCGGCATGCAACGGGGGCTGCAAAGGGTGGGGGGAGGTGATTGTAAGCGGTTTTCTTGGGCAACTCGACAGCGCGCCAGCAACAACTGCAGCAGCTACCTTACGTATACTAACTTGTATAGTCGTTTATATTTATTATTTGTTTTTCTACTAAAATACATGTGAGCTGGCGATAATTTATGCGCAATGACTGCCATTGCGCGCTTTGCCCGGGCCGGGCCGGGCCGGGCCGGGCTGGGGCGGGGTTGGGGGGACCTTTGAGGTTCGAGCTCTAATTGACCGTGAACCGGTAGCAGCGTTGAACTTGAACCACGGCAAGGTGAGGCCCGCAGCGAGATGAGCTACTTAAGTGGCTGCAATTAGCCACGATGCCAACAGGCGGGCAAACACTCTGCGTATACCCAAAGACGTAGAGACAGCTGAATTGGATCAGCCAGCGATCGTGTTTGTGGTCGTGTCGTTGTCTCGCACATGCAAATTATTTCCTCAAGATGCTTTTTTGTATGCCTCGCAATAATTTTATAACAGTTTGGCGCGCCACTTTAAACCGGTTGGCCGTTTGCCGATCTCTTGGCTGGGACGAGGAAGGCACAGTAGCAGCAACAACAAGCATCTGGCACAACTAAGCCGAAACGAAACGAAACGAAACGACAACTGCTAACCACATTGCAACTTGTTGCGCAAACTCGTCAAAGACTGCTTAGAATTGCCGTCGTTATCAATAGCAGCAGCAGCAGCAGCAACAACAACAACTACAGCTGCAGCAGACGTGTTGAACCGGTCAAAATAAAAAGGTTAGCCATAACACTGGGTGTCGGGTGTTAGCCATGTCTATATGAGTCACACCTGCCGCCGCCGCCGCTGCCTCTGCTTCTGCCACTTACAATGTTGTTGGCATCGGGCGAGCGCTGAAGCGAAAACATATGCCAAACGGCAAACGCCGCCGTGATGATGACGGTCACAATTCGAGCTTTGGCAGCGAACCATAAAATGTAGGCGACAACAAAGTCGACCAAGTTGAAGCGCTGCGGCAGCTACCACGAACATGACAATGCTCTAACCTCAGCACAGCAGCATGAGCATGCAAACTGTGAAAGGCAAGCCGAATATTGATCACTTGAATCAATCAGTTCACACATCAGTTAAGCAAACAAGTTCAAAATTCGCTATGAATACATATATGAACTCATACACATATTAGTATTGAGCATTATTAACGAAGTACTGAATGATCATCTCCGATCATCTCCGATCATCGTACACTGGTAATGATATTGCCTAGACACAGCTTTAATTACTCCAACTACTGAAAATAAACTAAAATGTTCTATTTAATTATATTTAATCGTATTGTCATTGTGGACGCTTGTGATTTTGATCCATTAGAACTGCCTGAGCTGATGCCAATGGAATTTTATTTTTTTTTTTTTGTTTATGTATTATTTCAACGAATTACAATTTAACAACACTAAAAACTAAAAAAGAACAATCTGAATTATACTAAATGCCACTAATGCTGACCCCTAGTCCGGCATGCACTATACTCAATTCTCGCTATTTTTGATCATGTATTATACAAAATTCTACGAATTTAATAAATAGCCTCAGTGCTCACGGAGGAGAACATGAGCTGGATTTAAAGAGGACTAATTTTTTGATAAATAAATATAATATGCACAAATTTATTTATCTGACTACCCCTAGTGCTGGCCCAAGCTGACAATACTGTGCTGCTCTATTGATTTCTGACGCTCTTTGGCAATTGTCAACGGCTTAAAAGTCATCACTCAGACAATGTGAATTCGCAGCATACATTTGTATTTATGATATAATGATGGTTTGGGTATGCTATGGTAGGCATACAATAGCCGCATACGCATAACCTTGTGCAAAATGACCAAAAGCCCAAGTCGAAACCGACACCGACACCGAAACCGAAAGCCAAGAGGCACGGACATCCGCGAGACGAAGACGAAGAGGGAGTAGGAGACGCAGCCGGGCAAATGAATCAAAAATTCAATGCGCGCGCGCTGTTGACGATTGCGTCCGACTGTTCGACTGCTCTGCCTGACAAGGCGGCTAACCAGATCGGCGCGACGAAGTCATCAGGCAGCGAGTCAGTCGGCCAGTCAATTGGAGATTCTTTATGCGCACCGTTTATGCGCTCTTTTGTGGCCAGCTCTGGGGACGCGGTCGCACGAAGGGCACACATAAGGTCTGCAGTTTATGGTTTTATATGTGTGTATAAAGACGTACACAAATCTACGCATTGTGAGTTTCCTTGAGCAGTGTTTAACATAAGTTGAGCTCAGATCAGAAGGTTTTTTTGTTTCTGGGTATGTTGTTGTTGTTGTTGTTGTTGTTGTTGTTTTTGGCTTGGTGTTTTTGATTGCACACGAGAACTCACGAAGCAGCATTAGACCCCAGAGGCAAGAGGCAGCCAAGGCACCTACACATACACACGCACGTGCACACAGATGATGTACATGTATTTCGATAAGCTTTGGCACGCACTCAGCAGGCAGAGAGACTTAGATTTCAACTTAGACTTTTGTATGTGGATTCAAACACTCGGAGGCAACTGCAAACCGATTGGCCGGCCGACGGCGACTTGTTCGCCACTGGTTTGCCTTATCGCACGGCTAACTGACACCAGGGGCCAGTGCACAAGGCGCGTTTGGCATCATTAAGCGCTCGCGTATGTACAATTCTGTAAATAAGCACATCTGATGTTAAAGGTCAGCGATCATAATTCTGAAGGCGACGCAGCCGATAATAAGCCAACGCTCGGCTAAAAGGCGCCGCCGCTGACCTTTCCGCAATTTGATAAGCCAGTTGGCCCTTATAGACAAATTTTAATTAATTTTAGATTGGGTATATCTGATAGTTGTTGCCGTTACATTCGCGCGCACTGTTTTTAGATTTCAGCAATAGCACACAGAAATTCCGGCTGCCTACACACACACACACACACACACACACACACACATCAGAAGCACACATACACTCGGACAGCAGGCACACTCACACATACACACACGTGCCTTCCAATTGCAATTAAAAAGCCGGAATCTGACGTCGTCGTCGCCACCGCCGATTCTCTAAGCACTTACGAGTACACCTCGAAAACGGGCCGTCTCAACGGACACAACTTCAACCGCGCAGACTCGAAGCAAAACTGAAACTGGCTGCCGGCGTGTTCAGCCAGCCACCAGCTACCAGCTACCAAAACTCGATCGCTTGAGAGAATAAGCTGAGCGGCGACGCTCCAGCGCACAGTGACCTAGAATCGTTTGCCATCGACGGATTTTATGTAAATTTACATCTGCAAAGAACAATATACAAGTACTCTCTAAAGCGTGAGTCTGCTATGTTTACATAAAAAGGAATTTAAAAGACTAAAGTAAAATAAACGCAAATACCAATCAAATATATACAATTCAACTTCAATATTAATTGACATTTTTGAATTATTCCACAATCAATTGGTTAATGTCATTGTTCTTAAATACACAAACAATCATTGCACTATACATATACTATAATACTATGATACTTTTAATTAAAAACTCTTTTTATTGTGATATAACGTTTACAAATACAATAAAAAAAATAAAAAAATATATATATATATACTATTTTGATATAAATAAAGGGAAATTAAATAAAAATTAACAAATTTTATTATATTATAAAATAAGAAACAATTGCTGAACAATTATCGGTTTTTTTTTTGCCAGTCTAGGAACTGATATCATTGTTTTATGCAAAAATTTTAATAAAAAATTTAACTTATCTGCCCACTGTGCTGCAACTGCAGTTCAATGACTGGCGGGCAGATGTTCTGGTCGCCTGCCTGTCCCTGTCACGCCCTCCACACACAGTGGGGCGCAACAACGGTAATAGCACATGACACAAATGTCTAAATGTCTTTGTTGTCTATGTGGTGTATGTGTGTGTGCCAGCTCCCCCATAGCTTTTCCGCTTATTAATATTTCCCAGCACGTCTGTCGCTTCCACATTGGCATACTAAAATGCCCGAGACCTGGGAACTGCGAACTGGGACCTGGGCCGTGACCAGGGTGTCAGGGGACCAGCAAATAGTCGGACATCAAATTGAATTCATTGCAGTTCAACTAACTTTAACTACAACTTGCGCAATATTTCGACAGAATTGTCGAGCAGCTGCTGAAATCAAAGACTTTTGAGAGCCTCGCTACCGGTTAACACACTCCACCTAAAATAATACAAAAAAAAAAAAAATATATACAAAATAAAAACAAAATACGAAACAAAAACGAAAGTATCAAATTCGCATTACCTTGAAAAATATGCACAGCAAATTTAGGTCAAATTTAGAGCTGTTTTGACAACGCTGACGTTATTTAAAGTTTTGTGTAATGTTTCAATTAGAAACTCCAAAAACGACCGGAACATGGTTGTCACGATCATCAGTGCATTTCGCAGAATGCCACTGGGTTACTTCTAAGAACGAACGGGGTGTTCTTTTTTGCTTTATTTGGCCGTTTCCGAAAAAATCAGTGTAAAAACAGGTTGAAATTCTGTCGGGCACACATAAATACATACATATTAAACGTATTTCTCTTTTGCTTTACGGTTACATACATGTATACGTGCATATACCTACCTTCATATGTATATTGTTAATATTTTTTAAGCTCAAAATTTTATTGAAAATTCGGTCTTGAGAGTTTATTTTGTTTTTGTTTTTATTAATTTTGAATTCGCATTCCTTTTTCGTTTCAATTTTTTATTTATTTTTAATCCCATGTTTAAACTATGTATATATAATGTCATTTTCATCATTTATTTCAAATGATATTTACTAACGTCTCAACTATTTGCACATATCGATCTTATTCCATTTATATTTTAATAACAATTCACTCAAATAGCTCAAATAGTGCCAATCTATTTATATTGACATTGGGGATCATAAGTATCAGTATCATCCTTATGAATACTTCATCATACATCATACATCATTATCCTTTCATTGCCATATATTTGTCAACTCAGGAAATTAGAGAAAAATTCTAATTCACTCGGGTTGTTTGTTTTGGTTTCATTTACCATTTCATCATTTCATCATTTATGTAATATCAACAATAAATTTTTACTTAAATTTAATGTGAAATTATTCTTAATATACCGCTACAATTTGCTCGCATTTGCTATGAAAAAAAAAAGGGAATAATGAAAAACGAAATTAAAACAAGTAATGATAATACTCTTCTAGCCGGAAGAGGCCCGCTTTTAACATCATACATTCATACGTATTACCCAATTATCGTAAAATATAAGATTTTGATTTGAGCATTGGTGTTGTGGCACACCCAGCCAACTGGGGGCTGCAAAATATACATACAATACATACACTTTCTAGGTATTTAGGTATAAGTACTACTTAGTTAATTTGGCCACTTGGCTGCGTTTGTCGTGGGTAGTAGGTAGTTTAGTTCTTGTTCTTGGGTAGGTTATTCTTCATCTTCACTTTTGGGAATACATCTATGATTTACAATGCCTGCTCTCTGCTCTCTGTTCTCTGATCTCTAATCTCCGATTTCGTCTGCCTGTCGTCAGCTTTAACGCTCAGAACGTAAAATTTATAGACAAGCATAGTGCATATAAAGTATATGCGTAAATTGTTCAACCATCTTGAAACCATAGAATTGTTCATGTAGTTCATGTGGGTAACTCCATATCAACTATTGTGTGGATTGGATGGAGGCTCGTGGTTCTCAAAATAAGCTCCGGCTCAAATGGGGAGGGAAGAAACGTGGGTTTAATTGCTGACTGCCGCCAAATGTGCTGCATGATTATACATTTTTAAATGTTATCATTTTTTTTTTCAATTATTCTTGATTTAATTCTAGTTGTTAGAATTAAAGTGTTCGCAATTTGCTTGCCCAATATGTTGTTCTATTTGTGTTGGCGCTGTTATGTTGGCCTAAAGTAAGAGTATTCCACGTAGCTTAGGAATCCAACTGCAGGTTATCCTAAAACGCTTGGCATTCAATTTACTTATGCCCATTTGTAAGTGGCATATAAGACTTTGTGATTCTTCCAATTGTATGCAATCTTCGGCTAACGTATCAACTCTGCGTTGATTCATAAAGTTTGGTAAACTTACAAAATAGCTTGACATTGCAGATGAAATTCAGCTCTAACAGCATATTCACGAGTCATGGTATATCTCTTTTGTTTTAGATTATAGAACATTTTGAAAAAAGATCATTCATTTATTTGAATAATAAAAAAAGAGCGTATTTTCCACTCTATAAAATCAGGTGCATTTAGCAAACCTGTAAAAACTGATGAGCTCTTTTCCTGCTGCCGTCATTTGTTTTTCATAGTTTCTACATGATTTCTTGTATACATAATACATAATACATAGCATTAAAAACTTAAAGCTGCGACGCTATTGGGTGGTTCTTTTTTTTGTTGTTGATTCATTTTTTGTTGTTGTTTGGAATGTGGGCTCATTTATTTGGTTCTCTAGATTTAGCTGTATGTTGCTTGCTTATTGGCTGTGGGTTAAAAGGAAGCGCTCGCTATATTAATCTTATTCAACTTGTCTGATTTTCAATGTATCCAACCTGAGTTTGAGTTGCTCAAAAATATATGTGTATACTTTTTTATATATACGTGTTTGTGTCTATGTGTACGGTGCGTTGACCTGCACATTTTTTTTTACTAAATAGTGGTTCAAAAGGTATTGCATTTTACCATTTGTTGTCGTTTTTTTTTTTTTACTTTATTGCTGTTGTTAGTATGTGTGTGTGTGTGTGTTCTTTTTGTGCTCACTCTATGTTTTAATTTGCCTTTCTTTAATTAAGTGTCGTTTATAATGATAACGCTGTGGCAAATAAATTACGCTTATATTGTTTGATTGCATTTTCTTTTAAATTCTTAATTAAATTAATTCAACTTCAACAATTTTATTCGCAAATGCTTTTGCATTTTTGCAATTTTGCAGTTTTGCTTTGTGTATGTAAGTGTAATCATTTTCATTATGTATTTTTCTTTATTGCATTTAAGACCGTGCACATTTTGAGTTATATTTGTTAAATGTTCATATTTTTATTAGTTTTTTTTTGTTTTTTTGTTTTTAATGTGTATTTAATTGTTTTTAATTTGTTTGAAACACTTGAAATTGCTCACATCATACTTTACTTTATACTCTTGTTGTTGCTGTTGCTCGTTATGACTTTTTGTTTTCTTCTATGTTAGTTTAATTTAATTACGTAGTTTGCTAAAATTAACTAACTCGTTTGACGCTCGCTTTTCAAAAGACTTTTCTTATGTTGCAAATAAAGTTGTAAACATTTTACATTTTGCATTTTGTATTTTGTTGCTGGAGTGCTTTTGTTGTTGTTCAAGTTAACTTAACCACTAACAAGTGCAGGAATTACATAAGCGTTTAATGCTGTCTGGCAAAAGAATACTAAACGAAATAATAGTTAAAACAATAACACAAACAATGAACAAGCCGCACGAGGCAGCTCGTTGGAATGGCAAATTCAAATATAATATTTAACTTAGACTAAAAACATCAGTTGTAAACAATAAAACAAAAAATTAAATGTAAATTAGCTTTTTAAAATTCACAATTTGTCTTTGCGTTGCGACTGCAGTTCCCATAATACCCATTCTATATATATATATGTTTATCTGTGTGTGTGTATGTAAATACTAGGCGCCAGGCGCCTGCCAATTTCACATTGTGTGTGTTTCTTGTAGATGTGTGTGTATTTGTCGTGTTGTATTTGTGCCTTGTTAATACTTTAATGGTGTTCGCGTTTGTGAGTGTGTGTGTGTGTGTGTGTGTACTCAGTATAGCGCCACATTAGACGCCTGTGTGTATGCATCCCACTCGCAATCGCAGCCATCGAGACAGTCGGGGCATTCCAGCTCACTGTCTTGTCAGTATAGCCAGGATACTGGCACCCATTGGGGTGTGGTGTGCACGCGCTCAATGGCCGACTCTAGCGTGGCAATCGTCTCGCTTATATCGTTGTTCACAATGGTCAAGTCAAAGAAATGTCCATATAGTTGACGCAGCATATCCGATTCCTTGGCCAGACGTTCCAAGCTGCCATCGTACTGCAATTAAAAACAAACAAATGTTCATTTCAACACTTTAATTGCTTAATTTAGTTTGCGTTAGCCTTACATCTGCTATGTTCTGCAATGAAGGCGCCGCTATAAACACCACATAAGGCGTGAATTCAGCAGTGCGCAATATTTTCAGTGCCTGCGGCTCCACATCCAGTATGGCCATTTTGCCCTCGGTATGTATGCGTCGAATGGTGTCCAGCTTGGTGCCATACATAGCGTCCTCATGCGTTCCTATTTTTTTATGTTGCAGGTCATATGTCGCAAATTGTGTTAAATACTGTTGTATACGCACCATACTCCAAATACTCGTTGGCACCAATATCTGCCATCATTTCGTCATGCGATACAAAGTAATAGCTGCGTCCGTTCTCCTCCTCGGGCTTAGCAGGTCTCGTTGTATCTGTTAAAACAGAAATTAAATAGCTTATTAACTATAATTTATGCATTGAGTTATCGAGTTGTACTTACGTGGTATGGGATAGGCGTATTTATCGGGATACTTTGATATTAAAGTATTCTTTATATGCCGCCTGCCCACGCCATGTGCGCCTAATAGCACCAATGTCTTTCGCTGAAAGTTCGGATCACCCACTACAAGGAAGAGATTTCATTTATATATATCCAAAATTATAATAAGTTTTATTTTGCATTACCTGGCACTTTGACAACCTCTTCGTATGTGACCACATCGAGCGTATCGAATATGGCATTATGTTTGGCCAAATATTTGTCCCGACATTGCTTTTTCTTGCGCCCGAATATGGAGCAGTTTACTGTGGGTTATAGAGATTGATATATTTTAAATTGCTGTTTTTTATCGCAAAAGCTAAGCTTAAATAAAGTTCAAAACAAGTTTAAAACATGCACAGCATGCTGTAAATATTAAGTAAATGCAAACGAACTTCACATAGCAAGTCAATTATTTCTTAATGTGATTCAAATCCTTACGTTGAACAATTATAGAAGGTATCCTTCGATAACACAAAACCAATAAGTTTTAAGCACTTATGTACCTTATTTATTTTTATTTTGTTTTTTTAAATTCGCATGCCAGTTTTTAAGATGATTTTAAAAGCGAATGATGATGGAACTATTTATGATGTGTTATGTTTTAAGAGATATAGCTGTAGGCATTTGGCTTCAATGACAATTTTTGTGATATAAAAGCGCGTCTATATATAAATGCATAGATAATGTTTGTATATTGTCAATACTGCATTTTGAAACTGCGTAATAATATTTATAATAATAACATTGAACAGGAGATATAACAGGGAGTGCATTTGATGAATTGATTTTGTTGATTTATTACTCTTGCAGAGAGATTATTACCTTTTAGTCAACTATCATTCAAGAAATGAATTTTACAATACTATTGCTTAAATCAATTGCTTTCGTGTCAATAAATGTATAAAATAAATTATAAATAGAATAATGAGAATAAATAAAAAAAAATTGTTACATTGTAACAATTAAGCAATAAAATGTATACGCGAACGATAATAAATAATTAATTATAATTGAAATTCTCATTACATTTGATATTTGGCTATCCAACTTTGAATTGTATATAATACGAAAATTATGATAGAATTTCTCCATAAAAAACCTCTGCAAGGATGCTTTATAATCGGAGCACCGATAATTTACATCTTTGATTTGACTATTTTGATAGTGTATATGACATGTGAATACTTTTTTGGGGTATCGGGTGTGGGAGTGCCGTTTGAAATGAGCTTTGCTACTTTTGGTGATGATAAAAGTCGAGTAAACACAAAACTCAAGAAAAAACGTTAAAAGTTCGGATGTTGTCAAGTTTTTTTTTATTTATTTGGGTCTAAGGAGTATTAGCTACCTGCTGATCCATCACACCCATCTGCGTGAGCGGAACATCCAGCACCCGGCTCTCCTGCATAACATTGTTATACATATATATATATATTTATAATATGTGTGATTGGCGATTTCACGAGATTGATTATATTATACTTGTTACCTATACATTGTGTTGTGTGTTGATCTAGGTGTGAGTTGTTTACATGTAAACAACATAATTTTTTTTGTGGCATTTTAAGCTATTTTGACGAAATTTAGGGAACTTTTGAAACTACATTTTTTTTCGGCATGCAAATCTCTGAATTTTTTGTTGCATATATGTGTGAGTATTAATGTGTGTATGTACGTTGATATGTGTTTTTGTGTTAGAGCTTGTGGTTGCTAGTTGCCTTTTGACTGGCAGCGATAGAGACAGCCCTTTTCATAATGGTTTCTGGTTAACTACGAATTCATCACACACTTTCCAATATAATAGAATTATAAAGCATACGATTATATTTAGCATCCAATTACACATAAATAGTACACAAAGTATCTTTACATGTATCAATGTAAATGTTAGATTAAGGCTTGTAATGGGCACTTACCCTGCTCCTGCTTGGTCTTATCAACGGTCTGACAAGCGATTCGCCATTCCTGCAGTTCCGGTGATGGTATCAGGCCCGCCGAACCGCCCACCGTATCAATTCTCGCCTGCCACCAGTGATGATCGTCCTTGCTAATGATCTATTACGAAATAATTATGGCGCCTCATTAGTGGAATCCGGAAATGTAGTGCGTCGTCTCTCGATGCACCTACCTGCAGTATGTCGCCCACTTGGAATGCAATGCCCGCCTGTGCGCAGGGTATAAGCTCATCATCCAGCGGATTATAATCGAACTGTGCACGAACAAAAATCTGCACAAGTTGAGGAGAAAAAGAAAAAAAAAAGGAAAAAAGCAGAGCCAAAATAAAAACCTTTTAGTTGCTGACATTGCAGTTGAAGTTCCCTAATTCGACTGTCGACCTGTTGGCCACGTCCATGGCAACCCATTGGCAGAGGCTTTGCCTTGCATCTATAATCTGTCTGACAGCAACAAGAGAAAACAAAATCAGGACATGCAAAACCCATTCGGTTATCCCTGCTGATGACGCTCTTGCTGCTGCTCTGGATGGGTAGCCATGGTTATTAATAAGGAAAACTAAGGGATTTTGTTTAACCCTAATGAGCAGGCCCTACATCGATGCAAATGCATATGGATTGGTGTATGCACATGTATGTATATGTATGCATGTGTATTTGTGTGAATGTAATTGTGTAATGTATCCTCCACTAACTGTATTATGTTTTACGTGCCGATTGATTGAAAGTGATACTTACAAGCACTGGAGCGGGTCTTATCCTGAAAAGCTGCATGTTCAGGTTGGGAGGGAGTAGTGAAGAGCGAGTAGGAGTCATGTTAATGCCAAACAAAATAATTGCAAAATGAATTTAAAGCAGAGGGAACAAATGCATCAATTGTGCATTGATGCATTCAAAGTGATTTGTTAAATGATTAGTGTGCTTTATGGTCGATGGTATTTTACAATCAATTTACGTTAAATTATCCAGACGAACCAAATCAAATCAAGAATATAATGAATTTCTCAAATAAAATTATTGATGTAAATCAACCTTTTGGTCAAAGCTTATATTTGTAAGCAGGAAAGTGAAGCGATTATTATTTAATTAAATATATTTCGTCATTTCAATTATTTAGTGTCTTTCTTTCATTCAGTGCTGTTTGCTTAACATTCGAATTGATTTGATCAACTTTTGTGTATTTTCTTTTGAATCCCTGAATGTGAAGTTATTGTTAATTCTTAAAACTGAATGAAAGCTTATTTTAGAATTAGCAAAATAAATATTTATATAGAAATTTGTCATATTTGATTGACGTCTATCATTGGGGAAAAAACAACATTGACCTAAATCATTTTAAATTAAAAGCTACAAGAAATTAAAATACAACTTTTAGCCTGCTAAATTATTTATTATATCTGCAGGCCAAAAATCACTGAAATCAATTGATTAAGCCTATCCTTCGCTTTTGTTAAAAATTCCAGATGATTACATAATTTAACAGAGATATTTTATAAAAGAAAACTAATAAAGTATATTTAGTTATTACGGCAAATGATTCAAAAACTTGACAAACTAACTGATAATGAATAGTTAAAGGAGTGACGAATTTAAATTTTAAAATAAAAATATCCAAAAACTAATCAGTGACAAACTTACCTCACAGGGGGGCGGTGCGCTACGGTAAGAAGGAACTATTTTAAAGGTAACGGAACCGCGTGCCTCGCGCTGTAAAAAGTAAAAGACCGAAGAGGAAACACTTAGCAAGAGGAATTTCGAGCCAAAAGCAAAGTTGTCAGCTTACCAGCATTCGTTGCAATTGACCCACCGACTGATGCTGCACCGGCTGCCCATTGATCTCCCGTATCTCGTCGCCCACGTGAAGCGTGGCCTGCCTGTGTATCATACCGCCGTGCATGATGCGCGCCACAATGCAGCGTCCGTCCTCGGTCATTTTAAGCGTAATGCCCTGCAGCGAGGAGGTAAATTGCAAAACTGTTGAGTAAAATTGGCTAATTGTTGTGGCTATTTGGTTTACCATGGGCTCGTCAGTGTTCTTCTGGAATTGCACGAGACGCACGCGTGTCACATGCTGCAGCTCACCGCCCTCAACGTTGTCCAGCTCGTCGCCATTGAGATAGGGCACCATCGGTGGCGGGGTGACGCGCAGCGCCTCCTCGCCATAAACATCCCGGGCGACAACATCGTGTGTATGGAGCAGTGCCTGTCGAACAACAAAACAACAGAATGTTCGTTAGCCTTTTTGGGGTCTTGGCTTTGGCCGAGTGACGGCGACTGAAGGCGGCACTCAAAATTATGGCCGGCAATTAAGCTGCCAGTTATTATGCGGCTAAAAGCCATTACAAAGCCACTTTCTGTGGAAATTAAATTTCCGATTTGCTATGGCCTGACTCATATATCATAACCCAGCACACACACACACACACAAATACACAAAATGACACAGACAGAATGCGCCCGCCCTCAGACACGGGTTCAAGCCCCGTCGAACGCCCACACAACTTGTTTACAACATTAACTGGCAACATTTGTTGCCAAGACAAAAAAATAAGAACAAAAAAATAGCAAGCCGCCCATTTTCGAAATACCGTTAAAGCGCCGGCGACGACAGCAACGACAAAGGCAGGCACATGAACCCCATGAACCCAGACCCAAGCTCGAGTCCGACCCCAGCAGCCTCCCAGTCACGCCCCCAAAAAAGTAGCTACAACAACAAACGAAAATCACAAAAATTTATTACGAGCGCTCAAGTGCAGCAGTCTCTGCTTCTGCCTCTGTCGCAGCCTCAGTCGCTGCCCCAGTCTCTGCCGCTGCCCCGGCCTATGAGGGCAACGGCTTGACTTTATACAATTTCGTTTTTAATAAATTATGTTTAATAACACTTTGAATATGCTGCGAAATTAATTTGTGCGGCGCCCCGACAAACCGCAAGATAGCTACCCAAGGCATATCCACAGTTCAGAATTCATGATATACACACACACACCCACACAAACGCATAGTACGCACTGCCAGGACCTCTACTGGGCCAGCGATGGGTCATAAAAAAGGATTTTACTGCGTGCCCATGCTGTGTCGCTTGTGGCTGTTGTCACACACACCCGCACAGCTACACACCTAACCACACACACATATACACACATATGCGTACGCACAAAATACACACTTTGATATGTACATATACATATGCTAAGTATAGCTAGCCCACGTCAGCGTTTTTGTGGGTGGCTCCATAAAAAAACGCAATTTTCAACGTTGATGATTACTCAATGTCACAAACACACAAACAGGCGCGCACATACACACACACACACACACACACTCACATAGGGGCACAACAGGCACGTACGCAGCGGTCCCGCTTACACACGCCCACACAGTTGCACGTTTCATTTCCGCCGCAGACGCTGGCGCTGGAGCTGACGCCGCTTCAACATTACAAAAGCCACCGCAGATGCCTCTTAGTTGGTCTGTCACTAGTTGGTATTATATTTGCTGACAGGGAGGCAGGAGTATGGGCGGTGCAAGTTATATTTTTCGTTGCTCGCTTTTAGGCGCTGCTTAAAAGTAAATTGGCTTTTTGACTGTCATTCTCCATCTGCTTCGCCGTTTGAGTACTTTCGGAAAGCCTAAGCTGATTTCAACACCGTCACCATCACTGTCACTGTCACAGTTACAGTCACTGCCAAAATCACAATCACCATCACTTGGCATTGACTTCGTACGAAATATCCGCAATGCCGGAGTGCATAAATATTTCATCATGCTTTTAACATACTGCGATTTGCTGCCAGTCCGCAAAAGTAAATCAAAATATGAATTTATTTTTGTATGTGGTCCACACGTAGTTACCGCATTTGCTATTGATAGGTTGATTGAGTTTGTGGATTTGTTTGTCAACTCAATTCCTTAATCGATTTGAGCCAACGAACAAATGCTACTAATGTGGTGCCATTGATTGCATAACTCGTACTTATAAATCGTTAATATCATTATAGCATGGCAAATGCTTTAAGAAAGCGAACTTATTAAGAAGAACAACGTAAATTGATTTGGCAACCTCAAGGCCATATTATCGTTTGATTTGTATTATATGCATGCCATTTAGAAATGTTATATCTGATTTGTATCACATAAATAAATTTCAAACTTGAATGTATTTTTTTTTTCATATTATTCACTCAAGTCAAATTTGTTAACAAAAACTGCCTTAGGTGATATACATATACTACCTGATTTAAGTAATTTTCAAGCACATACTGCTTACGCATTGATAGTGTTCTGGCAAAATAACTTTTTTTTTTTAACCAACATCAAATTTGATGTTAACATCAACCTAGGGTAAAAACAAATTTGACATCATATGTATAATGGCTTTAAACAAGCCGTAGTTAATGTTCAGGTTTCCCAAATTGAATTTTCTTATTTTATTCTTGAGCTAAAAGCCACAATAACACATAAATATAATTCTTTGAATTTAAGCCATTTTGCTAGTTTTTACACGCATAGAAACAATACTATACGTATCAAAAATCATAATACTGAACATTGAAAAACAGAATACATATTGTAAAATTTGTTCCTTTCAAAAGTAGTGCAAAATAATAAATCGTGTTCGGTGTTTTACATACTTTGAGTTACATTGTAATTAATATTAAAGATTAATATTGCATATATGTACATATATAAAATTAACACACACATAAGCAGATTAGTTAAAAAATTAAAAACAAATGGATATGATCCATTCCAAAAGCCATTTAATTTATTTGTAGTCCAACGGGTATTAAAAATATTAAAGAATATAAAAACAATATTAAATACATACAAAAAATTGTTATGCATGAAAATATAAAAAGTAAAGTGTAACGGAACACTACGAAAAAGTATTGCTTTACGTATTCACAAATTAATCATTTATTATCATTTAAAGTTGCTGCTATATTTTGCTGTTTGGAGGGGTCTCAGCCTCCACAAAGAATTTTTATTTAAAAAAACTTGGAAATAATAGGATAGTTTTTTATATGCAAAAACAAAGTGACCTGTAAGAACCAGAAAACATTTGATATATCTAAGTATATATATTTAATTTGATTATCAAAAAATATATACTATAGTATGACATTGCCTCCATTTTTTTTTAAATACGGGTCATAGAATATCCAATTAAATATACGCGTGCAGATGGACAGCATCGCGTAATTAAAAACTGCACAAGAATTCAGCAAACATTTTCAATTTCGGTTTTTGCACAGTTTTTCCCCAGTTTTTCACGTTGAAATTGCTGCTTTAGACAATGCTGGCAAAAGAACTTTTCTATCCAATTATCGAAACTTTCATCAGTTTATCATTTCAAAAAAAAAAACCTTACAGAGCTTAGTCGTACTGACATAAACGAGCCACCCGTCCCACATTCCCCATTCGTTAGCCACCCACCGCAGAAAATTCAACTAAATAAATGGCTAATACAATTTCCGAAAACGAAATTACGTACTTGGAATAAAATTTGCTGAAGTTGGCAACTATTTAAATATGGCAGCCGGCGCAGGATGCTGTACGAGATTGGAACGATGGCGAAAGGGGCTCCCCAGCCTATGTAAATGGCAGTTGCTGATGCTGGCTGACTGGCTGCCGCCTGGTTAGCTGTGCAACCGCCGGAAGTAAGCGGTAAACAACATAATCTGATTTCAGTTAAAGCACGCCTCCCGGCACGCCCATTGACCAAGCGACAGCCCATAGTTAACACCAAGTTGTTGGACCAATAAAACGGTAAATTTAATAAACGCTTGACAGGCGAAAAGTTGAGCAGTTAGGTTTAATGCCTCATTAGTCGTCGCCAATGCCCCGTCGCTGAATCTGAATCCCGAGCTTGTGACATTGATAGCCAACGCCAGCGTCAGCAACAAAGTTTTGGGCCAAGCCAACACACACAGACACACACACACACCAGACACACACACGTAATACAAACATGTACAGCTGGTACGTGTGCCTGGCCCGCAGCTGACTTTGATTTTCATGATTAATACTTAAGTGCTTGTTAAAGTTTTGCCAACACCCATACACACACACACACACACACACATACACATTCGGTCAGCAGCTGACACCCACTGTCAGCCTTGTGCCCCCGCTGCCCGACGAGGCGGAGAATATGCAGATGTTAGTTTACCCTATGCTTTCCTGATCCTAAACAATCGCCAGGCTGTTTACTTGCCCCTGTGCGGGTGTGTGTGAGAGTGTGCGTGTGTTTCGTGTAAATTCCGCTGAGGCAGCAGCAAAACTAAGCCAAACACGACTTAAGATGCTTTCCAGCAGTGTTGGGCAACAACTTGGCCTGAAAAAAACAGCCAAACTCTTTTTTAACGATAGATATACTTTTTGCAGCGTTTTTCATAATTTTTTGTTAAGTATAATAGCAGTTTTACAAGCTGTAGACTTTTCACTCAGAATCTGATTTGCATCTGAAAAGTTGTATGTAAATTCTTGGCTGTAACTTTGTCAGCTTAGACTGCAAGTAAAACACATAAGGCATAGGCTTTTAGACCGTTTTTACGACTCCCTCGCGATAACGTACGAACTGTGTTGCCCTCTTCTAATTGGGGCACGTGGTCAGAATGGAGCTCATATAAATGCAGAGATTAGGCGCAATGTATATTAAAATAATCTAGAACATTTTTGAGTGGGTTCTATTTGCTTTTAGTAAGAAGTGAAATTTTAGCAGCTTAAAATGTTTGGAAATTGTTTTTTATAGTACGTAAACATATTTATGCTGGCTAATTGACAAAAGAATAAATTATTTAAGCACTGAGAGACATTATAATAATAAAAATGAACACTAATACGAGATTACGGGAATTCCACGAACAATAGGTTGACAACTTTATAAAAAATATAAAAAAAAACATTTGATTTAAGTAAAGTAGGAATTGTTTACAAACTTAAATGTAGTTTATCTATAAATATTATATTTATAATTGGTATATTAATACCTTTCAAATATTTGTATGTGAATTTCACTTTGATCCTAAATATATTTGATTTTTAGCGAAAATTAGCTGTTATTCATCTAATAATTCAATATATATGCACTAACAACTAGCTAACAAGCAGCCATGTGAACAACACTTTTGTTTGAAACTGCATTGTTGCTGCCTTCTATGGCCCACGACCGGTGGCTATTGCCTGGTCATTTTATCAGCTTTGCGCTGAGCCACGCCATCGCTATCGCCCCGCCCAGCAAACAAACTAACGAACGAACGTACAAGCCACAAAAACCTCACACCGACCACAAGAACCTTATTTGTTGGTTTTAATAATTACATAGCAGCGGCAGCAACGACAACGGGTCCGGCAACAACAACCTGGCAGCTGTGATATTGCGCTCTTTAATATGCCAGGCCACACTTCAATTACACACGTACATAATGGGTGGTTGGGCGGCTGGACCCGGGCATTGGAAGCCGAAAGCTGACACTGGCCACAGTGGCATCAGCGACAGCCACAGCAGGCTCCATTAGGGACAACTACAGTCGCCCGGGCAGACGTTGACAGCTGAATCATCTGGATTAATGCCGAATTTTAATTAGTACAACGTGCAGCCAGCGAGGCACCCAGTCAGCCCGGCAGACAGGCAGACAGTCAGTCGGCCTGTGGGTGAGTCAGTTAATCTTATGGTCTGGCCCGCACGTTTTATTGTGGTGGTGCTGCTCCACTGGCACCGTCGATGGCCGCCCCTTGTTTTCATAGTTTTGACATTTGGCGCCTTATCAGCGTTCTTGCAGCGACCGATGTGAGCGGCTTAAAAACGCAGCCAGGCGCAAGTTCTGTGAAATCCGAGGGCCAGCCACAGAAACATATGAACATATGAAGATATGAACATATGTAAGCAACCACTTCCCACACGGCCGCCACAACGTGGCCTAATGAGCACGCATCATATGCATGATTAATTCGCGAAATGAAATATTCTTCCAGGTTGTTTCTTGGCAGAGCAGGCGCCTGTCAAGCTGTCAGTTTGAGTGCTCAGGGTGGCGGCGGCGGCGGCGCTGCCAAGTCTGTCATGTCTGTTTGTGACGTCTGATAAGCTGGCAACCCAACATAACACCACCGCCATCAGAGTAGCAGGCAAAACAACAAAAAACATCAACAATGACAGCGACAACAAAATAAAAAAGTTACGTTAAAAACTTTACACTCAGTTTCGAGGCACACGATGAACGATTTTCACTTCCGTTTGCCCGTGTTTTTGCTTGTTGCCCTGATGCTTGGCTGGCAACCACCGAGACACAGTCTTACAGTTAACATTGGACTCCATACACAACATTCACCGTACGACTATGTCACGGTAATTGAGCGACGACTCCCTGTCCTTAGCCCTTTGGACGCTGGCGGCAATACATCCTGTCTATTAGTTAGCGAGCCTTTTTATTCAACCAGCTGGCGGCCGTCTACATATAAGCAAGTAGTACATCATCGTACATCAATGTACCTGCACATTGATTGACGCAGGTAATATGCTCAGTTGCCTTATCAGTTGAACAATGGGTCTGGCGCCGTTGTCCTGCTGTCAACTACTTCCTCTCCACTGTGTACTGTGTACCATAGCACCCCATCTATCCCGCATCACCCAACCCGCAACCCGCATCCCGCATCCCAGCAAATCATTCAATTTTGATGCCCGGCATTGGCCCAAAAAAAAAATATAAATTTTGAACACTGACAAAAGGCAGAATTTTGCCTTGTTGACTGCGGTTGTTGCGGTTGCTTGCAAATCTGCTTATTATTACTGGCAAACATACACACACATACACACACACACCTAGAAGCCAAAAATTTCCATTGTGCATGTTTGTGTGTGTGCATTATGCACTTATCAGCGCCGTCTATCTGCGGTGCGTCAACTTCTTCCTGTTGCTCGATAGACAATTGGATGTGCAGGGTAAGGGTAAAGAAGTCGGGCCATGACAACCACAACCACACACACACAGATACACACGCACAAGCACTCGCATCGTTGAATCTTCCAAACTTATACTTTCTTTTCCACTCTCTCTCTTCTTTTCTTTCTCTTTTTGTCGCACAAACACATAGGACCTACTTATGGCATCATTTTCATGCGACGCCTGTTGGTTAGGCAACACTTTTTTGCACATTATTTTAATGCTGTCCGCATTTTTTGTATTATTATATTATAGCACACACACTCCACACTGTGTCGTGTTTTATGTGTACGTATATTTGTATTATATATATGTATGCTCCTATGCTCGTATGTTTGTACTTTATTTCATTCAATTTCAACTAGAGAAACAACGCAACAACACAAAAGGCGATAACTGAGTTTTGTAACAAGTAAACTAATTATTTTTTCGACTTTTTTTCTGTGTCAGTGGTTGCAAGTTGTTTTTGTTGTGCTTCTTCTTGTTTGCTCGCCTTGAGAAGCTGAGCGCTTGTACGCATGAGTGTGTGTGTGTGTGTGTGTGTGCGGGCGCTGCTAAATTGCAAAATAATGTACACACTTGGCGTTGTAATCGCCATTGTTGTTTGATGTTGTTGGAACTGCCTCTAACTGCTTGTTCAAGCCATTGTGCTTGTTCATCATCATCAACAGCAACGGCAACAGCAGTGTCTGCCCCATTATGAGTGAGTGTACACACATCTACATATGTGTTATGTACACTTACACACACACTCACACGGCGAAGGCAAGTGCTTGTGTCTTTTGCCTTGCTTGCGCAATTAACGCATTCAGAAATGAAGAGTGTCAAGGCAAGCAGTCAGCAGAGTCTGTCTGTCATTCGGTCCGTTTGTCAACTAGGCTTGTTTTCCTTTTTTGGTACCAAGTCAGGCCAATAATGAAGCCCCAAAACAAAGTTAACAATGCCAAACAGGAACGCACACATGAAGTGAAGTTCTTTCCAGCTTTGAAGTTTCCCCGAAACTTTTCATGCTAGTTAAAAAGCTGGCAGTTATTAGCGCCGGTCAAAGGGAATATTGCATCGGTCCAAGTGCATTGATAAGAGGCTTAGCGACAGCGAGAAGCCATTAAAAAGTTGCAAATAAATAATATCCCCCACACATACACGTACACTTGCATTTAGGAAACCTTATTTGAAGAACTTTAAAATCCGTAAATATGGGTAAAATATAAGTTAAATTTAATGTCAAATATTTATTTTCATCTGAAAATTAAGATTGAAATTGAAATGCATTTACACTCAGTTAAGCACAAAAAGCATAATATACCATAATATAGCACAAAGCAACATTTTATCAGGAAAATATTCATTGCCACACATAGAATTATCTTTAATCAAAAGAAAATAATAAATAAATAAAATTGCAATTTTCAAGAAACAACCAGGTTTTTCTGGGTATTTTGGTAGGAGAAATATGAGTTATAATTACTTCGGAATATATTTTAACTAAAATGTACGTGAAGCTTGCTGACTTGCCTTCGTGCACCTGTCAAAGTATCACACAAAAGTTTAACTTTACGCTCAAATCAATGTCAGCGAAAATGTATAGCGTGTTTTTGGTACTTACAGAGCTGTGGTTTACGGACACGGTAAGGTACGGCAAAGGTTGTTAAAGTTTTTGAAAGTGCTTAATGCAGAAAGCATAACTTTGCAAATCAAAAATCAAAAGACTGAACCGTTCAAGTCAAAGTATTGCTTCCATTATGTGTTTTCAACAATTTCACAACAGCAGTTGTTAGGAATCAACCGGACTCCAAATATATGGAGCCACATTCCCGAACTAATATTTCACTTTTCTATTTATTAAAAAAGCCATAATGAGTTTACAGCTTTATTTTGATTAATTATGTTTTACAACGGGAAACTTGGTTTCAATCAGAATTTGCCGTTAAAATAGGATAGGTTCTGTTTATATGTATACATATATCAAACCTGTCGTATTAACTAACAAATAGTGAAAAATCGCGAATAGAGGTGCGCGAAAAATTACAGAGGATAAACGTGACATAAGCTCTCGGAAAGGTTTCACCCAGTTGCCACGTAGGCGACATTAAAACTTTGGACCATATACATGCATGGATAGCCCATCAGATTCCGGCATCGTTAGCTTTAAACCCAATTTGATGGGGCGACCACACCTTTTGCTAGTTCGCTGACAGTTTCAGGCAGGATGATCTGCCGAAAAAAGGCCAACTGCGCCTTCAAATTAACTCCCCGGCCGCTGTCACGGCACCGAGAAGACGGCATAACGAGTCTATTTGCAATGCTGCCCCAGAGTCTAGCCCATCATTGCTCCTTGTGCTTGTGTAATATTTATGTAAATGCGCCTCGCCCAGCACAGAAATTGAAAGGCGTAATGGTTTGTAGCGCTGCCTACTTTGCATATGACGTCGTTTCGCCTTTTTCGCTTGATGCTGCCGCCGTGGCTTGCTTTTGTGTATGTGCATTTGGAAATTGTTCATAATAAATACACACAGCACACATATACAAACATATGTACGGTATATGCTTGGTACATACAACTGAGATCAGGCATATTAGGCGCTATAATCGAGTGGAAGAGAATTATTTTGTGTGAACTAATTGCATTAGTGACATTCAATTTGACGCCGGAGCGGAGAAACAGCGCTAAACGGCAATTGTCACAGAGCACCGAGAATTCTGATAGAACCCTCCATAATGTCATAGAGCTAATGTTATTTTATTTTAGTTTCTGTTTTCATGCCCATAGATTGTTTACTTTGCGCTTTGCGCTTTGTGCTGCCTACTTTTGGGCGCAGTCAACCAAATCCTGCGCCTGCCACTGATTTGGGATACGAAACCGGACCCCAACTTTGGGTGCGCTGTGCGCCGCTTGGGCAATCATGTGAATCGAGCTCTATATAATTTGCAAAACTATGCGAGTCACTAAGTTTACGCGTGTGCTTTATATTACGTAAAACGCAAGCCGCCTTACTTATTATTAGTGTTTAGGTATTTTGTTCTGGCTCCCCAAACGATTTTACGAATACTGTAAGTTAGGACTTGTGTTTGGGGCTAAGGTGCCCTATCCGGTGGAAAGCCACAATTGTCTCTATCAAATAAAAGGATCTACTTTTGCAAACAGCCGGGCATCACTTAGTAGAACATCTGTTAATCTTAATCGACTTCTTACAGAACCTGCGTATATCGATTTTGGCTAATTTCAATTTCATTGAATTTAATATTCATCTTTTATTCATTATATGCTCTCAAATTCAGTAAAAGTTTAAGGCTAATTAGTATTTTGAATACAATTAGCTTAAAATATCTATATATAACAAAAATGCGGATACAGATAGAAAAATAATCGATTCAGCATATTAAAAGTGTTTTTCATTGGAATCGTTCACTATGTTCATTTACGCTGTCATATTAGTCAACATTCACATTTTGGTCGAATTAATACCTGGTTGTTACTCATGTCAATTTGAGTGTAATTCATGAAATTATTTTAAAAATTGAACTATGATAGTTACAAATCAGCACACATTTAGTGCGTAATATTTTTTGTAATACCGAATTCGTGAATCGGAAATGGTAAACTGGAATTAGTAATTACTGCATTCAGCAGGCAAATTCATTTTTCAGGTATTAACCAAAGTACTCTTAATCATGCGCCTATTGATGCAATGCGAAATTGCATCATCAATTTTAGAGAACAAATAATAAACATGTAATCATCAAATCAGAAAGTACAAATGGAGATTCATAGACGGTTTTGGCCAAAGTAAGTACACACTAAATTACGATTAACTGCAGGACAAAGTCCGTTTTGAACGTGTTTGCCAAATGTTTTGAGCCACCCACTTGGCAAGTGTGCTTGTGTGTGGGTTCGAGTGTGTCATCTGTGTATATATGTGTGGGTTTTTGTGTTTGTCTCTTGTGGCTTGGTCTCTTATGTGCCTACGCGTGGAGGTCAGCCAAATGAATTAATCTTACATGTCGTTGACACATTTTTGGTTGAAGCCCAAATGTGTTGGGCACTTGGTTTCCGGTACGGATTTGCTTACCTGTGGATGGGTCCAGGTCCAAGCAAACAGTGGAGCGTGCAAGAGAAAGAGAACAGAATACGTAGATGTGTAAGTCAAGTAGTTGGGTACACACGCACAACAAACACTCTCTCACACACACATGATATATATCGTTTGTATATGTGATTTATATACATATGTACATATGGCTTCTAAAGCAATTTAAATACGAAATGAAACTCAAAGGCGCAAAACATTTTGTGGCAAGCTGTGGCTGCTTTTTAGGTAAATGCAATTAGTTAACGGATTTTAGACACAGTCTATAGTATATATACAAATCTCTTGCTCTCCCTTCTTTCACACTCGCTGTGAGAGTGTGTGGCTCACCTGATGTCCGGAGCATATGGAGCCATTGGGCACACGCACACGAAATGGACTATGCACTGGGCAGGAGGTGCGCGGTCCCCAGCGCGAGGTGGACGCCTGCTGCAGGGACAGCGCTGAGCTGCAGGGATTGAAAAGGGCCGGCGGCGGCGGGCAGGGCGGCGCTGACATGCTTAACGAACTAAGACCGCTCATGCTGCGGCAATGGCCCGACATCATGGCAACATCAGCAGCCGAGCATTGGGCAACGGGTATGCCCTGGCCACTGCTGCCGACGCCGCTGCCGCTCATGCCGCTGCTGCCACTGCTGCCGCCACCGCCGCCCAACAGTGACATGTGCGAGCCACAGCCACCGGACATCAACGACTGTGATGTTAGCCCATGATGCTGGCACATGCCGACGCCGCCGGATGCCGTCACGCCCGCTGCTGACCATTGACCAGTCGACGCTGACGCCGCCGCCGCCGCCGCCGCTGCTGCTGCTGCTGCCGACGCTCCCGATGCTGCCGCTGCTGCTGCTGCTGCAGCCGCCTGTGTGTCACCGCCGCCGCCGCCGCCACAGTAGTGATCCACGGTAAAACTGTCTTGGCTACCAGAGCATTGCAATCGATGCGGTGGCGGTGGCGAGGATTGGCGCGAGTAAATGTTGTTTTCTCTGATCCCCTGGGTTGTGTCCTTTAGCCTTCTGATATGCTGCTTTTAGTGTTGTTCTTGTTCTCTTTCTCCTGCTGCTTGTTGTTATAAATGTTGTTCAGCTTGAACGGCTCTTGTTGCATCTCCAGGTTAGTCTGAGTATCACTCTTTCTCTTTCTTTCTCTGGGCAGCTGAGTAACTCAATCACAGCGTTAGCTAACAACAACAACAACAGCTATTTATTATAAACAACTATGTTTGTGGTTTCCCTTTATGGATACGCCTTAAGATTACAACAATTGAAAAACGTTTGCATTTTCTAGTTGGTGTTGTTGCTCTCGATTTGGTTGCATTTAAATTCTTTAGCTATCACTATACATGTCTGCATACTTGTATATATGTGTCTATGTATATATATATATATATATATATATATATATATATATATAGATGAAAGTATGTAGGTAGTAATAATTTATATGCGCTCGACAGAGTTCGCTTGGTGTTGTATTTTTAAAAATTATTGTTTCCTTTAATTGATTTATGTTGTGCCTTTTCTTTTTCCTTGTTGCTTTATTTTGTTATGGTTGTTTTTCTTTTCTGTTTATTTTAATGCTTGTTTTTAGTGTTTATGCATCACAATTGTGTTTATTATTAAATTTATTATTATTTTCATGTATTTAGTTGCTGTGTTTTAAATTTTTACAAGTGTAGAGTTCACTATTTACTTTTTAGTTGAATTTAGTTTGAAATTTTGAGTTGCCTTTTTAGTTAATTTTTTTTTTTTAGCATGCGAGTTCTGCAAAAGAAAATTGTTGAGAAGCCGAAAATTAAAGAAAATCTATTGAGGGTTTTGTGGAGAACTTGGAATAGTGAGGGGAAACTACTAGTCAAGCTATATTGATGGATTCTACTTAGTCGATAGATGTTGGCCACAGTTCAGCACAGCAACTGAAGGAGAGGAGGTTAAAAATAAACGTATACAACGTATACGTATACAAATAAATTCATATTTCAAATAGAGCTTAACAAAAAATAAATTGCAATTTAAATAAAGTTGTCGAGCTTTTGCTTTGAATAGAAATGTGAACATCTTCATCCGATACCAAATGCAGACTTTTAATTAAACCAAACTGACTGGCTAGCCAACAAAAATATAATTTTATGCGCCTAGAAGATAAGAAAGGAATAAAAAAAACACCCATGGGAGGGATGCTATCTAAATTGGTCCAACGGCCAGCAAAAATCGTTTGGGGAAAAAGGCACAAAAAGAAAAGACAAAAAGTTTTAAAACTCGCCGAACTCAATTCCCCAGCGAATACAATATATAATAACGATGGCAGCAATGCGAGACTATTTATGTTAAATACATAGTTTGAGAGAGAGAGAGAGTTCGTAGTACCCGAGAACGGCGAGTGCCGAATTAAATTAAGAAGAAATTGTAAATGCTTAAATAATATGTTTTTAAATGTGTATCTTTATAGGCACGGCAAGCACGGCACGGCAGGTGGGTTGGCCTGGATAGGTATTTGTATAAGGGACACAAAGGTGCCGAAATGTTTGTTTCGCCGGTTTCCGTTGCCACATTTTAAGAATGCTAATGTGGCCCTGGTGCTTCCGCACCATAATTGAATGAGAACGTGCCGAGCTTTTCGCATTGGCCTGGGAAATCGGGGGAGTTACGCGCGCGCCTTAGGGCAACCAACAGACGCAACTTTGCAGCGCAACATACGCGAATAAAATAACCAAATTCAATTCATGAAATATTCAAAAAAAAAAAAAAAAACAACAACAACAAAAAGTAAGGCGAACAAAATGTAGAGAAATTTTCATACACAAGAGCCGCAATGTTGCTAAAGTCTAATAAATAGGCGGGCGGGCTGTGGCAGGGCTTGAAGCTGAGGGGGGGGGGGGGGGAGGCGGTGAAAGCCTGAATCTGAAGTCTAGAGTAGACATACAGACTACTCTGTATGTAGGTTGGTGTTGGTTGGTTTGTTGGGTGGGTATTGCAGTTGGGCTGGGGCCAAGTAAATGATACCAAACATTATCTGGGTATTGGTGCAATGCTCTCTCTCTCTCTCTTTGCGGCTAAATGTGAGTGTGTGTGTGTGTATATGTACACACATTTTTTGATAAGGCAAAAGTAGACGGAAATGGCATAGGAAACGGAGGTGGAAATCAGGAGGCAGGAGGCATGAGTCGGGCGGCGGGTGTTCTGCTGCTGTGCTTGAGCTGAGGCAGTGAAGTGAACAAAATTTGTGGAGTGTAGAGATGAAACGGCATTCTTTAGGGGTCGGGGTCGTCAGGTGTAACGGGGGTTGCTTGGCTTTCCCGTTTATACTTACTGCAAAGTTGTAGATGTAGTTAAATTTCTCCTTGTTGTTGTTGTTTTCGTATTTGTAGTTGTTTTTATTGTTGTGCGCATCTAAATCGTTGTGTTTCTTTTAGTTGTTGCTGTTGTGTTTATTGTTATTATGTTTAGTACTGTTATTCAAAGTTATTGTAAGCATTTCCAGTTGTTGTTCTTGTTGTTGTCTCTGAGAGTCAAAATCAATAAGGAAATAATACACGAAGCGTTTTCGATTAGGGGTTGCTCCCTGCACTTATCTAAACAGCAGTCAAACGCACTTGCTGCAGTTGCAGACCATAAATTAATAAGCCAGCTGTCACAGTTATATTCAATTTCCACAAAACCACAAAAGCCGCACACGCACACAGGCACACATTCACACAGGCAAGCACGCACACACATAGACAAAAAGGCAGTCACTCACACGGGCGAGAAGATAAACACGAAATATGAAATCAGATTCAATTTGTGACGCGCTCGATTGTCGTCTGCGAAATCATTGATAATAATTTTGGTCAAATCGATTTTGGGAAATGCTTGCTTTTGGTGGTTCGATTGGTTGCTCGGCTGGTTGCCCACGCCACGGCAGGCCAGGCAATCGAAACTGGAGACACTGCGGTTGTTGCTTCGCACGAAGGCGCCGCCGTCAATGACAACGACAACGATACGAGAGCATCGTACTTGGCTCGTTGCCTGAGACTCTCGTGCCTTGCCAGCGTACGACCAACTCCCACATACACACACACACACACACACACCAATGCGCCTGTGTGTGACTCCGCTTGCTGCCTCGAACCAATATGCAAAAAATCAGCAGCCCGCAGCGAGCTTAAATTCAATGGCATGAAAAAGTCGCCAAAAGAACGCGTGTGCGTAAGCGTGTGTGTGCGTGCTGATTTTCCTTGACTTTATTTTTCCCTTTTTTTTATTTAGCATGTGGCGTGTAAAAATCAATTTGTGTCTAACTTTGTTCTTCTTCTTTTTATGTTGCTTTGGCTCTTTATGGCTCACAAATTTTCACTGCCTACTTTTGTGCGCCAGCAGTTGGTAAACTATTTCCTTGCTGGGCCCCAAAAGTTTTGTGCACTTGCTTTCAAAATTAAAAAGTTTCGTTTCGCTTGTTTTCCGTACATTTTAGCCTTATAGCTTCACTTATTTCATTTCTTTTTTGTCGATGTTTTTTTTTTTTTTTTTTTTTTGCACTGGCTCGCGCCGTATGGCAGCGAGTACGACAACAGCAACAACAACGACGGCGACGATGAGGATGAGCCCGATATGTGGCTCACACTCACTCTCGTTGGTCGTCGTTGTTGACGCACTGGCCGTACGGAATGTTGCTGCTGCCGCTGCTGTTACTGCTACTTCTGCTGCTGTTGATGATGATGCTGCTGCTGCTGCTGCTGCTATTGTTGTGTACCCGTCCTATCCAGGCAAGGGCTCGCGTTATACTGCCACAGTTCCAGACAGCAAGGTGCACAATTATAGACTGAACTCTTGGTTATCAGCAGCAGTTCGACAATGCTGCCCTCTGCTTAGCTCTCCCAGCTGAATGCAGCAGCCAGCGTCTACAGCAGCAGCAGCAGCAGCAGCAACAGCAGCAGCCGTCGCAGCTTCAGTTTTTCACCTAGCAATCAATTTCCGGTGCAGATGGCAGCTTTATGTGCTTTTCATATGCGTGCAAGAGAGATGACTATATTGGCGATTTTAAGCTGCCTGTGGGTGGGAACTGGGTGGTGGTGGGCTGCCGCTGCCGCTGCTGCTGAATCTGTGCAGGATGCTGTGCAGGACATGCGCATTGCTGCGATGAAAAATTTAGGCTGGCCAGGCGGCCAGCCTGAGCGTTTCTTACTATAGGCATACGCTGCTAGCTGCCATCTGCCAGCAGCGCTGCCGGCGTCACAGTTAACGTTGACGCCGACAGCGCTGCTATTTGTCTAGCGGCAGCAAGTAACGTGAAGGGCTTGCAAAAATATTCGTAATTTATGGCGCAATGTCTGCGCCACGTAGTCGTTAACCCAATCATCGCCGGCGTTGCCCCGTCATCATTATTATCAACATCATGAACGAGATGTTGATACTGATGCTGATGCTGATGCTGATGCTGCTGCTAATGCTGCTGATGCTGCTGCTGCTGCTGCTGCTGCTGCTGCTACTACTACTGCTACTGCTGTCGCATTGCCAAATCATGCCAACGGCCATATTCCAAACTAAAGTAGGTGACTTGTGTCCACACACACAGACACACTCTCGCACAAAGAGACAAGCACTTATACACAGATAGCTGTGCCCACTTCTTATTTGACAACCGCATGCGGGCTTTCGCCAAAGGAATCATGACCAAAAGGAAAGAATGCCGAAGCCGCAACCTAATTACTTGTGGTAAGCTGCCCAGTTGGCAGGAATGTGCAAACACAGTCCAACGCAGATGGACAGATAGATAGGTAGCTAGGTAGCCCAGCTGAGCAGCTTACAAGTTATGGAATCTGTGCTGAAGCACGGGCAAATAATTATGAAATGTTTGCATACCAAGGCCCAGAGACAAACAATCGATTGATATACAAGGACAGCGCTGGGAGGCCCCTGTTCCCAGCTCCCCGCTCCACGCTCCCCACCTGTGCCTGTTCCAGCCCCTGCCGCCCTGTTCTACGCTCTACGCAAATACTGTCACGTTTAATGCGCAACATAACAGGCTTTTAATTAATGCACAATAAAGTACACGGCGCGCTACAATCCCGTCAAGTACTACAACGATTCGGAATGCATTTCGCGTCAAGGCCTCAATGGGAGCACGGGTAACAGGGCCCTGTCAAGGGGCACACACATATATATGCATAGTGTAGGTCAAGGCCCAAAACACATGTAATGCTAGCTGTGGACGGCTTTGAGAGTATCAGCCAATAAACTATTAACATAAAGCTGTCGTTCTCGCTGTCGCAGTCGTTTGGTCAAAGAGCAATTTGGTAACGAATTTGTCATTTTATCGAAGTGGCAACAACATTTACTCGCCGCCAACAGCGCCAACAATGTTGCAACAACAGCATGTACACTTTAGGCATTTATGTATGTGGCCAAAAGAGGTACGCTTAATGTGTCAGTGGGCCGGGCTGGGCCGTAACGTGCCGGCCCAAATCGAGGTTTGTGTCCGGGCCAATTCTGGGCAGATGGCAGCCGGCAGCTGGTTAGGCTGCCAGTTAGCCTGCATGCTTGTTGACACGTTTAGTTATCCGGCTCCGGACACACACACATGCACAGGTGTGCATGTATTTGTATAGAGGCAGACTCGTGTATACATAATATAGGTATGTTAGTTTGTGTACCTTTGCCAAATCACAAGCAAGTCAAAGGTACATCGGGCATTGTAATAAAGCTGATGGTAAATGCTAGCCAACTGCTTCATGGAAGGAAGAGTAGCCAAAATAAATGCAAATTCGATAGTCATTTGTAAATTGATATTGGCATCAAGATATGCCCGTAACTAAATGCCAAAAGACAATGCTACAAACAGCAAACTGACACTTACCCAACATCTTTCTTTTTTACACATTTAAGTAACACAATTGAGTTACACAATAGGTATGCATTTGACCTTATACTATAGGTTGTGAATTTAGTATAGTTGAGCATTTTACGTAATACGACCAAATAAAGTAAAGACCATATTATGAAAGTTTCCTTTAAATTGAATTTTCAACTTTTAACTAACAAAAGTTGATAATTAATTTTACCAAATTACTAATGCTTCATTAAATCCGCAAATAATTTTAAGTTTACACTATGTTTCTCCTATCGTTTCAATTTTTTTACCTGCCTGTCTCGTTTTTGTTGAAGTTTGTTATTGTTTGTGTTACCGAGAAAGTTTACTGCGTTTAAGGATTACAGTTATGCCTCACAAGTGTATGCCACAAAAAGTTCAATCGGGGTTGAACTTTCGACAAGCGCACAGATATAATATTATTATTCATATATTTTATACAATTATTGCATCGAATTAAGATTGAAAACTACTGTCCTGTTATATAGTGGAACCTCAATTTCACTTTATAATAAACATTTGGATTGACAGCCACTTAAACAAGTTTATAACTGATTTAAATAAACAAATTATTCCTTAGACAAGTGAGAAGCCTCTAGTCGGGAGCGTCCGACTAGGGGATATTCTGAACTCTGTGTTTTCTTACATTTTAGTCCCTTTGCATTCATACACATATACACACACACACACATGAAATCGCACACCGCACCCTGCGAAAAGCTGCTGCGGTTGGCCCCCACTCTGGAATCTAAATTCGTGAATAACTTCTAAACTAAGGGCATGATTTTGGTCGAATTTGCAGGGCTTCATAAGAGCATTTTACAAACCAAAACGTTATCATATTTTTGCATATATGGGGCGAATGGGGGAAGGTATCCAAAATCCGAAATATATAAAAATTTACGTGCGTATGCTTCACGCAAACATATTGAACCAAATTTGGCTCTAGCTCTTATGGTTTCTAAGATATGCTACAAAAAACCGATAATTATCGATAAGAAAACGACGCGAGTTATCGATGATTTGAAATAAACTTGATATCGAGTATATTGGTTTTGTGAAATGTCCCAGCGGCTTCAACAACATATTGGGTGTACTCGTGTAGACCTATATCAAATAAAGTATAGTTTTTTTGGCAACACCCACCGCCTTTTTATGTGGCAGGAAAACTACTAATGACCTATTCTGATAAAGCGGATAAACTGAGAAAATCAAAATACACTTTTTAAAGCTAGAAATCCCATATTTGCTAAAGTTACTGTGTGGTAAAGACGTAAAATGTTATTATATTATGAAAAGAAAATTGTGCAGTCGGTTACACCCGACTGCACGGTTCTTATTATACTTGCTTCGAAAACTGTAATTTAAAGTTATTTACTTGTGGTTCTTTATGAATTCTATGAAAAGCACAGCACTAACTGCGAAAACAAACGTCTGTACATATTATCAAAGCCATAATTTCGGCAATAATATCTACGTCTGCTGCTGGTGCTGTAATAAATTACCTGGTGATGTAGGTTGTTGTAGTAGCGCGTTATGTGCGGGGGCAAAAGCTCTGCCGTCTCCAGGCCGATCCACTGAAAGACGCTGAACTGTGGCGCCGATGTTGTTGTTGTTATGGATGCGTTGTCGCAGCAACAGCAAACAACATCCTCCTCCTCCTCGACGGCCTCGTCCGCCATTCAAAACTTGTATGCTAATTTCGTTTGCTGTGGTCGATATTGCCTTCCGTTTTATAATTTGTTCGCTTTACATTTTTTATAGTGGCACACATTAGAATTTAAATTGAGTTATAGAGACGCAGTCGATGATGCTGTAGCACAATTCTGTTATGCTGCCAATTTATGAGCAGCGCCATAGCATGGGCCCAGTCCCAGGCCAAGCACCAGACCCGGTCCCAGAGCCACATGGTGGGGGTCGAGAACGCGACGTCGTCAATGACAGCGGTTGCCCTTTTGTCAATTGCTCCCATGTGGGTTTTGCCGCCAAACACGTGGCTGTAAACTTGGCTACAATCCTGGCGTTGCCCCAGCCTCTGCCTCTGTCTCTGCCTATGCCCCTCGTCTGGGGCTCCCGTGCTCCTGTTCGGTGTGCGCTAGAGGTTACTGCGGAAATTCGCGCGTAATTGGCACACTGACACGACACTATGCACTCCAGAGACAACTTCGCGTTCGCGTTTGGATCCACATCCGCATACACGTCCTCGTCCGCGTCCGCGTCCGCGTCCTGTTAATTGGGTCAAGCGAGCGGAGCGCGGCGCGGAGTGACTCACTTGAGAAATAGACTCGAGTAAACTTAACTTGACTTGACGAAGGTTTCGCGGCACTATTCCCAGAGCTTTGTTTAGCCCAGTTTGGCAACCCTTTTGGGGGGTGCGAAGGTGTTCGCAGACGCGACCTGTCGCGAAATCGCTCGTTAGGCGCCTCTTTCACACATCACTTGGTAAGTGTCAAATAAATCCAACTGGAGGCGCTGCTCGGCTCAGCTCAGCGCTGCTCTGCTCTGCTGTGGCTGCGATGTTGTCGTCGTTCCCTCGCGGCGACTGCGCCGCAAACTAAACTAAAATTTGTGCGCGCTTTTTTGTTTAAGTCAATCACGAATGCTCGGTTGGTTAGTGCAACGCATACACTTATAACGCACACACACACACACTCACACACACACACAAGCGTGTACGTGCATATGCATTAGTATATGTATTTGCGCTACCCCTGCATCAACAACAGCAGCAGCAAGAGCGTTCGCTGCACTTTGCAGCGCCAACGAACAGAGAGAAAGAGAACACGCGAATGGGACTTGCAGCGGATGTTTGGACTGCGGCCGAGGTCCTTACAATAGTTGTTGTTTTTCAACGTACGCCTACCCGACACCCAACCCACTACACCCTACACCCAGCACTCAATCTGCTCTCTGGCTGGATGTATACGTTGTATATAGCATTAACACATTCGCTCATTGCTCATCGCTGAGCCTGCGTTTTGTGCAGTTGTTCATATCGTCCGTCTGTCATTTTATCCATCTATTTCATTTTTCTTTTGCTTTTTTGTTTTTGCCATGAATTTATGAAAATGAGACGCTGGCACACGAGCACAGCTTGCGTCGCACAGTTTGTCCGGGCCAGTCCAGTTGGGAAGGCATGAGAACGCTTACGTAATGGGCTCGACTGGCACACACCCTGGGATAACTTAACAAAAGCAGCGTTTAAGTTTTGCACAGGTATAAAAAATATTTAGCAAAACTTTGTTATAAGGAATGATGAATAGTAATATAATATAAGAACTACAATTTATACATATGTAAATGAAATGTATTAATTAATTTTTTATTCAACTAAATAATAACTTGGAAAAACTTTAAGGCGGAAACTTTCAAAAACATAACTATCAGTGAAGTTTGTAAGAACCCCTAAAAAAGTATGGCTCTCTCTTACTCTTGACATTTTTAAATAAGTGTCATTGAACAGGGGCGAAAAAATAAAACTTTGAATTGTTCTTTCCATTTATGCAAAGCCATAATAAATCAAAAGTTCAGCCATAATTTTTTTTACCAAGCGAAGAAATTTTTTTTTCAATGGAAGGTGCTGTGCTACCACATACCTCTCGAACATTTATGTTTTAGCATACGAGCCTCTTTTTGAAAATAATAATTATTGTTATTTTTTTATTTGTTTTATTTTAGTTTATTTGAAACCAATATGGTTTTGTTCCTCCACTGTTAAAATTGCCTGTATTACTATGTGCAAATATAGGGTATCCAGAGAAACACTGCCGCCCAGAAGCAAAAAGTGTAGTCTGCTTCAAGGAGCAATTAACGACAGTGGATGGCACAGAGTTATAGCGTTCATATCATACACAGCCAGGCTGGGAGCATGGCACAAGTGGTTGAAAAAAGCTTTACATTGATATACCCTACATAAAAGCAGCTATATCAAGTATTCAATACGGTATATATAGTACATAGAATGTAGATGTGAACCATCTGATAAAAAAAATGTGCGTTTTGGTCAATTTTTCTGCATACTAAAAGGTTGACACTAATTTTCAACAACTAAAGTCAGTGTTTATTTCCACTTTTGAGAGTTAAAAGTCTGTCTCGGACTTTTTAAAAAAATAAAAGTATTATTTATATAAATGCATCAGAAATAGTTTAGTAACAAAAAGTTGTGTAAGTGTATTTAAGCTTCGTTAAGGAGTAAACGAGCTATCTAAGCCATTTCTTTATTTATTTTTTTTTTTCGTAATCGTTAAATGTTTTTCTGTTGGTCTGCTGCAAATGTGTGGCACACGCCGACGACGACAGCGTCGGCACTTGAGTTGTGTAGCATACTTTCTACGAAAAAGCCTTTGGGGAGAAGCCACAGGCACTCGCACTCGCACAGGCGATGACTCTAGCCAGTGCCAGGCGCTGATGCTGGAGCTGGATTTGGTGCCGTTGAGCCAGCAGCAGCAGCAGCGGCAACGTCCGAATTTCATTTAGGTTTATTCTGATTAAATTGTTTGTATTTTGGCTGCATTAGCAGGCGCAGTTTGTTTGTACTTGTATTGTATGAACATTGTATGCCTGACAGTGGGTGTGTGTGTGTGTGTGTGTGTGTCACTCTTTTGGGCGCTGGATTAGTGAGTGCCTGCGACAAGCGGAGAAAACTCTGCGGGAGTTGGTAGTCGTGGTAATGGTGGTGGCTGTTTGTATGCATTCGCCTGTTTACTGCCACTAAATACATTTCAAATTTGCTTTAGCTTATGCTAAACAGAAATACAGAGTGGACCGCAGATTGATATGACCATATGGCCAGTAACTGACAACCACATGGAGCGTATGTGCTGTACAATAATGCTGACAATCATGTGCTTCAGCTCACAGCTAGCCACAAAATAAAGCCGCAAATATACATATGCATATAAAAAAACTATATATATAAAAAATAAATACAACAAAATTGCACTCACCTGCAAGTGCGGCGCGGCGAGCAGCTGCATCAGCTCATCCTTGGCATACTTATTGCCCGCACCGACGGTAACTGATGACAACAAATCCAGGACATCGCGACTGCGTGCAACAGCCTCGGCGCTGGGCGCCCGGCCATTGGTCGTGATAACCGTTGAGCTAATGCGATCGAAAAGCTGCAGAAATTGTTGCAAGCGACCATCGCGCAGCATATCGCCCAGCACATCGCCATCGACATGCGCGTCCTGCAGCGAGTAAATGTCATCCAAGCAGTCCAATATACGCTGCACTGCCTCAATCCCCGCCTCCTCGTCGGCCCACTCGTCCGGTGCGCCCGCAATGGGCACTGCAAAAATAGAAACAATTTAATTAAACCAATAACTCGATTAGTTTATTTTTAGCCTACACTTACTATCCGCATCCGTGGCATAGAGCGGGTCCATGTTGGTGCCGCCAGCAATAGCCTGTACGGCGCCCTTGAGCTTGCGTCGCGCATTATAGCGCTTCAATTCCTCAACAGTATCCGCCAGATGCGTGCGCTGCAATTTGTCGCGATCACGTATCCAGGGATGCTCTAGCACCTCTGTTATAGAAAGTCTGTGATGTGGATTGGCAGCGAGCATTTTCATGACTAGATCCTTAGCATTGGCCGAAATGGATTTCCATTCAGGCGCCTCAAACTGCAAATGCATACATATTTAATGCGAACATAATTGTAATGAATACTGGTGTACTCACCGATAACCTTCCGCGCGCTATAGACTGTTGCAGTCGCACGCCGGAGCCTAAAAATGGCAATCTTCCCGAGAGCAAAACGTGCAACATTACACCAGCACCCCAAACATCGCAGCCCTTGCCATACAGGCGCCTTGTGACCACCTCTGGCGCCATATAGTGCGGACAGCCTACACGCCCGTGTGTTTCTATTGTTTCCCGGGTTCCGGGCAACTGTATCGCCGAGCCGAAACCACCCAGCTTCACCGGTGCCGAATTGTCCACAGTCGCCAAAAGTGCACAAGCTGGCCGCACGTCCCTATGCAGTATGTCGTTCTCATGGCAATAACGCAATGCCTCTAATATTTGACGCATATAGTGGCTGTTGACAATAACAATACAAAATTTAATCAAACGTTGCGCAACTCATCAATAGGCCCTAATTAGTGCTGGTATTTCGTTGGGATTACAAATATTTCGAATCTGATTTGAATGTTTTTCATTGAATTAAATGGTTCTAGTGTCTGCAGTATTACAAATATGCGTTTAGAATTTAAATTTGAACCTTATAGATTCACCAACCAAAGAACAATAACAGTCAATTAAACTGTTTTTAATTTGCACGAAAAATTGCTACAAATTCAGACTAAAACCCTCTTTTGGATTTTATGTGTGCAATATTTAAGCAATAAATCATTTTACTTAACAAGAACTTGACAAATGGCATAAGGTAAGCAGATTAGACAGCTTTCAAGACAATTTACTTTTTTGCTACAATAACAATTAGTGCTTAAACAATAACAATTGTGCTTAGCGGATTAGATAGCAAATTCTGCTGACAGTTTTACCACTAATAAATTAATAAAATTAATATATTTTTGCTACTTTCGTTGTGTGTACAATATTTTTAAAGCCTGAATCCCAAGTTAAAAATAATACCTTCCCGTATTCTCGATTCGATGGACGTAGTACATTTTGTTCAGTTACAGAATCTGACAAGCAATTAAATATAGCTTATATAGCGTCCATTAAAATGCCTAGTCATAGTTTTTGTTTTATATTAAAACCCTCCTAATTAGATCAACACATAAACAACTAATTTGATAAATAATTGAGTAAACTACTACATGCTTGAAACATTTTAAATGAGCAAAAAGCTGACTACACTATAACTTTAACATAAATAATTAAATTCAGAATCTGGTCACATTCATGTTCCTTAAGTATTCCTATTAAATATTTAGTGACCAATTTTATTTCGGAAATCTTCTTCTGGAGCAAGCCATGTATTTGGGCATTGGAGTATAAGCTGGTGTTATAATACTATAATTATAGGCAATGTTGCCCTGCTCACCAAGCCACCGCCTCGCTGTAGACAAAACCTGCGACGGCGCGGCGCACAACCTCAAAGCACAAGTCGGAGCCCTCCATGCTGTAAGCAAAAAGAAACCAAATATTTAAATATTGGCCTACATCCAAATATAAGTAAATTTACGTGTGTGTTTGTGTGTATATGTGTGCTTTACTTACAACTCAAAGACCATGTAGAGCATGCCCTCGGAGCTGTAGGTTTCCAGCAGCTCGACTATGTGCGGATGCTTCAGCATGTGACATATTGTGGCTTCGCGTTTCAAATCTGTAATGGTGCGCAATTAGTTGATATTAGAATGAGTAACATTTGTATGGGCGCCCAAAACGCCACCCCCACAAGGCACCCAGCGCCGTTGTCTAACACCAGCTGCTCGAGAGCTCTAATGGATTTAGGGCTGACTTATGTTCCTGCCATGTATCATTTAGTCAATATCCGAGTCCAGACGCCATTGCATTTGAGCAATTTCTTTTTAATTGGCCCGTGAACTGGGTTGTGACTTGAGTCCTTGAGAATTATTCTGTTCTGTCTTTGCCTGTCTTGTCCTGCCCTGTCCTGTCCTGTCCTGTCCTGTCCTGTGCTGTCATGTCCTGGCCGGGTGGCACGTGCTAAATTTGCTCCGTTGTTACCGCACAATTAGTAGCAGCAAATTTTGTATAATTTGCGCAGCTTAATTATAATTTATTCACCCAAAGTACTTCGGGCCCTTGCGCCTAGGGGCAAGGTCGTCGTCGAAACTCACCCGCTGTGCTCAGTCCTGGGCTCGCCGTAAACTTGGCCACATCAACAATTTTGACAGCAAACTGCTGATTGGACTCCCTATGTATGCAGCGGCGCACAATGGAGAAGGGTCCTCTGTAAAATGTGTATAGAATGTAAAAGTATAATATATTTAGTAAAAGTTATGAACATTCGTTCAAGTCCTTTTCGACCTTATCTGGCAAAAGGCTTGCAAACTTGCCAGCAAGAACTGCAAAAGCTTTCCTATTATGTTCAAACTAGCGAAATTCTTTCAGTTACTCAACTACTTGGATCAACACAAGGAGCGCTACATAAATATTAATACATAATGTAAAAGCCGACACCCCAAAAAACTTGTTTGGCCAACTTTTGAGGCAAGCCACTGTTGGCCAAGTTAGTATTGAAAGCTGCCCCCGTTAGAGGCGTCGACAGATGATTAAGTGCGTGCAGCACATAATGAGATATGGCAGCCAAGCAAAAAAAAAAGAGAGGAAGTAAGAATAGAATACAACGGAACTTACTTGCCAATAACCTCGCACAGTTCGTAAACATCGTCAAAGAGAATTTCGTCTTCGGTCATTTTGAATAATTGATGAATTAATGCCTGTGCCCGCCTGGCTCAATTGCTTTTTGGAATATTGATGAGCTGCACCCGGCTGCTGCTGCTCCTCCGGCTCCCACTCCTGTTGCTGGTCAAACAACAGTTGGTGCTTGCGTCCACCTCCAAAAACTTGAATGAACTTTTGTCTTTGCTCTGAGTGTGTTTGTGTGTACGTGTGTGTGTCTTGTTCCTGTTCCTGTTCCTGTTCTTGTTCCTGTTGTTGCTGTTATTTTTGTTGATTCGTTGTTATTGATTGCGTTGTTGTTGCTGCTGCTGCTCTTAAAGATTCATTTTGTCGCATGTAACTGAAAAATGACACAAAAAGTTTTTAATGCAATAAGCAGGGCGCAAAAAACGGAAATCAAAATGGGCATTCATTATCAGGAGCATAGCCAATGGTCCTCCTACAAATGTGTCAATCACAGGTGGCCCGAGTGGCCAGAAAACCCAAATCAATTACAGCCACAAAACGCTCAAAATTGGCTCTGAATGAGCCTCTGGCCAAAAAGGAAGTTTCACTGTCAGCTGGCTGAACATTCAATGATTTTCAAATGGGAACGGGTTTCCTGGTGGTCGCCCAACAAAAAGGTAAACAAGGCACCCAGCGTACACTGCGCTACAATGGCCAACCCAGTTGCGACTTCACGATAAATAATAGCTGCTTAAAATTTGTCCTTTTTTATCTTTTTGGGTGAGCGTAGAATAGTTGTAGTATTATTTATGGGCTGAGCACACTTGGAGTAGGCGAAACACAGCTTTTTCTAGGGTACTCCAAACTGGGAGAGGACGAGCGAATGTTGACACGTACGAAGAGAGAGCGCAGGCGCAAGGCGAAGTTCGTGCAAAAGTCCCCCAAAAAGTTGTAATCGTAAAAATGTAAGCAATGCTACAAATTCTCACTGGGGACTGGATATCCGGGACGTCGCACATCGTACATATAGACAGTGGCAAAAGTGCAACACTATCTTGGCATGCACACAACTCTCACTCGGGTCGCAGTCAGCCAGGATCAGGCCGGGCAGGATGCATGCATAGTAGTCATATTTAATGTAGAGCGCGCATTGGGCGCGGTATGGCTCGGGGCTTACGGCTCGGTCTCGGTCTCGGGCGAAGGTTTTACCTTGCTCGTGTGTGCCTGAGCCGCCGCCGCCGCCGCCGCCGCCGTCGTCGTCGTCGTCGTCGTTGTTGTAAAATTCCTTGACACTTTCAACTGGGCGACCTTACCACACTCACTTACACACACGCGCACACACATGCATACGGGAGGAAACAAGTGCCACCGCCTCACAATTAAGAAATTGATTCTTTGTCAAGTATTTTTACAAAGGATTTGCATTGCTCAGACGCTGCCTCTGCTGCCCACACCTTCCTTACGCGCCCACATCAACTGATGGGCACACACACACACACACACACACACTCAACTGCACACACACACCCGCACACATTTCGTATATTCATTTAGGTACAAACCCCATCCAATCTCAGCGCCGCACAACCGAATTTTTGCACAGAATTTTATATTACGGCTGGAGACAGGTCCAATATTTTACAGCCACGGGCGCTAAAACATCACACGTGTGTTGTGCACATTGGTTTTGATTGTGTTACTTATTTAATATTGCTATTTATTCACTTATTTTAACTTAAAACAAACACGGCCCGTTTATTAATTGGCAAAGAGCTGGTGGCAACTGAATCGGTTCACTGCGAAAAGAACTAGAGTGCCACTTTTTAATATATTGTGAACGGTTTCTTTCAAAGAAGTGGCAACGCCGCATCAGAACCAGCGGCCGTTCATGAAACTGCATCGACTTCTCAAATGTAAACAATAAACTGACTGTAACGATCTGGTAGCCCTCCCAATTACTACTTGAGAGTTTACTTATTTGTTCATTTTCTAATTAGTTATTTTATGGCAGCAATATAAATTCTTGTAAGAAACCCAAAAAACATAATTATAAATAAATTAGAAGAAGTAGATGATTCGACAAGAATATTCTCCGATAGCTCCAACTAAACATACTTAATAATAAGAACAAATTAACTTAATATAGCTTAAAGAAATTACAGAAAATTGGTTGTAGCTGGCGCAACAAATAAACCAAACTTAAATAGCTCAAAAAAAATCTCTGAAAATAACAACTAAAAATGAAATCATAATTATTATTATTAATTTAACAGCCTGTTAATAAATTATGGAACAGGATTAGTTCCCGTAGGAAAAGAATGTGCACACGGCGTTTTTGCTAAGTTTTGCAGAAGGATTCTTTTCCACTCGTCAAAAAATAGTTATATTAAAAATTCAAATTATTTTAAAAAAACCAAATTTTTGTAGCAGTACCAATTGAGTAAATTCTTAGAGATGAGTGTTAAATAATTGTAGACTATTGGTAACACTTATTACTCATTTGGCAGTGCTACATAAATTTAATTTATGAATTATTTAAATAGTTAGACATATAACTGCTTTGCGGCGACGGAAATCGATTCCTTAAGCAAAGTCCCCGATCAATGTATGCCTACAGAAACTTAACTACACAATTACCAAACTATTTACAGCTCACAAATAAAGTGCTAAATGAGTAACTGTATTTTAACACTGGCAGCAATATGAATTTATTTGGGCGGGTACATTTAAAACATACGAGAAATTATCCAAACTCGGTTTAAGTAGTGAAATAAAAAAGTCGCTATTTATGTACTTTTCGTTTTCATATTATTATATTATATTATTTTATTAAATAACTTGCAGTGTTTTATTATATTTCGCAATAAATTGAAATGGCTTGCTTTCAGTTGTTTGTTCATGTTATTGTTAATCGTTTAAAACAAATAGCTACCCATTCTTTATTTAGCTTCGTTTTTATTTCTGCTGCACATTATCTATCTTTGCTGACATAATATTATTTATAATTGAGCTAAATTTTTCGTATATCTTTATGTATGAATTATTAAGTTCAGCTGGTGTGTCATCCAAAATACCCTATCCTTCTTATATATGTACATATGTGTCTTGTATTTACTTTTTGTGACAAGGTTTATTATTATATATGTACATACATTATTATATATGAAATCCCTATATATAAGTGATATTATAAGTGGATATGTAAATACGTAAATTACCATAACTATTATATTAAAAATAATTGTTAGTATTTTGCATTTCCATTGTGTTTTATATTACCATAAGCCATTTGATAAACCCATTAGAAATTATTAAGACTTCAGAATTAATATGCCGGTCACGGGCACTCTCCGAAACCCACACACAATAGGTGCGTAATCTTTAAATCAACTGCGTCTACAAAACGAGGGACCGGGACCCCAAACATAAACATCATCAATTACACAGGCCTCGAACGGCAACAACAGCGACAACAATAGCAACAACATCAAGTCAAGAATCGTAGGTCGCACTGCAGTTGCTTTCTGCGTTGGTTGACAAAAGGAACAGGCGAAGGCACATCGAGAACCGCAGCCACTCAGGTGAAATCAAAATCAAATTCAACGCCAGCGAATCGTCGCCGTCGCCGTCGCCGTCGCCCTCCCGCTGCCGTCGCCTCGCTTCCCGCTCCCTCGCCTTGTTGTTGTCATTATTTGGACGCGTCGCGACTTGCGACTGTCGCGCTTAATGCGTGTGGATTGGACATGGACGTGAACGTGTAGGATTCGAATTGACATTATAAAAACTGGTTTGCTGCCAATATATTGCCGGTTACGCGTCCTACGCAGCGGCGACGCTACGTCGACGTTGCCTGCGCCTGCGCCTGCGCCGTTCGCCTCTGCCTCCGCCTCTGCCTCTGCCTCTGCCTCTGCCTCTGCGTACCTGCCCACTTGACAACGACTCTTGTTGTTGTTCTCCCTGGCATTGTTCCTGCTGCTCTAGGACATTACCTGTAACAGGGTGCCAGCGACAATCAAACCAAAATTCGTAAAAAGCGCGCCAAATGTGAAAATCAACTCCCGCAGCTGCTGGTTCTTTTTTTGTCATATTTATCACAATAGATACTGTATCAGTATTAAAGATAACATATGTAAGATCGCGTAGCTTTGTTTGCTTGCCTCAAATTTACTTTGTTATATTTATTTGATATATGTTTAAATGTATGTTTAAATAGCCAGATAAAGCGATGCAATTTTTGGATCCGCAAATCAATAAAATCGATATATTTACTGATGATCTTCTCTAAAGATCGCACAGAAAGTTGTTTGAAAGTAAAATCCATATATCTATATGTTAGAACCATCAAATTTGGCAGACGAGTATCATGTTCGCTCTAACTTGTTATATAAAAAGTTTGTCTTTTTAATGAGTTTTTGCTTTTTGATGAAATTTATTCCAATTTGTATTGGCCTTTGAAATTGGGTAAAAAGGTAGAAGTAGGCAAATATGAAATATAAGTTATCGTACACCATACGCAGATGAAATTTACTTTATTTTTCAATAACTTTTCCGCATTACAGATTTTAGAAGCTAGAGCTGGCAAGCATACATCCACAATATTTCATTTCAATATCCCATTTTCAATACTTCCATCTTCATGTTATCGGACGATAAACTCAGGAGTTATCCATAGAGAAAATATCCAAATGCACAGCCGGCTTTCGGAGCTGTACGGCTAAAGAATACTCATTCTAAATTTAACTGTTATCGCAGGCCATGAAATCGCCATAACGATATTAGATAAGATTAAGAAAGCAAGCAGCAGTTAAGTATTTAATTAAAGCACTTAACAATGCATTTTAAATATATATTCTTCAATTATGGCACATTTCATTTGATTTCAAATACAAACATTTGCATAATTTACTTTTGCTAAATGGATTTTCAAATTGATCGGAAAAGAGGGTTAATGTACCGAATGTGAAGTAAGGGGAAGTGTATGTAAAGTTCTCATATTTCAGTTTGAGCCAAAAAGAAACTTGTACTTAATATCGTATATTAACGGATCATCTGGCGCAGCATCATGGCTTAGCAAGTTCCACCTCCCCCCCTCCCCCCACCCTAAAGTCGACGTCTCATGCATATGTAGTCAAATTACGTTGCCTGGAAACGCATATTCATTTACCGTAGTACCCTGGCCGTGGCCCTGGCCCATATGGTAGCTGTGGCAGCAGCAATTAACTCAAAATGTCATTAACCAGCGTCGTATGTTAGAGACGCTCGCAAACGCAGACTGACATCTGACAGGCATCAAGCAGGCACAGCCCGGACAGGGCCAGGTCCAGGTCCAGGCTCAGCCCCAGTGCCCGCTCAACGTGCTGCAGATCGGCCCAGACAGTGTTCAGCATCAGCATAGTAGAAACAAGTCAAAAACGCCCTCGCTCGCCAGCGTGTTGCCTTTCCACGCTGTTCCACCTTGGCATTAAACGCTTGATTAAATTTCACTACAAATGGGCTGGGCACTGTGCATATAACAAATATATCTATATATACATTTATATACGTATTCGTGCTTATGGTGAGTAGGAAAAAAAAAGGTCATCTCCCGGCTTGGCCATATGTTGTTTATATGCGACTTTGGTAAATGATATTCATGTGCTGATATTTTAACTGTCATGCCTGGCACAAAAACACTCGCATAGATACTTAGTTAGAAAGCACAGATCTTCACACACATCGTGTTGGTTTTTTGTTTTTTTTTTTCTTAATGATTTTTTGTTGTTGCTGTTTTTGCCTATCACATACTGCCGCATTTCTTACATATCATTTCCCATGCCAGTTTTGTTGCCCTTCCCCATCCGGCAGCGGCGCATGGGGGAAGCCTAAAAAGTGCGCCGGCAGCGGAACGTGGTGAGAAAATGTTTTGCATTATTTACATTTTTTTTACTGCAGTTAGCTGCGTTCTGGCTGCGGCTCTGTCTGCGGCAGTGGCTGTGGATCTCTGGCCGTGGTTCTGGCGCGCTTTAGCAGGACATCCGTCATCCCGGCAGTCGTTGTCCGTTGCGCTTGCTTTGGTTTTTGGTTTTATCGCTTCGCTTCCTGCCGCGTCGCTGAACCTGTTGCTCTCATTAACAAATTGTCAGGTGTGCTAAAGTTAACGTGAACGTGAACGTCAACGTCAACGTCAACGTCAGCGTCGGCATCGACGTTGCAGTTATTCGTCATGCTTTGCTTAATGAGCACAAAGCCGTAGACGGAGACGGCAGAGCGGCTTTTACGACCGTCCAGAACATGTTTGCAATTCAACTGTAAAAGCATTTAAACGAAAAGTTTGTCAGCGCGCGCTCTCTCTCTCTCTCTCTCTCTCTCTCTCTCTCTCTCTCTTTCACTATTTATCGCACTCTGCATCTCAGTGATTATTTGACTGTCCGCCCCCCTCCCCCACTCGCAGCACTTTCTGTTTACCTGCTTGTAAACAAACGTCGCCTTAATCAATTCGTAAAATGCTCAAAACTCAAGTGATAACAAACAAAGGCGAGACGCAATGAAAGAAAGGGCCATGCCCAGTCCCGGTCCCACTTCCAATAACCAGCATCAGACATCGGACATCGGCCAGTATCGTCTGCAGATGCCCGATGTTTATTTTCTCACAAAGGCGGTAAAACAAATAAAAATCGACTTTGGGAATTGATTTTGAAAACCTAATCAAATTGTGTAGCCGCCGCAGCAGCAGCACCTCTCCTTATACCCTAACGCAGCGGCCAACATGAATTGTGTACAAGAAATGATTTATGAATGACAAACGGTCCCCATGAAGGTTTTAAATTATATAGTAATCATCAGTATACATATCTGTTTATTTCAATTCTAATGAATTAATTATTCAAAGCATATTCGAAAGCAACAGTAGAAATTTACGTAAATACAATATTATAACGGACATTAAATCAATAAAACTTAACGATTCATTCCGTAATGTACTTACTTATCTGATTTTGATTTTAATTGTTTTTATATTTTGGTGATTGTTTTTTTTAACGAAAAAACATTTTGGTCTAAATAAAATATTTCCAGTTATGTTTAAAAATTCCAAAAATATACTTTGCCTAATTTGTTGTGTATACAATTAAATTGCTCTCAGAACACGGGAACAAAGTAATCAAATCAAATTATACAGTTATTTGAATCATATACAAAGTGTGGATATTCCTCTCTGCTCTTATTATTATTTTCTTTTTTATTTATTCTTAGTTATTACAATTTTAAACTATATGCATACTATATGTATAATATAATGTACATTATTTTTGGTTTGAATTATATATAAACTATATAACTAAAATATAATTGGTGGTTCGGCTAACAGTTCTTTCGTCGTTCGTCGTGTTCTTTTTATAAAAGGGTAACAAATTTATTGTTTTTAATTTTAATTATGAGTTAAAATATTTACTAGCAATGAGCTCAGGGAATATAATTTAATGGGATAACAATAATTAGTTTTTCGGGTCTGGGTTAGGCTCTGCTGATTTGTTTGTCTTGTTAATTTGCGTTTAAACGCATGTGGAGAGTTCGTCAAAACATTAAAATTGATTTTAACATGAGAGCATTCAGTTGTCGTCTTACTTTATATCTTTTTCTTATCGCCCCACCCAGAAGTCAGATTTGGGTCTCTGATTTCGCTGGACCTGTATCGGTGTCTGTGTGTGTGTGTGTGTGTGTGGCAACGCCAGCATCTCTTTTGTAATGAAATATCCAAATTGAGCATAAGCAAATGCCGCCCCATAGCTATGTAGGGGTTGCATCTTTTGTGTCTGTAAATAGCAATGGCAGCGCAGCCAAATGCGGCATTTTGTGCAACACACGCCAAAATGCGAGGCTGCTTTTGGGGTGGAGGCACTCGACACTGGCCCCAAATGGATCACAGTGCCACAGGCAGACAGAGCTCATCATTTACATTGGCTGGCTGTTGATCGTTGTTGTGTTGCGGTTGTATATGCAAACGCATGGGGCATGTCTCCCGCAACTCTAATGACTTGAATGCCTGCTGCGCCTGCGTCTGTCCGTCTGTCCGTCTGTCCGCCTGTCCGCCCATCCGCCTGCCAGCTTTTCCAAGGCAACGAGCGCACAATGAAAAACATTTTCCTGTCCTCGACTACGTTCTGGTTTTTGTTTTGTTTCTGTTCAGCTCTTATATGCACTCTACCTCTGCCCCGCGACCCTGCGTCCCTGGCGCGATTCGTGCCCCTGCCACTGCCACGTTCAGCACAATAAAAATCCATATGATGTCGATGACTGTTTTGTTGTTGTTATTTTCTATGCGTCGACAACGTACGTCAGAGGGCTTCGCTGAATCTTTCGCTGCCATACGCACACACACACACACACACACACACACGCTGGGGCACATTCAAATGTGCATATGGGCATTGTTGTTGGTTGCTGTTGTTGTTGTTGCTTCTGTATCGTGAATGCTCTCTAATCTCCTAATGTCGTTGAACTTTTTCTTTTATGATGTGCTTTTTGTCGTTGTTGCTTTTGGCATTGCGCACAACTTTATTATTATTGCTATTATTCGCGAGTATTTTCCGCATGTTGTTGTTGCTGCTGTTGCTGCCGCTGTTGCTGTTGCTGTTGCTTTGCGTTTTGCACTTTGTCTCTGGCTCAGCCATTTGCAGATTCTGCGCCTATTAAATGCCTGCCTCACCTCGTCGCGTATTTTATGTCATAGTAGAAAAAAACAAGCACAACAACAACTGATGACAACGATAACAGCAACAACAACAAGCGCTGCACACGTGCATTCTGCTGCCGCTGCCGCTGCTGCCGCTGCCGCTGCTGCTGCGTCCCTGCAATTATTTCCAATTTAGCAATACAACACTGGCTCCAGCAGATGCCTCCGCCTGCCTGCCCCGCCGCAGTGCCAGCTCCTGGGCAAGTGCTCCTATTGTCTTTTCAGTGGCAGTTCATTGGCCGCCAGTTGATGCAGCAGCAGCAGCGGCGGCGGCAGCAGCAGCCGCATCACGGCTGGGGTCAGGCTTGCTTCATGCAATTACTTCATGTACTTGGGCTGCAATAACACGGACGCGATGAGTAGTGGAGAGTCGAGAGTCGAGCATCGGCTAGCGGACGAACTGTACGTAAACTGGTTGCAGTTGCAGTTGCAGTTGCAGGATGCTGTACTGGACGACTAGACGCTGCATAAGAGCGACTACTATCTATCTATCTATGGCTGAGCCTAGGCTAGGCTAGGCTTGGCTTGCGTTGCTTTTGCTTTCGACTTTGGCTGCATCGGGAAAACCAGTTATGGGGCAAGGCTTGTTGCACGCCTGCCTGCCGCAGCGTTGTCAGAGGCAATGATCATGCCAGGAGCAACAACAGCCAGGCTAGACCTGTTGCTGATTGTTGTTGTTGTTGTTGTTGTTATTGTTGTTGTTGTTATTGTTGTTGTTGACGTTGTTGTCGTTCTGGCTTGTTGTGGCAGCAACTTAAAGGCTATTGACTTTGTTTTTCTATTGCCCGTCTTTGGGCATACAACACTTCCTCCTCCAGCTGGATATTGCTGTTTGCGGCAGTTCAATGAACCGCGTCGCATTCTAATGTCCAGCAAACGTGTTTGGCAACTTGCAACAGTGGGAGTGTGGCACCTTCAACAACAGCAACAGCAACAATAATAATAACAACAACAACAACAGCAATCAACATCAACAACAATCAGCTCTTTATAATTGCTCGCGAGTGAATTGAAATTGTTATGAAAAGTTTGCACTAAAAATATGCACATTGAAACTAGGAAGCGAATATCGAATGGGAGAAATCAATAGAAACTCATATTGGAACCATCTAACCTTTTACGTGTGCTCAGAGATATTTTATAAAAGTTTTGAACACAAGTTCTATAAATTGGGTCTTACAAATTAAAAATTAAATTTCTATTATTTTTGTAAGATAAGCTTTAAAAATGTCATAAAGTTACTTTAGTCAAGTTAATAATAAAAATATATAAGCTATTCCGTTAAGATGCAAGTTTGAGATCGTGAAACCGAAATTAATTCGAAATTAATTATACTAACATCTTGCCAGCCCACAAATCCCTTTAAAATTTATTTTTAACATATAAAAAAAGAATGTTTTACATAAGTGTAAAAGCATTAAGCATATGCATAGATTACCAAAATGAGATCTCTTTTAGGGCACGAAGCAATTGTGCCTTAAGAGATATGATATACGCTAGCAGACAGCACTTGGGTTCAATTACACTGGCTTTGCGTTGCGTTGAAAGCCAGCCAGTTCGCACCGAAAATAGCCATCGGAATATCATTTTACGCCCAGTTTTGAGCACCATCTGTTCCAATGTGCGCCGTCCCCACAAGCGCAAGTGGGCCAAAGGGGGGCAACGGGCACTGCTTGCCCTGTCCGTCAACGGGCTGGCATGCTCGTATCTCGATGGGCTACGTTTCCCTCTGCGCCTCCGTCTCCGTCTCCGTCTCCAGCTCCGGCTCCGGCTTCGGCTAATCAGTCAGCGAGGCACTCAGCGAAGCGTGAAACGCAATTGCCGATATCTAGACACATTCAATTAATGAAATCAACAGCCACAACTGTGCTCCTCTATAGCCCCTGACGCTTGTCAGGACAAACGGGACATGGGACATAGAAATACAGACATTTCTATATCGGAGGGTCAGTCAATGCCTGGCCATGCCCAAGCACACGCCAGCGGTTGGTTACGTGGAGCTCTGGTCCCGCCGCCTGCTGCTGGCGCTTTACCAAACGGCCCGCGGGCTATCGCTGCTCTCCAGCACGCTGGATCGGGTTCGGGATCGGGATCGGGATCCGGGTCGGGAGTGGCAGCGGGACCAAGTGCAGCTGAAGGCGCCGCGGCGACAGTGCAACCGCTTGCTGATCATTCTGTGGCGCGCCATACTGGTGAACATATACTGGAGCGTAATTCCGGGAATCTTTCAGAAGGTGAAAACTACGCAGAGCTACGCGGCCCTAATTGCCATGCTGCAGTCCGCCTCGGTGACCATATTTGCCGTTGGCTCCTTTATAATGCAGGTGCGCGCCGAGTCGCGATTCATGGCCATATTGAATCGTTACATTGCGCTATATGGACGCATCTGCGCCCTGACCCGGGCCCCGCACCTCTTTCCGCTCAAGTTTCCCGTGCTCTACACGGTCAAGCTACTGCTGACCCTCTGCGGCTGTCTCTACGAACTGCCGGATCTGCTCCCGCTGCGGCACATTCTGCAACTGGATGTACTGCGTGTGATCGGCGGACTGATCGCCATTTACCTGTGGCTGGGCACGCTCTTTCTGCTGGATGCATGCTTCCTAGGCTTTCTGGTATCCGGCGTACTTTACGAGCACCTGGGCGCTCACATTGCGTTAATGCTGCACCAAATGCGTGCCATTGACACGGACACCCAGCAGCAGCAGTCGGATGCGGAGTCCGACACAAAGCCGATTGCAACCCCGCCGCGCCTCAGCGATTACAGGCGTATGTGCCTGCTCTGCAATCGGGCCGATGAGCTGGAGGCTTGTGGCGCTCTCTACAGCGATCTTTACAACGTAACGCTCTCGTTTCGCAGCATTTTCCAGTGGCAAATCCTCTTTTATATCTACTATAATTTTATTGTGCTGCTGCTAATGCTGTACGAGTATATTCTGAACTATTTGGAGGCTGTTCAGGGTGAACTGGTGCCCCTGCTGATGGTCGGCATTAAGTTGGCCAACATTGTGCTACTGATCATGTGTGCAGACTATACGATCAAGAAATCACAAATGCCCCAGATTCTGCCATTGGACATTGTGTGCTCCGACATTGATCACCGTTGGGACAAGAGCGTAAGTTGATCAAATGGAAAATAAGATAGCCATGTTTATCTATTCTATTTTTTAACTGTGCTGTGATGCTAGGTGGAGTCCTTTCTAAATCAGCTGCAAACGCAGCCACTGGAAATCAAAGTCCTGGGCATCCTGCAGCTAAACAATGGATTTATACCAACAATATTATCGGCCATTATAACATATCTGTTCATAATGATTCAATTTGCAATTACTGGGGGCTTCGAAGAAGCCGAGGAAATAGTCCGAAAGAATATTACAATTCAATAAAAATGTACCTAATCATGTCAAGGATTAATTAATTATTAAGTGAGAGAGAGAGCAAGAGTTGCAGAGTAAGAGAGAAAAAAGAGCTAATTTATAGTAAGACAGAGAGAGAGGGAGAGGGAGAGAGAGAGTGAGAAAGAGAAACGACCATAAACAAAATATTGAATTTGGAGAAGGTAGCGCAAAGAACAGTTCCGTTATTCGATGCTGAAACAAATGAGCGCGATTTAAGAGAGCGTGACGTCACGATATCGGTTTGTACTTTGTTTACATTGCGTTGCAATTGACACGTGTTCGATGCTTAGCTTATATAAAATCCACAAAAATGCAAAGAGCGACAACGCTGCGGGCTGAATGGATCTCGAAATTTGCAATTGGATAAAACGTTTTCAAAAACAAACAAGTTGAGTTTTTCAATTTTGGCATGATTTTTGACAAAAAACAATTTCTCCCTTGAAGTCCTTTTTACTGTTGTTTATTTTTGCATTTCTTAATTTAAAAAAAAAATAAAAATCCAACAAATTTTTTTTTCAATAATGAATGTTTTTGAAATGTAGAATCAATCTAGAGGACAAAACGCGGAAAACTGCCATCCACCATGCAAATCGGATCAGTTTTGACAAAGTTTGAAATATGGAAGATATGGATCTGAGAGCGTTACATGTTAAAATTGTTCATGCTTTTTTCCCAAAAAATTCAAAAAAAAATTATTTCCAAAAATGCATATATTTTAAATTCAGATTGAATGTAGAGGAAAAATCATGACCAAATTGCCATCAAGCTTGAAAATCGGTTCAGTTTTGACAAAGTTATGGGAGTTTGAAATATGGAAGATGTGGATCCGAGAGCTTTACATGTTAAAATTTTTCTCAATTTTGCCATGATTTTTGACCAAAAATTTGACCTCCTCAGAATCACTTTTAATGTTGTTTTTTACGCTAATTGTGACAACCACAATCGATTAAAAATAGAATTTCCGGATTCAAAATTTAGAAAAAATTTTTTTTTCCACAATGAGTAAGGGGGGAGTACATGCTTTTTTTCTCAAAAAATTCAACAAAAAATTATTTCCAAAAATTCATATATTTTAAATTCAGATTGAATCTAGAGGACAAATCATGACCAAAATGCCATCAAGCTTGAAAATCGGTTCAGTTTTGACAAAGTTATGGGAGTTTGAAATATGGAAGATATGGATCGGCGGGCTTTACATGTTAAAATTTTTCTCAATTTTGGCATGATTTTTGACCAAAAATTTGACCTCCTCAGAATCACTTTTAATGTTGTTTTTTACGCTAATTGTGACATCCACAATCGATTAAAAATAGAAATTCCGGATTCTAAATTTTGAAAAAAATTTTTTTCCAAAATGAGTAAGGGGGGAGTACATGCTTTTTTTCTCAAAAAATTCAACAAAAAATTATTTCCAAAAATACATATATTTTAAATGCACGTTGAATCTAGAGGACAAATCATGACCAAAATGCCATCAAGCTTGAAAATCGGTTCAGTTTTGACAAAGTTATGGGAGTTTGAAATATGGAAGATATGGATCCGCGGGCTTTACATGTTAAAATTTTTCTCAATTTTCGCATGATTTTTGACCAAAAATTTGACCTCCTCAGAATCACTTTTAATGTTGTTTTTTACGCTAATTGTGACAACCACAATCGATTAAAAATAGAATTTCCGGATTCAAAATTTAGAAAAAATTTTTTTTTCCACAATGAGTAAGGGGGGAGTACATGCTTTTTTTCTCAAAAAATTCAACAAAAAATTATTTCCAAAAATGCATATATTTTAAATGCACGTTGAATCTAGAGGACAAATCATGACCAAAATGCCATCAAGCTTGAAAATCGGTTCAGTTTTGACAAAGTTATGGGAGTTTGAAATATGGAAGATATGGATCCGCGGGCTTTACATGTTAAAATTTTTCTCAATTTTGGCATGATTTTTGACCAACAATTTGACCTCCTCAGAATCACTTTTAATGTTGTTTTTTACGCTAATTGTGACAACCACAATCGATTAAAAATAGAAATTCCGGATTCAAAATTAAGAAAAAATATTTTTTCCAAAATGAGTAAGGGGGGGGTACATGCTTTTTTTCTCAAAAAATTCAACAAAAAATTATTTGCAAAAATGCATATATTTTAAATTCAGATTGAATCTAGAGGACAAATCATGACCAAAAAAACATCAAGCTTGAAAATCGGTTCAGTTTTGACAAAGTTATGGGAGTTTGAAATATGGAAGATGTGGATCCGAGAGCTTTACATGTTAAAATTTTTCTCAATTTTCGCATGATTTTTGACCAAAAATTTGACCTCCTCAGAATCACTTTTAATGTTGTTTTTTACGCTAATTGTGCCAACCACAATCGATTAAAAATAGAAATTCCGGATTCTAAATTTTGAAAAAAATTTTTTTTCCAAAATGAATAAGGGGGGAGTACATGCTTTTTTTCTCAAAAAATTCAACAAAAATTATTTCCAAAAATGCATGTATTTTAAATGCACGTTGAATCTAGAGGACAAATCATGACCAAAATGCCATCAAGCTTGAAAATCGGTTCAGTTTTGACAAAGTTATGGGAGTTTGAAATATGGAAGATATGGATCCGCGGGCTTTACATGTTAAAATTTTTCTCAATTTTGGCATGATTTTTGACCAACAATTTGACCTCCTCAGAATCACTTTTAATGTTGTTTTTTACGCTAATTGTGACAACCACAATCGATTAAAAATAGAAATTCCGGATTCAAAATTAAGAAAAATTTTTTTTTCCAAAATGAGTAAGGGGGGGGTACATGCTTTTTTCCCCAAAAAATTCAAAAAAAAATTATTTGCAAAAATGCATATATTTTAAATTCAGATTGAATCTAGAGGACAAATCATGACCAAAATGCCATCAAGCTTGAAAATCGGTTCAGTTTTGACAAAGTTATGGGAGTTTGAAATATGGAAGATATGGATCCGCGGGCTTTACATGTTAGAATTTTTCTCAATTTTCGCATGATTTTTGACCAAAAATTTGATCTCCTCAGAATCACTTTTAATGTTGTTTTTTACGCTAATTGTGACAACCACAATCGATTAAAAATAGAATTTCCGGATTCAAAATTTAGAAAAAAATTTTTTTTCCACAATGAGTAAGGGGGGAGTACATGCTTTTTTTCTCAAAAAATTCAACAAAAAATTATTTGCAAAAATGCATATATTTTAAATTCAGATTGAATCTAGAGGACAAATCATGACCAAAATGCCATCAAGCTTGAAAATCGGTTCAGTTTTGACAAAGTTATGGGAGTTTGAAATATGGAAGATATGGATCCGCGGGCTTTACATGTTAAAATTTTTCTCAATTTTGGCATGATTTTTGACCAAAAATTTGACCTCCTCAGAATCACTTTTAATGTTGTTTTTTACGCTAATTGTGACATCCACAATCGATTAAAAATAGAAATTCCGGATTCTAAATTTTGAAAAAAATTTTTTCCAAAATGAGTAAGGGGGGAGTACATGCTTTTTTTCTCAAAAAATTCAACAAAAATTATTTCCAAAAATGCATATATATCTAGAGGACAAATCATGACCAAAATGCCATCAAGCTTGAAAATCGGTTCAGTTTTGACAAAGTTATGGGAGTTTGAAATATGGAAGATATGGATCCGCGGGCTTTACATGTTAAAATTTTTCTCAATTTTGGCATGATTTTTGACCAACAATTTGACCTCCTCAGAATCACTTTTAATGTTGTTTTTTACGCTAATTGTGACATCCACAATCGATTAAAAATAGAAATTCCGGATTCTAAATTTTGAAAAAAAATTTTTTTTCCAAAATGAGTAAGGGGGGAGTACATGCTTTTTTTTTTTTTCAAAAAATTCAACAAAAAATTATTTCCAAAAATGCATATATTTTAAATGCACGTTGAATCTAGAGGACAAATCATGACCAAAATGCCATCAAGCTTGAAAATCGGTTCAGTTTTGACAAAGTTATGGGAGTTTGAAATATGGAAGATATGGATCCGCGGGCTTTACATGTTAAAATTTTTCTCAATTTTGGCATGATTTTTTACCAAGAATTTGACCTCCTCAGAATCACTTTTAATGTTGTTTTTTACGCTAATTGTGACAACCACAATCGATTAAAAATAGAATTTCCGGATTCAAAATTTAGAAAAAATTTTTTTTTCCACAATGAGTAAGGGGGGAGTACATGCTTTTTTTCTCAAAAAATTCAACAAAAAATTATTTGCAAAAATGCATATATTTTAAATTCAGATTGAATCTAGAGGACAAATCATGACCAAAATGCCATCAAGCTTGAAAATCGGTTCAGTTTTGACAAAGTTATGGGAGTTTGAAATATTGAAGATATGGATCCGCGGGCTTTACATGTTAAAATTTTTCTCAATTTTGGCATGATTTTTGACCAAAAATTTGACCTCCTCAGAATCACTTTTAATGTTGTTTTTTACGCTAATTGTGACATCCACAATCGATTAAAAATAGAAATTCCGCATTCTAAATTTTGAAAAAAAATTTTTTTCCAAAATGAGTAAGGGGGGAGTACATGCTTTTTTTCTCAAAAAATTCAACAAAAATTATTTCCAAAAATGCATATATTTTAAATGCACGTTGAATCTAGAGGACAAATCATGACCAAAATGCCATCAAGCTTGAAAATCGGTTCAGTTTTGACAAAGTTATGGGAGTTTGAAATATGGAAGATATGGATCCGCGGGCTTTACATGTTAAAATTTTTCTCAATTTTGGCATGATTTTTGACCAAAAATTTGACTTCCTCAGAATCACTTTTAATGTTGTTTTTTACGCTAATTGTGACATCCACAATCGATTAAAAATAGAAATTCCGGATTCTAAATTTTGAAAAAAAATTTTTTTCCAAAATGAGTAAGGGGGGAGTACATGCTTTTTTTCTCAAAAAATTCAACAAAAAATTATTTCCAAAAATGCATATATTTTAAATGCACGTTGAATCTAGAGGACAAATCATGACCAAAATGCCATCAAGCTTGAAAATCGGTTCAGTTTTGACAAAGTTATGGGAGTTTGAAATATGGAAGATATGGATCCGCGGGCTTTACATGTTAAAATTTTTCTCAATTTTGGCATGATTTTTGACCAAAAATTTGACCTCCTCAGAATCACTTTTAATGTTGTTTTTTACGCTAATTGTGACATCCACAATCGATTAAAAATAGAAATTCCGGATTCTAAATTTTGAAAAAAAATTTTTTTCCAAAATGAGTAAGGGGGGAGTACATGCTTTTTTTTTTTCAAAAAATTCAACAAAAAATTATTTCCAAAAATGCATATATTTTAAATGCACGTTGAATCTAGAGGACAAATCATGACCAAAATACCATCAAGCTTGAAAATCGGTTCAGGTTTGACAAAGTTATGGGAGTTTGAAATATGGAAGATATGGATCCGCGGGCTTTACATGTTAAAATTTTTCTCAATTTTGGCATGATTTTTTACCAAGAATTTGACCTCCTCAGAATCACTTTTAATGGTGTTTTTTACGTTTTATACACTAATTGTGACAACCACACTCGAATTTGTATACCCTGAACCCATTGAAAATGCGTAAGTTGGTAAATTTATTTAAAATCATCGATAACTCATCTTGTTTTCTTATTATCGATAAATATCGTTTTTTTACTCCTTTTTTGAAGATAACTTAAAAACTATACGAGCTAGACCAGTCAAACTTAGTTCGAACTGTTCGCGTGAATACGCATACGCAGGTGAGGAATATTTCGGATTTTGGATACCTTGGTTTGTACATAGATTTCAAGGCACTTATTAAGGCCTGAAAGTTTCATTAAGGTCATACTCTTAGTTTAGAGCTTCCATAGTGGGGCTCAAGCGCAGCAGCTGTTCACAGCGTGCAGCCTGCGTTTACATGTGTATGTACGTGTGTATGTGTGTATGAATGCAAGCGGACTGATATGTATGCAAACGCAGGGTTCAGGGTATACCCCAGTCGGGCGTTCCCGACTAGAGCCTTTTCACTTGCTAGTTTCTTTTAGTTTCCGAGATCGACACATTTATACAGACGGACGGACGGACAGACAGACGGACATGGCTACGTCGACTCGGCTGTTGATAATAATAAATATAGTTTATGAGGTTGGAGGTGCCTTCTTCTCCCTGTAAATACATTTCCACAAAACCATTATACCCGTTTAGCTCATTGTCAATGGGTTCAAGGTATTAAAAGGGAATCTGTTGAATGTCACAAAGATGGATTCCAAATTGACTGTTGCTGCTGACAACTAATATATGTATGTATATGTTTATGCAATCTGTTCAATCTGATTGGAAATGTCTGGCTTCATGTGTTGCACATTAACAAAAGTATAAATCCTCTTTAAGCATAAAATCCACAAAAGATTCATAAGAAACATAATTTATTACAAAAAAATAAAAACATTAAATAAAATACACGCGAACTTGCACAAGCTAAATAAAATTTGAGAACACTTTATAAATAACTCCCTGAATTAGTTGTTCAATTGGCGCTTCCGTTTTGGCTTGGCAGCCACCATCAAGGTTCCAATGGACTTGCGGGCCTTCTTAACTGCTTTCTGTGCTTTAAGCCCTGCGGCTGCCTTAGAACTCATCGCAGGTACTGCCACCCTTTCATTTGGCTTCTTCTTGACGGGCTGTAATGGTCGACGATAGGCTAAAGGGAACATGTGTGATACCGTAAGAAGAAAACTACAAACCGCATTAGTTTTACGCTCCGACGCCTTCATTTTGAGCTCAAGGTCGAGATCAATGTTTCCAGTCGGCTCTTGTGCTGCTGCCGCTTTCTTGGCCTCAGCCAGCTGATTCTTGGCCTTCTGCTTTCGTTTTTCCTGCTTGGCCTTCATGTTTTCGATAGCCTTCGAGGTTTTCTTGGCCTTCGGTATCATCTTAAATGAGCGCTTCACCTGCTGAACTTCGCCCTTGGCTACAGCCAGCTTAAGTGCTCTCAGCACCAACTTTGGCAGGCGCTGCTCAGCGGCCACCTCGTAGCCGGTGGACTTAATTTGCTTGACAATGGCTACCACTGATGAGCCTTTGCGATTGTTCAAGATCTCAATGGCAGCCAGAGATCGCGAATAAATGGTCGCTCTATTCTTGGGAGCCGCCGTTTTGTTTTTCATTCCTTCTTCCATTGGATTCGCCTTGAGGCCCGAGATTGGAATATTTTTAGCACCGTTGCGGAGCGACGGTTCCACATCGGCATCTGGCGGAGGTGTGGGATAGGGATGAGTGTCGCCCCCTGTAATCTTCTCGTGGCTCGACTCCAAATCCTCTGTTTCTGAGTGCTCGCTCATCACTTCATTTCCTTCCGATCCCTGTGATTCGTCGAAAGACGCAACGCTCTCCTCGTCCTCAGAGCTATCGCTATGATCAATACCTAGCAGATGCATTGTAATTTATAATCTCTAATATATATATTGATAATATGACACGTGACACAATCAAACAGTGAACACTGAACACGTACTGAAAAGTGTTCAAGACAAATCAAACTGAAAGGCGACGGCGATGTCTGCTTATCTAACATTGCAACGGTAATCGTCAATTGCGGGTGGCTTGCACTTCTTGTAGAAACCGTTACAGTGGTCTATTCGAAGGTGCCAGACGTAGAATTACCCTGTAATCTAGCTCTGCTCTACTCATAACATGCATACACTTAAATTTCCTCTGCGCAGGAACGTGTAAGAACGTTGCAGTTGAATATAACCGACAGCGCAACACTCGATCCAAGTGTAATCCTCTTACATCACAAACGAGTATAATATGAAATATGGAAGATATGAATCCGCGGGCTTTACATGTTAAAATTTTTCTCAATTTTGGCATGATTTTTGAGCAAAAATTTGACCTCCTCAGAATCACTTTTAATGTTGTTTTTTACGCTAATTGTGACATCCACAATCGATTAAAAATAGAAATTCCGGATTCTAAATTTTGAAAAAAAAATTTTTCCCCAAATGAGTAAGGGGGGGTACATGCTTTTTTTCTCAAAAAATTGAACAAAAAATTATTTCCAAAAATGCATATATTTTAAATGCAGGTTGAATCTAGAGGACAAATCATGACCAAAATGCCATCAAGCTTGAAAATCGGTTCAGTTTTGACAAAGTTATGGGAGTTTGAAATATGGAAGATGTGGATCCGAGAGCTTTACATGTTAAAATTTTTCTCAATTTTGGCATGATTTTTGACCAAAAATTTGACCTCCTCAGAATCACTTTTAATGTTGTTTTTTACGCTAATTGTGACAACCACAATCGATTAAAAATAGAAATTCCGGATTCAAAATTTTGAAAAAAAATTTTTTTTCCAAAATGAGTAATTGTCACTTCGTGAACGAGTATAAAAAGAGAAGGAAGTCTAATCTACATATAACCGCTATTTGGACAAGGTTCAAGCTGCTGTTTTCCTTTGCTCTGAACTGTTGAAAATTAATTTTTCGTATTAGCATTTCGAATTTCGATAAACGTTTGTCTGCAATTCATTAAACTCATCAAGCCTTAAATTTAATTAAAATTGGTGATGAGTTTGTTGTGTTATAAAATGAAACAAACCCAAGTAGTTGCCATTTTAAAATTATCAATGGATTTACAGGATATGCATTATAAAAAAGATAATTAATTGCAACACAATCAAGGAAGTTTATTGAAAGCTGAATTCCTCAGACACATAATCAAAAATATTTAATCTTATTTCCCTTAACGCATCACGATCTCACCAATACTGAGAGGCGTATGTATAGCTACATATACACATACATATGTACGTATGCACATTTATATTCCACAAAAACCACAATGCGTCTATGCTTCCAGCTGTGGTTTATGAGGGCCGACTTGAGCTTAGATGGAAACGCTTTCTCAGCCCACGCAACCATTTGTAAATCCAAATTTCTAGGGCCTCTTTCACTGAACTTTTCAAATTCATTCTGCTCATATTATCGTTCATTATATTATGCCCCATTATACGTAACCAGCTGATACAATTCGGAGATGGGTGGTGCTGAGAAGTTGGTGCTCGTTAGGCAGCGAAGTAACAACGACCAGAATTCGGAGCTAACACGGTGTAATTATCATAGCTATGTCTGGCCTGTCAGTTCCTACCCCGCCCACTCCACCCGCCCCATTATCAACATCGTCATCTACAAAAGCGTCTTTGTCTTTGATTATTTTTGGGCGCCAGCCGAGCGTAACGCGCTTGTCACGCCTATTATACATATCTACATACCACCACAATGATCAAGTACACATCTATGTCTACTATATAATACACACACTCCACATACTATATCGTCGACGTTAGTCGGCAGTGTCGTCAGCTGAACCTGAACCCAGCACCGTTGCTGCCTGACCCGTGTGCGTTCAGCGTGTGATCCGCTTGGCAAAATACTCGTGCACTGAACAAAGCAAACAAAACGGCAAACAAAAACACAAAAATACAATTCCAGGCAAAGTGCGAAATGTGTACGTGGCAGGTCGAAGATTTAATACCCTCAAGCACTCGCTTTTACAAATGTGATAAAACATCTAAAACAAGCATGCGTGGCCAAAATGTTCTGTATAATTTTAATTTCGTTCAATCCAAGCACATTATTTGGTGAGAGGCATTAAATAATGTTAGCTACATACTTACTTTTTCAAGGGAATTGAGATATGAAAGTAACTCAATAAAAAACATCAGATCTTCTATTAATATTTAATAATAATAGATCTTCAAGAACAATAGCTGTTTACTTTACTTTAAACATATATAAAATTGTTTTCTATTTTTACTTTATATATATAAATTTATTTGGTATATATATATATATATATATATAAACAAAACAAGCTTAAACAAATAAAGAGCTCACTGGATAACTTTTAATTAATTTGATTCATTTAATTGTAACACTCGATCAAGGCTTTGTCTTAGAGAATGCTTCCAGTGAATAATCTATATAGTTGTGATCTATTCCGAGACAATTCTTCAAATGCGTCACAAATTTCGTGACAAAATTAAAATACTCTGCGTATGTGTAGAAAAAGAATTCACGAAAACTCGCCTACATTGCAACTGAATTAATTTTGTTACGTATTTTTTTGTTTTTTTTTTTTGGTCTGCTGCACACGTTGCTGGGCTATGTTGGCCATGAAGCTCCCAATTCTTCCTGACAGAGCGCATTCAAATTTTTTTTTGCCCATTTGGAGCTGCTGGCCAAAAGACCCGCCAAGCCATGCATATATCCGGCGAGTCTCTGTCCAGGCCGCCCCATTAGCCAGTTTCGATTTCCTGCCGCAACAGGCCATTCCAAGTATTTGCAATGTACTTAATTAGCCCACTTCCCCACCACCGGCCGAGGGCTTCGAAAATTCTTGGCACACCCTGTGACCAACAGCGTTTGTGGGGGCAAGCGGTTAAGGTTATGATGGAACAGCTCAGCAGAAGCCCAAGTAGTCGCCGCATTGTTGTCCGCATGCCGGCGCTGCAGTTGAAAGATGCCGCACACTCCAAGTGGCCCCCATGCTAAGGGCAAACAGCTCCCAGTTCCATGCGCAGCCATTGCTGTGGTTGCTGCGGTGCTGGTGGCTGTGGTTATATATTTACAGGCATGCGTAAGAATCGTGTGTAACTAGCGGCACATTCAGAGCTAATTAAATGCACATTCTATTCAATTCCGAGCCTCACACTCGCTTATCAGCAAATAAAACGACAAGCGCTTTGACCTTTGCCGTAGCTCGTAAGGCGAAGTACCACAACGAGCTATACTCAACTGAGAATACTTGGGATATTGTGAAAAGCATTCCAGTATCAAAATTTATTTAGAGCTCTCTTCGGTAGATATGAATTCTAGGTGCGAAGAGAGTTTGGCACCTGAACAACGAGGATCCGAGTTCGAATTCTAGTTTAGTGTATGGATGCAGTAATTGGCTTAGTCAAAGGCCATAACAGACAGTGATACTATTAAAAAATATTTATAAGCATAATAATTTTTCTATCGCCCAGAACTTTTGCTTTAGGAATAGCAGCTGATTTTTGTAACAATTAAGGATTAATTATATTTGTTATGTAAAGAGTTTTTTTATTGCTGTCGAAAATTCTTTAAAAACAAAAATTACAACATATTCACGAAATCTCCTAAACCATTGAAGGATTTTCGTATTTTTGCGTTTATGTTAATCTTACAATAAATAAAAAATGTAATATGGATAATGCAGTTTTTGATGCTTAAGTCTTTAAGACAGCTTCAGATAATAGCCAAAACTTGTATAAATATTATGCATAAAGATATATTTTCAAGGAATTAATTTAAGTATATATAATAGTTAATAATTTATTATACATTTGAAAGATTTTCAGCAGCTCAGTGCCAAATAGCTTTATAAACAATAACAGAAACATTCGCATCATCCGCAACGTCATGCGCATCATTCGTTTGAGATACTTTCACTAGCGAATGGCTAGAAACAAAATAGAAAACACAATCGTGCCAGAGCAAGTGCTGCTGTCTGGTATTGAAATCGTGTGCTCGTAAACGTGACACAAACAAACAACTTTATTTGTCAGCTCGTATATATGTACTATTTGCTCATACTCGTACCCTCAGTTTTCGGAACGTGACTGCGGGGGCAGGAACGAAAATAGCAGCGAACAGGCGTCAAACAAGCGTGCCCGAATATTGTTTGAACTTAATTTAGAGCAAGAACATACAGCAGACTGGGCCATGTTCACAGCACTAACACAGAGCCCGCACTTACACACATCTCAAAAATATAGTAACTATATGTTTGGTCGTACGCGCAGAACGCATAGTAAATCAAGTTGGCAAACGAAAACACAACATCGAATACGAAAACATACAATAGGTATATTGAAAAAAATACCTCCTCCCCTCCTTTGCGAGTCGCATTCACTCAAGCCAATAACAGCAAATGCCAATACTCGTTTTGGCCTAAATACGCAAGGCGTTAACAAGTGGGCAAGCAAGCGTTGCGGTCTTTAACGAATCATTGATGACCTACTAAGGAATTAGGTAAAAAAAACAATTTATTTGTTTACAATTTAATATGAAAACAAAACACATCAACCAAAAGAAATAGGTTGTCAACAATTGTCAAGAATTTCCAAAATTGTATTCTATCTATCTATCTATTATCTATGCTTTAAATGTTAATACATCATATGTTATGTTTATACAAAGATATTGAACTACATATGGAAACAAATCAAGCGTGATTAATAATTTTTGTTTGTTATGTAGCTTCAATATAATTTCAAATTTACATCTGACAAATTAAGATCATGTTATTTGCACTTATTTGAAAAACTAAAATTTTGCAAATATGCTCTTCGGCAAATCCAATTTGTAATTGGATTGTAACTATGTTATTATCAACAAGCAAAGAGTTTTCATTAAAATATTGTATCTACTGTCTTAAGTTTTACTGAACAACAAAATGAGTAATTCAGCAAAGAATGCGGCGAAGAGATTCCTCTGTTTTTTTTTTCGGATGCAGTTGCATGACTCATTTGGTAGAGTGCACAAAAGGTACGCGAACCCAAACCAATGTTTGGCTGGGGGAGCGTATGCGGCTGCGGCCGCTTTTGGCCGCTGCGTAGAACTCGGGGCTGGGCCGGGCACGCACACTCAGCGCGAACGCTTTGGTATTTGTGTGTTCGATGAACCGAAATTGGTGCTGACCCACTTTCCAACAAATTAACGCAGTTTATGGCAAATGGAATCCACAAAAAGCACACAACAGCGATAGACAGAGCCTGAGAGCAGAGAGCGCGCATCAGCGTGGGAGAGCGAGAGCGGAGCGAGAGCCAATTGAGGCCGGCGTCACAGTCGCAGTCGCAGTCGACGTAATCGTCAAGAAATATAATATTAATTTTTGTTGCTGTCCGCAAATGTATTGATGTGTGTGTGTGTGTGTGTGAGAGCTACCGTGTGTGTGTGTGTGTGTGCCGCTTGTTTATAATTTACGCAACGCTCGCTCGTTTGTCGCTGTCTGTTTAGCTACTTGTTTTGCGGGCAGCGGCCGCAGCACGAGATCAACAACCAGCCATCTGCAGGCGACGGCAGCGGCAGCGACGGCAGCAGCGTTCAGCGCAACGCAGCTGTTGAACTTTTTGCACAACAGCTCCAAAATACGAAATCAAAACCTGTTCCAAACTTGAAGCTTGCCACACGTCTCGAGCAAATCAAAAAAAAGCTGGCTCCAACCGAACGCATCGCTGCCAAGCTTTGACGTTGTTGTTATTGTTAATCTCTGTGACTGTACCATTTTTTGTTGTTGCTTGAATCGCAAACTTGTTTGTTGTTGTCGCAGCGAGTCGGAGCTTTGGCTGTGCTTTTGTGTGTGGGGTGTTGATTGAAATCGATCTCTGTGCAGATCTTAAGCGGACCGCAATGGGGACAGCTGCCGGCTGCCAAAGCGCTCCACAGCTCTGACCTTGCAGCCGCAATCTCAGCAGATGCAGTTGCAGTCGGCGTATGTGTGCTTAGATACACATACATACATATAATTTAGTTGGGCTTAAAGTGGGGCCAGTCCATGTAATTAATAGTGCTGCCGCAGTCTGCGGGCTGTGCCACGCCCAGTACTTGTCGTTTTTGGAACGAGCGCATAAATGACGCTTTCCTGTGTATTTAAGGTGTCTAAACTTGACTACCGTGCTGGACTCGCAAACAACGCAACGCAACGCTCGCAGCATCCGTAACCTTGCCCAAGACGCAGCCAGCAGTCAGCGGCCCCAACCCGCCTGCTGCTGTCGATGGCCATTATTTTAGCCAGCACTCAGGCCCAGTGGCAGACCGGGCACAAACCGAACCTCAGAGTGCGACTGGCTACTGTCGTGCTTTTTGTTTTTGCTGTACCCGCCTGTCCAAGACGCAGACGCGGAGCATGACAAACAGTTGCAGGCAAAGCAAATAATTAGTATACATCGATTATCTTGCGCCCGGGCTCAAATGTATGTTCCATATGTGTGTGTGTGTGTGTGTGTGTGTGTACCTGTTGGCCCGTTGGCTACTGTGCTACCGATGCGTTGCTAACTTCAAACTGGTCCAACTCCAGATGTTGGCACTTCGCACACGCGCTGCCGCCAACTGATGCTGCTGCTGCTGCTGCTGCTCTGCTGCTCTGCTCTGCTGCTGCGCCTACGCGCGCGCGCGCCCATACGGCCCACAAAACAAGTTCCCCCGAAGCCAGTCGAGCATTCTGCATTCGCCATATGTGCAGCCATTAAATGCCGCGCCAGAACTGTACGCAGTGCTCCACGTCCATGGAGCACAAGCAGCGATGATGGCGACGACGTGTGCTCAGCTCGTGCCAATTCTTTGACTTTGAGTTTGAGGTTCAGCTTTAGCAGTTGCCTGCGAGACGACAAAACGTTCAATGCTCGTGCATACTGCAAATGGTTCTGGACACACATGCGTACATAGGCACATCTACACATATATTTGCACACATGCACACGTATGTGTGCACATGTGTGTGCCTGATCACATACAAATGTGCATTCGTTTGCAAGGTGAAATCCATTTGCATTTAATCAAAGTTGTTTGAAATTAGTTCCATAAATACAATTCGAGCACAAATTTAGCTAGATGTATGTGTGTGTACTTGTGTGTATGTGTGCATTTGATTTATAAGATAACAGGCAATAGACATTCTAAAGCATTTTATTGAGAGTTAACCCAAAGTGGTTCCGTTTTGGATTTTTGCATATATCGCCCGCCTCAGATAGTGTTATGATTTTTTCGTTCGCCCAATTCGCGTGTTAATTCGATTTAATTATTTTCAAACAGAGTACTGATAACCTCCTCCACGAAAGATATGTTAAACAGCTGTTTAACATAATAATTATGTTTTTGCTCATAGTTTTTATTGGAATTCTTTCAGTTTTTAGCGATTGAGTCGGCTACACCCGATTACACCCTGTTTTTAAATATTGACAGGTTGCCACACTATCTTTATAGGCTGCTTAATTCCTTGGTATTAAGGTTTTGCTTCCGTCGTAAGTTTATCAGCTTATGGAATGTGTCACATTTACATTGCTCCAGTGGGGAACTCTGTAATAAAAGTGGTAAATATTATACGAACTTACCACCAAGTCGTATTATCTTTTTTATGGCTTTGCTAAATATTAGACATTTTGTAGACATTTGTGTATTTAAAACATTTTATTGTTTAATAGTAGCAAGTTAAATATGTACAATTTAATAATTCAATCAATTTAACGTTAATAATCAACCAGAAATGCTATTGTATGCTGTTTAAACTGTGCCCAGGATGTCTGCTGTGTATTTTTAGTATATTTTCGTTGTGGTTCATAAATTTAATTTCAATTTAATAAGAACTGCGGTTTCTTAAACTACATACATATGTTCTGCATATATACTTATGCAGTAACTGTCCAAGATTTAATGGCCGAAAGTTCTATTTTCATCTACATAGACAAAACAAAGTTGTCTAGTAAACAATATTAAAGAAATGTAAGTATGCGAAGTAATTTACAATAATCTGAATCAACCTTTTGCGAACTAATATATTCGGAAAATAATAAATTTACTGAGTTGAAATGCAAATTTACTTATTTTTAGCATTATTATACGCAAGATACGTAATTTATTGTTGTCTTAAAGATTAATTGAATTAAAAAAGGATTTAAAACTGTATAAATTGTATTTGTATCTATTCTAGCTTTCTAGATTTTCCAATGCACTTTAATATCTTAATTATATAGAATGTCTTAATTGGCATTACCTAAATAAACAACTTAATTGGTTTAATAATTATAATTATTTTTGAAATTTAGAGTACTTAAGGCTCCTTTGATATTTGTTAACAAATGGTTTCGGGGAAATGTTACATTAAAGTAATTTTATTTGAACAATAAGATGTTCATGTGCAAAATTGTGTTGAACCTTCCGTTTTTGTCTGTTGGGGCTAATGAGTTATCATCGGATGTTGTTCGCCTCGGGCCCTGCACCTTCAACAGGCAATATGTTTGTTCTCACTCTTGGACTGGGCCCTGGCTCCGGGCCTGCTGCCGGCTACCGACAACCGACTACCAACTACCAACTACCAACTACCGTCTAGCGGCTGCCAGCTACCGGCTACTGTTCTTGCATACACACATAATCTTGATTGACTTACGGCTTTCGGATCGTAATGATGATATTTTCATCATCCGTTTGTTTTATCGGAATATTCTTGATGCTGTTGCTGTTGCTGTTGCTGTGCTTCAAGTAGCTGTACATTTGCCCAGATACGAGTACAAGCTAAGCTCTTGAGGTGTTTACCTAGAGCAAGAGCTACCTGCACTTGAGCTACAACTTCAACATGAGCCCGTGTGCTTTTGCCTAGTGAAATGTTGAAAGCATCATTAATTTTTTTATAGTATCTTTCGCCTCTTAGCCCAAACTTTAATATACCTGTACACACACACACGCGCGCGGCGAATGTGTGTACGATAATTGCAGGCGGAAAGAAAAGAGAGAGCCCAACACACTACAAATGTACGTAAGTAGCAGAGCTGGGTGACCCATAATTACCGCACACCGGTCGCAGTCGCGACCAAACAGAACAATCATGGGAAAAATGACTGTAACTTGTCTGCGTTGTTCTGTGTGCTGCCTGTTATAAAGTACAATAATTTAAGCAATGCCAATGCTACGTTTTATGATTATCTTGCCCCGTTTACACAGCACGCACAAAACACAAAAAGCACGCAGCTGGAGCAGCACCGGGTCGCAACGTACTGATCCCAATCCCAGTCGCAGTCCCCAATCTCACTCTCAGTCTGAGGCCAAGACATCGTCACAGTTCTCCTTCTGTCAATGCCGAGATAATGTTCGTCACCACCCGACAATTTGATTTCCATACCCTTACCATTGAAACGGCTCCACACAATATTTCATGTTGTATGTAAATTTTGCCTCTCTGTTCATCCATTTTAATATGAAGTTTAGAGCTCAATTGATTAAACATGATAGAGATACTTCTTACTTATAATTACTAATAATATTGTGTATATCTAAAAAATTCAATTTCTGTGGTTCATAAAGCGTAACTAAATTTCACTATTAGAATGCTATTTATTATGCTATTAAAGCAAACAAAATAAAGCTGTTCTGCAAATAATTATTTCCTTATTTAGATCAATCTAATTTGCGTTTAGTTTATTATACATTTTTATTTTCAAAATGCGTTTTTAAGGGCATTTATTCTTCGGCTGGTCGAACCTACTTTTTGACATGTTTTGTTTTTATTATCGCCAGCGCTGACGCAGCCCCTTTTGAGCCCTGGAACAAGTGCAGCGAGCAAGTGGAACTTTATCTGTGCCCTTAACTTTACCTTTACCTTTGCATTTACCTCTACTTCTACCTATGCTAATTAGAGCGACGGCCTCGGCCTTGTTTTTATGCGCCTTTAGCGCGAACTGTCCAGCCGGTAGCTCGGCAGCTCCGTCGCTCGGGTAGCTGCATAAATTTTCTGCTCCACGGCAAAGAGAGCATACCATAGAGCATATAAATATACACACACTCGCCCATAAATAATTTATGCGCCAACTTTCATGGGAAAAGTGAGACAGAAAAACGTTAAGCGGAAATTGGAATTGGTCCTGGCAACGGATTTTTACATGCGACCGCAGGACAGGTGTACGCAATTGTGTTCCTTACCCTATCATAATCAGAGGGTAGTTCAAAAGCGCCCACAGCGTGACGAGGATTCAAAGTCTTTCCGATTGCATGCCATACTGCATTATATAGGTGAGATAGGTGACCACGCCGGACAAGAAGACTAATATCAGCTCGTTGGATACCTCAAAGAGTCCCAAAGGACGCACGCGAAATTCGTAATAATTCAAACGGCTCAAAAACATTTCCAGCTGCAACGAGTAGAAAAAGAATAGTGAGAATAGAACTTAACTATTTTTTAAAAGGGGGTTACCGGTAATCTACCTTCCAAATTTGGGGACTCTAGCTCTAAAACTGTGTCAATAACAAGTTTAAAGTCTCTATCTTTAATAGCGCCGAAAAAAGTTGCGTTAATCCGGACAGACGGACAAACGGTCAGACGAGCAGCATGATGGGCATTGCACAAACCCAATATACTCTAAAAATAGTCTAAAAAACAGCTTAACACAGTCAAAAATTGTCTTAAATATTAATGTTATTTTCGAAAATTTATTAATGTTTAAATGAGGTAATCAGTTTTTTGTCTGCAAAATTTCGTGTATCTAGCTTTAAAAATCTGGGAGACCTACAGATGTTATCGTTTTGCCACGCCCCGAGTAGGCAGACGGACAGACAGCAAGACACCCAATATACTCTTTTCACTTGGTGAACCTAATTTAGAACGTTCCCAAGTTGGGGTAGCAAACTCACCTTCATGTGCCAAACCTTGTCCTCGCTTATATAGTAATTCTCCAGGCTGAGTCGCCGAACAACCCGCGAGCTGCTGGCCGCCCCGTGAACCGCCAAGGTCAGCAGCAATAGATCCAATAGCAGCTTGAGACCCAAGATCCATAAATTAATGCTGCTAAACTGGTCTAGCATGATGAAGACGCAAACCAAAGCCGCGCTCAGGCAGCCGAACATTAGAATAAGACAGAGAGGAATCTCAAAGAGTCGATGAAAAGCGAGGCACACTTGGTGAATCTCCTCGTAGATGGCCAGGCACTCGTCCAGGCGGTGGCCAGCGGCTTTCAGCTGCCTCCGGCTAACGGTGCCTCCGTTGGGCGGCTTCAGTTCGCCGAGCATTTGGCGCAGTTCGTGTCTCACATAGCTGTTGAGCTGGTCGTAAATGATGCCTATGCTGAGGTAGGCCACGAAGCAGATATGCATGATCATGGCCGCATTCACAGTATTGTAAAAGTCGCACAGCATGGTCAAGGCAAAATAGGTATTGAAGTCGGCAATCAGGTCTGGAACCAGATAGCCAAACTCATACGCCAGGCAGAGCAGCTTGAAGAGCAGCATAGTCAGCACCCACTTGCCGCCGAAGCCGATGTCCTGGCAGCCGGGCAGCGCCTTCACGCGAGCATATAGCCGCAGAAAGCTGTTGACCACGCCGAGCACTCGCTGGCCACGCCAGAGCTGCATCACCAGGGTGACGACGGCGCAGACGAGGCAGATGAGCAGGCGTATGCAGACGATTATCTTCAAGTGCGAAAACGTCAGCACGCTAATGAAACTCTTGTACAATTCGATATATAGGCCACACATCGCAATACGCGTTAGCAGGCAGAACCACTTGTACCAGCGGCGATCCTTGGCCACCAGTCGCCCATCGCTTCGATTGCGCTTCACGCTAAAGCTGATGATCCCCATGAATGTGGCGTACTTGAAGGCGGCGTGCAAGATTCTTGAGGAGAGCGACGAGGCCCCCAGTTGACGCCGACTACCGAACATGACTAAGCCTCTAATGTGCAGCTAAACGAGTTATAAATACTTGTACGTATACGATATATACATATGTACATGCTCGAGGCGGCGCTTCAAGGCCTAATTGATACACATCTTGATTATCTCTATTCAATAAGCTAATTACACGTTGACCAGGTAGTCGGCTCCTTGTTTGACGCTTCACATTTCATTACTTTTTTTTATACATTTTTTTTTTGTATTTACAACCTATCTCTGGACATGATTAATTAGAATATGACGAAAATTGTATCACTCATCAAGTTTATTTGACAAGCTTCGTGATAAATATCGAACAGAGCCCATTTCTTATAATTATTCTATATAGAACTTAACCTTTATATGTAGTATATTTAGTATAAATAAATTAACTAAAGTAAAAACAAATCAAATTTGGTTCAATTGCATGCCATATTGTATTATATAGGTGAGGTACGTGACCAAGCCGGACAGAAAGACCAATATGAGCTCGTTAGATATCTCAAATAGTCCCAGCGGACATACCCGAAACTCATAGAAATTCAAGCGGTTCAGGAACATCTCCAGCTGCAATAAATAGAGAAGAAACTATGTGAGAGTTTTAATTAAGGACATTCTACGAAGGGATGAAGGGTTTTAAACTGAACCGGTTCAAACATAGAACTCAAATGTTTTTAAAATCATAAGTGGCCCGAACAAAGCCATTTTCTCTTTTAAGATTTTCGCATTTTTCCCATTTTAAGATGGTTTTTTTTTTAAATTCAACAGAATTAATTTTTAAACCGATCGTTTCTTTAGCAGTCATATGATATAGTGGTCCGATCCGGCTGAGTCTGGCGTTTGCAGTTTCAGCAACAAAAAAAACCCACCTACTATAATATACTATATTGATAAGGCATATATAGCATTATAGGGTCGGAGACGTGACAAAACAACTGGTAAAATCAACTGGAATTAGTTATATATTTTTATACGTCTTTATTTTGAAATATTATATATATTATATAGTTTATTAAAGCTTTTATAGGGATTGAATAGTCAATCTTAAATTTTGGAGTAGCACTTGGAACTTACCTTCATGTGCCAATCGTTGCGCTCACTAACGTAGCAATTTTCCAGGCTGAGCCTTCGAACCACTCGGGAACTGCTGGCGGCTCCGTGGATCGCCAATGTCAGGAGCACCACATCGATGAACAACCGAGCCACCAGCAGCCACAGGCTGACATCACGGAATCCGTGCAGCATGATGAAGTAAGACACCAAGGTCATGCTCAAGAAGGCGACCAGCAGAATGAGGCACAGGGGTATCTCCATGAGCCGATGAAAGGCGCTGCCCACTCGCTGAATCTCGTCGTAGATGGCCAGACACTCGTCCAGCCGATAGCCAGCGGCTTTCAACTCGCGACGACTCACTTGGCAGCCGTGCTGCTCCAGGCCGCGCAGCTGGCGGCGGAGCTTGTGGCGCACATAATGATTGACCTGGGCGTATAGGGCGCCTACACTCAGGTAGCCCACAAAGCACACATGCCCGATCATGGCAGCATTGACGCTGACGTATATATCGCAGAGTGCGGCTATGTATAATTTGAAGCTGTCAGCGGAAAGTAATTGCGGAAGTTCGCAGAAAAGCTCGTTCAGCAGGCAAATCAGCTTGAAGAGCAGCAGACTTAACTCCCGCTTGCCACCAAAGCCCCCCTCCCGACAACCTGGCAGCGCGTTGACCTTACGAAAGAGCCGCAAATAACTGTTGACCACACGAATCACCCGCTGGCCACACCAAAACTGCATCATCAGAATGACGAAGGCGCAGATGAGGCAGCAGACCATGCGGATCCACGAGAGTATTATCAGATGGGAGTTATCCAATCCATAGATATAGTCAATGCTGAAGTATCCATAAACGACGCACATTAGCATCCGCGACACCAGACAGAACCACTTGTACCAGTAGCGATTCCGTGCGACCAGGCACCCATCCGGCCGATTGCCCTTAATGCCAAAACAGATGAATCCCAGAAATGTGGCATAGCGAAAAGCGCCGCGCAAGATGGTCGCCGAGAGCGAGGCGCCGCTCAGCTGGCGGCCACTTTCGAACATGACTAAGCGAGGGATGTTGCGGAATGTTGTGGAGCGGCATTGACTGGCATTATTTATAAGCACACAGACACACATGCCCACATGCGAGCATGTGTAGGTACGTGACCTATACACATACGTATTAACTGATTGCTTGGTCAAGGTCGCCGCTTCGCTGTCTTATTGATACTTATCTTGAGGGTTCATTAGGCTAATGGCAAGTTGGCATAATATTGCGATAAGCGCTGGTGTGTGGCACGTAGTTGTAAATAAATTTAACAAAAACCTGCACCACAAGCCGTTTAAGTATGTATTAAAATAATTGTTCGTAAAAACAATATTTGCAATGACTATTTATTGATACGGCAGATTGGAAATGTACACAAAGCAATACTTTTTTTTTACTTTCTGTTTCTGTACCCTCAACCCATTGAAAATGGGTAAAAGGGTATAATGGTTTTGTGCAAATGTTTGTAACAGGCAGAAGGAGACATCGCCGATCCCACAATATATATATTCCTGGTCGAGTCGAGCTATAGCCATTTTATTTATTTATATTTATTTATTAATTAATTCAGTTCTTTTCGTAATGCGGAGATTAGGAACATTTCGGATTCTGGATAAAGACTGGGTCCAGGGTATCCCCTTGTCGGGCTCTCCCGACCAGAGCCCTCTCACTTGTTTCTGTTGGGAATACCATTTTCTGATTAACACGAGTTAGCTGATAACAAACTATTCGTTATCTTATTGCTGCAGTTTGTAGACTTGTAGACTCGTTCGACGTCTAGATCTCTGGACAGAGGCTCGGCATTAGCACAGGCAGTCGACAAGTTATATATAATTATATTATATAGTATAATTATTTGACTAATAAAATTAAACCTTGAAAACTATTTTTATTCCAATTAAAAAGCTTTTAAATTTGTTTAATTTTCGATTCGTAAAAAGTCAGATGACGGTGCAATGGTCAATAAAAATATTGAAACATGTAACCCAAGACTCAAGCATGACAAATCTTTCAGATAAATGAAGTGAGGGGCTCTAGTCTAGGGGATACCCTGAACTCTGTCTTTACATATGTACATTTATACATATGTACATAAGTGGGCCAAGGGGGCAAGTATCCAAAATCATATTGAAAGAAATTTGGTGACTCTAGCTCTTATAGGGTACAAACAGACGGACGGACGGACAGACAGATGGCTAGTGAAAAACTATTTTTCCCTTTTAAGCCATTTTCAATGAGTTCTGGACAGATGAATATAAATATTAAATATCGGCTAATTTACGCTTTTAGGAATTTTCCTCAATCATACAGATCACTCAAATTCGATTGTCTACTCTACAGGATTCGCACAGGAAAACTAGATCTTGCTTGGAAGTGCATGTACATGTGATCACCTGACTTGATCTCCCTTTTTGCTGTACTGGCTCTACCCGTTGGTTTTTTGATTCACACGCTCACGATCCTTGCTATTGTTGTTGCTGTGATCCGTTGCTGGCCTCACGCTCTAAGCTCCCCCAATGTAAATGACGCCCCCATTTCATGCGGTACGTGTACGTGATCTTCTGGCATATCTTTTATGCTACATCTTCTGTCTCTCCTACTCCTAAATATTGTGTATGTGTCTGTGCACGATTACAGCGCGCAGCGATTTGCGTTCGGATCTGAGAGATCTTTCAAGTTGCTTGCCTCAGACAGCGCCCCTGCCTCGGAGTGCCATTTGAAGAGAATTTCCACGTTGTTGTTATTTTTTCTTCATATTTTTTTTTAAAGTTTTTTTCAGTTTTTTTTTTATTTTTTTTTGTAGGTAATTACAGTAACAACAATAAAACGAACAATGCGAGGCCAGGGGACAACGAACGAGGCACGTACATTTTCCAGCATTGTACGAAAATTGTGGGAACAATCAACGAAATGAGCACTGAAAACCAAATGTGCTTTGCATGCCGTGTTGCCGTTGATTTGCCAGGCAAATTGGCCTGGCGAAATCAAGACCCAGACCAGGCCAGACCACGCCAGACCAAAAGCCGCAACTGAGCCAAGCAAGGGAAATCATGCGAGGCAGCTGGCCACAACTTGGTCAGCAGATTAGAGCAAGCCGGGCACAGGCCCGCCAGTTGCTCGGCATGACCTCACGTACAGTGGCAGACACGCAGCTTCGAGAAGAGAGCGAGAGTGCGAGCGAGGAAGAGAGTTGTGCTTATGGCCAGCCAAATGGGTGGGATTACAAAAGTTGGCAACCATTGGCAACTTGGTGCAGGGTTGATTGATTTCAATTCCCGCCAGTGACTCACGGCCTTGGCTTGCTTTTCACGCTTTTCCAGCCATTGCACTCTTTGAACGATCTCTGACATTAATGATGATTAATGAAAAACGCAGCGCTATTAAATTTGCCCCTTTCCGCCTTTTTGCTATAATTTATTGCGATTTGTTTTTACAGATTCCGTTTTCTGTGCGCTGTTGCAAAAATGTGAAAGCCGCGAAATAGAAAAACGACAACAAAGCGAAAATGTGTTACTGTGTGTGTGTGTGTGTATATGCTGTAGGCTGCACAATTTTTTATGGCACCAGAGCTTGGCTTTACCGTTACGGCAAAGAGAAAAAAGCAACAAATCAACGCAGCCAACGTCATAAATTGTTGTTGTTTACAGAGTGCGCTTTGAATTTATTGCGAGGCCAATGCAAAACGGCGCAGGCGAAAATGCGGCCAAAGCGACTGTGTGCAAAAACCCACTCGCTCTCTCTTTCTCACCCCCGCTTGCGCGCTATGTCTGTTGCGCAGTTTCTATGATTGTGCGTCTGTGTGCGTGTGTGTGACTGCATTGCGAAAACCAGCATTAAAAATCTTGAAATTGCATGCTAATAACCATACCAGGGCAGCTATTTAAGTGGGCAAATATGTTGGACATGCTTGTTACTAAATGCACAGCATGTAATTTACTTTTGCGAAATGCCATTATTACATAAATATGTGTATGGAAATGTGCGTTTGTGTGTGTGTATGCACATAAACAAAACTGAAAAGTGGCGAATGGACAGCATAGATCCAGCTACGCGATACATAGACACAGATACATGCTTGCAGCCACACATTTATATGCACATACACACATATGCAAATGTATCTACGTATGTATGCACATATGCCTGTATCTATGTGAATATTGGGCGCTTGGATAGATGTGCGGCCGCCAGCTGAGTGGCCGCTGTTCGGGCAGCATCAATCATCATCAAGTCGACGTCGACGTCGACGCCGACGCCGTAGTTTGCCTAAGGCCTGCCGGAAGTGACAGCCAATCTAATGTTAAGTGCCCACTCCACAAGCTACACATTACAACTGGAAAGCATTTTCTCAAATGTCTGCAGGCAGCATTCGTAACAATGTAGCACACATAAAACACTTGTGTTCCTCTACAGTAAAGCTTTGTTAATGCAAACGCAGTCACCGAAACAGGAAAAACTTAGATAAGAAAAGTAGTGAGTATGTATGTCCATACATTAGTGTGATCATACATATTAACATCAGTATCCGTACTTCAAATAAACGCAACTTACAATCCATTCCACGTCTATAATTAATATTGTGAGCCGATCCTATGAACTTTAAACAATATTTTTGTTGTAAATTAAGCATTTAAAACAATCTATATATACAACAATTAAGGAAAATATATCTTTCTTTTTGTTTTGATTATTTTAAATTAAAGTTTTAGAAGTTGAAATTTTCCGTTGTACTTAATCAAACAATTTTGAAAGAAAAAATTAAAAATAAAAAAATGAAAAAAAAAATATGTTTTTATAAATGTGGGCATAGAAGCATTTCGTTATATTGGTATTTTACTGTATTAACTAGTTTCACTTGCCTAGGCACCGCTTCATTTATAAATTCGTCAGTTCCGCTGACTCATTTTTTGTGCCTTCTTTGAGGTTCCCACTTTTCTCTTTTCGCTTCAAACAAATAACGCTATCAAGAGCACCCTCCTTGTAAATAAAAAGCTTTTAAATTTTATTTTCTTTACATTTGTATTTTGTTTCTCTTTTTTTTGGGTTTTGTGTTTTTTTTTTTTGCTAAAAAGTATAGTCTAAAGTCGATTTATTTTATTTTGTATTTGTTTTTCATAATTTCATAGTGTGTTGTTTAAGTTTTACAATTTTTAGTTTCACTTAAGGAAATATGCACAGTTTGTGTTTTGTTTTTGTTTGTTATCTACTTGAATATTTTTCCTCTGAACGAATGACAATATACAATTTCAATTAGTAGAGTTTCAAATTTAGTTAACCGTAATTCGAAATAAAATAAAAATTTGTACACAATTAGTAAGGACCGAAATTTACAATAAAGACAAGAAATGAAATATTGTAGTGTTGAAATGCCTGTTTATAGTTTATGTTTTAAATAATTTCAATTAAATTACATTTAGGCAAATAATTTAAATTGTATTTATTGAGATCATAACAAAATGTAAATACTTTCGGCACACGCGTGCAGCAGTAGCCAATAACACGCTGAGAACGCTTTGAAATTTGGGGGTGGGGGTATTATTAGTATCTAATAGATGCACAATAGAGGGTCTACACTAATTCTTAATTTATATTTTCTAACTACAAGTGAAGTACATTTGTACAACGTATGATAACATTTTACGTATTGCAAATAATAATAAAAGGAACAATTATATATTCATATATAATCTTCATAGTTATTATATACCCACTTACTGTGCATCTAAATTAAAATTTTTTTTAATGTTTGGCTTTGCACGCGTGGCAACCATTTTTTTTTTTTAAATATTATTATTTTTTTGTGCGTTTGTTTTCTTTTGTATTTTAAGCCCTTTGCTTTACAACAAAAGGTTAAACAACGTTTTTGACTATCAAGTATTGTTTAAACAAAAATATACATATATATAAAAAAAACAAAAAATTAAAATGTTATAATAAATATCAATTATTGCCGTTATTGTTGTTCTTGCTGCTGCTGCTGTTTGCTCGTCATCATTTGCCTTATTCCTTATCGTTCACTGTGGTTGTTGTTTTTGCTGCTGTTGTTTTTGTAATTGTTTTTCAATTTGTTGTAATTGCTTTTGTAATTCTTTTGCTAATTGTATTTCTAATTTTTGTTTTTTATTCTTCTGAGATTGTTCACATTTTGGCTTTTTCAAACATCCATTGTGGGCTTTGCGTACGCGATAAGTGCCTGCAAATAAAAAAGCATAAGAAATAAGAGCAATTAGACACAGTTAAACAAATATAGTAAAAGTACATTCGCTTGACCTTCGAATATAAACTAAAGGGAAAGCAATGGTGTAGACGAACGACAAACTACAAACGTTGAAATACAAAGCAAACAATGTGCAGCAAAGTAAATACATACGCATATAAACACTGACGGTCAAAATATTAAGTACATCAATGTTATTGAAATTAGTACTTTAAGTAATATTACCATCAACACAATGTAAAGAAAAAGAGATCACTAGAATTTTTTAAAATAAAATTTATAATTTTGAAGAGAGGAAAGGTCACTTATAGACGTGTACTTTTTATTCTGACCATAAGTGTACATATATACGCATCGGGTTGAAATTGGCATTTATATGTGCATGTTGTGTTAAATATACTGTATTAATTTTAGTTTGTTTTTTTTTTGTTGTGATTTTAATCATCCTTTTGTTATTTTATGAAATAAGAAAACAAAAAGAGGTTTATGTTCGTTTTTTATTTTTATTTCTTTAAGCAACGTTCTGCTTGCATTTAGTTAAAAAACGTGAACTTAAACTTTTTTTGCCAACTGTATATATATTGCACATTTGTAGATATGCAAGTAAACAAACATCTATACATTTGCAGAACATACATATTTTACTATCTGTCCTATGGTTTGTCGATAACTGACACATGCATATAAAAATGGACAACAACAACAATTGACGATTTCATCACCTTATCAGCACGGCAGCAACGCTTGGGAGCTTTCTTGTGTAATATTCGTCGTTCATCATTAGCTACTGTTGTTGTGGTTTTTTATTTTGTAGAGAAAATTTTAGTCAAAAATAAGGTTTATTGGCTACTGCGCATTGACCTAAAAGCTATAAGACAGCTATAGAGATAAAAGAGAACAGTGCGATAAATTTCGTGAGCTGGCAACATTAGCGCAATTTTACCGATAGTGCCGATTAGTACAATCGGGATGATAGGCAACTGGCAGGTCAATAAACTTTATAACAAACAATATATAGCTGTATTCCAATCGAAACGTTTCTAATCCTGACGTAATACCAACTAACGAAAAATTCATATTTTTTGGCATTTGAAACAAGAAATTAAATATAAAACTAAGGATTGTTTTAAAATGAATGTCGGCAATACATTAAACATGTTGGTTAGGAATTGCTGAATTCTAAGATGTTTATACAATTCTCCTCCAGAAATATACATATATCGTATATGTAATATATTCTTGATCGAAACTTTGCAAATTAGTGCTTAATCTTAGCATGTGAATGTCTTTTTGTATCTTATATGATACTGTCAATCTGTCGAAAAAAAAGTTTTTGTATTTAAAAACTTTTTTGATTTGCAAGATCAGATCTCTTTCCATAGAAGCTAAAAATCAACATCATCCATATACTATTTGAATGGAACCTTAAATGGGAACAATTAATTTTTAATAAATATCGTATGCCATAATTAAGAATATATTAATTAGAAATTCTTGAATTCAATGATAAATAATCGATACACATACATATATGCATATAGTATAAATTTTATTATTGATGATTTTTGCGAAAATATGACTCACGTGACTTGACACGAGCTCACCTCTAGCCAGCTCACGTCGCATCGTCATGACAGAAGAGGTAGACAATAGCGCTGGCGGCGTTTTAACCTAACTTCTAACTTTGTACAGTTATAGAAAAATATAAGCCAACGACAACAAAGAACGTCAAGCACAGCGGACACAAGAACTCGCTGGAATCTTTGCTGAGCGGGTGGAGTTGGCGACGGCTGTAACAAGCGATCGGGCGGGGGATGGGGCTGTTGGACGGTTGATCGGGGTCTGTCGTTGATTTCAAGCATTGTAATTTACAGTTATGGGCACGCAAAGCTTTCCCAATTCATTATGCGCTTACAGCGCTTTCTACTTATAAACAAAAAATACGGCCAACAACAGATAGAAAGAATGCGCGCCAGATAGGATGGTGAGACGACAACAAAACGCGTTTTGTTTACGAAATGTGTGTGTAGCGACGATGAAAACAGGAACGACGACGACAACGACAACACATAGCATAAATATTTATAAGCACATGCACACAAATACAGGCATACATGCATACATACATGTACATATGTACATTTGCGTGTCCATATATGGATGTGGCCGTGAGAGTTGCTGCTTACATAATTATAAGTTTAAGCTTTAGGTTGGGGGCGTGGTGAAAACGGCAAAGCAAAACAAAAACCGCAAGCAGTAGAAAAAGAACAAAACAAATGACTCTAACTGTACATGTACAGTGGGTGCCAAAACGTGGCAAAAATGGTTGGAATATGCGAGCGAAAGCTAAAAGTTCAATTTATTTAAAACCAACTTCTAAACACAAGATATGAATCTCAAGAATTGAAATTAAGAATTGTAGATTTATGTTTTAACTAAACTGTCCGGCAAATGGGCTGATGGCGTCATTAAATATTGAAACTATATTTAACGATTTTGCTGTTAGCCATTCGTTAATAATAGAAGTACAACTTCGATGAAACCCTAAATAACAATACAATATGATTTTGTATGTATTTATTACTTTTAATAATACATAACCTTCAAAAATGATTTGCAAATCAGAATCAGCTCTGAAATCATAGCTTTTTTCGATACGATCAAACATTATATTTGATATGTTCACATTCGAACATTATCGAACCAACGTTTACACAACGGGAAAAGTGGTTTTTAAATCATTTTAACTTATTATAAGTCATTAAATTCAAACATTATTGTACGAAATCCAAAAAATGCAAATTGATGAATTCACAATTCGACGTTGACAATTTACTGTTGATTTGCCAGTTGCTGCTGGACCTGCCGCAAGCCGCGGACGCAGACGCTGCTGTACTTACGCGTAACGAGCGCGTGACCTTCACGACGAGTTTTTAAAAACAACATGAAGAACAACAACATGCGTGCGTACTACGTATTATAAATATACATACACACATACACGCACGCACGCATAAGCCAATACAGAGGCAAACGCGCTTATCAGTCAGTGGAGAGACAAAATAAACTAAAAATAAAAATCACAAATTCGCGCCAAAACGCAACGAAAACAACGATTGAATAGGCTCCGCGTGTGCCAACGCAAACAAATAACAGCGGCAATCGAGCTCTTTTGCCTCTCCCAGTGAGAGAGCTCTCGCTTAGTGAGAGAGCCTGCCCAAGTGTCTGGCAGTGTAGCTTTGTGAGCGAGTGGGCTGGAAGGCGTGTGTATAAGAGCCGATGTGGACGTCGACGACGATATTTTCGTTTGTCGTTGTGGGTGCGGCTGTCGGGCAACAACAAGAACTACTTAATGTACAGTCGCTTTCAGGCGTGTGCCAAGTTTTTATATTCTCTTCGAATAAGAATTTTTCGTTTGCATGCATATGTATGTATATATGCCTGTGTGCTGCCAACAACAACAGTGCGCCCACTGACAGAGATTTCCATTTTAATTGAAGCCTCTCGATTAATTGCCAACCAACTGCAGCTACAGCTGCAGCCGCTGACGCAATCAGTTGCGCATTTCTTGTATTTCGATGTTATTTTAATTGTAAATGAATAAAAAACTAAACTGAAATATTTGCGAACATACATATATATTTTTTGGCGCGAAAAATAGTTTGTCAATTGACTGCGTGCGTGGACAACGCCAAAATGTTACTCAACAGTTTTCATTCAATTCTTATACTAATTCACAAAGTGAAAAGAGTATATTGGGTTTCTGCAATGTCTGTCTTGCTGTCCGTCCGTAGAAACTCAATTTTTTTTTGCCGCTATTGACGTATATGGACATCAAATTTGGTATATACGGCCACGGCGGCGTGGCAAATCGATAAAACCGATATATTTCCCTCAGTTGTAAGGCTAGACACATTTGAGACAGATAACTTATGAGTCCTCTAAGTATACATTGGGGGCGTGGCAATTGATCAAATTTATCGAGTGAGTCTGAATGGCGAAAATCCACATCTTCCACATTTTTAGAGCTAGAGTTACCAAATATGGCAGACAGTGTTTTGATGACCTCCTTTAAATATGTAAACGAACCATTCCGGTCCCGCCCAATCGCGCCCCCACAAATTACAAAATGGATATTTTTAAAAAACTACAAAATAATTAAAACCGTTTTCGACTATTTTAAGCTGTTATAAAACTGTGTACGAGTATTGCGTAGTCAGTTACACCCGACTGCAACGTTCTTGCTTTATTTTTATTTTTGTTATCTCAATTCGCGCGCTATTTATTTTTGTAGTTGGTTTCGTTTACGCTTTGTGTTGTGAATGTGTTGGGAATAGTAAAAGTTGGTGTGAGGTGAAAGCAAATCAAAATAACTGTTCAATTAAAACTGTGACTGCCAAAAGAAAGAGCGAGAGGAGCGGAAAAAAACATATTTTGAATGCACAACGAAATGGTTCAGAGTAAACACACAAAGTCAAACAGCGCAAAGTCACAAAGTACATCAAAACAAAAAAAAGGGGGCCCATTACGAAAGCCTGACAAAAAGGGATAGCCGAAGCTGCATAGTAAACAAAGCACGAGCGCTTAACTACATGCACAGTGGTGCAATTATTGCAAATATTGTCATGAATAATAACACACACACAAAGGTTATTGAATCATTATAGGGCACTGCACCTGAACGAAATATAAAAAACGCAATTTAAAGAGACCGAGAGAGAAAGCAAGCAAAACAACAAATGAGGCCGGATGACACACACTCTCCCAAGAGGGGTTGATCTGCAGATAACAGATATCAGGTGACAACTTACCTTTGATCCCTTCCAGGCACGCATTAGGCAATGCAATTTCGTGATTTTGGTCCACTTGCGACTTAGCATTTTTGAGAATAGTCACTGAGATCTGTTGATTGCACTTTTTATCTAATTCTTCTAGGTTTACGTTGTAACGCTTTTCTATGTATTTGTTGGTGATTTCATTTTGCACCGTTATTTCTTGGTCGACCGAACCTTTCGGGCAAGAGCCGAACAGATTGCGGGCGACAGATTTGCGGGCTGGCGTGGAAATTATGGGGGGCGAGGGGGCTAGTGCCGCCGATGGCTGTGCCAGTGGTGGCACCTTTAGAAACATCGCACTTTTTTTCCTTTTCGCTTTTGTTTTTAATTTAATTTTGTTTTTTTTTTTTTTTTTGTATCTTTATTTTTTGGCGCTTTCACTTGAGCTTTTCTTTGTGTAATTTCTTCGTTGCCGAATACAAACAAGCACACAAAATCAGGTGGCGGCAAAGTCACGTAGCGTACGAGAGAGCATTGCAAAATGCATGTGAGCAAATGCAAGTAATATATTTAATTTTTATTTGCTTTTGGCACAGTTCTTTTCTTTAATTTTTTTTTATGATGTTCTTCTGTTCTGATTGTACGAGAGCGCACTCAAGTGAGAAGGCAACACACGGCTCGCGGAGCGATCACATCTGCACGAATTGGCTGTTGAAACACGAATGACAGCAACATAAACTGATGGTCTGACGCACGATTCAAAAGCTGGAACGCAAAATGTTAGCTAACAGCGCAGTGTTAGTTTGGTTTAAAGAGAACCCACGATTAAGAGAGAGAATGTCAGGTTATGCAAAGAAATCTGCGCTCTTAACGTTGTGACGTCGCAAGTGTTGCTTGCATGAAAATATCGACAATTTCGCTTTCAAAGTGGTTTAACGACTAACTTAATGAAAATTTACATATATATTGCAAACACCAAATATATCAAAATTGATTGGATTGGATCTCTATATCCTCCAGATCGTATTGGAATAATCACACACTCAAAATTTGTATTTCAAGATATAATGATCGAGAAAAATTCGGTCATTATAATTATTATTAGTGGCACGGCTTGGATTTTTAGCTTGTATAGCGCAGGCACCTCGCTCACAAAAAAATGCGATATTGTGACGCCATAACGCTAAGAGCTTAACCTTTTTGGCATAACCTGTGGCTCCCTCAATCGTGCTCTCTTCTTTAATGTCAGAGAGTCGTACATGTTAAATAACAGCAGCCATGGGAACGAGGGAGAGAATGCTAGCTGTTCCGCTGCAGCGTTGCCAGATCGCGCAGAAATTAGAACTGTTAAGTGTGCGGGACATATATGTATGTAATGTACATACATACATATGTAATAATAATACGTAAATATTACATTGGCTATTGTTGTTGTCGGCTAATGGTTTCATGATGTTTTAGGCCCTAGTCCAAGGTCAGAGCGAGTTTCATGCAGCATTAAACGGCATAATTAGTGAGACGTGTGTACAAAAAAACACAAACGACGAAAAAACAAAAACACTTTCGCGCTTTAGGCGCTCGTTCAAGCGTTGCTCGCAAACGAAAGTGAAAATAGTTTAAAAGCGACATAGAGATTATTAGTGAATGCGTGTGTGTGCGGCATGTATATTTGAGTCTCGTATTTCCGATACAGCCAGCTTGCAACAGCTGGTCTTGACCAGACAGAGACCGAGACGAGAGCCAGGCTGGGATTTAGCATACATTAGTTTTCGGGTGTATGACCTGCGCCCAATAATAACGGGTGAGAGCGGGTATAATGGTTCTGAGGATATTTATGCCACAGGAAGCAGGAAGCTTAGTATCATGATCAGCTTAAAGTTATAGATTCTCCTGTACAATACGCATTAGCAAGATTATCATTTTTTGTCTATATCTGGAAATATATGTTTTAAGACTTAGACTTAGACTTAACATATCTCGCAGATTTTAAGAGCTAGAGCCACCCAATTTGATTTAGCATGTTCTAAAAGAGAATACACAGATCAAGAATATTTCACTTTCTAGATACACACTACCAATCGCTCCAAAACTGCAAGAAACCCAAATTAAGAGGTGTTGCCTTGTGCTTGGACTTGCACATACATTTGGGGGGCTCATTGTAATTCTGAAAATTTCATGGAGATCGGACAATAAACACCGGAGGGTATCTCTTAGTCGGGCAATTGTTTTCCATTCACGAACCCTACCTGCCCCCAAACATCAGCGAATGCAACCATAAGGGTTGTCTTTGAGGGTTGGGCACAGGTCCCATGCCAAAAACCAACCCTCGCGCCAAAAAAAAGAAAAGAAAACTCTTGAAAATCTGTGAAAATGGAATGCGCCCTAAATCCGATGCGTCATTTCCACTGAAAATGCATTTAAATTTCGTATTTTCCTCTGCAGCAGTGCAACATCAGCTTCGAGTAGCCAGAAAAGTCCGTAATAATTCGCTGCAATTTATATATACATATGTATATACATACATATATATATATTTTTTTAGCTTTATCAAGGCCTACGTGGTCAACTGCCACTTGGCTACTTTTATGGCCAACACTCGCATTCAATTTGTCACCGCAAAACTGTAAAATGAAATAGGCCAAGTAACAATTTCTGAGCCGAAATGTGGCACGCGAGGAGTGTCTCTTGCCACAGGCCACACTGCGCATAAAGTTAAAAATCAGGGGGTTGCAACTTCTTTGTTTCTTTTTTTTTGTATCTGTATCTGCATTTGTGTCCCGCTGCCGGTCGCTGACGTCACGTTCCTCTAATTAATAAATGAGCTCATTAAATGAATTCCCGACGTCGGCTGTACGTGCAACTTGGCAACAGCGCCTGCGACGTATATATGCAATATATATATATAGCCATGCATTACATATGTAAAACGTATCTAACAGATACATTAGGGCCATTACGCGTCTATTTTTAGTGTGTGGGACGGCATCTGGGCTGGGTGCATTTTCAGTTCTCGCCAGTTGTTGTTGTTGTTGCTGCTGCTGCTCCCTCGTCTTTGACACGCCAGAGATCATAAATTTTGCGCACAGCTGAGGAATAATCAGCCCCCGCCAACATCTTTCGCCGCTGTTCATTTTGTTGTTGTATTTTTGAGGCATCTGTAAATTTTGCGCCAATTTGTGCGGCTGGTGCTCCCAGAGCCGCACATGCACAGGCGGAATACCTGCCGCCAATTTTGAGCATATTTTTGCGCCAAATCCAAAACCTGAATCAGGCACAGCCGGGCATCGGATGCCAGCCACCAGGCAGGAACCGGGCCACTCTTCCCGTTTCCGCACCTTCCACATTTTTGTTGAGCCGCAGCTCAAAACCGAACAAGTGCTTTGCTTTTATTTTATTTTTTGAAACGTCTCTTCCTCTTCTTGTGTTCTGTTTTTTGTTTTGTTTTGCTTTGAGCTGCAGTCGGGCTCAAAGCGAAGGCAAATTCTTGTTTTCTTGTGAAGAGTGGGCGGGGAAGGGGCACGGGGTAAGAGCCAGAAAATAACATCTGCTCCCGAAAAGCAAAGACCGGAATTGTTGTCGTTAGCGTGTTCTCGATAAATACCTTAAACAAAGGGTAGAATGACAGTTATGCGAAAAATACACTTTCTAAGCACATTCAAAGCTTGCTCTTCTTAAGTTGAAATAAGCTCTAATTAATAGTTATGTTATCGTTCTTTCTTATCAAAGATAGCTAGACATAATGACCTATCAGTTAACTATAAATTCGACTTGGAATTAACTTTAATAATTTCAATTAAGTAGTTGCTCACCTGATTGTTTTTTTGGCTAGATAAGCTTTTATACGCTCGAACAAATATTTTTGACTTTCTGTGACACATAAAAGGAGGCATATAATATGTATGTATAGATAGATATTCCTGATCGGTATCAACAGACTTCTCCGTCTGCCTCTCCGTTCGGCCGTAATATGCAACAAGACTTACTTTTTATACTCGTTTACGAAGTGAAAAGAGTATATTGGGTTTATGCAATGGCATCATTCATACCACTCAATCTATTTATCTCCTTCAATTTAGACGGACTACTGAAGATCTGCTGCAAAGGTAGCAAAACATTTTTTGGATACGCCCACTGGGCGTGGCAAATCGATTTTTATTTTCATGCCGGATTTAAGAACTAGCGTCACTTACAAAAATCGATATTTTTCCAATATTTAACGAACGAGTATTGCGCAGTCGGTTACACCCGGTTACCTCCCTCTATTTGTTATTGTAGTGTGGAAAAATTAAACATATCAAATTAAATACGTATTTGCCATGCGAGCTATTGGAGAAAACAGAGTTCTTGTATACAAAAAATAAACATTCGCTATTGTTAAAGATTGTTTTTTGTTTTCCTCGAAAAAATAAATGTATACATCAATACATATTTTATCTATTTATTTTAACCACATAGCTTCTATTCGCGGATTTAGCTGTATTTATTGTTGCTGGGCGAATTATTCTAAATTGCAGATAAGTAAAAAAGAAAAAACATACATAAGCTATAAACTGTAGCTAAATGCATGTTATCATATTATTTGTTGTTGGGTCAGGTGGAAATAAACAAGAAATTCAGGAGAGGAAACATTTTGTCAGAGCACTACACTTCCGGTTCCTACAATACCATCTTGATTTGTAATTGTTGTTGCCCCCAGTGCTAATTTGCCTCATCTATCTTGTTTTTCGGGCACACATGCATATATTACTGTTTATACGTGACTCTTCTGGGAGTACGCTCAATTGCAATTGCTGGGAGCTCGTAAATCTCACGCGCCTCCGATTGCAGTTGCAGCGCTGACTTGTGTGGACAGTGTCCAGTTGTGTCCAGTCGAAAGCGCATAGATAGCTCTGCGGCCGCAATTAGGCGAAAAGGTGCTGCCTCTATCCCAGGGGACGGGATAGGATGGCCCACCGCCAGCTGGCCCGTTTCGAGTGACCGATGTCCAGCTCATAATTCACCAGAAGGGGTTGCGGCCGTTTGGAGCGAATGTTGTTGATAGATAGAAAAGCGACAACAGCTTGAAAATGATATATGTATGTGAAAAGGCGAACTATAAATGCATATATTCATATAGATATCGCATGCATTCACACAAGATGTCTGGGGCAGGCGGCTGTTGCATAAATCAAAGCCGCCGCTCGCATGTGCGTCGCCAGTGGGTCAGTTCCCGGTCTCGACACCCCACTGTTGCCCTCTGGCCGAGCATGCCTCGCTGGCGGCCATTGCATGCGGCACGCCAGTTGCCACTTATGGTGCAACTGACCCACTTGCGCAGATCTTGCCGATCCGTTACTTTTCACACCCAAACTGGTTGGGAAAGAAGGAAAACGCGAAAACTAGCGACAATTGTCGCTCGTCGGCGGCAGCCGTGTGGAAAATGCCAAACAATAGGCGCACTCAGTGGAGGCCAGCATACTTGACAGCCATTTAGATTGCGGCGGCTTTTCAACTGGTTTTTTTGGTTGGTTTTTAACCATTTTTCCTTGTTTTTGTTTTTTATTGCCTCGCCTTTGCCGTTTTTATTGTCTCGAGTTTTTCCAGCTTTTCTTTCGGTTTTCGTAATGCAGCGCGAACAAAAGAATCTTTGGGAGAGTTTCATAAAGCAGCTCTTTGGCTGACTCGGGTTCAGATGAGTTATGGGCCCGGGTGTGGTGACCTCTCGACCAGGCGCTCGGTGGTTGCCGGGCTCGTTTTGATATGCATTTGAATTTAAAACGTTGTGTAAGACAAGCCCCGACCCCAGCCCTCGATGGACTCCATTAACGTAATGTGATACGTGGCAAATCAAATGAGTTGCCCGCCGCCCGAGTCGGAGTTCAGACGTTGATGTATCTGTATCTCGGTGCGAGTATCTTCGCATATGGCCAGCATTTGGTCAGGCGATCGTTCGATTCTCGCTAAATACACTATCTTTGGCGTATTGCATTACGTTGTTGCTGCCCAGCTGCCCAAACATTTTGGCCCGTGCTGTCAACATTTATATATGTATATGTGTATATATGCAACCTGAACGGTTGCAGCCTCCTCTTTTAATGCCGCCATTTGATAAACTTTGACTCGCGCTTGTTTGCGCTGCGCCCTACCCAAATACATACATACATGCTAGTATATAGATATCAGGCATTTCACATCCAATCCAATCCCTAGCTCGGCTCTGCCCTTCGTCTGTCGTCAGGGCGCGCGCGCAGTTTGTTTATTTTTATCTGGTGCTATTTTAGTTATGCGCCGCGTTCGGCCCGGCTTTTCATTTATTTACTGTTGTTGTTGTTGTTGCTTTGTCACACGCCCTGCGCCTGTTTGCATTTCCATGCGCACCTCCGGCTGCAGATCAGCGGCAGTTTCAGCTTCGCCTTGCATCTTTGGCTGCAGCTCCGGCTGACTTCCTGTCTAAATAATTGCGCATTTAAAGCAAACACATGCAAAGTAAATCCACAGCTGCGTTAAAGTGCAGATAATCATTGCCGAATAAAATATACACTTGGAAGCTACTAGTCTTCACCTATTATGGCTATATACTAAGTGTGCATAAGTATATACTATATAGTACACAGAGAGACAAAACTGGAACTTGAATCACATGCTTGACATAAATTTGAATTACTGAGAATAAGCACAAAACATCTTAAAACGAGTTCAAAAAGATTTTTACTTCAATTATTTCAATCTTAGTAAGAAATGAAATCTAAAATATGGGGTTTTAAATATGTGTAAATACTCTAGTTATTATTCAAAAAAATGAGGGATAGATTTCCCGTCCAACTCAAGAGTATCAACATTTTTAAAAAAGGAAAATGGTAATTATTCGATCGCTCTGCCGATTTGAATACAATACGTTTTTTTGGGATAGAATATTTAAATCTACATATCTGTATCTATGAAAGCTTTGATCTATTTTTAAATTCCTGGTGCAACGTTTAACGAAGATATCACAAATTAAACTTAAAATAAATAAAATACAGAATGGCCAATTCCTGAAGCTGATCGAGAATTTGTATATAGTGTACACCTGTTTCTTTTTAATGCACTAATACATCTTTTTATACACAAATAATCTATATTATAGAAAGATAGGTGATAGTGTTTTAGTCGCGAATGCGCGGCTAGAATTTATATATTTACGAATATAAGTAGCTTGAATTTCAAATATATAATAACCGACAATTTTTATTTGTACAGAATGACGCACAGATTCGCCTGCATTTTTACAGATATAGGTACATATAATTTAGTATATACCTATATTTATGTGAGAATGTGCATGGCGATAACTTATCGTCGAAAATTTGGGGACTGCATACACGAGACGCAGCAAAATTAAATAAGAGTATATAGTAAACGTCTGTAGACGCACGTTCTTAACTTAGGAGTTATCTATGTTCTTTGTTTCTTTAAGCTTTTTACGCTAAGTCGTAGAATAAAAGACAAAAGTGTTTTATATACGTCTCGGTGATTCAAGACTTTTCGCGTCAATTACATAAATATATGTATATCTATTAATTTTATTTGCACAAAATAACGCACAGGTTCGCCTGCATTTATATAGATATATGTACATATAATTTTGTACATACATACCTATATACATGACCATGTGCATGGCGATAAGTAATCGTCGAAAATTTGGGAATTGCATGCAAGAGCCACAATAGAAATAAATAAGAGACGTATACTATAGGCTATAGACGCATGTTTCTTACTTAGGAATTTTCTTTGTTCTTTTAGCTGTTGAGGCGCAGCCGTAGAATTAAAAACAAAAAAGTGTTTTCAACGGCCACAAACGTTGCAATAAAAAAGCATTTGCATCAATTGAATTGCATTGTTTACGCCCCGGTAATCGAAGACTTTTCGCGTCTCAAGTGTCAACAGATATTCAATTACGTAAATATCTGTATCTATGAGCCATCTATATCCTTTACCTTTTAACATTGTCGTCTTTAACTTTTGCGATTTTTAAACAAAAACCTTGTTTATAATCCAATTTCGATTCGCTTTTAAATAATAAATAGTCTACCTTCCAAACTTTTTTGGTGTGCGACATCTAGACTCTTGCAGCTTACCTTATACTTATCGAAAGCGGATATAGACGAGTATAAGTACATTTTATACGGGCATTGCACAAAGCTTATCTTATTTTTTGCACTTTGTGAACACAACAGAAAGATAGACATAGACATAATCAAATTCACCATCGAACATTGTTGCGCCTGTGGAATTTTGTATTTCTATGGTGAAGTTGGGAACATGGGAGTTACGTAACTACCGGCTATGAAACAATTGTGGGCGCGGCGGGGCAAATGGAGCCTGTTGCTGGTTGCCTGCTAATCGCTGCTTTCAACCGTTAAGGCGTGTTGAGTGCTGCCACGTAGAAAACAAAAGATCGAATCTGATTGAACTATTGTTGGCTTTGTCTTTTCGGGGACATTCACACAGAGCCCGCTGTTTATCAACGCATTCGAATTGCGCTGGCATTATAAACCAGCCAACAAAAACTACATTTATTACCCCAGTTATATGAGCAGCTGATGAGTGCATTAGGACAGACATTCAAATATGCGGGTCAGTGGGTTTTCGTCACATTACAAACACCAAACTCGAGCTTGGCGCTCTTGATTGATCTGGGAGGGATAGAGAGACTTTCAAAATCAAAATCAGATTGAGACAAAATTCAAGTTATCTGACAAGAATTATTAATTAACAACAAGTAAGAGTGCTCTAGAAACAATTCTAAGAAGAAAACGCAAAAAATAAGTTTGCCAGTGGGTGGTCTTGACCCACTGCAAAGTGAAACCGCGTGTTAAACAGCAGCACCACCAATTAATTAACTCAAGTTATCTGGAATAATTATTATGCACACAAATGTTACACTTGCCGCATTAAAATTGGTTAAATCTAGACGAGAGTGTGCGTGGCCAAATAATTGTTTGCGAGATCTTTAGAGGAGGTCATCAGAAATAATAATAATGGGATACATACATATATAGGTACAATACAATCTTAACACTGTCATCTGACGGGCAAACACGAGTATTTACTCCAAGTTTCAACACTCTAGCGTCAATAGCATTCTGCACAAACCCAATATGCTCTTTTTACTTCATGTACGAGTATAAATATATCACATGCGAGATTTGTAACGGCCAAATGGAGAAATTCAAAATATTATTATATTAATCGTCGTTATCTAGATAGAGTGCTTGCTACTTATAATTATATTAATTATAATATTTATTAGACTATACAAGTTAAGTTCCTTAAATTCAATTTCAATTAAATTTCTATTCAATTCAATTTAAAGATCCAAATTGTAGTTGGCAACGCACTAGATGATGTGGTGCTCCGATATATTTCGCGTGTTATCGATAGTTAGCCCTGATATCACATCAGCTGATTTTTATCGGACAGTGCTGTAAAATGCATTTGTTGTTGTTTTATAATCGTTGAGCTTCGTTTTATAAAATTGATTTGTTTTCTATAAAAATGATTCGCAAACTGCATTGCATACTGCGATTGCAAAGCACCGTTACCCAGACCTGCTACAGACGGCGAGCGCCCACGCTTCTTGTCAGAAGCTATGCAACGAGTAAAACGAACGCAGGCGGCGCTCAAGATCCCACAAGCAGCAAAAACAACAACAACACGAATCGAGCTGGTGCCGCCGGCTCCTCGAAGAGTCTGCCCGCCACACGAAATCCCTTCGCAGCCGCTCACGATAAGACCAAAAACACGTATCTGACAATGGTGGAAATATTTGAGGAACGCGACGTGCACCGACGGAACCATGTGGAGTTCATTTATGCCGCGCTGAAGCACATGCCCGATTTTGGGGTGGAGCACGACCTGGAAGTGTACAAGGCGTTGATCAATGTTATGCCCAAGGGTAAATTCATACCGACCAATCTGTTCCAGGCCGAGTTCATGCACTATCCCAAACAGCAGCAGTGCATCATTGATCTGCTCGAGCAGATGGAGGACTATGGCGTTATGCCGGACTACGAAATGGAGGCCATGCTGCTGAATGTGTTCGGCAACAAGGGCCATCCGCTGCGCAAGTACTGGCGCATGATGTACTGGATGCCCAAATTCAAGAACCTGTCGCCGTGGCCGCTGCCGGATCCGGTGCCCGACGATACGCTAGAAATTGCCAAGCTGGCGGTGGAGCGCATGTGTACGGTGGATCTGCGCTCCAAAGTCGATGTGTTCGAGACCAATGAAATAAAAGACGCATTGGACGACACGTGGATTGTGAGTGGCATGAGCTCGGAGCAGGCGAAGCTGTTGCGCGAGCACTCCCGCCAGAAAGCGCTGTACATCGAGGGACCCTTCAATATATGGATACGGAATCGACGCATCAATTACTTTACGCTGCGCGCCGATGCGGACGCTGAGTTCCTGTCGCAACTGGACGAGCGCCAGCTGGATGACGACGATGTCAGCCAGATCGGTGTGCCGTTCCTTGGACGCGTGCCACCGCGACGCCACAATCAGTTGGGCAAACTGCGTTCGGTGCATCAGCAGGATGACGGCACGATCTTTGCCATCTGCGCCACGGGCACATCCACTAAAGACTCGTTGCTCTCGTGGATACGTCTGCTGGAGGCGCACGGCAATGCGGCGCTGAGCGAAATACCTATACTCTTTAGGTTTACATCCACTGTGCCCGCCAAGGCGGAGGAAATCGAAGGCCCATCCAATGTGCCAGCGCCCACCAGTGATACTAGTAGCAATAAAGAGCAGCCTGTTATTTAAATTAAACGAATTGTTGAGCAACTGTCTTGTGGAGCATATTATTATCGTCTAAATTTTATTAAGTATGCGTGGGCAAAATTAAAAATTCGTACGTGGTTTTCAATTTAAAACTGCAATTGTCTAAAGAATCAGTTGCTGGCAACTGTATTATATATATAATGGAGTTGAGCTTAAAAGAAAAATCACAGAACTCAAACTAAATGTAAAGAAGATCTGCTACAAATTCAGCGCATATATCTGGTATATGCTAATCGAAATCTCTAGACTCTAGTCGTAGATTGTAAGTAGTATGTACATGTCTATATATGTTATCTGTATTGAGATATATTGATAAGCTTTAAGAGTAATTAAGCTGTCCACTGGCCACGTGCAGACCCACAGAGAGCATTCATTCGAACGGAGTTAAAGAAATGCAAGGTACTCTGCCGCTGATTTGTTGTGCCCCGACGCGCATCTACTTCGCGCGCGTCTTGTTAACGGGAAATACTTGGGTGACCACGCCTACGCCCTTGCTGGACATGCCCTCGCGGAACAGTATGCGCATGCCGGGTCGCACATACTCCGGATGGCCAACGAACTCGAACATAACGGAGGCGGAGTCGTTGGTGCCCAGCTTCTCGCCACCCATGATGCCACGTATAACAGCCGTCTGGCGTATGCTGCCAATGTGTACCGTGGTCTGAAAGCCCACATAAATGGCCGTCGCATGGAACAGGACAGAGACCTTGGCCTGACAAATATGGAGTGTTAATCATGTAAATTTGTCTGTGTGTGCGCCATAGGGAACTCACCTGAAAGAAATAGGTGCCATAGGGCTCGTCAATGTTGCCGGAGTCACCCAACAGAACCATGCCACTGCGCAGCGAGGGCAACTCCTGGGCTGGTGTAAACGAGAGCGACGCACTCTGGCCGGCACGCACCACTCGGCAGGGCGCCTTGTTGCGGTGGATGGTGTGTATGGTAACTGAATGGAAGCTGCCATCCGGCAGTGGTCCTATTTTCATGGGCATATTTTCGGTGAGCACGCCCTGCACCAGCAGGCCGCCCACAACCGGACCCACGTCGGTGACGCGAAAGATTTCATCGATTTGGAACTCGCAAGGCTCTAGCTCCAGGCGATCCTTTTCAGCATTGCTTATGCCCGGCGAGAGCACGTACAGAAATTTGGTGACCAGATTCAGGCCGGTTCCAGTCACATTTGAGACGCAAAATATGGGCACGATATTCTCGGATACCTGGTTGGAGCCAGCCGATATAGCCTCATCCGTATTGTTGACAACAAACGGCACCTTGCGGCAACCAATATTCGTGAGCAGCGTGCGCAGCTCCTGCACCGTGGCATCCGGCGATGTAATATCGGTTTTGGTGATCAATATGAAGAAGGGCATATCGAGTGCCCGCACTATGGCCAGATGCTCCTCGGTTGTGTCGTTGCAGCCGCTGCCAGCGGACACCACAAGCATGGCGTAGTGGGGCGAGTAACCGCTCAGCGCTTGGACCGTGGTGCGCATGTAGCGACGATGGCCAGCCAGGTCCATGAAGGTAACCAGCTTTGTTGACTGATCGCTTATCTCCTCGGCCGTCATCATTTCATTATATTTGTAGTTGACCACATTGCCCAGAGCATCGAATCCCAGAGTTTCGTGCGAGATGCAAGAGGTGCGACCTGAGCGAAGACTTGGATTAGGTACTGTACTAGCTACTAGTTGCCATAATTAATTACCCGACTGGATCTCGTGCATGTGCCGAAACATATTTAGACGCGCCCGTCCGTGCCCATTGTCCAGCTCATCCTGGGTGAGCACACCCAGCAGCGTGGATTTACCTGCATCGGCGCCGCCTAGCACTGCCACGCGTATCTCAATGTTGTGCTGATCATCGGGTATCTTGCGCACCAGCACTTCGGCAACGGACCGTCGCACGGCGACTATCTTGCGCCTGAGCACGGATGTGCTCGCGTCCAACTGATGAGCCATCTGCTTGAGCGTGGTCAGGGAGGCGTTCATGTCCTTGTCGCTAAGGCCCTGCAGATGACCCGCATCCGAGACGCCAATCTCGTAGATAGCCTCGCCGTGCCCCTCACGCAGTCGCCATTTCATTTGCGTGACCAAATGCTCGAAACGCTGCTTTGACGGATTCACCAACTTGAGCTTGTACTCCACGTTGCCCAGCTGGGGCTCCGGGGGCAGGGCGCCCTGCTCAAAGTCGAAGATTAGATTGCCTTTGGCATTGCTGTTGTTGTTGCTGCTGTTGATGGTGCTTTTCTTGGTCTCATTAACATTGCCGTCCACCTCATATTCGCTGCTGCCGCTGCTGTTGCCGTTCAGCTCCTGCTCCTCGTCAAAGCCATCGTCCGGCTGGTTCGGGTCGAAAAGGCTCAGAAACGATTCCATAGTGTGACTGCTGCCGACTGTAAATGAAAGCAAAGAAAGAACAAAGCACGAATCACATCATGTTTTGTAAACAGTTTCTGGCCAAGTGCGCCATTTGGCGCCTACATATTATATTTTTGGCTTGGCCTCTTTCGCTTGCAACGACCTTGAAACGCTTGTTTATGTTTGGTGCGCGTGTGCATACGTGTGTGTGTGTGTGTGTAATACACACTATATGCGTATGTGTAGGACTGGGAACAGCTATGTACGTATTTCTCTATTCTTGTATATCTATTTAAATATTTCAAATATTCTCGATCCTTACCAAAGTGGCAAGATAAACTTAGATATTGAGCGCGTTTTTTAACCCAAAATCAAAACGTTTTCCGCTCGGATCCGTTGTTGTGCTCTGTGCGCCGATTGTGTCACTGGCACGAAAAAAATCGATTTTGGGGACGCTGGCGCTTTGGCCCAGTGTTTACACACACATCGACTCATGCATATGTGTGAATACACACAGACACACACGTATGTAGTTCGCTTTCGGCCGCGCTTCGCATCTTGTATGTACTTAAGAGTTTTTTCTTTTTGTTTTCCGCTGCCTTTCGATTTTGTTTATAACTTGTTCTGCTTTGTGGCAAACACGATTGAGAGAACTAGAGGTTGCGCAAAGCGCAGTTCCGTTATTCGGCACTGAAACGCAAGAGAACGTGTAACGTCACAACAAAATACCGTGAATAACAAAATTGTGGCAGTTTTATGCGTTCTACTCCAATCGGAGCTATAGGATATAGTCATTAGGCATTAAGAAAGAACGTTTATATACTTTACTTTACTAGTGCAATCACAGGCAAATTTACCTTGGGATGCAACAATAAAACTATGAAAAACCATAATAAACAAAGGAGAAAAGCTTTGCCTGGTTTTGTTGCTCTACCTTTGTCTACCTTACAGCTCAACGAGATAAAATGGTCCGACCTGGCCAATTTAAATATACATATGTATATAATAATGTATCCTCATACCATCAAAATTCTGAACTTGTGACGTCACAAGAGCGCAGAATTTTCACATAACCTGTGGCTCTCTCAATTATGTGGCAATCGCACACAGGCGCAAAGTAATCCGAAGAGCTTTCTTGCTGCCCTGTTCGCTACAGTGCGGCATATTGATTTTGGCCCATTTCGTGTTCCTTTCAGTTCGTTTCAGCACAGCAGCCAATTGTGTAGCGCACACAGCAGGCTGATAAGCTTGGGCACAAGGCGCTGCTGCTCATTATTGCTCCGCGTTTTCCGCTTGTTTTTCGCATTTTGACGCTTTTGGCACTGCTTCTTGGTTTTCTATACAAATCGCAAGCTTTGTATTTGTTTTGATCAGCTGCGACGCTGACTGCAGAAATCAGATAACAAGCACTTCTGGCGTAATTATTAAAATTTGTTTTTATTTATTTCGAGAAAAAGCTTTCAATGGGAATTACGTGTATAAATGAGTACGTCCAAATGTATGTATGTATGTATGATAACCCATGTGTACGTGTCAATTGCATATACATAAATGTAAGAAATGCCAAATATCATAACGTGCACATGCATTTCAATATTTGTATGTATTTGTATTTATATATTTCTAAATTTGAAAATCGAGAATGCAGAGCATTTAAACACTTTGCTCACGAACGCGCACAGATTTCATCATACTTACATTTTACAATAGACGGAAAGTCGTCTTGGCCCAAACCAGTTTAATGAATCCTATGCGTGCGATTTTTGTGCAATTATGGTTGGGTAATAATGCACACTTATTGCGTGGGACGCTTTTGTCTGAAAGTCTGCCTAAATAAATTTTACGAAAATCCACAACTAAACCATTATTGGAGACTATGCACTTAAAATTTGAAATTTAGCGCCAAGAGACACCCTAACAACAAATAAAAACTTAATGTTTTTCTTACATTTTGTGCGAGCAAAGCAAGTATACAAATTAATATGAGGGATTGAGCGTGTTCCCCCTTTTCACTTTAATTTTATTTTGTCCAGAATTATCGATAACAAATCAGCTGCACCATGCAAAATAATAACACAACAACAGAGTGACCAGCTTAATATCGGAAGAGGCGAGTTTTGCCATACAATTCAAACGAACTGAGTTACAATATTGATTTCCATTGGAATGCTCAAGATAAGAAATTATTATACCCAATTTGTAGTTTTGAGAAAATCACATGAAAGAATACAATTAAAAATACGAACATAATCGTAAAACGAAAACAACATAAATAATGCATTTCATACTATTTTAAATATAAACGTGTGTTTTTTTTAAAGAGTTTTGTTTTTTTTCTTGCTGTTGATTGTAATAAGAATAACGCATTTGTGCGAGCTTTGAACGACTATCATTAAATTTGAATTTCGAAAGCAGCTGTTTGAATACAACAAAAAAATTTTATTTTGTTTTGCCATTCACCAAAGTAGCATTGACTTTGGAGCTGCCAATCGCATTGAATGTTAAAACAACACTGTCAGCAATTTGAATACTTGTTACACTGAGAGCCTGATCGTCGTCAGGCCAGAAACACGTTGATAAGTAAACATGCGCACCGTGTATCGTGGAACAATTGTGCACACCAAATCTTTTGACGAATTTGAGTCGTTCAAGGAAGGCTTTATCGCTGTTGAAAATGGAAAGGTAGGCCAATTAACCAACAAAGCGAATAAAACTGTATATTTCTTCAGCAAAAATATATATTATATCAATGCTTAAAATCAATCTGTTTTATTAATGATCAAAAGTTTAAGTTTAGATCATTGGCATTGGCAACGATTACAAGAACTGGTTGTCCACCGCGAAAAGCGCTCCACAGACGACCGAAGTTCAGCTGTCGGAATTTCAGTTTCTCTCGCCTGGCTTTTGTGATGGCCACATTCATGCACCACAGTATGCCCAAATTGGCCTGGGAATGAGTGTACCGTTGCTTGACTGGCTAAATAAGTACACCTTCCCAACCGAAGCGAAATATACTGACCAAGAGTTTGCCCTGAGCATATATAGGAGTGTTGTCGTAAGTAGAACAATACTTATAAATGATTATTAATGGCTTATATTTCTTATCGGGCATTCATCGTATTGCTTACTTTTACACACACACTTAACTTGTACCGATAATGTGCTTTTGTTTGCCGATCTTTACCGTTGGCTTCCCACTCTCAACTGCGTAGACATATATTCATTCATACATACATACATGCATGTGTGCTCAGTTACATCAGCTGATAACTTGATACACTCTTTAGGATGCCACACTACGTTGCGGCACCACATTGGCCTCATATTTCGCCACCAACAACCTGGAATCCACACTGATCTTGGCACGGGAAGCGGCCCGCCAAGGTCAGCGCGCGCTGATTGGCAAGGTCTGCTCCAATTGCAACTGTCCCGATTTCTATGTGTGAGTGTACACTCACATGACCAATTCATTGATCAATTAATCAAGCTACATGTGTGAATTTCTGTTTGTAGGGAAACCACGAGTGAATCGGTTGAGGGAACGAAGGCGCTTGTTTCGGCAATACGCAAGCTAAACAATCCTTTGGTGCTGCCCACAATAACGCCACGTTTTGCGCTTAGCTGCAGCAAAGAACTACTACGCAAGCTGGGCGATATAGCCAAGTGTTATGATGTCCATGTGCAGAGCCACATAAGCGAGAATCTGGACGAGATCAAAGTGGTTAAGGACATTTTTAAAACTAGCTATGCGGGCGCCTATGACGATGCGGGCCTGTTGACCTCGAAGGTTCGATCAATTTATATGTTTACATGTATATTATAAAACTGGTCTATTACAACACAGACTGTCATGGCGCACGGCGTACATTTGGAGGATGACGAGATTGCATTGCTTAGGCAGCGAGGAACCGCCATTATACATTGTCCCGCTTCCAATACCAATTTAAATTCGGGTCTGTGCGATGTGCAGCGCCTAATAAAAGCGGGCATTACTGTGGGCTTAGGAACGGATGTAGCTGGTGGCAATTCTGTATCAATACTGAATGCCTTACAGCGCGCATTGGATGTTTCCAAGCATTTGGAATTTTTCAATAAACAGGAAATTACCGGTACTGGACCAGCCAAAACACCAGATAACGATTACAAGCAAATATCGTACAAACAGGCTTTCTATTTGGCCACCTTAGGTGGCGCTAAAGCCCTGTCTTTGGATCACATTACTGGTAACTTTGCTGTGGGCAAGGATTTCGATGCTCTTCTAGTGGACGTGAGCGTGTTAGAGAAACCCCATCGCAAGCTAACTGTCGACGAGCTGCTGGAAAAATTTATTTTTACTGGTGATGATCGCAATATTAAGTCCGTATTTGTTGCTGGCAAGCTGGTCAAAAAAACAAAGTGCACCTGCACATAGGATAAACATTGTGTGATACCACTTCGCAGGGAAATGCATAGAGAATTTATTACCTTTTATTGTTTATGATAAATGGATAAATGCTGAAAATAAAGGGCTTTTTCGAAGTAACAGTAAATCAAGCGTATTACATCCTATTTAGTTTACAGTTGGATTGGTCTACGATACATATCTTTCTTTTTTTTTATAAACAGTTATAGACGTACTCGTATATATATATTTAAATTTATAAACTTATTCAGTTTCCATATTTGCATAGGCGTGTATCATAATCACATATTGGGTTGGGACCAGGTCATATTTGTTTCTAACGCCAATCTTAATTGAGCTGTTGTTTTGAGTATATCAAATCGTTTGTTACACAAATAAATCATTGCTAAAGCATGCACAGCTTAAACTGCTTAAAGGATTTCAACCATGGTCAGATCCCTTATATCTTATCGACAGCCTCTACTGCACATACCTTTTAATATATTGAATGTAGGATTACTTTTATGCTCATAAACAGTGTTGTTTTTGTGCATTTTTTGGGAATGTGGGCGCCTAACATTTAATTACAAAATTAAGTAAATTGTCCATAAATATTTTAGAATTTCAAATCGGGTTCATTTTGGGCTAACTAAAATGCGTATACCTTATTCGGCATACACAAATACTTTCACTTTACACATTAAAGCTTATATTCTTACATGGCTTTACACTAGTTTTAGCTAATAGAGGAATAGATATATAGCTATAGGACATTTTTTTAAGCATTGAACATATTTTGCTGCGTGGCATCATTCTCGAAATCCGTCCATGCGTTATTTAATTCCATAAAAATAAGCTTGGCGATTTCCTCGTGCTCAGTTCCATTATGCTGTAAATATTAATATTAAAGAAAACTATTTGCCAGTAAATCAGAGTTAGCATACCTTATCGGGATGCACGGCCAGACAGGCGCGTCGATAGGCCTTTTTCACCTCCGCTGGCGTCACCATTGTGGACATTTCGCAGCGCTGCCATTTGGCATTCTCCCAGAGCACCGTATGCATGGAGCACAGCAGGGCGCGTATATTGTTTTTCTTGCCATCGGTCTGCAATCCCAATATTGATTAATATATATACAGATGATGAATAGTTTTAAGTTTATGCATCCTTACCCATTCCATTATAAGCACTTTCTTAGGATCCATGTCTTTGACCAGCTCCTCTTTGCGCATTTCGTTGATGGAGCGCGGACCCTGATTCATTTTGCTACCAAACGAGTACCCCTGTTGTCCCAGTATATCCGCAAAAATGTCTGAGCTCTTGGGTCCACCACCACCAGCAGCCGATTGTTGCGATGTTTTTGGCGCATCAAAGTGGGTACGGCTGTAGTCGGGTCGTGACTGTGAAGCCTGTGGCTGTGGCTGTTGTGGTTGCGGTTGTGCCTTGGCAAATGCTGGCTGTGCCTGAGTTGGTGGTTGGCTTGGCGCTGGTTTGTGCGTAGGACTCGAAAATTGCGTAGGCTGCGGACTGTGGCCAACAGGCGTGTTGCTCGGCGATTTAGCTCCGAGCGTGCTACGATTAAAGTTTATATTCAGATCCGAAGCCAGATTGGCGATATCAGCAAATGGATCTATTGGCTTTTGTGGTTGCGTAGGCGACGGTTCCTTTCGGGGCGCAGCTGGCGTTGTTACAAAACTGGGTACCGCGCCAATAAAAGGCGGTAAGTTTGTGCTGGTGGTGGGTTTCAGGTTGGGAGTACCCATACCGCCGTTCTGATCAATCGACCCAAAGATGTCAAAGAGGTCAGCATTGATTTTGGGCTGTGGTGTAGCTTGTGGCGGCGGCAGAACATCCGGAATGGGTGCCGAACCAATGCCTGTGGAGTCATCATCTCCAAAAGCGCCCAACAGATCGAAGCTGGCATCCGAACTGGGCATGGCGCTGGCCAAAGGATCCGCAGCAGCCGCTGCGGCTCCAGCACTTGGCTGCTGATTCAGATTGAGCAAATCGATAGGAGGCGATGGCTCTGGCATTGCTGCCGGTGCATCATGAGCAATTTCCGTGACATCGGGTAGCACCAGCGGGGAACTAGATCGCTCGGGCTTCCTGGCAGGCGGCGACGGTGAGGAACGCGTACTGGGCTTGGTAACTGCACAGAGAAGAGTTTATTTTAAAATCAATTAATAATCTCATTTGAGGCAAAAGCGTGCTTACCAAAATTATCCAGCATCTCGACATATTCTAAATCGGAGCTAAATAAGTTTTGAGCAGCACGCTGGGACTTGGCTGGCAGCCATGGCGGTTTGTGGCTGGGCGGCGTCTCTGTGTCCGTCACGCTTAACGAAAGCGATACACAAAAGTTTGTTGCCACCTGCTCTGGATCAGGCAGATCATCGAGATCAATGGCGTTGAACGTTATGAGCGTCTCTGGCTCGGGCACAAAACCAGTGTTGATTTGAAACTGGCAAATCTTCAGACCCTGTGGACGCACCATGCCCTTCAACGCATTGCGCGCATGATACAGTACAATGGTCAAATCTCCGCAAACGGTTAAATTGATGGGCAGCACAATTTTGCCGGGTCCCGCAAGATGTAGGCTGAAAAGAGCACACGAAAATCTAATTTAAGCAAAAAGAAAACTTCTTGACCATCTGCATGGCTCACCGCATTTTCTCGTAATCCTGCAGCGTGGTGAGCAGCAACTGTTCGTTGCAGTAAACCTCCATGTAAATGCGGCAGCCATCGCGCGCCTTTGTCATGCGCGGCACGGGCTGGCAGCTGAGTGAAATCAGATTAATGTTCTTGTAGTGCGGCAGCAGCGGCGTGGGACGCAAAATGTCACCGAAATAGTAGAGGTAACGAAACTCGGAGGCGCGCAAATTGATGGTGTGTCGTTTAACAGCAAACACCTGCACCGCATCCTCCGGCTCGTGCAGCAGGTCGGCGTACATAAGCAGGGCGCAGATTACAGTGGCCGCTGTGCAGCCACCGGAGTCGCCCGTTTGGACAATGACAACAGTTTTGGGATCTGCATTGAGGAAGTTGTACATGTCCGCCGACACCGTGAAGAGACCCTGCAACGCGTGAGGTATAAGATGTAACTGGTATCGGAATAAATGTGCACCAGGTAAGTACCTGCAGATTGGGTGCGTGCGCCTGTGGGCAACCATAGACGGAGCCCGCCTCCACGGTGCGCACTGGCGGCGGGAGGCGCGGCACAGTCCGTGCTCCAAAATTATAAATGCTTATCTTTTGGGGGGCAAAGCGACTCTCGAGCGACAGACGCACATCATCAATGTTGTTCGTTTTATAGGTGGACTCAAAACCATCCGAGGGGCAGGGCATAACCAGAATGCGCGACGTGATGTGACTTATGTCCAAATCGTTGCGGGCGATGCTTTGCTGCATGGTTTGCATCACCTTGGTGGATGTGTCCTTCAGGTTTTTGAACAGAGTGCCGGCACCGCCACGCAGCGACGAGAACAAGCTGCCGTTGCCATGGCTGCTTGTGGCACTGGGTCCAGCAGCGGCGGCGGCGGCGGCAGCAGCTTGGGGCATACTGGCAGAAGGCGTTGGTGTGACCGTTTGATTTGGATTGTCGCAATAGAACTCCGACTGGCTCGTCTCGGGCAGGCATCGTGCTGGACTCTCAGCTGGTGACGTTTCTATTGGCATGCCGCGCAAATCCAACGGACCCTTCAGCGACCAATTGTGTGTCTCTGCAATGGCCGCTAAGCGCTCCAACACCATAGAGATATCGTAACGCTCGGCCGGATTCACTTTAAAGCAGCCTTTTATAATCTCACGGAAGCAATGATAGCGAGAGTCCGGCGGCATGATATAGTTGGCATTGATAATGCGCAGCTTGCCGCCATCCTCATAGGGATGCTTTTGATAGCACAGGAAATATAAAATACAGCCCAGTGCCCAAATATCGGCCTTGGGGCCGATTGGATAGTTCGACCAGGTGTCCAGCATTTCGGGCGCGCGATACATGGGCGTGGTCACAGTATTCAGCTGATCCTCGAGCATATTGCGTTGATGTGCGCTCCACTCAAATGTGGGCTCCAGCAGATCCTTGCTGGCCGAGCCAAAGTCGCAAAGCTTAATTTGCTTATCATTGCCAATAAGGAAATTTTCAATCTAATGGAGGAATATATAAAGAACTGATTAGTTTCTGATGATACAAGCTTAAATAAATTATAAATAAAATAAATTATAATTAGTGGGTTATAATTTAAAGCGTAGGCTAAGTCAGTTGTATAAGAACTTCGTTTAATAAATGCAGGTTAACATAAAACTATACTATGTCGCTTGCTGAGACTGGCTTAATATGAAATTTATCCAATCTTTAAAGGTCATCTTAAGCATCAAGAAGGCTGCCGATTACCTTTATATCACGATGTGCTATGGGCGGCGACTGTGTGTGCATATGCGCAACGGCCCGAGCCATTTGATAGAATATGCGTAGGATGACCGGCGGATCAAGCGACGCATGATCCACCCTAAAGCAGTCCACCAAAGAGCCACCTTTAAAAAGGATTATTTGTAAGACAGAGTTAACGATAACTGATAAACTCCACACATCACTCACCCTTGCAAAGTTCAGTTAGCAACAGAAATTGTGCGCCCTGCTGCGGGCTTGGCGCGATGCAGTTGGAGCCAATGCAAGTGACAATGTTGCCATGTCCAGATAGTTGTTTGTGTACGCTAATCTCGTTGTTGATGGCTCGGCAGGCCTGTTGATCGGCGGCGATCAAGCGCTTGAGGGCGTATTCTGTGCCAGTTTTGACATCTTGTGCGACGTACACAAACGCATAACCGCCTGCAAAAAGAATGAAATAACTGATAACAATCGCACTGATAAGCGGCGGGGGCGTTCAATTTCATTTTATACAATTAAGCATAATAAATTTAAAATAAAATTCAAGAGTTGTTGCTCTTTGCTTCAATGTGTTTGTGCTTGTGTGCTGGTCTGTGGCAACATGACTCATGGGTCAAGAGAATGGAAAAAGAACGTTTGAACTCTTGAATAAGAGCTCGGGCACCAATACTAATGCACACCAAGCATGAATGTAAGCGCACATCTCGTTTTCACATAAACAAAGCAACAAGTTTTCTGTTTCAACGCGAAAATCAGAAAGCGGAAACAAAGGGTCCGTAGTTGACGCCGAGATGTCATTGTTGCCAGTTTTACGGTTTCGATTAAAAAACGGCTGACGAATACAGCCATATATTTTTAACTTCATTTCCTATTGATTTTCGTGCCTTTGCAAACTGTTCTTTCTATATTGTATTCTGTTTACTTTTGCTAACCTTCGGCTATGACACATTTCGTCCGTAGCTTTTGGCCAGCTATCTCGACGATTTGGCCAACGTAATCATTATCCAGGCTGCCACTGTTGACTGTGGCACTGCTAGCACCTCCTCCACCTCCACCTCCATGGCCACCTGCATCGCCTAGGCTCGATGTGGTGGTGTTGAAGTAGTTGAAGTTCAGCGACTTGAAAAAATCGCCCATATTACACAGACTAACGGTTGGTTTGTGGTAGATCAAACTGTTTGATTGCTCAATCGCGAATTATAAATATTGTTTGTTTATTTTAACCGAGCTTCAACATTTTCGCTGCGGGCACAACAAGAAAATTGCTGCGTTGGTTTTGGTATTATTTGTTCTGTTCTGGTATTTTTTGCTGAGTTGGACGGACACATTTCGTCAGCTGTTTATTTAACAGCGAGTTTAACAGCAACAAAGATTTCACATGTGCTGAAATGTTACTCGATAAACGTAAGAAAATTTAAAAATTAATTTTGTATAATACGGCAGGTTAATATTATTGTTATGGTTATGTTTGCAGAAAAAAATGTGTAAATTGGAGCCAGACAAAAATTTACAGATTTCGAAATTTAGAATTCAGAGATCATTGTACATAGCTAGTATTAATTAGACAGACATTTACACAAGATATCAATTCTGCAAAATCATATCATAAAAGTGTGAAGAGATCTGTTAAATGTGGAGTAATTATGTTAGGTGTGGAGTGATCGGCTAAATATGGAGGAATTATGTTAGCTGTGGGGAGTTTTATTTCAAATCAATTTAACAGGCCGTCAAAATAAAAAAAAAAAATTAAAAAAAAAAACAAACAAAGAGTGTAATAAAGTAAAATTAAAATACTCTACAAAAACAAGCTTTTCTTGTGAATTCCATAAAAAAAGAGATAAAACATTTAGGCTACGCATACCTATTTTCTTTCATAATATTGAACGACAATATCTTTTTTTATTACAAAAATATATGAATAATTGCAGAACACTTTTGAAAACAAAAATAAAACATTTTTTTAGTTAAACTAAATCTGAAACAAAAATGACTTATATTGTCCCATTTGAAAATTACCATGGTATGGTTAGTTTTGGTAAATTTTGCATTTCTTTAGATGCCCAAGAAAATGACTAAAACTTTTTGTCGGTTATCTTTTGACTTTATCTTGGGGCCCGGATTACGTCTGCTATCAACTTTACCACTAAATAACGTACTTCCAAACAGCTATTAGATAAAGTAATATAAGTTAAAATAATGCGTTTTACGTGGACATTGTCCACTTTAAAAATATATGACGAAATGCCCATATATAAAAGTAACAAGTAAGAACGTTGCAGTCGGCCATAACCGACTGCGTAATACTCGTTCATAGTACACAGAAGTTATTATTGGATTTTTACAAAAATATAGGGGCGGAGATGGGCAGGTGGCAGGTGGGCGTGGCCAACATTTTTCGGCTCGATTTAGAAGGGGGACATCCAAACATTGTCTGCCAAAATGGTTGTCCATAGCTCTGAAATTGTGGACGATATAGATTTACGGGGGCGCCAGTGGCTGGGGGATTTGTTTACCATTATGTAAAGGGTATGATCACTAATCTACGTATAAAATTAGGTGACTCCAGCTGTAAAACTGTGGGAAATACAGGCTTTGGGATATTAAGGTCGCAATTTATTAGGGACGTCACCAGCAATCTATATACCATTGGTGCCTCCAGCTTTAATATTGTGGGAAATATTCACCTTTTATCGGTTTGAAAAAATGTTAAAAAAATTTCGGATCGGTTCCCATATTTCAAACGCCCTTATCTTTGTCAAAACTGAACCGATTTTCATGTTTGACGGCATTTTTTTCATGGTTTGTCCTCTTCAGGACCTCACCAGCAATCTACGTACCAAATTTGGTGTCTCTATATGCGATTTGAGGTGTATCGACATGTTATCGATTTGCTAGCCTCTTAGTGGGCGTGGCACAAAAATCTTAACATTTTTTTCAATAGCGCTGAAAAAAGTTGCGCTCATTTAAAAATGTTTCCTATTTTTTTCTGAGGTATTTGACCTTAAAACCTTCCTATAGTAACCTCGGCTTAAGATTTCCGCTATTTTTGACAGCCGTGAGGTTGGAGTTACCCGCATCTTTGGCCAACAGTTTACGGATTGTACATACATATGTATACTTAATTACAATTGTGAACCCTATATCAAAATAATTTTCCAACCATATTTTTGTGGCTTTGAACTAATGCAAGGTCGTCTAAGCATTTGTCAATTAAAGATATGTACATATTTAAGTGACAAAACAGTTTTGTTTTTGAATTTGGATTTCCGCCGATGTTTACGAAAGTTTTGAAACAAAAATCAACAAATCATTGAAAAAAATACGAACTGTTTCTTTTATTGCAGTTGTTGCTGTTGTTGTTTCTGCCGTTTGCAAACAAATGTGAAATGCATGACAAAATAAAGAAAGACCGAATACGATTTTAAAAGCCATTTACGGCACAAAATTGTCTCTGTCTGTTTGAAAGCATAGTACGTTACGGATTGCGATGCCGATGACAATTTCATTTTTGTTGCTGCTGCTTTTGTTGTCGTTGTTGTTGTTGTTGTTGCTTTTGTTGTTGTTGTTGTTGCCTACCTACCTGTTGTTTGCGTAAATTGAGCGTCTCATGTAATTTTGACACATTTAAAAGTGTCAAGTGTGCAATTTTGTTACATTTGCATTTCTAGCAGACGTAACAAATGGCCCAACAATCGTAAAAATAATGTTTGCAAGTAAGAATACTTTAGTTGAGGGGACTCGACAGGCAGATACCCTAAGCACTTCATTATCCTTCATTATGTGCACGCACACAGAAAACAATTGGCTTGTCAAAATTATCAAATTTTTATCACACGTTTTCTTTAATAACTTATGCAACTGTTTACAACAAATTTGGTGTCTCTAGCTCTCACAATAAACGAAACAAGCTTAAAAAATCGGAGATGCCTTCTTCTGCTCGCATAAAATTACTATACTCCTTTTACCCAATTTCAATGAGTTTAGGGTATACAAATGCATTTTGTCTTATCTTGCCATGGAAAACCGAGCAGGGCTCATTAATTAGCCAAAATGAGTGCAGTTGGCAGCTGGCTGCAACCTTTGGGTTTATCAGCCAATGCGATCTGGCAATGACACATATTACGCCTGCTTTACAGTCGACACAAACTGAAGTTAATATAAATATTTTCCACGCCATTTACCAACCGTGCTAATGCGGCGAGAACAACATCAAATGAATTGAATTGAGGCCGCACTAAATGCACACTTTGTTTGGACAATTGTGCGGGAAAACACGCAGTCGACGCCCCAGAAAACCCACAGCTACCACTCAGCCTCCAGCTGGACAACACCTAACGCCAAGTGGAGCACAGCCACGTAAAAAGTCAATAAAATGAGCTGCCTTGCACCACTTAGCCGGCTGGCGATTTTGCTGATATTGTATTGCGCATACGCACAGTATTGCCAAGCTGGGCCACTTGTGAAGAATCCTTTCAACAGCTTCTTCCTCTATAATCCCATCAACGGCCAGGAGTTGCGGCCACTACAGTATCTTTCGAGCCGTGTACGTTCGCGTGACATTGACGAAAATAGTATTGAGCTGCCGACAATGGGAATGCCATGCTCGTGTCAGGATTATGTCTGCAGGTGTTGCCTGGGTCTGGGCATTGGCGCCACGAGGCAGGCCCTGTGCGTTCTGGTCAAGTGCAATCGGCGGGATTTGAGCGTTCGATTCGACGTCGAGCTGAATCAGCGTTCTGTGGCTGGTTTCGGGATCTCACCGCGAAATATACCGGATTTTTGTGCGCCCATACTGCTGCCAATTCCCCTGGCCGCCTGCCTGCGACTCTATGACATACACACCGACGAGCGCAGTCTGTACTTATGCAATTCACTGGTGTTCAAGCTCGTTCTACTGCAGGTGCTTGAGTACAAATTGAATTGCTTGCAATTAAGCCTCAGGGGCGTGACCATTGTCGGCGATATGGATGGGGATAGGATGAGGATACCGCAACGGACGGATCAGCGGCACACCACCAATAACAAGCTGGAAATGGCCATAAGATCATAAGTTCATTGTTGTTTTGCTCACGACGACCATCCCCCACTCATTTTGTTAAATATTAAATCTAACAAAAAAGTGAAATTTTTTGTTAATTAAAAAAAAGCTATTTATTCAAGAGCCGCACCAACAAGAAACGACACAAAAAAGTGCTATGAAAATTGCGAAAATTGCTAATAAAAAGTTAAGCTAAGTTTGTGGCAGCTGAGTGTAAATGCGTGTGTGTCTGTATGACGCGACTGCCTTGGATTTGTATCTGTATCTCAGCATCTTAAACAAGGTACACAGCTCATTGGAACACACCTACTTCTGGCCACTTTCGTTAACCATCGCGGCACATGGCAATTATTTTTTCTGGCCGCTATCAGACGGCATGCATCTGAAGCCGACAAAACGCTGAACGGGACGAAGATGAAGAAAAATTGGGGTTGGGTTGCATTGACGAGACTTTAGTGTGAAATTAATCAGTGCTAAGGCTCTACGCATCATAAATAATGGTTGACATTCAATCTAGCCAAAATTTAATAGCGTATGTTAAAATTAGTTATTTGAAGTATTTCACAGATTGTTACGACTATATATCTGCAAATGATTATTGACCTAATAGGCATCTTTAACAATTTTGAAAACAATCTTTGTCAATTTTTTATCATCGCACAGTTGCTTAGTGGAGGTCCCTTTCAGAATGGTTTGGTTTGTTTTTAGTATAAGTTAATTAATAAGTGATTAATTATATTTTTTATAATTGAATATGAATAATAGATGTTCATAATTTTTATTTTATTTTATGGTTCTTTGCTATATTATGATCCACCTTCTATGGTATTTCTCAACTACAAGAATACAATATTTATCTTCCATGTGGTCAATATAGCATTAATTTCCCAGGTTGCTACAGACATTTGCACACGTTTGAAGCTAACTGTGCACATGTCGAAAAATTGATATTAATGTCTGTCGCTTATGATATAAATAATCTGAGATAAATCACAGTTAACCAATCACCGAATCACTTGCATTCACCGGTGCGAGACAAACGCCGCGCCGTTGACTTGTGATCGCCAGCACTGAAAGAAATGAAATATTGTGAGTAAAATTTGTATCTCTGCATTCGCTCTTGTTGTTACCATTGTTGTTGTTGCGGCTGCTGTCGCAATTGCGCAATTGTTCGCTGATTTTGGCCGCATTGTTGTTGCTGTTTATTTTTTTTTGGCATGCTTTGCTTGGCTTTGTCTGCCGCTGCCCCCCGCCCGCTGCATCCGCCATACATTTGTTTGTTAGCTTTTGTGTGTTTAACCGTCTCAAGCTCAAGCTCCAGCTCGGTCTGGGTCTGGGTCTGTCTGAGTCCCAGTCTGAGGCTTAGTCTCTTTGGCCAGCTGTTGGCGCTGCCGACGCCGCTGCCAGCGGTGTGTGTGTGTGTGTGTGTGTGTGTGTGTGTGTGTGTGTGTTGGTGTTAGCGTTTGTTACCGTTGCCAACAGCGGCGTTACCTTCGCTGCGTTTGTTGGCTGCTGCTGCTGCGTCGTTGTTGGTGTCGGCCTCCAAACACACATAGGTATGTACACATGTATGCATAATAATTTTTACTTTTTTTCTGTCGTTTTCCAGCTCGATGCTTTTTTACTTGCAAGCAAAAGTTTTTCATTTGCGTTCAGTTGTATTTCGGTTCGCGTTGCGATCTGTCGCACATTTCGTCTGTTCGTTCGCAGATACAAAGATACAAATTAAAAGCCGCTTGTTGTTGTCTGTTTGGCGTCAAGGAGCAGCCAACTGAGTATTGGACTAGTTAACAATCGGGATTTAATTTCGAGCGTCTAAATTAAAATGTGAGTTGTTGCTGCATTTTGTTGGGGCTGGGTATTGAGCAATTTATTTAATGCAGTTATTTTCAAAATGGTTGCAATTGTTTAGTTAACATTGTGTACTTCTGCCATTGAGCTGATAAACAGTAAATATGTAATTAATTATGCGCTTTATTAAATTGATTTATTAATTAAATTTAAAATTAGAGACAAATTGTAAATATAAAAAAAGTATTATAGACCACACATGTACTGACATACTCACATTTTTCATGACATTGATTGCGTTTGATATAAAAGCGACTTTGCATCATTTTAAGTGCCTAACACATTTCATAGGCTCTCAGCGTGTGCGTGGGATAGAGATATGAGGTAGTCGCCGCGTGCTTGTTGATAATACATTTAAGGTGTCAAGCTTTATCCATCAAGCCCACGAGCTTCCAGCTTGGTATAAATTTATGGTGTGTCCGAAAGTAAAAAGCGTTTCACTTTCAGTTGCGACACTTGGACGCAAAAATCCAAGCGGCTAAAGCATATGTTTTACCTGTGTATCTCACAAATACACCAAACTGTAGACCGTGGACCCTTATCCCAAAGGCGGAAAGTGCCTGCCAATGCTGAGTAACAAGCACGTGTAATTAAAGATGCTGGCAAAAAAAAAAAAAAAAAAACAATAATAATAAAAAAAAAATAAAAAGCAAAACAAAACAAAACAACATTAGTAAAAAGCATTAATTTTAAGAAAAGGCCAGTCAAGAGACCAGCAAGGGCCACAGCATCTTTAAACTTTACGATCTTTAAAATTTCACATTTCATAGCCGCAGTAACAAGAAAAAAGTACAAATATGTTTAAGTGAAAAAACAAGAAAAAAAAATCATGTAAAGTTTCTCACTTTTGGGTGGGAAATGTTAATCATAAAAAGTAAAAGTGAAATTAATACAACGCCGGCAAGCATCAACACCAACAACAAGAAATTACATTAACCGCACAAGCACATTTGCATTTTGCACATGACAACAACAACAATAGGAAGAGGGGGAAACACACAAACAGTACAACAATCGCTGATAACAATAAGCAACGAACGTTCGATTGTTGGCCCGACTACCAATGACATAGGACATCGTTAATCGACAGCAACTCTGATTTAGATGCATTAAATGCAGCGCACAACGCGCAACGCGTGCGCCAAAGCGAACAATGCGACAAAGCAGAAGGAGAAGCAGAAGGGGCTGCTGCTGCTGTTGCTGTTGCCGTTGCTGTTGTGGGCGTATATATAAATTTTAATGCAGCCTTTGTTGCCAGATCAATTGAAAATGCGCAGAGCGTTGTCAAACGTAGTTGGAAGTTGGCTTCGTCTTTTTGATTGACAAACTGACAACGAGGCCCAACCGGGACCTAGAAGAGCTGTTGATGCAAGAAAAGTGAGAGTTTCGTCTGAAACGCTAGAAGCTGACACAACTCAAGCTCAAGAGTCAATGAACAAGTCAGCGATTTGTATCACAGTTGCCCGCAATTGCGATCAACGGCTTGTTGCTATAAACGTAATACCCAATTAACGGCAAATGGCACGCCTTGAGTGAGAAAGCCCATCATTAAATGTGCGCCGCCTGTCGCGCTCGATGTCATGTATGTAAATAATAAACGTAGTTGCAACTACTTGTGCAGTAGCTGGGATTAGAGTTGTGCATCGTAGCTCAATTAAAGAGTTAGTTCAGTTCAATTTTTATTATGCACATGAATCTTTCTCTTAGTTCATCGTTCGTTTTATTCCCATTATCGTTAAAATTATAGATGTTACGTAATTGATTTATTGATGAATGCAATACAAAATATATTTTGACGGGCGTCAAAGGAGCAATACGAACGGCAAATTATAATCTAGGCCGTAGTAGTTCATTCGTTTAGTAAAGTGAGTAGTTCAATCGAACTTTTTCAAAACAATTCGATACAACTCTAGCTAAGCTAACCTCAACAAAGTAGTCATAAGATTGTCAAAAAACATAAATAAATAGAGACAATCAAAAATGGCAGCGAACTTAAACAAATTGCACATACATACATATATAATAATAATTGCAGTTTGCATTTCAACATGGGTCTTTAATAACAGTCCAGCAGCGCTAGGGTTTTGACGCCGACCTCGACGCAGACGCTGATAAAATGATTCAGTCGCATTTCCTGTCCCGCTTCGCTTCAAAACTTGAAGTGATGTAATTTTCATTGAACAAAAGTAGCCAAAAAAAAAATATATAAAAATGACGCTACGAAGACGCAACGGCAAAGCTTCAAAAACGAAACTCCAGGTGACGACTACAAAGTCGACGCTGGCAGCAACTGCGCCGTGACATTGAAGCCGAGTTCGCTGGCTGCGCTGCTGGCGTCGACGCAGCTGTTACCGGCCAGCGGCCTAAAAACGCTGGCCAAGACTAAGAAAGGCTTAAAGAAAAAGAGACCAAGCGCTCAATAGCAAGCGTTGACTTCTTTTTTTCGTTTCGGTTTTTTCGATTTGTTGTTGTGCAAAAAGTAAAACTTGTTTTTGTTGTTACAGTGCTCGATGATTGCGACGATTTCATAACAACAAAAAGCACGCTGGCAGCGGTAGCGAGTTCAACTGGGAGCGCGGCGCACTCAGCCGCGTCGCCGCCGAGCTCGAGTTGAAAGTGAAAGTCGGCAAGTCGCAAGTCGCTTGTCGGCAGTTTGAGTTTGGGCCACGAGCACCAATGTGGTGGTTACCCAGATTGACTGAGTCGCAGTCGTGCCGTGAACTTTGCCGTGCGCATTTATTGAAATTGCAATTCACAATTCACAATTCGCTTAATTGTTTTTCTCATTTTGTCGGTAAATTTTCACTCATTAGCGTCTCGTTGGTAGCGGTACGCGGCGTATGCGTAATATCGTAGTTCATTCAGCCCAATTATGCAGCCAATCAATAGGCCACGCTTCAATTGATCAGACACAAATTGGTCCAAATGGTCCTGCTGCAAATCGGGCATCAATCTTTGGCAACACTTAAATACTTGGCAACGGATCACATTGATTGGCAGTGACGAGGCGTGATTGCTAATCAGAGTTAAAGTTCGAATAGAAAAGTAAGTTTTGGGTGCGCGAATAAAAAAAAACTCAAGTATTCGAATAAAGCCACAGCACGGGTTAAATACAATTATTAATTAATTGTTATTAGTTAATTGTTAATTTGTTCTGGGATTATAACTACATCATATTATGTATACATCATACACAGTTTTCAATAGTCCGGTTGGTTAAGTTGATATGTCACCCTATGTCTGTCTGTCCGTCTATCCAACTACCTGTTTGACTGTTTGTATCAGTTGTCTTGATAAAAACCTGCTGTATCATGAAGCTTGTAAGTATAATCGCTTAAATATCTCGTTTTTCATTTATTGAGATGTTTTGGGAAAATTCACCAATTTAATAATTGCTAGTTATGGCAAAATATAAATGTACATAAGAACAACCTTATTAACGTTGTGTTTGCCTCCGACGAATATTTTGTGTGTTTGTGTTTGTACAGATAGTATTTTGTTATTATTAGATATCAGGTCAATTAGTAATAGCTGATATAAAAGGTTCCCATTATTGTGTTCAGTTTTGTTTGCACTGCTAACATTGGCTCTAATGTTGTCATTATCATAATTGTTAAACCTTGTGTCTGTTAAAACCCAGTTTCTTTTTTCTATCTAGAAATGATATAAAAAAGTGTATAAAGAGATTAAACTCATTTTCACATTTCTTGAAATTCTTTTCATAAATTTTTCAAGATTATTGAATCTAGTATATAAATACATTACATTTGCTAAAAGTTGTTCACGGCAAGTTGAAAGGTTTTACTTACTCTGACAACTGTTCTGGTAATATGTGAATCGATCTGTTCCAGGTGCATAAGCAGGTGACTGCGCTCAGGCATAAAGTGCCCAGAGACGCAAGTCAATAGTCTAAACCAAGTTATTGACTTTGGCAACATCAGTTGCTCAAGTGGTGCAAATCCGCTCTAGTGTCAACTAAGGTTTAAAGCTGGTGCAACGTTTGACAACCATGAAAAAGGTGTGGCAAATGCAATTTTACGCCCAAATTGTCAAGAGCTGTCCCCATGCCGCTGACTGGCTAAATGCTGCTGCCTGCAACCGGCAAGTGGTAACCGACAATTTCCTCATGCCATGGCGGCAAACGAAAGTTAAGCATTGCAATTTTTAATCGCTGTTTCGCTTTCTGAGCCCAGCACACGAACACACACATACACACACACGCACACAGACACGCAGATGCAATAAAAAAGTCCGCAGATGCACTCGGGCTGTTTGGCTGCTTGACTGGTTGTCAATAATTAAATTAAGAGCAGCACAACCGGCAATAATGAGCTGAAATCCAACGAGGTGTTGAGAAGTACAACAACACGAGTCAGCAAGGCTAATTAACCGGTGTGAAAACACAAACAACTCGCATTTGCAGATCCGCAATGCAAGCCTAGCGTAATGCTTAACAAAATATGTCCATATGTTGTATCATAAGTGCTTACATTTTTCGAGAACATATACAACTTTAATAATACGATTATAAAATTACAGTGGTTAGTGGTTTGCCTTCTAAGTAACCCAGTCTTGCAGTAGGCTTAGGGCTCGAATCCCAGACTTAGCCTAAGCCTAACCTATTCTAGACAATTCTACTGAAATAGTTAGGTTAATAGTTTATTGTAACTATATTTTTAAGTTATAATAAAATAATTGCATTTAGAACAAGTCTAAGTAAATCAATAAATATATGATTATTTGTATATGCTGTTACCAATTGTCTTGTAGGCCATGTTCATTACCCTAAACCCACATGTCTGTGGATCCATATAACTCAAGGTATTGTGTATTAGTTGACTTGCAAAATCTTTATCTCCCACAATTTCACAGCGAGAGTCGCCTCTTGACCTCCTTGACAGATGGTATCATTTATTTTGTACTTAATACGAAATAGCTTTTTTTTATATGTAAAAACTATATGACACTAGTCTGAAAATGTTCCAAATATGTTTGAAGCTCGTTATTGCTAATTTTGGTAAAGACTGATTGTTGTCAGCTGATATAGTTATCCAGCTCTCTTAGCAAGAAGATAGAAATGTGTCAATTTGCATTAGGATAGATTAAGAAATGAGAAACTGATTAATATTCTGATTAATATTATATTTTTTAAATTTCCTGAGGCTTTAGGCTTTAAATATTTGTTGATAATAAATTAATTACTTTTGCTGACACCTCAATTATTTACAATAAATAAAATAAAGCAATAAATTATTTATTTCTTTCTTGTAAAGTCTGGGTTATCTCCTTCATTGCGTTAAATTTCGTGTCTTCATTATAATACCTTTAATAAAAAAGATATATGCAATATATTCAAAAATCAATTCCTTAAAACCTATTATTTAATTAATAATTTAATTATTTGACTAATTTGTATGCACAATTAACTCTCACTAATTTGGTGCAATTTTACATCAATTTCACAGCGCACGCACCAAAAGATGGCGACATCAACGAGTTTAAATGCGACCGCGGCAACGGGTCGTATGAGTGTTACAACATTAATTGTCTGCGTGGCGCTCTTGGTGGGCGTGGCAGAAGGCAGCAGTGAGAATGGCAGCGGTAGCAGCAGTGCCACTGGCAAACCTTCACTGTTGCGCACCGAGCTGCGCTTCGGCCGCAACCTGGATCCATCGAAGGTGCGCGTGGTGAGCGTAAAGTCCAGTCAGGGCGAGGATGTAGAGATTTTGGTGGGCAAGAATAGCCGCAAGGCGCGTGCCGAGCAGGCGGCTGAGTCATTCTTTGTGCGCAGCGCGGATGTCAAGCGGCCGGCGGTTCAAGCCAGAAGCAATGTTAATCCCAGTGGACGGCAGCTGGTCTTTGAGCATACGCCGGCGCTGCTGAAGCAGAGCGAGCTGGCGCAACAGCAGCAGGATTATCGCCAGCGCAGAGCCGAGGCGGAGCAGAGACAGGCCAAGTTCATACAGCTGCAATTGGCCAAGGCGCAGAGCAAAGCACTGGAGCAACATGCGCTGGACTGGAGCAGCTCGCGTACTGGTCGTCAGCTGGGCAGTGGTGCTGCCTGGCAGCCAGTTTTCTACCAGGCGCAGCCAACGGCGCGCAACAACAACTACTCGTTCGGCATTGAGCGCCAGTGGCAGCCATATACCTATGCCGATCCGGCGCAATCGCAGGCCCGTGTGCAGCGCCAGGCGCAGGATACGCCAATCAGTTTTCCGAGCGATATGCAGTATGCTGCCTCCGAGCCACTAGATTACTACAGCAGGGACGCACGGGCCTATCCAGGCAATGGCAATGGCGCCGGGCAGCGATCGCGTCCACCACAGAACCTGATCACCAAGCACAACTACAACACCTTGCCACAGAAATCGAAATTCGTCACCTACATGCCGCATTCGGTGGTGGTAACGGCCAGTGCAGGTGTGGCCGCGCCCTCAGCTACGCCCACACGCCGGCCAGTGCAGGGCAGTCCGCTCCGCAATCCAATTGGCCAGAGCACGCACAGCGTTGTGGATGGACCGGCGGTGACACTGATCGAGGGTGTCCGCGTGCCAGACACCGCCGAGGACAAGGTGAAGACCTGGCGCAATGCGCGTGTGCTCAACAATCAGCTGGTGCCATATCCCGAGGGCTACACGCCGCCACGTGTCCAAATGCCCAGCTTCGACAGATAGGCGGCTGCCGCTCATTGGCCAACTGTGCGCATTGCCTGGAGGCATAGTCGCCTCCCGCCACGCATATGTGTACTTAAAATATCTCTATTATATTTATTGATTTGTTTAATTGTTAAGTTATTTATAAATGTTGCATTAAACATGAAAATTTAATTCTTTTCGGCTAGTGCATAAACTCATTAACGGTCCAGATTTTGAAGTTCCCCTTGCGCCATAAGCGAATGCAGGAGCTGCTCTCGACCGTCACGTGGACCACATGCACGGGCGTCGTCTGCATATAACCATTCTCGGAGAGTTTATAGCGATATGGCATCTGTAGCTCCAGGTAGACAAACACCGCCGGACGCTTCACACTAATCGTGAGGCTGAGACTGTTCCGCTTGCCGCTGGTGGTTTCCGTGCAGGTTTTCGAAGTGATCTCAAACTGTGCAAGGAATATTGTTAATAAAGATTACAAATATGAATTGCTTCGATGTTTTGTGTTTGTTTTAACTCAATTCTCAAAATAAAATCCTTAAATTGAAAATAGTAATGGATTTTTATCCAACATATTTCAATTTTTTTTTAAAAATATGTTTCGTTGGAAATAAAATTAAAATTTTAAATTTCTAGCAATTGATTTATGTAGACTTTAAGAATGAAAAAACTTGGCAAAATTGCCATGAATATTCGTCCATTGCACAAAAAAAAATGATGCAATCTTTACAAATTTGACATATGAAACAGATGAATAGAAGATTTGCCCAACCTGATAGGATTGGCTGGAGATATTGCCAAATATCAAAAAATTACTTAAACAAATTTATAGTAAAGAATTTTAAAAATCTTTCTTGTAGCTTTAGGTTAGCTAGGTTCTGTCAGGATTTACTCACGTCAATCTCCGGATCGGTAATGCCCACAGCACTGGCAATATTGCTGGGGAAGTAGTAGGTGCGAGACAATAACGTCTGATTGCGAAGCAGCTGAAACTCTACGTAGGCATTGCGCTCATTGAATTCACCCTTCAGCAAATCCGTAATGGGTATGATCTTGTCGAACTGCACGCCATTGGGACGCAGGGTGACCGGCCAGACTCTGGTCTGGCGTGGCAATAGCTGCGACCACAGATGAATGTTTTCAACGACGTACAGATCTTTCTTATCGACATTTGGCTCATCGCAAACCAGCGAGATATTTAGGGACTTGGAGGTCTTATCGAAGAGCGCAACTATGGCGGTCGGCGCCAGAAAATCACGTGCCCAGTAATGCAGCAGCTATATGAAGAGAACAGCAAATGATGTGAGAACCAAAGGCGGACCTGCATATGGTTACCGACCTTCCAATTGCCAAAGAAATCGATACTGGACCATGACGGAGCCACCCAGACATCGTTTAGCTGCCAGTACAGGGCGCCCATTGTATTGTGTTCCGTATCGCGGAGAGTACGATATAGCTCCGTTTCCACCTTGGTGGCCATGGCATGGGTTACTTGACTGAAGTAGATAAGCGCCTGGTTATATTCCTCATCCTCGGGCAGCGGCAGTGGCAGATGACGATACACCTGCGTGGTAATGGGCACCATGGCAAGTGGATGGTGCTGTCGATGGGCCATCAGGTCGGTTAGTTTAGTATCTGCCTCCATGGTGCGTTGCCAAGCAGTGCCGCCTGGAAGCGACTGCATGCCATACTCGCTGGCAAATCGCGGGCGCGGGTAAGTATTCGCATCCCAAGCATCTTTAAAGTAGTCATAGAAGTGCACTGCAAGCGGAAAATGTTATGAATAATTGCATAAATGGCCACGATCTGTTTGTATTACCATCGCCATTGTAGTTATCCTGTGGATTTTCCGATATATAGTTGTCCACCTCGCTCGCCTTGCCATTGGATGGCGAGGAGACCAACGGTTCGGGGCGATCCCTGTGTGACACAATCTTCAGCTCGTGTTTGACATTGCCCAGGTATAGCTCCCGGTATTCGGCCTTGAAGCGATCCAGATCCTCGATTGTACCATACCAGTTCTGCACCAGTGCCGCCTCGTTCTCATTGTTGCCCGCAAAAATGGCAACACTTGCGTGATGTGACAGTCGCTTGGCATTCTGCCGCACCTCCTCGCTCACCGAGGCGAGAAACTCTGGCGTCGTTGGGTACATGGCGCAGGCAAACATCATATCCTGCCAAATCAGTATGCCCAGACTATCGGCTAAATCGTAAAAGTAGTCCGATTCATAAATACCGCCACCCCACACGCGTAACATATTCATATGCGCTTCCTTGGCAGATTCCAGTAGGTAGGCAACTGCAAATATTTACAACAATATTAATGTTTGTTTATATTCTAACGATCATAATGTCCATACGTTATGTGTATGTTTGTGGATATTTGAAAAGTAGATTAAGAGAATCCTCAATTTATGGATATCCTTGTAATTAACCCTCTACATATTAATAAAAAATAAAATAAAAATGAAAAGAAAATAACTTAATATTCCTATCAGATATAGAGGTGTACGCTCTACTACAGTAGTTAAATTTGTTTTCAACCAATTACTTTGTGGTATTTTGTGGGTACAAGTATTCAAAATGAAAGCTCATTTAGTTGCAAGCTTGGGTCTATATCAATAAGTGACATCTACGTAGAACGAGGGCATCTCAGACAACGATTACCACATTAGCTGTCAATCAATGGCTCTTACAAAAAGCTGATTGGGTAAAACCTAACTTACAAACATACACATATTATATATTTATATTTATACTGGAACTGGGTGTTTCCAAGTTGCAATTAATTAAAATTAGTCAGAGGCTCTTTAAAGGTGCATTGATTTTCACAATCTTGATTAAGAATTGCACACATTCTGAAAAATAATCCAAAAGGGATTTCCTGAATTTCGTACTCACTTCTTTCGGAAGTCTGGTTCTCTGGCAATATATGGGACGGTATATAGTTGCTGCCTTTCATGAACATCTCCAGTCCGTTGACGCGAAACAGGAAAGTGTTGCCACGACCATCCGGTGCCGGTCGCTCAATTAGCTCCAGTGTACGAAAGCCAACCCGCAGGGACTTTTGCGATTTGGTTTTGTCACGCACCTCCGGCCCAGCGGCGCCCAGCCAGGCGTTCAGGGTGAAGTACAGCGGATAGAGCTTCTGGTCGCCATAGCCATTGGGCCACCAGGCAACAACTTTATCCTTTAAAGCAACAATCACACTTGACACAGTTGCCAAAGAGCTCAATTGCCGGTCGAGCAATTAGCGGGCGGTACTCACAATTGGCACAGCCTGATCAAACACAATTACCGGCGTCGTGTAGTTGAGGGGGTCGGTGGTGTATGTGTCTATGACCACCGTCTGATTCAGTAGCTCACTGGAAGCGATCAACCGATGCAAATTGGGAGCTTATATTACTTGTGTGAGCATGTCAAGGTCTACTTACACGGCATAGAAGACTAGTTGGGCATAAAAGTTCTCTTTGCCTACGACGTCCATGTAGCAGCTAATGTGCATGTTCCAGTGCGTCTCGTTGCGACTGATGTCCACATCCACGTCGCGCAGTACCGCCACCTCGTACATCTCCAGTTGTACCCGCTTCCACAGGCCCATCGAAGGCACCGCCGGTCCCCAGTCCCAGGCAAAGCTGGCCTGCATCTTGCGCAGCATGTTAACGTGGCACTCGCCGTTATAGGCTTTCGGCGGACAGGCTGGCGGCACACTGGCATCCGTAGAGTCCAGTGCCCTGGCCTTGGCCAGTGCCGCCCACACTGGCGACGTTATCTCCACCTCCAGCACATTGTCATCCTGCAGGAGTTTGGTCACATCGTACGAGTAGCGTACAAACATGTTGTCCGTGCGTCCCAGCAGCTGACGATTCAGCCGAATCTCGGCCACAGTGTCAATGCCATGGAAGACCAGATTAACGCTGCGCACACGCTTGTAATGATCCACATCAACTGCGGCAAATATGATTAAGAAGATTACACTGGAAGTGGGAACTGGGAACTGGACTTACACTTAAATTCATTAGTATATGTCCAATTGTCGTAGGCCAACCAGCGGAGATTCACGTCATTGTAGTCCTCCAGCACGTTGGGCAACTTAGAGGAGAAGGCACTGTAAACGCCCGAGGGCAGCGTCAGATTGGGCTCCGTGGTGAAGGCTGCAACATGAATTTGGCACTCTTTAATCAGCACTCTGGCTTGATTATGTCTGGTAAACGCAATGCAAGAGACCAAAGTAAACACACAAAAGGCGCCTCGATAAGCGCAATTTTTTGTTTTGTTTTTCTTTAATCACCACTTACTGCTGATTATGACCATTCATGGGTTTGTTGGTGTTGTTGATTTATGTGATTAATTGAATGATTGACAGCTGCTTAAAAATTCGCAAATACTTACAGCCATTCTGATTAGATAAACTCCAATTATTGCCCAGATCAATTACCTGGACAGCGTCGCCTCTGACCCGCGCCACCGCAAGCACAAAGAACAACAGTCCAGCCAGTTGGCCACAGCCGGGGCCATAAACTTTACAGCTGAGCCACCAGCTCATTATTTAGCATTCGCACTGTTTGTCCGAAGTTCTTGTGGCCGGAAGCTGTTTCAGGTACTTCAAAAATAATAACGTAAATTACTTATTTACAAACACGCACTACACCGTCCCGTCCCGTCCCGTGCAATTACTTATAGACGACTGTTCCGTTCCGCTGCCTCCCGTCGCGACGTGCAAATAGATACGCGTCTAGCACCGGGAAGGGTAACTTATGGACTGATGATTTGTGACTTGGTTGGCCGGTATTTGACGATCGCCGCTCGTCGACTTCTGGCGAGAGACTGACAGCACCGGGAGAGAGTGGGAGAAAGATAATGTGTGCTGATAACACTAGCTAACAAAATGTTTGGCTTCATAATTCCAATTTACATTTTTGTTGATTTATATGGGCATTTAAAAATGAATATAAATAAATGTATATACCCGTATAAACACAATATCGCTCGCTTTCTGCTTGGCAGTGTAAATAGTCGTTTCTGTGTGACTATTAAGCCCATAACATCATTATTATGAAATGTTAACAGCCCTGTTTATTTGAATAAAAAAATGGGTTTCTGTTCATTTTAATTACTCCTTACTGGTATGTGCAGTGTGCGGTGACGTCACTAATATAATATATGACTCCCTAATTGCCATTCTGACTAGATGGCAACGCTGGCTCCTAGTCAAGTGTTGAAAAAGTAAAAATGGAAAGCAGAAAGCTGATATTCAAATTGTCAGGTAATTGCAATTGCAGAGATGGAGCGATTTATACATTCGAATTGATTTGAAAATACCACTCTAAAGCAATATCCCGTAACGAAAGCTTTATATAATAATAAATGTAACATGGCATTAGTTAAGTTTGTGGAGTACTTGCATATCAAAAATATAATAAAATTGTTTAGAATTGTTATCACAAGCTCTCGAACTAATTTAAAAACGTATTTATTTATTAATTTTGATTTTTAAGTAAGAGGTCTTAACTTGAAGATAACTTTTATCTAGTTCTGAACTATTCTCTATTCCTGAACAAATTTTATAGGTGTTCCTTATCTGTATCGTTAGGAAGATAGTGTACCCTCCTCAACGTTAAAAGACAATGCGATGATGGTGAGGCGATACACAAATATTTATAATAGGTTGTTATCAGTTATTAAACTGTTTAATTGAGAATTACAGATATTGTGATTATAGTTTAAAATACAAACATCTCTTCTAGGCAAAAAGATTTATAAACCTTCAGATGGCGCAATGTTGCAAATTTGAGCCAGTTTTTCCAATAAGAGAAAACTCAGAGTGGTTGCAGTTTCATAATGAGAATGACTCTATATATATACAGCCATAGACGTGGCCACAAAAATTGAGAAATATTTTGGGGTAAATTTAGACATGGTATTTCGGATGAGAATCTCGAGTCGTCATTAAGTTGATTTAAAATCGCGCCAATACTAGCCAAGTATTATGTGTTTATTTCAATATACTGGTAAATAGTTATAAGTTTAGGCATACAGGTATGATACCTATAGCATATACTGATTCATGGTCGTTACTGCGATGTCCTCAGTTTTGAGCTTTAAGCATTTCGTATGGTTTTTGAACTCCAAGTACACATTTTGCCGCGGCACCGTCTGTGTGAAGCCATTCGTGGAGAATGTGTGCACCTGATTTGCGTATTCAGGATCGGTTAGTTCCAAGTAGACGAATAGGGCAGGGTATTTGACAGTGATGCGCAAACTGAAGCTATTCTTATAGGGCGGGTTGGTGTTACTGCAGTCGTTACTCACTACTTCGAGCTATTTTAACGAGGAAACACTTTAATTGGGCTACAATTATTTAATGGATTAGAACTAACCTGAATTTGTGGATTTTGCATGCCAATTATGTTCTTAATGGGCACCGGGTAGAAGTAGGTTTGTGCCACAACCCGATCTTCTTCATCCTTTAATACAATATCCAAAAAGGTTTCCTCCTTGGAGTGGTTTTCGTACAGCACAGACTCCAGAGGAATGTTCAGCTGATCTATCGAACTTGTGCGCTGTAAAGATGTTAGTTTCTTGAAAATCGAGTGTTATCTACATTATGTATAGCCTACCAGGCCGAAAGCTCGAGCGATCGCTTTTTTGGAGAAAATATCGTTCCACAGATATGTATTGATGAAAATATTGTACACATGTCCATCTGTATTTTCTTTGTCCTCCCGTGTAACGGTCACATTCAGCTGATCCGTGGGTTCGTTGTACAGCGCAATGATATTGGTGGGCGCCAGAAAGTCCCGGGCCCAGTAGTAGACCAGCTTGTAGTTGCCATAGAAATCGATGCAGGACCACGTGGGCGCTACCCACACGTCGTTTAGCTGCCAGATTAGAGCTCCCATAGTCTGGTAATCGCCGCGCCTGCTGCGAAACAGATCGACGGCCGTTTTGGTGTACATTGCCTGGGCCACCTGACTGAAGTAGATGAACTCGTCGATATTGTCCTCCCAGTTCTGGAGTGTAAATGGCAGCTGATAAGCAATTAGGCGAAAAAGCGGTATAAAGCCCTTGGGATCATGCTGCCGCTGGCGTATAAGCGCCGCGAGGCTCTCCTCACTCTGGTCTTGGCCGAGCACACGCTTCCAGGACGAGCGCATGGGCAGACTGGCGTAGCCGAATTCAGACACAAAACGAGCCTGGGGTAAAATGTTCTGCGCATTGCCGTCCTTTTCATCCTCATAGAAATGTACTAAAGTATAAGGTTGTGAGAGTAAGTAGGTTTCTTAATAATAACTTTATGCAATGCTTCTTACCATCGCCATAGTCTGGGCTTTGCGGATCCTTGGCTAGCTCCTTGCCAGGCTCTACTATGCCCAGCGAGGGCGTGGATATCATTGGACCTGGTCGCGGACTAAAATCTTTACGCGAAATTGTATTTAGCTCAGCACACAAATTGCCCACAAACAGTTGTTTATATTCTTCCTCCAGGCGGCCCGCCTCTGTACCAAAGTCCGAGCGATTTTTAACCAAATACAATTCGATCTCATTGTTGGTCACGATCAGCGCCAGGCTGGCATGGTAGGCAAGGCGCTGGGCATTCTGGACCGCCTCTAGGCGCATGGAAGCCATGCGCTCGTCATCGATGGGATAGGTTGCCTTGGTAAATGTCATGTCCTGCCACACCAATAGGCCATAGTCATCTGCCAGCTTGTAAAAGGTGTCCGATTCGTAAAGGCCTCCGCCCCAGACGCGTATCATATTCATGTTGGCCATCTTGGCTGATTTCAACAGATGCTTCACTGTTACAAAATGTGTGCATTAGCTCGTTTATCGATTTATATAGAAGTCAGCTATTCACCCGTTTCCGCATCTGCGGAAAGCTCCGGCAACGTGTGAGCCGGCACATAGTTGGCGCCCTTCATAAAGATGGGATGGCCATTGACGCGAAAATAGAAAGTTCGACCGCGTGCTAAAATCATTGAAAAGTCAAGAGGAGCCCTTAAAAAGAATATATGCTTAAACATTTGACTTACAGTCTTTATCCTCCACCAGCTCGATGGTGCGGAAACCGATATTCAACTGTTTTTGCGAATCCGTGCGTGAATTCAAACTGGGCCCCGCCTCGCTGCGATAGCTCTTCAGAGTAAATACTACGGGATATAGTTTCTGTGCGCCGTAGCCATTTGGCCACCACAGCTTGACATTCTCCTAAACATCGTTTGAGATTAGCTAAAACCATTGACAGGTGGAGGAGACAGAGAGCTACGTACGTTGGGTATGTGAATCTGAAATTCCAGCATGGGGGAAGCAGAGCTCACCTGCTGTTGCTCCACGATAAACGGCTTGCCCAATAGTTCGCTAGGTATTATTATAATAATTACTATTAGAATAATATTCAATATTATTATTATTATTATTAATAGTCTATAAAATCATTATTTTCGAATTATGGCCTTGAAGTCCTCAAATATTCAGCTAGTAATCCTACTGTTATGTGCAGTATGCATATTGTTACAGGTTTGACCTAAAAAAGGAACAACCTATCCTGATTTCTAACGGAGGCTACTCACCTGGAATAGACCACTAGCTGTGCGTAGAAGCTCTCCGAATCGGGCGTGCTCAGATAGGCACGACAGTCCATTGTCCAGTGTGTCTCGTTGCGGTTGATTGCTACATCCACATCGCGCAGGATCGCGACCGTATAGTACTCGATGGTAACCGGCTTCCAGATGCCGGATGACAGGGCCGCAGGATTCCACTCACCGCCGAAGCTCATTTGCATTTTGCGCAACATGTTGCGATGACACTCAACATCGCCACGAGAAAGCGGACAACTGGGCGGAGCACTGTTGCCCTTCTCCTCCAGCTCCTGGGCACGCGCGTTCGCCTCCACCAGCGGGGAGAGCAACTTGACCTCCAGCTGATTCCGGTAGGGACTAAAGCGTAGCAAATGACCCACGGTGTAGGAGTACCGCACGAACATGTTGTCTGTCTCGCCCAGGAGTTCGCCGTTTAGCGAGATCTTGGCCACCGTATCAATGCCATGGAACGTTAGGCTAATTAAGCTATCCTGACCCAACTCATCTGTTGAAAAGTTGTGCATTTTAGTGGGATTCAAAGAACATGCCGGTGTCCAACTGTGCAAACCTATTTCAAAATCGGCGCTATAGATCCACGTCCGGTTTGCTATCCACCGAAGGTTAACATCATTGCCAACTCCGAGCAGGTCTCCATATTCTTTGCTGAGAGCTGTGTAAACGCCAGAAGGTATTTTGTCCACATCAAATTGCTCCGCTGCGAACAAAATGAATCGGTTTAGAAGAACCGCTTGTTAAACACTTTCAAATCACAGGGGCTGCAGTTAAAGAAATTTACAACCAATTAATTGGCGTAAATGCTGATAGCAACAAATCGAAGTCGACGTCAGGCTCTTTATCTTATCAAGCACAAACACAGAACAGTTATTGGATTACTGGGGGAGTTCGGGAACTGAGCGAAAATGAAATATTTGGCAATGAATCAAATCAATTTCGCGTTATTCATCGTGCACAGACAGACATGAAAATAACCCAGACTCAAAGTACTCACTGGAGCTGCTGTCTCTCAAGGTCCAGCCCTTGGACAACTCCTCGACTCGAACCTTCTTCGCCTGCAGTTGCGGGAGTACGAGCAAAATGAAACAGCAAAGATCAATTATTTTCGACATATTCCTTTGTTTGTTTTCAATCAGCGTCGCAGTTAGTCAATTGACATCTTTTCGTTTATACTTTGTTATTGTTTAAATCTTATCTCTGCTGTGGACGATGCGCGTTTTTATTCTCAAGAAGTTCTCACCTCACAAGCTATCGAGTCAGAATCACGTTAACAACTGAACGATTGGCACTCTCAGGGAACTCTTCGACCCACTTATGGCCCGGCTTATCAGCCTGATTGGTTGTGGTGAAATTAGCTCAGCCCACCGCGGATATCTACATTAATCTAACCACAGCGCAATTTTTGGGCATGTGTAGAAATCGAGGTGGTTTAACAACGACTAACCTTGTATTCCCGCCCATTATTAGTATTTAAGCCAGGTCAACTTCTATATTTATATACTACGCTGGGACTTCAATCCAAATCCTGCCGATATATATATCTTATGTGTTGGTCAGAGCTTGAAAACATATAACTACATTTTTTCCGGTACACCTTCAATACATTTTACTTTTAATCACATTTAGAAAAATATACAGCGTTATATCTTAACTAAATAGATATAGTTCATATTAATATAAAAGTTTAACAGATATTTTTTGGTAAATTATTTGTAGTTAAGTATTTTTTATACAATTGCATTACGTATTTTATTTTGATTAAGTATGCCAGCTTTGTAGCAATAGATTGCATGGTGCGGATGGAATTCAAGGATCAAGCTGAAAAACTTAAGTAGATTCTAGCAGTTAATATTGGTAACTTTTTTAATTGTTAGTCCCAGATTCTCTCTTCAATTTGCATAGCTAACTAAAACTACATAATTACACACAGGACACTCACACATACAGCCACACACCAAACACCCACATACACATACACACACTTACACACACGCACTTCAGTAGATCGCTTCTAAAGACGCAACCCGGGGTGTATGAATGCGGACAAGACCATAAGTGCCACCGCCAGCAAAAGGAGATGCGAGTGGGTGTGGCAACCACCGCCCATAGCCGCACGATACTCGTCCTCGGGCAGATACTCGCGTATATGCCGCGTCTTATTCATCATCCAATAGAAGGCCTTCATGTTGCCAAGTCTTTTCAGCTCGTCCCCAATCTGTTTTCGTATTTTCGCATTGTATTTGTTGAGCATGCGCTTCTCATCCGAGCTCAGCATGGAGCCATCGATCAGTTTCGGCTCGTAGGGCACCAGGGTAACGGGTTGGAATGCCAGAAAGTGTTCGCCGCTGGTGGTGGTCTTCCCCGTATCCAACACCTCCAGCACATTCTTGATGCGCACACCAAAATCATCGCGCTTATAAAATCCAGACTCTAGTTCAGTGAGAGATTGGTTAGGAGACAGGAGATGGAAAACCATATGTAAGCTGCTTACCGCTGGAGAAGAAGTAGCCCTGCTTGAAGTGGAAGCTGCTGTTCTGTCCATAGGCCACCGAGATGGGAGCTGTGGAAATAAGCAAGAACTGATTAAATCAATTACGGATACGAATCCACATTGGTCACTCACGCTCCTCGACCGAACCGTAGGCCCCGATGCCATGGCCGGTTGCCTGCGGATAGTCGGTCATCTCGTGCCAGACCTTGGCGCGCACCACACTGTCCAGGCCGGATGGCTTCACCGAGGCGGGGAATATTAGATCGGATATATGAAGGATACCCGCCAGCACTGCCGTGTAGGCTCTTTTCATATCGCGCGTGGGCTCGCCGAATATGAAGGTGCGCGACACATCCGTAGTGCCCTCCAAGTACTGGCCACCAGATTCGATGACCAGCAGACTCTGATCGGATACTTCAATGTTGGTCACATTGCTGGATATGTAGTAGGGCAGGGCCGAGTGTTCGCCGTAGGCAACCACCGTGCGCAGGGACAATCCTTTGGCATGGGTCTGCGATAGACGCCACAGTTCCACCTCGTACTTAATCTTCTCCTCGGTCCATTGCTCCGTGTAGAATCTGGTCTCCAGATTGCTCATGGACTCACATATAGCGGCGCCATCGCGAATATGCGCCATCCGCATGCCCTCCTGCTCCTCGGAGTTCTTCTGAGCTCGCATAAAGATAATTGGCGAGATGTGCTCCACAACATTCTTGGCGGGCACGGCCGAGTAAATGGCCTCGGAGGCGCCCGGTTCTTGGACACAGGGTGCCGGGACGAGCACTCGCTTCCAGATTTGTACATAAGTTCGTATATCGCTCCAAATTTGCTTGTACTCCTTGATCCTGCAGAGCACAACGTTAAAAATTTATTATTTTTTGTTTTGTAATTTGTAGAGAGAGGGAGAGAGAGAGAGTGACACATAGAGAGAGATGGTGGAAAAGTGACAATTCACTGTTTCCGTTTCTCACGTTTGGCACCCAATTCGCCCTTCTATGCGATTTTCAAAAGTTCAAATGCCTTCAAATATTTCTTTACTTTATATAATCGTTTCCAGTTATATATGTGTAGAACCACAATTTACGTAAGTTAAGTACACTATTTCATCCTGCCATCTCTCATAAAAGTGTGATTTAAGCATTTTATAAACTTACTTGACACAGTTTTCATTGTAGCAATCGGTCTTCAGATGTAGATCAATGCCTAGACTGATCTTGGCATGGTCCACATAGAAAAATATATCGGAATGGCTGACAATGGCGAATGACTGAAAAAAATGTATGTGGGAATAAATATCTTTGGGGGAAATCGGTTTCTGTGCAGTTATACCTTCACCACTGGAGTGTAGGGTATATCCGTGCCTCGGATATTCAGTAAATAGGCGACTTCTGTCAGCGAGGTGACAATCATGGCATCGCAGCCGAGATGGACCAGCCGTCGACGCAGCTCATTCACCTTATCCTCCCATTTCTCGCCACAGAAATCGCGCGTTTGCACTTGAATGACATTATCCTTGGGTGGCTCTGGACGCTCCGTGTCCCAGATCATGTCGACCAGATTGCTATTGATTTTGATCAGTTTGAGAAACTTGTCCGCCAGCTCACGCTCCCAAATGCTCCACAGATGATGGGGCACCAGCTGTGGATCGGCGCCAATCCGTTTGTTCATGTGCAGCTGACCGCCCAGCCAGTCGGCGATGCTGATATTGCCACCAGCCAGATAAATCTGCCAATCGCAGTCCAGCTCCCCGTCCGCCTGCTGCACAAAGCGATTTTCCAGCCAAATGGCGGCGCCGCCCTGCGTAACAGCCGCAACAGCGCGATTGCCCGTGTAGCCGCTGAGATACTGCAGACGCTGATCGCGTACGGCCACCTCCTGATTCAGATGCTCATCGGTGGAGGGCAGTATGTACCCATAGATCTCGGGCCCCTCCACAGTGGCGCGTATCAACATTTGCTCACGCATCGCCAGCAAACGACTGCGATACGCACTGGTGGGCTGCATCTGCAAAGATCAACAGCTCATTAGCACTGATAGATAACGCGGCGGGTGGCCTTAACGCACCGGTCTGCCCTTGCGGTACTGGCAAATCTCGCGGTGATAGCCGCTGGGCGTCTCCGCGGCAACTGCGCACAAAACTATAAAATGAGAAGCAATAAAAAATTGTGTTAAATACGTTAAGAAAACGAAATGTTGATAAATAATATTATAATTGTTGCCATTTGTTTGCAAATATTTTGCATATCTTTTAATGGCCCCACTAGCGAACTGAAAATGGCTAAGAATAGCAACAAGTGCGTCACAATTTTTTGTTTTTAGATATTTTATTTGTAGTGCAAACAAATTTCCCACGCTCGCTAAACAGTCGCATGGCCGAATCAGCGAGTGTTTATTTTTGGACAAGTGAAATGTCGAGGCAGGCGCACTGCGTTTCATCTAGCGTTAAATAATATATGTATATGTAAATTGAATTTCATTTCAATTTCGCTTTCAACTGTTTGCGCTTGGTCCACCTGCTACACGGTTGAGTCACGCGGCGGCCACGCTGCGTATGCGTAATGTAAAGTTCACAGCGTGTGGGCTTCAATGGCAACAAATCCCCCCCCAGCAAGTGCCCAGTGAGACTTCCGTTGTGACAAGTGAATGACGGCCATTTCATTGCCAAAATGTTGGCCAACCGCTGACGTGCGATTTGTCAAAGCAACCGAAAGGCCTCTATAAGTATTCCCTAGTAGTATGCTATAACTTTTGTTATTTGCGAATAATGGAATTGATTTATGGCCACCTCCCACAGACATGCTGGGCCTCGATTTATATTAATAAACGTACACTTGAGGGGCATAAAAACTTGGTCATAACGTTTGTAGTTCACCGAAAAAACTTGGATGCAGTTGAGGTCAATACTCGCGAAGGAAAAAAGAATATCATAATTTTTGGAAAGGAATTTAAATATTATAATAATAAAACACTTATATTGTGCTGAAAAATGGAAATGACTAAATTGGGAAAGTGTATTGGTGTTTCGTTGAATGGGATATTCTTCTTTTTTTATACTCGTTCACGTAGTAACAAGTGAGAAGGCTCCAGTCGGGATTTTAGAGCTACTCTTACCAAATAGTTTTATAACTACCTCCTCTAATAATTTCAAAAATGTATATGTTTACAAAATAACAATAAGAATTAATAACAATTCAACTGTTTGAAGCTCTTGTTATACTGTGAACGAGTATGATGCAGTCGAATACACCCGACTGCTACGGTCTCACTTGATTTTCACATTTTGTTTCAGTGGAAATATTTTAAATTAATTTTCTTGTTAATAGCCGCATATTCATATGTACCGAATTGGTTTCAACGATTGAGTAGAAATATGTGGAATTTATACATACATGTCTGTAGTTATGTACATGGAACTTGGATATGTTTCGCGTGTATAAAAATAGAAATTATGCCTAAATTGACGAAGCGTCTGTAGTTCTGACGCACTTTTTTTTGGTATAATCATGGATTGTTTTGTAGATACCGAAGGCCGTTGCTAGTGTAACGAATAAATTTCAAGTTTATCTGGCCATGTGCAAAAAACTATTGCCATAAAATAATGTAAAGGCCATAAAATAGTAGTATGGGGTACTTACCCAGCACGATGCACAGCGTCAAGCGGCAGATCCGAATCCACATCCATTTGGCTGTCGTCATTCTTGTTTGTGCTTGCACTTAAAATTCCCCAAAGCGCAAAGCATAAAACTAGTGCCCCACGTTCGAGAATTGTTTGTTTTTGGGCTTTTCTGCACTGCAAAAAAAAAATAATAATGATTTCTTCTCTGTTTTTTTTTTTGTGGTGTGTAAACAAATCAAACGGCTGCAATTAATGAGCTTGAACTATGGCTAGAAACTGGACTGCAGTCGCAGGCTGCTTGGCATCTTTAATGGCCATTTGTCTGTGCGCTGCACTTTTCCGGTTAACGACCGGAAAGTGTTTGTGTTACGTTTTTGTTTTCACTTGCGTTTAATTGGAATTCTCTTTTTGGGTTTTCTGAGTGCGTATATTGCACATGCAGCTAGTGCAGCTAGTGGTGGGCGTGGCCCAAATACTGGTACAATGTCTCGTACTATTTCAATTAGCTGGGCGTTGGCTCTGGCGTATTCTACTAATTGATATGCCAGTCTATTCCCTGAACGGCAGCCATAACTCATCTAACGCATGGACGGAGCAAAAATAACTATGATATCAGACCGTTTTCGTATTTATAACTTCCGTTCTTTGGCGGGTTGCTGGCCTGCCTTTTCTGTGCGTCTTCGGTTTTCATTTTGGAAAACGCAAAATTTGGCAACTAGTTTCGAAATTGTTTTATTTTTTTTGTTGCGATTAGTTCTGTTTTTGGTAGTTTAACAAAACTTTTAATTGTTTTTCTTAATTGATCATGCGTAAAGGCATGCTGGAAATGAGCCAAGCTCTATGTTTACATATGCATATCAGTGAGTAGCTATGTGTGTGTGTGTGTGTTTTTTTTTTTTTGAGGGTAGCGTGAGTGGTTCAGTCATTTAGAACTGAAATAGGCTTGCGCAAGTTCCATGTGCCTTATAAGGCAGCTCAAAGGGAAGCGCCGCGATCATCATGTGCCTGCCAATCACAAATGGCAACCGAGTTGATTGATTGTGATTGATGGCGATTGATGCTAATCAAACACGATTCAAATGCAAATCGCCTTAATGTGCTGTGCGTGCTGGGCATTTCAAGTTTATAAATCGACAGTCAAATTGTTACATTTAATATTCGCAACAATTTGACAATTTGATAGATTTAAATGCTGAATTGATCAGATAATTTCCTACGTATTTTGCATACAATTTAATTTTCAAAATGAAAGCATATAATGTGCATTAAATATGTAATTAAAATTAACTATCTGGGCGCATTTATATATATATACTCCCATATGTAGTTGTTGCACAGTTGCTCTTGTTGTTGTTCCATTTATTGTTACACAATTGGCACGCCTCACAGCAAACGCAGCCCACAAACAACAACAATTCGAGCAATTGCATTGAAGGCAACATGCCATAGAAATATTGCTTTTAATTATAAATAAAACAAATTCAAACATTTTGTGGGCGCACGCTTCACAAGTACTTAAATGTGAAAGCCCCGACATTGTTTATGGCAGCGCCCACGCTTGGCAATTATGTGCTTGACTTTGGCAGCCAAGCCAAGACGACGAAACTAGTTATGATATAAGTACATATAGCTGACATATATATGCGATATGCATATGCATGCTAAGCAGTTGCCAACTTAACAATAATATACAAAATTGCCATGATAAATGCGCTCGCATTGCACTTCAACTGCCAACTGGCTGTCTGCCCTTAGACGCTTGCAGTGCTCACTGCGGTTAGTTGGAGAGAAAAATATACACTACAAATCACACGCAAAACAAAACAAAACAAAACAAAAATAAAACGAAAAAAAAGAAAACAATGAAAAGAATAAAACCTGCAGCACACCTGCACAACTAAATAGGCCAAAACTAGACAGACAATTTATGGGCGTGCTCTGTTTACGCGGTGCAGGGGCGTAGCAGGAAGGAGGCTGCAGATGCCGTTTATTTTATGCTTTGGCTTTTAAACTCATTGTTTATCAAATGCATTTCATTTCCATATTATTTCACTGCCGCGGTCGCGACCAAGAATCAAGAACACACAGGTGACTCACACGCACAACAACTTAGAGAATACAGTGCCAAAAACAATACAAATCTACATATAAATATTTATTTATTTAATTATACATATACAAACATACATACAATCATGAACTACGTATATATACATATATATGCTTGTACAAAAAAGAAAAGAAAACCGATTAGCATATATAAATGCAATACATTTATATACCCTGTAACTGCAAAGCACACAATTTTGTAAATGATACAAATAAAGATGTCAGAATGAGGTATGAGGCATTAAACCTTTCAGGTAGGTTTGCATATATATTTATCAGCCTTAAAGCTCAAACGACCTTGTTTTCAGAGATTATAAAACTTAGATCAAACACGATAAGTAGCATATATTTATGCATGTTAAATTCCGACAACCATTTTTCCTATTCACAACTCTTCTAATATTTTGAAAACACAACTTTGATACTTTTCTTAGTAAGTTAATATTGAAAGCAAGTATAATACGCAAAACAATGATCGGCGGGTGGCTATATGTTAGCTAGATGTTCACAAATGTTAATGCAGGACATCTCCTAGTTGTTCATATCAACTTCTATAAGTCTTTTTTGTTTGTAAATTTCAACGCATGGCAATCCAAAAAGAATATCAAATATTTTAACATCGTAAATAAGAAAATGTATACTTTGATGTTGCAAGCACTTTTCAAAATGAAATTTTTAAAATCATTGGTTTTTTATATTTTTGTTTTGAATTAAAGAAATCTTTGCCTTTTTGATATTGTTTAAATATATATTTTTATTTCTGGTTAGTTAATTTTTATTTCAAATGTTTTTTTTCGGAAATTTTAACTTTTTACTAATGCCATTTTTATAAAATAGATTATTTTGTTTATGTTTTATGTTTTGGAGTTTTTTTTTTGGCTCTTCTGTTTTGTATTTACTTTGTTTTGTTTTTATTTTGTTTTTTAATTTAGTTTTGCCCCAATTGCACCTTGAATCACAGACAAATTTTATGCAAGAGTGCCTAACAAAATTTTCAAATCCTTAATAAAACGTTACACACTGCGCATTTTATATGCCTAACTGCAATGTGGTATAATACGTATACGTCGCGTATGTCACAAGCTCAAAAACTTTGCACAGCTGTTTAAAATAGCGACAACATTTCAGAATATATAGTCTACCTTCTGTGTATTTTACAGAATATGCTCGCTTGTTGATTGAAGAATAAGGCGAGAGAGTGAGAGAGAGACCGGAAAGCCAAATGCGAACCGCACGCGTGCAGAGCAACAAGCAAACTGAACAACATGTTTCATGTTTGCTATTTTTTCAGTGCTTTCAAATGTGAAAGATGAAAAAACGCTCACACACGCTCACACACACAGCCACAAACACACACTTACACGCACACATGCGCATGCATGCATGCATACACTATTTAATTCGTTTCAAATAGAATTTATTTCCAACGCATAAAGCAGTGGGAGAGAGCAACAGCAACAACAATAACAACAACGCCACGGCCACTGAGCAAGCGGCGCGTGAGCGGGAGCTTTGGCTAGCGGCAGACGCGCGTTAGACGAGCAAATGACAACGCCGCTGGCGTCGACGCCGCCGGGATATGGGTTAAAAAGAAAATGTGGAAAAACACGTCTCTTCTTGGCTGCAACACAGTGGTTGCATTTGCTTCATTTTTTTTTTTTTTGCCCTTTGTTTGTGCAACTTAATCTTGACTATTATTATATGTACTTATGTGCAAGTTTTTTATGTGGCTTACATTTCGCCACAAACAGCTAACCACATTGTCATGTTGTCTGCTCTGCTTCCAACTATTTTGAACAATTTTGCAATTGTTGAAACTGTGAAAATTATGCTGTCAATTGACATTTTATTGCTTTTAAATTGACTATGATGAAGTCGATAGTTAAAAATAAATCGAGAGTATGTTTTTCAATAATCTTTTTTTTTTTAGCTATTCAATTAATTCGACCACTGTGCGGGCGATTGCATAAGATCACATAAACAAAAATCGAACACAGAAAGATTTGCCATCCAAAAACTCTTAATCTCGAAATGAATTTGTTTATTTCATTTCAGTCACGATGCCGAAGTGCGCGCTTCTTCATTTCGCCCATTAAGCTCATTAGGCTCATCAGAAAAGTACAACAAGATCGGACTCTACGAAGACTTAATCAAAAAAGCATCGTCGCCGCTCCTCTCGCCACATTGGTGTCGATATTTATGGCGGGTGGAAATGTTCAATATGTGTTTTCTATTTCTTATATTGCAGGCGTAGAACTTTTTGTTCTTTTCCCCTCTCTCTCTCTCTCTATCTATCCTCTCGCTAGCTCTCTTATTCTCTATCGCACCGTTCAATAGATCGTGCTCTCATTTGTTAGTTAATTAAAATACGCCTTTGATATGCCGCAGCGCCAGAGCTTTTAATCCAATCCAATTTGTCGCACTAATGCCATAAATTGCGGTGGCTGATTTTTGAAAGTGGCGTAGCTTTAAATCAATTCTCGTTGACCTTTGTGAGCTTTCAGCGGGCCAGAGGTTGATTTTCCTTTTGTGGCATTACGGAGTATTTAAAAATCCATGTAACCCTAATAAACCAATCTCGGTATCGTATTAAGCGACAAGTTTTAAATGCTAAGTAGTTTTGAAGCATTAAAGCAGGGGTTAAATTAATAGATTTTAAAAGTTTGATATAAATTAAATACAATATGCTTAGCCCTTTTTGTTTTAAATATATATAAAACAGTGGTCGCTCAAGATTTAAAAATTAAGATTCTTTTACTGTGCAGAAAAGCTGGTTTCCAAAATGTAATGTGTGTAAATGTAATGTAATGGAACAATTTAAGATTCAGTTATACCTTTTAAGCAATTCTAATTTTATTAGTTCTAATTTTCGATATAATTTCGATAAAAAAGAGAAACAATGAGACTTGCACAAGTTAAAAACTGAATGTAACCTCTAAGTATATTTGCGAAGTATTTTGCTAGAAGATCTATTGAATATTGCTGCTGTGGAGTATAAAGCATATAATAAACAGTATTTATCAAACATTATTAGAGCTTATAAACTACTAATACTTAAACGTGATAAAGCACTTAGAAACAATACTTAGATTGCGTGGTGAAAAGTGTTGCATAATTTCAGGCTGAGTTGAATTTAATTGGAATTTCCATATCAAATGAAATATCTACCTAAAAATGAATAAAAGTAATACACCGGTTTTTATTAATCGAAAATATTTATTCTGACTTCTCATCAGAGTCTCAAAATATGTGTTCTTAATGGTAAATCAAAGTTCTATAGATAAATAATTTTTGTGTTTGCTTGAACAGAGAAAAACTTATTGAATAGAGTGCAGCTAAAATTTAACAATATGGCAAATGTTTTTTTTGTTTGTCTGTTTTCGTTTCTCGTTTTCTTTTCGCATCTGCAGCTTTGTGCCAGTCTACAATTTAGGGCCGAAAATGTAACAACCAGTTGGAGGAGCTAGCTCAAGTATTCGATGCTGTTTCACTTAAAAGAAAAACTCAATCTCAAAAATATAAAATATTTACAATGCACCAAAAGCAGTTTGAATGGCATGCTTAGAGGCATTCATCGGTCTCCTCGTTGCCCATGGCAATAATAACGGGCGTCGATAGATCCACATCGAGCAGCTTCATCTGTGCATCCTCTTGGTCCAGATCATCCTTGCCCAGCCGTTGTTCCTGCATTTCAATGTCTAGAGTGCCGTGCTGGCGTTGGAACGAAAACACAAATATGACCAACGAGATGACAATGAATAAAACCGCGGTGCCCGAGCAAAGTGCAATGATTAAAGTGGAGCGGTCAGTGAACGTTCGCGAGAGATGAGCGCTGCGCTCGTCGGCCAAGTTACTGTCAAAAGTTTGACCCGCATTGTGCGGCGGATAAGAGACGAGCGGCGTTGCGGTACTATCTTCAGCTCTAGCTTTCGGCTCATCTGCTGATAGCTCTTCAGATTCCTCGGATGAGTCCCTATCAGCTGGCGGTTCCGTTTGCGATTCCGAATCGCCTTTGTCAGCTTCGCTCTCATCTTTGCTGTCATCTTCGACCGACTCATCATCTTTTTCAGCTTCACGCTGTGCTGGGGAAGCTGTCGCGCTGGGTTCACTTGGTTGCACTGCCACAGGAGAGTTTGCTTCGACTGCTGCTGCGTTTGACTCTTCAACTTCAGGTTTCACTTCAGCTGGTTCCGACTGCTGTCTGTTAGCTTCTGTGAGCGTCAAAGTTGCTTCTACCTCAGTCTGAACTGGTTCGCTAGGTTCCACAATCGTTTCCTCCACTGGCTCAACCACTCTGACATATGGCTCCGTTGGCTCCACATGATCGGGTTCCGCAGTGCTTGAGGCTGCGGGTTGTATCTCCAGTTCTTTTTCCTCGCTCTCAATGACGTTTCCTTCGATTTCATTCAGATGAACTTGAACTGATGCTTCCGAAGTACTTTCCGCTGCCTTCTGCTCTCCGGTGTTCACAGCTGCTTCTTGTTCGGGTGCTTGAAGTACCTCTACTTCTGGTGCTGGCTGTGGCTCCTCCTGCTTCTGTGCATTCTCCTTAGGTAGCTCAATGGGCAGCAAATCTTCTACGCCTTGTTTTTTGGTCACCTGATGTTTGGGCACTTCAAATGTGGGCTTCGGTGTGGTCTCCACCTCGCGGACTCTCTCATGTTCTTTTTCCAAGGCTAAAAGATTCGTATTCGTTATGGGTTGTTCGGTTATCGCACGATTTTCATCAAAGATCACAGCCACTAGATCGCTGGTAACACTCGGCAGCGGTCTGTTCTGGTCCGCTTCCACCGGCTCGTTGCCTGCCGAAGTGCTTTCAGGTGCTGCATCTGATGTTGATTCAACATTGTTAACTACGGCGTCCTTTTCAGCCTCCTCCGGCTCTTCGGCTCTCTCGACATCCTTAGCGTTCACAGGCTCCTCGGCGTCCTCAACTTTCTGAGGTTCCTCAACCTTTACAGGCTCCTCTACCTTTTCAGTCTCCTCAGCATTTTCAGACTCCTCTGCCTTTTCAGAATCCGCAGCTTTGTTAGACTCCTCAGCCCTTTCACTCTCTCCAATTTCTTCAGGCTTCACTTCCTCATCCACCTCCAGAGTTTTGGGCTCACGCACACCTTGAGCTGCATCTGAAGGAAAATTTTAAGCAGATCAGTATTTCTGTAGCGGAATTTATTTCAAGTGCAATCTCACCTGTATGCTCATCATTGCTGCTTGCTGTCTTCTGCTCACTTTCCTGATGCTCCACCAGAGCAGAGGAGTCCGCTTCGATTTCCGACTCCACCTCGCTCTTTACTGCATTCCGTATGCCCTGCTCCAGTCCCTCGCCGCCCAGTGATACGAAGCTGGTGTGCACAAATTCATCGGCAACTTCGGCAGCAACTGTTTCGTCGGGCTCGAGCCGAACGTTCGTATCGTTTACAGCGGCGACTGTTGAGGGCGTCGGCTGCACATCGGCTGCGATCGCTGGCTGCTGTGGTGGGTTCAGCGTGGTGACTTCCTCAAAGTCCACTGACGGCAGGGTTGTTGACTCGGCTAAAAGTGAAATAGAAAATCAATAAATGAAACTTGGCTGATCTTGATTATAATTAATGTAATCTTAATAAATTCATATTCGAAGAGTATTAAGAACGGCTTTTTACCTATTCAACTTTCACTTTGCACCAATCGAGTCATGATTTTAAAATATTACAAACAATAAAATGCACGAAATGCATTTCATATTCATTTTATTAATAGCCCAGTCGCTACAAACTTGATAAACATCCCATTTAGCCAAATAGCGAACTAATATATATAACTGCCAACCCATACGCATCGATTGCTATTTTATGGCCACGACAACCAGCGAGAAATAGCCCAACCCATTCAGACAAATATATGTATGTTGGCGCATACATATATCCACATAGCTATTATCGCCGTCATCATCAGCGTACATTTTCTCACACAATTCCATTCAGAAATGTTTGGGTGACGCTCCCCTTCCCGTTGCAGCTCGTATCTACATACGTACTTATGTCCATGTCCATGCCGACGACGACGTCACGATCGCAGCAACCCAAATTCTCGTCCAGAAGAAAACGCCCCCGCCTCATAATTCAAAATGCGTCCAAGTGTCCGATGTAGTGATTAAAATTCCAAACAGGCATATGACAACAACAAATCGAGGAATCCCAAATTAGTAACACAATAAACAAACCAACGAGACCAGGCAGACCGCCCCGTCCAACAACAGGCAGTCGCCCAAAGTAGCTGCTTTATTTATGAGCCGATTGTTCTTCCCCGACACACACACACACACACACAAACTCACACACATGCATGCCATGGATGCAACTGCATTCGTGGAACTTGAAAATTAGTTATCTACTACCCTGCATGAGATATGCATCAACGGTGGGCTCAATGACCATTTCTATGGCACATCCACTCAATCCCTTTGGGAACGCTCGTAACGAAAATAACAGCAAGAACAACAGCAGCGACCAAGTGTCTAAATGTCTTAAAATGGGACAAAGCATGCGGCACAACAAAAACAAAGACAAATCCAAATGAAATGCCATTTACAGAAAATAAAAGAAATCGATTTTCCTCTCGGTTTCGGTTTCGGGGCTGCTGCACCGCCCGCTGCTGCTGAAGCTGTTACTGTAGCTGCTGCTGCTGCTGCAGTTGCCCAAATCGGAGCAGTGTCATCTGCCAGCTCCAGTCTAGTCTTTGATAAATGCTGCGTGTGTGTGTGCATGCGTTAGAAAATTATCTTTGCGGACGCATTGAGATGGCCGCATGTTGTGTGGCATGTTTTTAAGGTGGGAAAACATTCGTACGCACATATGTTTTTATACATACATATATTTTAATGTTTGAATGTATTAGACCCAGCGGAAAATGGAATATGTCGTTGGGGGTTCCTAAATGTTTATAATTTTTTTTATTTCTATTATTATATTTAATTTTGTTATTATAATAGTTTTCATGATCCACATTAGTTTAATAATTCATTTGAAAATTAAAATCAATGGGCCTAATTTATAAATAGAACTTGGGAACTCCCAGTTTTTCAGTTGTCTTAATTATTAAGACGATTTATTTACTTTTATTTATTTTTATTAATGTCTCCTATCTCCTGTGTCTCTCTCTATTTTTCCCTGTCAATTTTATACCATAGAAGGCAGTATTAAAGGAAGATACATTTATTTTAGAAATTGAAATAAATTTGACAGATAAATTATATTTCTTATACATATGCCAATGGCATAGTTGCATTTCTTTACTAATAAAAACATAAGTGTAGTACCAATATAAGCTTTTTTGGCACCACAGCTTTAAATTTTGTAACTTAAGTTTTGGAAAACATTTATGTTGAGTTCCGTTAAAATTCCGTTAGTGCTCGTAAAGATTACGAGTGGTATGCATAATAGCGGATGTGAGAAAGGATTTCCTTTTGCCAACTGCATATATATATGTATATATATCTGCAAATGCGTTTCGTTTCCGGAATATGCAAGAAAATGTGCAAATATGCATGTTCTTAACTTTTATGTGCCAGGCTTGACATTTTTTCGTATCTGATTATTTTTTATTTCTTAAATAACCAGTGGAAAGAGAGAGCATGGCGAAATCATTTTCAAGTCTAATAATACTAATAATCGAATGACTAACTGCTCGAGCTTGTGTATATCTACATATATGTACATGTTCGTCTTAGGTTGTGGATTGCGTAAAATGCTTAGACTAGACACTTAACTAATCTAAATTGTCAGAGCGTCTCCTTATATCTGCACTTAAGCGCACTGGCTTTAATACGCATAGTAAATTTGGACTAACAGATATTGAACTACTTATCAAATTACGTTGTGTACGCATGTGTGTACATACACTCAGAGAAAAAATTCTAGGTTTCCTTTTGTCGTATATTGACATTTCTTGTTTATTACAAATTTAGTCACCTTTGAAATTACTTAGAACTTCTTTCAAGAACTTTTTTATATACGATATTTCAAAATGAATTTTGTCAAATCATGTACTCAAATGTTGTGTGCTTAATCTGAACATTTTTCCTCATGTATAATATATTCTTAATTGAGGAATATTTAGGCATTATAAACGAAAAAATAAAAAAAACTATAATTTAGCACACGCTTTTTCTCCGAGTATCTGAGCGGGGATTGTAGATCGGGCATTTCACAAGTTTATTGCGCTTGCGATTGCCCTCAGCTATTGTTCTGTGTGTTGACTGTCAGAAGCTTCTGAATTATGCTTTTGTATCTGTTTGTGTCTAATAAACAACAATACAACAGGGAAGATGCTAAAAATTTAAATATTTTCTGGAACTTTTTCTTCCTACTAATCTAAAAATACTTTTCGGATAAACGGATAAAGAACCACATTTTAATTTTTACTTAAAAATTGAACTGATAAACAGAAGAGAAAGATATCGGAAAATTCAATTCTCAGACATACAGTATATATAAATGGCAATGTTGTGAGTGTGTTGAGTGTTTACTGCACCCCAACGCACTCAATCAAACGCAATTGTCTGAACCTCTCCTGTTATCTGCGTTTTATCGTTTAACTTGAACTCTGCGACCGCTTCAATTGCCATGTTATTAAACATTATTGAACTTTCGCACGCCGGCTGGGGGTAGGGATTGGATTGCGGTTGTCAAGGGGGCATTTATATGACACCCAAGTACCGTCGAAGTTTTGTTGCGGCTTTCGGCGGCGCCTATTCCGTGGCATAATTACGCGAACTGTGCGGCGGCTGTTTTGAATTATGCCAACAAAAAGCGAGGAAAATGCAATGATGCCGCAGAAGCAGCAGCAGCAGTAGCAGCGAAATAAGTCAAAGGCCTGTAGCGATCTCAGCAATAACCTCAACATCAACAACAACAACAACAACAACAGCAACTACAACAAGTTTATTACGCCAACAATAATAATGACGAAGAAGATGAAGTAGCTGCAAACTGAAGATGCAGGCGCAGCTGATGAAGTTGGCGTGCCTGATACGAGTACTTACAAGTCAGTGCCAAGCACGAAGCGGGCATCGCCGCCAGCATCATGAGGAGCAGCAGCGACAGCGAATGTGGCCTGTTCCTGTTGTAGCATCTGGCAGGAACAGCTTTGCAGCTGCTCGATAGATGGCTCTCAGAAATGGCCATGTTGACTGAGTGATTGATTGGCTTGTCGCTCCTTCTTGGACCGTCCGATAAAACTGGCCCAAAAACCCGGCTAACACGCACACAGTTTCAGTAAATATAAATTAGAGAGAGAGAGAGAGCGAGCGCTCACTTCTTGTATTCTTTTACACTTTGTTTCTTTTCTTCTGAATTCAGCTGTCACTTTCCCGTTTTCTTCTGCAATATCGACTTTGACCACGCAGTGAACCGTACGCGTTGGCCACTCGCAAAGAACTAAAGTTGAGAACGCGTGCGCTCTGGAATTTTGTTGCCGCTGCGAGTGCCAGGCAATGCACACAGCAGAGTCGTATACACATATTGATGACGCTGACGTTGTCGTGTAGGCCTCTGCCTCTGCCTCTGCCTGTGTCTCTGTCTCTGTCTCTGCCGGCAGCCGGCTGCCTGTTGCCCCTATCCCGGCTGCCTGCCAGATCCATCAACATGCGACCGTTTGGGCTGCCTCGCACCGAAGCTGCCTTGCATTTATTTGCTTTTGGATAATAATAGGGCATTGGCAGGCATACGGCTTCTGCTGCTTCTGAGTGGGCCTCACTCTGTGTGTGTTTATGTGTGTGTTTGTGTGGCTTGTGTTGGTCTGATAAGTGCCTAGCGCCATTGAATTTGCCCCTTCGGCAAAACTTCAGCGTGGGGCGCATTTGTACCAACATTTTCGCTTGGCTCTAGCTGCAATACTTCACATCATCATCATGATCATGAAAGCCTCCTCATCTTTGTAGGTAGCCAATTCGCTGTTACGCATTTCTTGCCGGACTCTTAGGTCGTCGTGCTCCCTCAGCCGCAGCTTCAGCTTCAGCCTCCTCGCTGCGCTCGTATTGTTGATTGGATACAATACAACAGAAAAAGCAGAAACCCCCTATACAAAGAGAGCAGGAACAATAAAAGCAACAGCTTCAGGCAGCCACCACGTTGAACATCAGCTGTAGTACGCAGTGAACGAGTATTTGAAACTTGAGTCAAACGCAAACGCAATAAACATGTGGAACACGTGAGCCACAATCTACGCCTATGCGACATATACGTAATATAATGTAGTATGATGTCTGTTAATTCGCATTGAATGAACATATTCAAATCATTCATTTGCTTCAATTCAATTACATCAAATTTCAAAATTTCTTTTATTATCCAGCACTCTATTTTTATAGCCTTTAATTTTGTCATAAAATGATAGACACATTGGGTAATGTTCTATTATGTTCTAAAATACACATAAATATAGCCAACTTTATATGTAGGAAACTAAGTTCCAAGTTAATTTTAATTTGGTTAAAAATTTTTACATTTATGATTAGACTTTAAAATATTCGGAATTTTCCCAGAGTGCAATTTATTATTATTAATTGTAAAAGTCAAATATTTTATTGGGCTACAAAGCTAGTTTTAATATTATTAAAAACATGAGAGAGGTAATGAGGGAAAGTTCATGCCTGTGTTCATTGTTGTAAACAGCAAATTTTCTGAGTCGAACCTAAGGATGGCCGAGGCTTAATCCGTGATATATTTTTAGCTATTCTTTAAAATGGCTTTGTCATTTTTATTTGTTGTAATTTTTTCTTCTTTAGAGCGCATGTTTCTCTTTATTTAAAAGTTTTCAATTGTTGTCCAGCATGTTGGCCACAAGATGGCTTAAGAGTGAGTTCACTCGGATAATCAGTTATGATATCCCCTCAGCATACATGTGACAAATGCAACCACAACATGACAAACCACACTTCAACACACATGCCAGATGTCCGATTACGCATTGGTTGAAGTACGCATGTCTTCAAAACGATTTGTGTATTACAATACAAATTAAATTTTGAAATATTTCCCTCTCAATTAAACAAATACTAAATGAGGAAAATAAGCATGTACGAAGATGGACTCCAGATTGCAGAGCAGCTCAATCCAAGTTCAGTGCAGCGGGAGCTCGGACGCAGCAGCCAAACGGTTGTTCAAGTGCGCTGCTTACCCCGGCTGCAGACTGTGGTCCACGGGGGTCTCTCGCAGCGAACGGACTGAAAGGCCGGTCCATTGACTGACTGACTGGCTGGCTGGCGACTGGCCTGACAGAATGCCCAAAACAAAACTTCTCGCTAAGCTGTCGACAATGACGATGACGTTGACGACGAATCGTTCGAGTTTATCTATATATACACACAGATGTATGTCTCCATATGCAAATGCATGTATATATTTGTAGTAGTTATGCTGCTGTTGTTGTTGTTTGAGTAGGTTTTCCTTGTAACATTTTCCGTTACGTGATGCGGCCAGTTCAATGGGACTCGGACTCTGGCTTAACTCGACTCGACAACTCGGCCCACTGTTTATGTTTTATTGATTATGGCAGCAGCAGCAGCAGCAGGTAACCCCCGGGTCGTGCCACGAAATTTTGACTAATGTGAGCGCGCCTTCAGATTCAATTTAGTCGTTAAATATTTAGATTTCGTTTGTGGCACCCGTTGCAGTGCAACAGGAAGGAATCAATTGGTTTCCCTTTGCGCCGCCACGCGCTTAGTCATGACGATGGGACGGAGACGGAGACGATCGTTGGCCACTTCCTCCTACGGCCAGACAATATTCCTTTTGTTGTTGCTCGCTGGCTGCAAAGGCGCGACTTGGCTTTTGTTGATTTTTTGCATTTTACGATCGACAATTGCCAGGTCGAGGTACAGCCAGCTAGACAGCGGGCTGTAAAATTGCCGTGTCTTATGAGTCAGACCGATGCGGGCAATACCGTCAAGAGCTCGGTCGGGTTGTATAATTAAAATGATCGGCCCGACGCGACAGCAGGTAAATGATTCTAAGCAATTGTTACCTGCTTAAGTCGCTTGCTTTTGCTTGTTGTTCTTCTTGTTAATGTTGCCGTTGCTGTTGTTGACTTGGGCTCCTAAACACATTAAGAAACAATTAGCGGCAGATTAGCGCAGTGCTTAGCCATTTTGCTGATTATTCGCTCGGGCCAAGGCTGAGCCTGCTCTTTTCCCAAGCGGCATCAATCACTTTCAGTTTATGACCGGCGACAACAGCAACTGCCCCTGCAACTGATAAGCGACATGGAAGTATGTGTGTGTGTGTGTGTGTGTGTGTGTGTGTGTGTGTATATGCATTACGTACATACAGCTCGTTGACTTGCAGCGATAACCAAGTAGAAGGGCTAACCCGGGCCGGAAATGCGATGCGTAGGGCCAGACCCAACTCGCATTGTCCACACATCTGAAAATGACCAAAAAATGCATACATTTTATCAGACAACAAGAGCACTTAAAGTGAAAAGTGAAATGTCAACTCATTGTCCCAGGGAAAAGTCGAACAAGCCTTTGATTTGTGGCCGCCATTTCGAATCTGTGTACGAGTGTGTGTGTGTGTGTGTGTGTGTGTGTGCATTATGCAGATGTTCAGCGTTTTGAGTTTCAAGTTCAAAGCAAAGCCCACAAAATACAGCCCAAAATCAATTGAAAAACGAAACCATATTCAAGTCTGGATACTCTATCTTTGCAGAGAACTTAACATTTACATAAGTGTGGTATTTGTTCTCTATAAGTGTCTTTCGGAATGCATTTTTTATTATTTAATTAATAATTAGTTTCGTTTAAATAGAAATGCATTTTTTTTAAAGTATATTCTACAATTGAGAATAATAAATTTCTGGAGTTATAGAAACACTGGAGTATACCGAAAATTAAATCCAGAATTAAACCAATTCGATCGTAATGAGGTCAAATGAGATCATATAAACCCCACTTTTAAAAAATAAAAATATAAGCAACAAATAAAAACAAAAACTAAAACAAAATAAATAAACAAATTAATGCCGATCGCAACAAATAGTTGTTACAGCTAATGCATTATCATAATCATGATTATAATCAAAGCTCGCACTAATTTTAGCCTTGTAAAATACATACAACACATTTAAATAAATCGCACTATTTAACCATCTTGTTTTATGATTAAAGTACAATTTGAGATACTATTTGAGTTTAGAGTGGAAACCCGCTGGCGATAAATTTGTAAGTAATTAGTTATGCACATTTAGTAACATGTTAGGGCAGTCATAAACTGCATATGAGATATTTTTATCTACAATGAAAAAAAAACATCTTTAGGTAAAAACACATTTTTAGAGAGCTTAATATATTATCGATTTCGAAAATATGTTTACAAAATATTAATGAATAAAATCACATTATCTGAACATCTGAATATCCCAACTATTGCGACAAGTTCTATAATTCAGCTGAAGTACTCCCTGTGTACTGTGTATGAAAAACGAGTTACATAACATAATAACGATCACATGTTTAAGTAAATATGTGCATATTATATGAAGTAAAACGAAAACAAACAGACAAACAAATAAATTTGGCAATAGACTAGGGTATAAAGTGTACATAATGGAGAGTGAAGTGCCCATTACATAGAATCCATTAGGGGAAAGCGAAAGAAAGCCGCACAAAGCTAACAAGGTGATAAAACGTAGGCTTTAAGTCGGAGCCGTCAGTTGGTGGCAGCTGGCTGATCGGTTTGGCTCGGACGGGCTGTGGCCTTTGCCCGTGGCCTCAATCCCTTTTAATTACTGGCACTCGTCTGTTTAATTGTCAAAACTTGTCAACGGTTTACCGACTCTGTTGCCGACGGCGGCAGCACGCGTCGAACTTGGCGGATGTGTCACAATATAAATTAGCGTAAACTGTTTTAACGCCAAAAAAAAGAAGAAGACCGGGTATGAAGTACGGCCACCGCCCCTGGGCTTGCCCAACGTAATGTGTAATGTCAGGGCAATGCCAGCCCGTGCTCGAGTAAATACACGTATTTAGCGTAGTACGTGAGTGTACGCGTACCCGTACTCGCCACGCCGGCGGGTCAACAACGGCGCTGTCGGCCAGTGGGTCGGTAACTTTGACCGGGCCCGGAACCGCGACCGGGCCCCATTGACGAAATTGAGTTGGACTTGCTGTTGAATATGTTTGCACACTCGTATGAGAGTGTGTGCACAGCATTTTACAACCCCTTGCCAACTTGTTGACGCGTTATTAAAAAGCCATATAGACAAACAAGCTGCCAGCAATGAAAGCTTTCAGCCAACTGTATTGTGAGCGGTGCACGTGGGAGGTGCTGGAGACGCCAGTGGGAGGCGGGCAGCGGCGTCGATTGTTTTCAAATATTTAAGTACACACGCACACACACAAACACACAGTGAGTAGCCATACAAAGTTGAGTATGGGCCGTCTTGGGCCACAGCAGAGATCCTAAATAAGCAGACGCTCTGCCTCTGGCTCTGCCTCTGCCTCAGCCAGAGCGTCGCTCTGGCGCAGCTGGAACTCTGCCACTGCGATCGGCGGTTACATTAGGCAACAGGTTATTGCAATTCAGCGAAAATAACGGAGACAGACGACAATGCGACGTGGAAGCCGCGCCAAGCCAAAAATAAAAAAAATTTGTGTAAGTAGCTCCCAAAAATTTAATACACTGCGCCAAATTGTTGCATGCGCACAAAATATGCAAGTTGTGCATAATGCTAATGGAATTTTCATTTTATTTCCCACAAAGCTTCAATCGCTTTCTTATTTGTTGTCAGACAGTGTAGTTGGCTCTGAAGTGTAAAAATATATGACGATATTGAATGAAAATAAAAACAAATTAATGAAAAGAAAATAAATTAAAAAGTTCGTCATGCTGGAAATTAAATGGAAAATACAAATAGTCAAACTTATATAACATTGAACTGAAATATATTTATATTGAAATATGTAAACAAAAATACTGCGTAAAATAAAAAATAAAATAATTAATGTAATATTAAAGTATAAGGCCAAAAAATGTCAAAAGATAAACCCGTTTAGCTAATATTCAATAATATTCAATTTTTAATTGAAATAGCAGATCTTGTAATTATTATTTTAAATTCTACACTCATATATATTTTTGCTTTGAAAGTATTTACAGATTTAAGTTTGACATAGTTAGGAATTTCTACTAGGCACATCTTTAGGTATCCTAGTAAAAGGTTAAGATTCTAAATACATAATACATTTAGAAATATATGAAGATATAATATTTTTAATGAATTAAAGGTGAGGATGATTAGAGTTTGTACCTTTTCTGTTTATATCTCGTGAGTTCTCTATACCATATATGTAAATATTTTTGTTGCCCACTGTAGCCGTAGCTTTGACACTTTCCGAGTATAGGCTCCCTTACTGTGGGTTGCTATAATTAAAAAACTGGCGTGGCATTTTGCCAAGTCATTGGGCAGAAGCAAGGCGTACGCGGGGAAATTGATAGGGGGGGCAATTGGATACAAGTATTAAGCGCAGTGTAGAAAACTGACGCTCACTTAGAGGCAGCGGCGTCCGGATGCGCCACAGTTTGGGCGCACAGGTAAGGCACACGACATGCAGGTGGCTTGGCTGGCTGGCTGGCTGCTCAGTGGCTCAGCGGCTGGGAGCTTGGGGCTCAGAGCGGCATGAGTAACAAGCCCTGCGACTCGACGCTTGTCGCTCGGCGCGGCCCAAAGCCGCGAACGCGTGCACAGTCGATAAAACACATTCGAATCGAACGTTAGCCGCGCTTGCTGGCCACGATCGTGATCACGGCGAATACGACGACGACGACGACGACGGCGGCGACGGCACTTTGATTGCAATTTCATTCATATCCATTCATGTGAATATATCGCGAGTGTTTCTTGGCGTTGCTCTGTCTGCCTCGGCCGTTGTTGTTGTTGTTGTTACGTTTTTGGTTTTTTTTCTTCATTTCGTTTCGGTTTTTGAAAGCTCCGGCGGCACTTTCTTTCTTAACGCGCTCGATCCTTCGGCTGGCAATCGTGCGGCAGCTTTCATTTTCGATCGATACGAGCCCATTCGAACCGGTTCGGCTTTAACGGTTACGTTACTTAATCCCGCTTTCATGTAATCGCCATCCTGCCAGCATGAGATCGCTGCGTCTGGGCCTGGATTTCGTCATGGTGGCATTACTGCTGCGCCAGGTGCTGGCCACCATACGCCACTCGCGCGAAATTATTATCACAGATGCGGTAGGTGCCGGGGCGGGGGCTGGCCAGGGTAGGGCTGCCCAAGCACCGACGTGAGCGCGCCTCTGGAATTCCTAATTGCTTGAATGTCACAACGCACGCGTCGCTTGGCCTCCAAATGTCAAACAATAAATGTGCCAACCAAGAGGGAATGTGTGTGTGTGTGTGTGTGTGTGTGTGTGTGTGCGTTGTGCTTGTGTTCGCCAAGCAAATACCCGACTGCTCCGACTTCCTGCCAATGTTTACACGACCTTTGCGATCGTTGCAGGTGCGCCGCATTCAGCACGACGGCTACAATGTGGAGCAGCACACGGTGATAACCAAGGATGGCTACGTGCTGACCCTGCATCGCATACCCCAGGTCCAGCCGGATGCGAATGGCACGCTCTACACGGTGCTGCGGCGCCCGGTGGTGTTTCTGCTCTCGGGCCTCTATGCCTCGTCGGATGTGTGCGTATGCCGAACGCTCTTCCGCTTGGCCTGCTAACTGATATTCCCTTTGCAGGTGGCTGCTCAACGGACGCGAGGACTCGCTGGCATATCTTCTCTGGCGCGCTGGCTACGATGTGTGGCTGGGGAACAATCGGGGCAACATCTACTGTCGCCACAACCTCTGGCTGAACACGACGGAGCGCGAGTTTTGGAACTTCAGCTGGCACGAGATGAGCGTCTACGACATGCCCGCCCAGATTGACCATGTGCTGCGCACCAGCGGCGTGGCCCGAATGCATTTCGTGGGCATCTCGCAGGGCGGCACTGTCTTCCTGGTGCTCAACTCGATGCTGCCGCAGTATAATGCGGTCTTCAAGACGGCCACCTTGCTGGCGCCGGTCGCCTATGTGAGCAATACGCAGAGTGGCCTGGCGAAGATCATCGGACCGGTCTTGGGCACGCGCAACTATGTGTCCAAGATGCTCGAGGGCATTGAGATGTTCTCCACGAACAAGTTCTTCAAGAAGTTTCTCTCGATGACCTGCCTGGACAACGAGAAGCCGCTGGTGTGCATCACCCGGCTCTGGCCGGCGGTGGGCTATGATACGCGCTTCCTCAACAAGACGCTGCTGCCGGACTTGATGGCCAACTTTCCGGCGGGCGGTTCCGTCAAGCAGCTGATGCACTACTTCCAGGGCTATGTGTCCACCAAGTTCCGGCAGTACGACTACGGCCCCGAGCGCAACTGGCTGCACTATCAGCAGCTGGAGCCGCCGGAGTACGCACTGGAAAATGTGAACACGCCAGTGACGATCTTCTTTGCGGAAAACGATTATATTGTGGCCCCAGCGGACATTTGGCGTCTGGTGACGCGCCTGCCCAACGTGGAGGCCGTCTACAAGGTGCCCTGGAAGCGCTGGAACCACTTCGACTTCATCTGCGGCCTGGGCGTGCGCGAATACATCTTCGATAACATCGTGCTCTCCATGAACCGTTACGAGCAGCGCCGCCGACGCTGACAGATTTAAATGCCAGGGAGCTAGATGCAGAACTTCTACTAGTGCCAAATACTTAGCTATATATAATGAGTCCATAGTTGATACGGCTAGACATCTAGGATATGCGTACTGATTAATAAATATTTTACTTATAGTTTCGAGAGGACGTCTTTGCATTAAAGCGACTCCTAGTGAGAATTACGAAGTAGAACATGTTCCCTAACAATTTTCATGTTGCTACTTGAAAATATTAATAATAAATTAATAAGTTAGAGCCCTCTAGTTAAGAAGATGTCCTGTTTTCAGATCCGAGCTGCGGCAGCATGAATTGGAACAACTTTCCACAGACAGGTATACAAAGCCGGTAACTATTGCGGGCGTACCCGACTGCGCAATACTCGTTTACAATATATTAATAGCTTAAAATGGTCGAAAACTAATTATTATTTTTATTTTGGAAAATTTTCGATTAATTTGTTATTTTTTGGCTTCGATCTTAAGATGAGGTCTTCAGAAAATTGTTTTTCGAATTTGGAGACTTTAGCTCCAAAACTGCTTGGATTGGATTGCTAAAATTGGAGGTATACATTTTCTCGGCTTACCCGCCCCCAACTGGGCGTGTCAAATAAATGTTTTTTAATCTTTAGGGAAAGTTACCACTAAGCTGTCTTAAAAATTGAGGGAGGGCTCCCAATGAGCGCATCTATACAAGAAAAAAATGCGTTTAATGGAAAGACAGGCGGACAACGAGTTAAATGTTAACCTGCGTGTGATAGCCAGAAACTTATTATATTCAGCATTTCTAGTCAATAGTCTCTGAGATCGACGCGTACATACAGAGGGACTAATGGACAGACAGAGGGACTAATGGCCAAATCGACGAAATCGAAGTTAATTCAGATACGACACAATCACCGTGAAATTTCCTAACCCATTTTTTTTCCAGAAATTTCACAGTTGAGTTGTTAAGATTCAATCAGTACCTTACGGCTTTATCAGGAAATGTGTATGTCATAGTTCTACTGAAAGTTATAAGTTCTTATATGAAAGTGAAAATGTTCACGGCAAGTTTTATAAGACATTCGATATGTCAACCCATTAATTTTATTACTCTACAAAACTATGTGCAAATAAAAGTAGCTGATTATTTGTAATCTGCTAAATACTTAAAGTAAATTTCAACTATTTTTAAGAAAGCTTTTTGGTAATAAAAACACAAACGAAAAACGAAAGAATATTAATTGTGGCAAGTGTGATATTTTAACCAAAATATCATTTGTAATTGTTGATTAACGTATAGGATATATTTTAAAACTATCAACCTAACTATTTGTAATTAGCACTGAGAGATATTGGCTTCCTCTGCTGAAAGTTTAAAGCCCTCATTTCATCAAAAATTTTGGCAGCACGGAGTATGGGTCTATTGATATCATTTTTAACTGTCCTCGACAGAAGAAAGTCCATATGTCCCCAGTCCTTACGATCTATCAGGCGCAACTGGGAGCCCTGTATATTTTTGGCCAGATGTTGAATGTCTCTCGCCGATGTCGTTTCGTCGCCAATGCTGTAGAATATGTTGACTTGGGACAACGGTTTGATCCTGGACAACGGGTAGTCAGGTGGTTCTGACTGACCATATACCGCCACGTTCATGGTACGGCCGTAGTCATATTGCCGAAACTTGCCAGATTCGTGAATCTGCAGATAATGCTTTGGCTGTCTATTGGAAATGCCAGCTGGATGTGTTCTTAGCAGCATTGGAATGGCGGTCTGATTAAGAGAGAATTATTTTGAAATTAACTTAAATATTTGCGTCCACTTACTTCGTTCATGTAGGTATTCTTGCTGCCATAGTAGAGAAAGTAAAGTCTGGCGCAAATCTTATTCATGTACTTGCACCAAGTGGATAATATTAATGCAACGATCTTTCGGTTGGGTACGAATTCCACATCGCCCTGCACTTTAATGTACATCTTAAGGAACAGGGGTAACGTTAAGTCCCTCATCCATGCGGCGGGTGCCAGCAGATGGGTGGTCCTTATTTTCTTAATAAATTCCGGATGTATCGTCATCAGCACCAGAAAGGTGGTGCCGCCCTGTGAGTGGCCTACATAATGAACCGACGTTTGGCGGGTCTTGTCCAGCACATATTGTATCATGGCGGACATATCGAATACGCCGATTTCATGCCAGCCAAACTTCCAGAACTCGTTGTTGCTGGGATTGAGTTTTTTGTGCTTGCGCGAGTAAGTGTTGCCCCTGGCATTGCCCAGCCACACATCATAGCCGGCGTCCGCTAGCATAAAGGGTAGCCCATCATTGGGCCCATTGAGCACAAATATATCCGAACTGCACATCAGCCCATGTTGCAAAAAGAAAACGGACTTCGGATTGTTCTTGTCCGTATGGTTCAAGCGCGGCGAGCTAGGAATTCGGAATATTTTCAAAATATAGCCGTCCTTAGTTTCGATGCTGTGAGCTTCCACCGGATATTTGTGACTACTCACAATGGTGAACTGGGGAGTAATTATCTGACTAGAACCACGAATTATGTTCCGAATATTGAATACCCAAGCGGAAATATTGTTTTAAATTACTTGCAGTGGGAAACGTTTTATAAATTTGTATATTTTATATTTTGCTATAAATCCACAATACTTTCTGCTAGGGTATTTAAGTCTCCTCCAACTTACCGTTGTTACATGCTCGACGACACACAAGACGCGAAAGTTTAACGGAAGTATCAAAATGTGAAAAACGATGTTCACATTTTGCCACATTTTTTACAAGTCCGCAAATTTTGCTCTTTTGTGCGATGTCTTTGTAACAGTTGGACTTGGACTTGCCGATTGCACAGACTGCGAAGCTCTATTTCTACGGCAAAGATATATTTTCAACAGTCGTGAGAGATGGTAATTCAAATTCGTTACGATCAGCGTGAAGTTTTGGTTTTTTTTTTTTTACCTCTATAGCATGTTGCATTGACAGATTTTATGACAAATTGGTAGAATTCTAATTTAAAAGCTGGAACTAAAAGATTAAAAGGCACGTGCTGAAGATTAAGCACCCCTGCAGGCATACACCCTATAATATATAGATAAAAAAGCCCACATTTCATTCTTGAGAAATTGAACAGCAACATTAAATAATATAAGGAAAGCAGCTCAATTTAAAACTTATAGATGGGAAATAACAATGTGGAGGAGATTTGATGCACAGCCAATAAATCTACAATCTTTTACTCATGATTTTGTAAAATGCTTATAAGTGCGCAATTTTAACAGTTCTTTCTGTAATTTTTCTTTTTTTTTCATCTTCTATATTTACATTTCGCATTTCCTTATTGAATCCATCTATGCTATTTACACAATTTGTTGTCTAATTGAGTGTACTGGCGGCTACTTTGATCTCTATATAACGTTGCAGAATCTGCGCCTTTTTGCTCACAATCGGGTGGGTTAGCGTGGCCAGCAGGTTTTTGGCCGCCTGGAAATCGTTCTGCAGGGCTACGGCGACGGCCAAATTATACCGTACCACATTCTGGGCCGCATCCAGGGACTTTAGCTGCCAGTCACGTGTCTCCAGATCGAGGGCATTCAGCGTGCCCACAAACGTGGGCTCCAGATGATCACGTGCTTCGGTTGGTTTGTCCATCATCATTAGGGCCTCGCCCGCGTACATGTGCCCCACTAATCTGAATATTGTGGATGAACAATTCAAATTCAGCTCAAAATGATGTTGACGAAACCTACTTGTGTGCATCAGAGAGACGCTCACTCTGCAGCAGCTCCTTGGCCATTTCCAGGGCGGTGACATGGTCGCCCAGACGTAGGGAAACGAAACTGTAAGCCGCATAAATGGCTGCCAGCATGTTCTCGAGCGATTCCAGGCTAATCGGTTTCGATGGGTTGCAAAAGTTATTGTCCTGCTGTTGGCTCCACAGCTGCTGTGCCGCATCCTTCGGCTCCAGTGCTTCCTCGGGGGAGGCAGCCATATAGAAGCTGGCCTTGTATTGCAGCGTTAGGGTCAGAGCACTACGCAGACACAAGGCTGCAAACTCCAGTGTTAGCTCCGGCACCGCACTCGAATGTGCCCTGTGTGGGGAAGGGGACAGCGGCGATTAGAGCCGTTAATACCAGAGCTTCACCTGATGGCTACTTACGCATATGCCTTGGGCTCAAATGAGTTGAAGACACTATCTAACGTTTGACGGTCCTTGCCCACTAGTTTCTGCTGAAGAGTAAACGAATTGGGGATATGGGATTGGGAATAATGTACGACGCCTTACCGCCTCGCGCTCCATGATGCACGCCTCGGCCATGCGGAACCACAGACGTGGATTGCTGTGATACTGCTTGACGGGCACCAGCAGGCAGTTGAACGCCTCTCTGGGACGGCGCAGATGCAGCATGGCGATGCCCAGATTGTACATGATCTCGCAGGAGCGTGCCGAGCTCATGGTCTGCAGCGTGCTCTGCCGCAGATTGGCCGCCAGCTGCTGGTCAAAGCACAGCGCATTCTGAAAGAACTTCGCAGCGATCGCATAGTGACGCACCCGCAAGTGAATGACGCCCATATTGTTGGCAATGCACGTGCTCAGCTGTGGCGTGATGTTGCTGGAACGAGACGAATCGTTAGCTTCTCCAGATCGGAGCTGAAAGCTCCGTTGAACTGGGCAACTTACCCCGCCTGTGTGCACTCGTCGTTAATGCGCATCAGCTGCTTGGCGGCCATCTGGAAGTCCTTCATGATGTAGTACTGTTGCGCTTTCAGCGCCGCAAACTCCGGCGTGCCATCCTCCGTGATGACCACCGGCTTCCGATTGAGCACATGAGTCAAAAGCTGCAGCAGCTGCAATGTGCTGCCGGTCTCACCCTCCACGCAACGCGTCACACTGCTCTCCAGCACGGGCACAGTGGCAGTAGACGTTGATGACGCAGCAGCAGCAGCTGTGGCTGTTGTTGTTGCAGTAGCTGCTGCTGCTGCTCCTGCTGCTGTCGCCTCGTCCAAGCTGCTGTTGGGACTGGGACTGGGTGCACTGGCCACCAGATTCAGCTTGTACTGCAAGTAGTCGAGAAACGCCTCCGCCCGATTCAGCTGATTGGTGGCCAGCAGCAGCTGCAGCTGCAACGTGGCGACCAGCGCGGCCATGTGCTTCTCCAGCGCCTCCAGGCGGCCCACCAGCGGCGCCAGTCTCTCCAGCGCCGTGCCGTACATGTGCCGGTGATAATATATCACCGCCTTGTTGTACCGCGCCACGGTCACGGCGCTGCCGGCGTGCTTCAACGAGAGTCCCACGGTCGGTTTGACATCCGCCAGCTGCTCCAGCTCTTGCAACAACGACTTATGCTGCATGCAGCCGCCCTTGTAGTAGTTGACCACCGCGCGATTGTGGCGCAGAATTAGGCTGCTGCTCTCACCCTTCGTCTCCAGCTGCTGCAGCAGCTCCAGGCAGCGGTCGTACTCGCAACTGCAATGGGCGGGGGGAGGGAAAAGCGCGCTTATATTTACACATATGTTGGCGCAAATGCTGCACGGCACTCACTTGTTGAACTGTTCGTGGGCCTGGCAGAGCAGATTGTAGTTTTCGTCATCGCTGGCTTGCGTTTTTGTCGGAGAATCCGCAGTGTCCATGCCAAAAATAAAAAACAAAAAAAAAGGGAAACATACACATGACAACCCTATGCACACATACTATGTACTTATGCTGGCAGTATGACTGTCTCGCTCGCGCGATTCTTCTTGCAGCCCTGCGCACGATGAACTCGCGAATGGCCGCAATGGGCGCGAGTTTGAACGAATTTGAAAAATGAGGAGAAAAGTTGTTGGACGCAGTTTTGTGTGATCATTTACCAATATATTTTCGTTTATTCGTCTAATTCTGGTTTCAAACGCCGCTTAAAAAATTACCACTGCAGCGCAAACCAAACCTGAAAAACCTTAAATCGAGGTAGACTGGGTTTCCCCAAGCAAAAATTAAAAATGTACTCGAATATAAATCTAAGGGTTTATGCAATAGCAACAGGTGCTTTTCCAGCTCCTCAAAATATCTGCCTGAAAAATGGCGCTTACCACAAACCATTTTACGTAGTTTTACTTACCTCAATACTGTACGAAACATTGATTTTCTATAATTTAAAATATATACATAAAACTTATTACACCTTAGTTTTTCTGTGTTTACTGTGAGTTATCATACAAAGATCTCTACTACTCTAAATTTAACAAATAAAGACTGCTAAGATTTGGAAATATACACAAACAAACACAGATTACAAATGTGGACACACAATACAAACATTTTAAAACGAAAAAAGACTTCGAAACAGACACTATGTTTTTAGTAAAATACATGTATTATTATTGGAATTGTTTAGTTTGATTCGAAGTACAATACATATATTAATCACTAAAATGATTCAAAAATATTCAGTAATTTGCAAAAACAATTGCAACTGTATAATTATTTATATATATAGTACTAATCCATGGAGGTGGAGGGTAACTTTTTGCTTTACTGTTGCAATTTTAAACTCAATAATTATTCAATTTTTATACAACGACTAAGGGAGATGGGCAGAGATAGAGGGGTGTGCTCGCGTTCGGATTCGAGAAGATTCCATTACTGAGCGTTTGTCCTGGCCAATATCTATGCCAAGGAACTCTTCACGATGAGACGACGGCCAGTGAATACTGGATTCATATATGCATTATGTACACTATTAGGTAAATATGTATGTATATTGTATTGTATATAATATATATTGTTTGGTATGTATACCATTGCGTATAAACAATTAAATTTAGCAATAAAAATTCCCAATATTTCAACTAGAGCCCGCTCAACATTAACTGAGCCACTTGCGCTCGCCCTGGCCGAAAAAGCAGTTGCCGTTTAATTTATAACATCTATTACTTTGTTATTACTTGAAACTGGCTAAGCACACACACATACACACGGTTTGATTTTGCCTAATCGATTTCGTAATCTTCATTTCTCCATTTTCTTAAGTTTTGTTCGTTCGAGTTGTTGCTTCATTGCATTGCTATTGTTGCTAGTCCGGGGCGGTCCGGGTCAGCGTCCTTATGTGTTGCGTATCTTGCCGGGCACATAGTTCTTGTCGATGACATTCTCCTGCAGGAACATGTGCAGGCAGCGCTCGTTTTGGGCCAGCGGATGCCCGGCTATCTTGTTGATAAACGCCTCCAGACCCTTTCGTCGCTCCTCAATGAAGTTCTCATCAAACAGACCCTCGTCGCCACGGAAGGGCATCTGGCGCTTCCAGGCCTTACCCGGTAGCGGCGGTACTACAATCTGTATTATATATATAAAAGAAAATTGATTTCAGGCCGTTTTTATGATGGGCGGCTTTACCTTGCTATCACGTTCAAGCTCGTTTCTTAGCCATTCAAAGTCGCTGTAGCGACGTCGCACGCTCGACTCCTTCACCTTGAACACCGGCAAATTGGTCTGCAAACGAGATACATAAATAAAATGTAAGATCATTTAATACAGGCTGGCTCCAAGTGAATTTGCAACCCACATATCATATCATATTTCCCATATCAGCGCGCATGACTCAAGTGAATATTCACGCTACCCAAAAATCGGACACAAAGCGGACGCACACAATGCAACACATGACGCCTATTGTTATACCCTGTACATATAAAAAATGGTTTAGGTGGGTATATTGGTTGCAAATTTATTAATTTATTTTGAAAATTCATAAATCTTTTAGATATGTCGACGCTTAGCATGGTATATATATATGACTGCTAACTAGAGTTGCATCGTAAGTTCGGTTGAACGCTTTATAATATGAAGTGGTGAAGTTATTCACTAAAAAGTGACAACTTCACTTAGTGTGGTTGAGTTGTTATGGATAAGCCATCGAATAACTGAACGATACGAATCGATCATGATCAACTGAATAACGAATGGAACTCGAACTCCCCACTCTACTCAGCCCACTTTGCAACATTTTCAGATCAAGTCTTGATTTTCGGGTATATTGAAGTTTTTTGAGGGCTATATTTTGCCATATTACCGATCGCACAGTAAATAAAGAAATTATCAAATGAAAAGATTATATATAGGGTATTTGCTAGTCAGACACTCGCCACTAGCACGCTCTTGTTGTGACTAATAATTATCGCTCAGCTTTATAGGCGTATCAGACACACGCACACATACATACCCAAGCACCGTTACTTTATCAACTGTTTTGGTAATTTTTGTGCAAGCTCAATCCGCTGTCATTTTGCATATGTATCCCCCTCTCCTCCAAAAATTGTGACTGCTGTTTGTTACTCACCCTCATGCGCACTTCGTAGTCCGTGTAGCGCTTCTTGCCCGCCGCCATGGTGGTCAGCGGATTGACCACGTCAATCTCGAGGAAGTTGGCGGGCACTGCGTACGCATCGTCCAGCGTTTGTTTCTTTACGTTGAGACGGCGGGTGGCGTCGGCGGTGCCGTCGGACTCAACCATCATAATGCTCACAGACTATTCGACGCGGGCACGCCCCTTTTGTGGTCTGCCTCTGCCACGAAATGCCGCAGCGTCCGCTTTGGCTGCAATGCAAATAAGAGACACACACACACGCACACGCACTCAAGGAACGAGTTTTTTTTTGTTGTAGTTGCTGTCGTCGTCGCTATTTCTTTGTGCGTTGCTGCAGTTGTTGTTCTCCTTTTTTTTTTTTGTATGCGGGCGGTTTTGATTTGGTGAAGTGTGATGTACTTTTAATTAATACGGCCGCTCTCAGTTTTGCACGCCGTGCTCGTATAATGCCGCATTTGATTGCTTTGGCAATTGTTAACTGTTATAATTTAATTAATTGTACATAAAAAACACTTTCTACGTTTAATCCAATAATGACTAACGTGTGCCTAAAAATGCCAGTATAGAGTTGCAGCACAGGGCTGCACACGGTCGACGACCAGTGTTGCGTTTAGTATTACTCGAAATACTGAAAAATACAAATAAATGCGGTCACACGTAAAGTCATGTGACGGCACGTGACGTCACAATAAATTTTACACAGTCTAACCCGTGTCAGAGTGATTTTTCTTCGTACTTGCAACGACGTCGCAGGCCAAAATTTTGCGTGTGTGTCGCTCAGTATTATTTGAAACGGAAAATTGTACGTTGCAACGATAATTTAATAGGAATTGGCCCCAACTCATGTTATCGCATCCTCACATCTAATTAAAACCGATTTTCGTTTTGTTTGCAGCTCGAAATTTGCTGTGCACTTTTCAAGGCAGAGGCAGTCGCGTATAGACAGAAAATTCATTCCGCAAAATGAACACCCTACAAGCACAACGGGAGCATGTCCTTGCCGTTTCCCGGGACTTCATCTCCCAGCCGCGTTTGAGTGAGTATTTGATTTCAAATATAATTATGTGACAATTGTGGAAAGTGCAATTAATGAGTTTGTCTTTTTGCTATGCCAACGGCAAGGGCAACTGGCCGCCATGACAGTTTGTACGAATCGTTCGCGAAAGCAGAACACGAAAGAAAAAAAATCAATATAGTGTTTTTGCCAACGTTCCCACACCCACCCATTCGAATATAAACATTGAATATATCGTAAATTGTGTTGTGTTTGGAATTGCGCCCCTAACAAAGCCAATAAGAACTTGAAATTCATTCGAAATGAAAATTTTCGCTGTCACATGACTCGATCGCCACGCTCAGCTGTTTGCAATTGCCATTCAAAGCGAGCACCTGACTTGTAAATTGTGGGCGAGCAGAGCGTAAAAAGGGTTAAAAGAGATTAAAATTAATAAAAATAATATATTAATATTTACGCAGTAATCATATAAAAATCAGGAGTACAATCAGTTAAATTTTTTTTTTAATTTTTATGTAACGCACATTTTGCATTGCACTTTATGTTGTCTTTCGTTATTGATTTCTTATGCCCAATATGCAGCTCGTGTTTGCCAGTCAGCTGACTAATTAACCCCTTAGTGCTCACTACGATTTTTGATGTTTGCTTTCTTATCGGATTCTTATTGACAACCACTTGTGCGTTCATGTGAGCACCGCTGTTGTAACCCAAACCTTACAGTTAACAAAACAATAAAACAATTAAGAATTCTCTAGTCGAGAGGACTCTACTAAGCGAAATAATAACCGAAATGTATGTGCACATGCATACAAAAATTACTTGTGGAATATTTAAATAGTGTATTCAATTGTCCATGTGAACTTAATTTGGTGCCTCTAGCTTTCATAATCTACGAAAGTAGCTTAAAAAATCGGAGGTTGATCTTTCATATAGACGGACATGGCTAGGTCGACTCGGCTATTAATGCAGGCCAAGAATATATATGTGTATTTGACCCTTTATATTATACATAAAAAAACCGATTAAAATATACATATTTTCTTGTTTTTTTTAATCTCTTTTAAACAGCCTACAAGACCGTGTCTGGTGTGAACGGTCCCTTGGTCATTCTTGATGAGGTGAAATTCCCTAAATTCGCTGAGATCGTGCAGCTACGTTTGGCCGATGGAACCGTACGTTCCGGCCAGGTGCTCGAGGTGAGCGGCTCCAAGGCCGTCGTTCAGGTCTTTGAGGGCACCTCGGGTATTGATGCGAAAAACACGCTCTGTGAGTTCACCGGCGATATTCTGCGTACGCCTGTCTCCGAGGATATGTTGGGCCGTGTATTCAACGGCTCTGGCAAGCCCATCGACAAGGGACCCCCAATTTTGGCTGAGGACTTCTTGGATATTCAGGGTCAGCCTATTAATCCCTGGTCGCGTATCTATCCCGAAGAAATGATCCAGACCGGTATCTCTGCCATTGATGTGATGAACTCGATTGCCCGTGGTCAGAAGATTCCCATCTTCTCTGCCGCTGGTCTGCCGCACAACGAGATCGCTGCTCAGATCTGTCGACAGGCCGGTCTGGTCAAGCTGCCCGGCAAATCGGTGCTGGACGATCACACCGACAACTTCGCCATTGTGTTCGCTGCTATGGGTGTGAACATGGAAACTGCGCGTTTCTTCAAGCAAGATTTCGAGGAAAACGGTTCCATGGAGAACGTGTGCCTGTTCTTGAATTTGGCTAACGATCCAACCATTGAGCGTATCATTACGCCTCGTCTGGCCCTGACCGCTGCCGAGTTCTTGGCCTACCAATGCGAGAAGCACGTGCTTGTCATCTTGACCGATATGTCTTCGTATGCTGAGGCTTTGCGTGAGGTGTCCGCTGCCCGTGAGGAGGTGCCCGGCCGTCGTGGTTTCCCCGGTTACATGTACACCGATTTGGCCACCATTTATGAACGCGCTGGTCGTGTAGAGGGTCGCAACGGTTCCATTACACAGATCCCCATTCTGACTATGCCTAACGATGATATTACCCATCCGATTCCCGATTTGACTGGCTACATTACCGAGGGCCAGATCTACGTCGATCGTCAGCTCCACAACAGACAGATCTACCCACCAGTTAATGTGTTGCCGTCGCTGTCGCGTTTGATGAAGTCCGCCATTGGTGAGGGCATGACGCGCAAGGATCACTCTGATGTGTCCAATCAGCTGTACGCTTGCTACGCCATCGGCAAGGATGTGCAGGCCATGAAGGCTGTGGTCGGTGAGGAGGCTCTGACGCCCGATGACTTGCTGTACTTGGAATTCTTGACCAAGTTCGAAAAGAACTTCATCTCCCAGGTAAGATGATTGGAGGCGAAATTTAGGAAATTTACAATCTGCTAATTGTTTATTTCTTAATTTTGCACAGGGCAACTACGAGAACCGCACTGTCTTCGAATCCTTGGACATTGGCTGGCAGCTACTGCGTATCTTCCCCAAGGAGATGCTTAAACGTATTCCAGCCTCCATTTTGGCTGAATTCTATCCTAGGGACTCGCGCCATTAAATTCTGTTTAAAATTGTTTTGTTTTTGATTTATGTCCAAAATTTTGTTTCATTCATAATTTAAGCAGGCGGCGCAGCGTGCGGCGCGCCTCCTTCTGCAATAATCCGCTGTGTTTGCGTCTATATATATAGACATATACATATATACACATAAACTACAATATTACCCACGAAATGGATATTAATAATATCGTAATATCTACGTATAAATTTTTATTTGTGTATACATATAGAGCCGAAGCGCAGCCTAAACAATAACTAGTTAAATATTGTCTAATCACTAAATAATGAGCGGAAACTATTTTAAATGTGTGTTTTAGTAATCAAAATTGTCTCAATTTCCCAAAGTGTACATAAACTCAATTAATTGTCCTTAATCCACACAGAAACAAAACAAAACATGAACATTCTCCTTGAAATTTTGTTGCCGACCCGTCGATCATTTGTTAAAGTTAACCAATTTTTTGTTAGGTTTTAAGTGTGTGTGGACTGTAAATTGCTTATTATTTCTTGATCATTTTTGATTTCTTAAATTGATTTCTTTTCGCATACAGAATCGTAGCATTCCAAAACCAAATTAATTAAACAATGCATATTTTTGTATTTTTTTCGCTTGCTTCGCTTTTGCTCTTCCGTTTCTTTTGTTCAACTTTATGACGTTAAATCAGTTCGCACAAGTATTAAACAAACGTTCTCTTTTTCTGTACCCACCCCTTGTCCCCGTCCCTTACTGTTCCCTGCACCGAACTACGTGAACAATTTGTACAGCAACTAAACTCAACAAAACTAAATGAAATATTAAGTGCAAAACTGCTTTAAATGCAACACGTTTTTAAACGAAAATCTATACAAAAAATTACATATAAAATTAAATTGATTATATGTTTGTTTATTGTCCTAAAGTAAATAGAATGTTATTTAAAGTTGAAAATATACATAGACATTTTCTTTGTTGCCTGTGAGGGGTCGCCTGATGTGTGAATAAGAAAAAGCTCCCAAACAGTTGCATAATGTTACTACCGAAATCTTTACAGCAGCAACAAGAACAACACAAATACAAATATATATTTAAATAATATTAATGAGAAACATTTCATTATGTATGTATGCATAAACTATACGAATGATGAATTAATAAATTACACAAGAAGTCATGTTAAATATTCATTTAAATAGAATTCGTTCGATAAAGTGGACAACATTTTTCTTGTATTAATTATTTTAACCTTCATAAAGGATTATATAATCTATTAAATTACAGATTCTATGTTAGAAGTCATAATTTAAAATGAGGACTGTTAAGACTTTTAGCTAATAACTATATTCATATATTTTGATAAAACAATTTGTACTTTATGTGGATTATCGATATGTTTTTGTCATATCAAATTGGAGCCCTGAAGTCCATTTTAACCTCTTTATACCCTGTACCTATATCAAAAGGCAAAACGGGTGTACTGCTTTGTGCTGTATGAACGTAACAGGCATCCCCGAGTCCATTTTGGCATGTTTGTCGGTCTATCTGTAGAAACGTGTCGATCTCAGGTGAGACCTATAAGCTGCAAATTTGAAATATTGACACTTCGATAAAACACTCAAATTGAATTATCAATAGGATCTCCGATTTTGAAACCCAATATTTGGAAATATTTCAGTTTTGTAATTTTTCTCTCCTAATTTTTTTCTTTCTAAAATTTTTTGTCTTCTAAATTATAAAAAACCTATTTTAAGAGCTGTAACTTGGAGGTGTGGCATAAGAATATAATTGTTTACGCACTCGAATTTCCCCCAATATTTCCTAATAGATAACGAAAATCGCCAAAGCGCTACTGTGTGACTCTTTCGAAGCAATTTATCGGTTCAGTAGATTTTCTTAATTTGCCCTGAGCACTGCTAATAACCAAGTAACATATGTTAATAACACTAGTGGTAGTACTCAATATAACAAGGGGCTCTAGTCAGGAGCGCCTGACTAGGGGATCACATACATTTCCCTTGCACTTATACACCATACACAAAAACACACACAGCCAAACTCACGCCGCAGGCAGTGCGTTTTTCTAAACCAAGCGCAGCCACGATTGAAACTAAATTCGTCAATAACTAAGAGCATGATCGTAATGAAATTTTTACTACGTAATAAGTATGTAGTATTTGAATTGCGATTTGTTCATATATATGGCGAGTGAGGGGAGGTATCTAAAATAAAATGAAATATTGTTAAGCTGCCAATGCTTCACGCGCATATGTTGAACCAAATTTGGTGGCTATAATCTATGAGTCTTATAGCCTATGAGATGTACTAAGAAAACTAAGAAAATAATGAGTAGAAAAACTGTGCAAATTATCGACAAGAAATAATAAACTCGTATTGCGTATTGTATTACAGGATCTATAGTCGTTTAGTTTGAGTCTCTAACTTTTGTAGTTTCCGAGATCTACAGACGGATAGATCGACAGGGCTAGATCGACTCAGCTCGTCCTGATCAAGAATATATATACTTTATGGGGTCTGAGATGCTTCCTTCTGCCTGTTACATACATTTGAAAAAAACGATTATACCCTTTTTACCCATTTTTAATACGTTCAAGGTATAACAATTTTGTACTCCATTAATGAGTGAAGTCTGGATTTCATAAAAAAAGCAAGTATTTTGGACTTAAATTAGTAGAAGTACGTACTAATTCTACGAAAATCAACCCTGCATCATTTCAATTACAGTTCGCTTTTTCAAACGAATTTGAATGGTTATACTCGTTCGTGATGTAAGAACAGTATATTGGGTTTGTGCTACGATATATTGTTATATTCAACTGCAAGGTTCTTACGCGTTCCTGCGCAGAGGAAATTTAAGTGTATGCATGTTATGAGTAGAGCAGAGCTAGATTACAGGGTAATTCTACGTCTGGCACCTTCGAATAGACCATTGTAACGGTTTCTACAAGAAGTGCAAGCCACCCACAATTGACGATTACCGTTGCAATGTTAGATAAGCAGACATCGCCGTCGCCTTTCAGTTTGATTTGTCTTGAACACTTTTCAGTACGTGTTCAGTGTTCACTGTTTGATTGGTTCACGTGTCATATTATCAATATATGTATTAGAGATTATAAATTACAGTGCATCTGCTAGGTATTGATCATAGCGATAGCTCTGAGGACGAGGAGAGCGTTGCGTCTTTCGACGAATCACAGGGATCGGAAGGAAATGAAGGGATGAGCGAGCACTCAGAAACAGAGGATTTGGAGTCGAGCCACGAGAAGATTACAGGGGGCGATACTCATCCCTATCCCACACCTCCGCCAGATGCCGATGTGGTACCGCCGCTCCGCAACGGTACTAAAAATATTCCAATCTCGGGCCTCAAGGCGCATCCAATGGAAGAAGGAATGAAAAACAAAATGGCGGCTCCCAAGAATAGAGCGACCATTTATTCGCGATCTCTGGCTGCCATTGAGATCTTGAACAATCGCAAAGGCTCATCAGTGGTAGCCATTGTCAAGCAAATTAAGTCCACCGGCTACGAGGTGGCCGCTGAGCAGCGCCTGCCAAAGTTGGTGCTGAGAGCACTTAAGCTGGCTGTAGCCAAGGGCGAAGTTCAGCAGGTGAAGCGCTCATTTAAGATGATACCGAAGGCCAAGAAAACCTCGAAGGCTATCGAAAACATGAAGGCCAAGCAGGAAAAACGAAAGCAGAAGGCCAAGAATCAGCTGGCTGAGGCCAAGAAAGCGGCAGCAGCACAAGAGCCGACTGGAAAAGTCATTGAGTTCAAAATGAAGGCGTCGGAGCGTAAAACTAATGCGGTTTGTAGTTTTCTTCTTACGGTATCACACATGTTCCCTTTAGCCTATCGTCGACCATTACAGCCCGTCAAGAAGAAGCCAAATGAAAGGGTGGCAGTACCTGCGATGAGTTCTAAGGCAGCCGCAGGGCTTAAAGCACAGAAAGCAGTTAAGAAGGCCCGCAAGTCCATTGGAACCTTGATGGTGGCTGCCAAGCCAAAACGGAAGCGCCAATTGAACAACTAATTCAGGGAGTTATTTATAAAGTGTTCTCAAATTTTATTTAGCTTGTGCAAGTTCGCGTGTATTTTATTTAATGTTTTTATTTTTTTGTAATAAATTATGTTTCTTATGAATCTTTTGTGGATTTTATGCTTAAAGAGGATTTATACTTTTGTTAATGTGCAACACATGAAGCCAGACATTTCCAATCAGATTGAACAGATTGCATAAACATATGCATACATATATTAGTTGTCAGCAGCAACAGTCAATTTGGAATCCATCTTTGTGTACCTTACTCATTTTGGAAAAAATTTTTTTCAAAATTTAGAATAGGGAATTTCTATTTTTAATCGATTGTGGTTGTCACAATTAGCGTAAAAAACAAGGGTATAAGTGATTCTGTGGAGGTCAAATTTTTGGTCAGGGAAAATCATGCCCAAACCTGAGAAACATATTTTATTATGTACAGCCGAGTCGCCGTAGCCATGTCCGTCTGTCTGTCCGTCCGTCTCGTCTTTGTAAATGTGTCGATCTCGGAAATTAAAAGAAACTAGCAAGTGAAAAGGCTCTAGTCGGGAACGCCCGACTGGGGTATACCCTGAACCCTGCGTTTGATACTTATCAGTCCGCTTGCATTCATACACACATACACATGTAAAGCAGGCTGCACGCTGTGAACAGTGCTGCGCTTGAGCCCCACTATGGAAGCTCTAAATAAGAGTATGACCTTAATGAAACTTTCAGGCCTTAATAAGTGCCTTGAAATCTATGTACAAACCAAGGTATCCAAAATCCGAAATATTCCTCACCTGCGTATGCGTATTCACGCGAACAGTTCGAACTAAGTTTGATGGTCTAGCTCGTATAGTTTTTAAGTTATCTTCAAAAAAGGAGTAATAAAAACGATATTTATCGATAATAAGAAAAAAGATGAGTTATCATGATTTGAAATAAATTTACCAACTACGATTTTCAATGGGTTCAGGGTATACAAATCGATTGTGGTTGTCACAATTAGTGTATAAAACGTAAAAAACAACTTTAAAAGTGATTCTGAGGAGGTCAAATTTTTGGTAAAAAATCATGCCAAAATTGAGAAAAATTTTAACATGTAAAGCCCGCCGATCCATATCTTCCATATTTCAAACTCTCATAACTTTGTCAAAACTGAACCGATTTTCAAACTTGATGGCATTTTGGTCATGATTTGTCCTCTAGATTCAACGTGCATTTAAAATATATGCATTTTTGAAAATAATTTTTTATTGAATATTTTTGGAGAAAAAATTTTTTTTTCAAAATTTTCAATTCAAAATTTATATTTTTTATAGATTTTGGTTGTCGCAATTAGTATAAAAAACAACATTAAAAGTGGTTTTTGGCAGAAATCAGGCCAAAATGTAGAACAATTTGACAGCTCTCGATTCCATAGCTCCCATATATTAAACGTCTATAATTTAGTCAAAACTGAAACGATGTTTGATTTCATAATTTTTATGGTTTGTTCTCTAGATTGATTTTATTGATCAAATATCATGTGGCGTGGTCGGGATTTTATTTTCTGATATTTGTGGGACCTTTCCAGTAGTATATATTTCAAATATAGAGCCTTTAGCTAAAAATCTGTGGGAGGTATAGCCATTTCCGATTTTTGAAGGAGGCCGCGCTGGGGGGCTTTCGAGTGGGGGTGGCAGAATATCAAAGTCGAAATCTTTAAGAGGGGTCACCAGCAATATATTTATCAAATTTGGCGTTAGCTTTAAAACCGTGACAAATATTCACATTTTTTCTATTTGCTTTTAACGTGCTCGTACTTATTTTTATTTACCGAAATTAAAATAAGAAAATTAATATCAGAAATATTTATAGGGAGGGAGGGTGATTTATTTTATCGAAAGTACTTTTCATACAGTAGTCGAATAATGTTTTTAGCTAAAAAAAATGTTCTATCAGTTGAATTATCAATTCCCCCAAGGGCAAAATCATCATATTGGCAATATTTGTAAATGGTACGCACGGCGTACACATATACATACACAAAAAAGCACATAAAGTAGCTTTCAAAGTACTAGCATAGTGAAAAGCTCCTCAGAAGCTTTATGTAATGCAAGCTTACGTATGCAGAGAGCACTAAAATATTTTTTTAGTATTTTAGTGCTCTCTGTCTCTGATTATACCCTTTTTACCCATTTTTAATACGTTCAAGGTATAACAATTTTGTACTCCATTAATGAGTGAAATCTGGATTTGATAAAAAAAACAAGTACGTACTAATTCTACGAAAAGCAACCCTGCATCATTTCAAGCCTGAATTTCAGTTCGCTTTTTCAAACGAATTTGAATGGTTACACTCGTTCGTGATGTAAGAACAGTATATTGGGTTTGTGCTACGATATATTGTTATATTCAACTGCAAGGTTCTTACGCGTTCCTGCGCAGAGGAAATTTAAGTGTATGCATGTTATGAGTAGAGCAGAGCTAGATTACAGGGTAATTCTACGTCTGGCACCTTCGAATAGAGCACTGTAACGGTTTCTACAAGAAGTGCAAGCCACCCACAATTGACGATTACCGTTGCAATGTTAGATAAGCAGACATCGCCGTCGCTTTTCGGCTTGATTTGTCTTGAACACTTTTCAGTACGTGTTCAGTGTTCACTGTTTGATTGCGTCACGTGTCATATTATCAATATATGTATTAGAGATTATAAATTACAATGCATCTGCTAGGTATTGATCATAGCGATAGCTCTGAGGACGAGGAGAGCGTTGCGTCTTTCGACGAATCACAGGGATCGGAAGGAAATGAAGGGATGAGCGAGCACTCAGAAACAGAGGATTTGGAGTCGAGCCACGAGAAGATTACAGGGGGCGATACTCATCCCTATCCCACACCTCCGCCAGATGCCGATGTGGTACCGCCGCTCCGCAACGGTACTAAAAATATTCCAATCTCGGGCCTCAAGGCGCATCCAATGGAAGAAGGAATGAAAAACAAAACGGCGGCTCCCAAGAATAGAACGACCATTTATTCGCGATCTCTGGCTGCCCTTGAGATCTTGAACAATCGCAAAGGCTCATCAGTGGTAGCCATTGTCAAGCAAATTAAGTCCACCGGCTACGAGGTGGCCGCTGAGCAGCGCCTGCCAAAGTTGGTGCTGAGAGCACTTAAGCTGGCTGTAGCCAAGGGCGAAGTTCAGCAGGTGAAGCGCTCATTTAAGATGATACCGAAGGCCAAGAAAACCTCGAAGGCTATCGAAAACATGAAGGCCAAGCAGGAAAAACGAAAGCAGAAGGCCAAGAATCAGCTGGCTGAGGCCAAGAAAGCGGCAGCAGCACAAGAGCCGACTGGAAAAGTCATTGAGTTCAAAATGAAGGCGTCGGAGCGTAAAACTAATGCGGTTTGTAGTTTTCTTCTTACGGTATCACACATGTTCCCTTTAGCCTATCGTCGACCATTACAGCCCGTCAAGAAGAAGCCAAATGAAAGGGTGGCAGTACCTGCGATGAGTTCTAAGGCAGCCGCAGGGCTTAAAGCACAGAAAGCAGTTAAGAAGGCCCGCAAGTCCATTGGAACCTTGATGGTGGCTGCCAAGCCAAAACGGAAGCGCCAATTGAACAACTAATTCAGGGAGTTATTTATAAAGTGTTCTCAAATTTTATTTAGCTTGTGCAAGTTCGCGTGTATTTTATTTAATGTTTTTATTTTTTTGTAATAAATTATGTTTCTTATGAATCTTTTGTGGATTTTATGCTTAAAGAGGATTTATACTTTTGTTAATGTGCAACACATGAAGCCAGACATTTCCAATCAGATTGAACAGATTGCATAAACATATACATACATATATTAGTTGTCAGCAGCAACAGTCAATTTGGAATCCATCTTTGTGACATTCAACAGATTCCCTTTTAATACCTTGAACCCATTGACAATGAGCTAAACGGGTATAATGGTTTTGTGGAAATGTATTTACAGGGAGAAGAAGGCACCTCCAACCTCATAAACTATATTTATTATTATCAACAGCCGAGTCGACGTAGCCATGTCCGTCTGTCTGTCCGTCCGTCCGTCTGTATAAATGTGTCGATCTCGGAAACTAAAAGAAACTAGCAAGTGAAAAGGCTCTAGTCGGGAACGCCTGACTGGGGTATACCCTGAACCCTGCGTTTTCATACATATCAGTCCGCTTGCATTCATACACACATACACACGTACATATACATGTAAACGCAGGCTGCACGCTGTGAACAGCTGCTGCGCTTGAGCCCCACTGTGGAAGCTCTAAACTAAGAGTATGACCTTAATGAAACTTTCAGGCCTTAATAAGTGCCTTGAAATCTATGTACAAACCAAGGTATCCAAAATCCGAAATATTTTTTTTTTAAGTTTTTAAGTTATCTTCAAAAAAGGAGTAAAAAAACCGATATTTATCGATAATAAGAAAACGAGATGAGTTATCGATGATTTGAAATAAATTTACCAACTTACGCATTTTCAATGGGTTCAGGGTATACAAATTCGATTGTGGTTGTCACAATTAGTGTATAAAACGTAAAAAACACCAATAAAAGTGATTCTGAGGAGGTCAAATTCTTGGTAAAAAATCATGCCAAAATTGAGAACAATTTTAACATGTAAAGCCCGCCGATCCATATCTTCCATATTTCAAACTCTCATAACTTTGTCAAAACTGAACCGATTTTTAAGCTTGATGGCATTTTGGTCATGATTTGTCCTCTTGATTCAACGTGCATTTAAAATATATGCATTTTTGAAAATAATTTCTTATTGAATATTTTGGGAGAAAAAAATTTTTTTTCAAAATTTTCAATTCAAAATTTATATTTTTTATAGATTTTGGTTGTCGCAATTAGTATAAAAAACAACATTAAAAGTGGTTTTTGGCAGAAATCAGGCCAAAATGTAGAACAATTTGACAGCTCTCGATTCCATAGCTCCCATATATTAAACGTCTATAATTTAGTCAAAACTGAAACGATGTTTGATTTCATAATTTTTATGGTTTGTTCTCTAGATTGATTTTATTGATCAAATATCATGTGGCGTGGTCGGGATTTTATTTTCTGATATTTGTGGGACCTTTCCAGTAGTATATATTTCAAATATAGAGCCTTTAGCTAAAAATCTGTGGGAGGTATAGCCATTTCCGATTTTTGAAGGAGGGCGCGCTGGGGGGCTTTCGAGTGGGGGTGGCAGAATATCAAAGTCGAAATCTTTAAGAGGGGTCACCAGCAATATATTTATCAAATTTGGCGTTAGCTTTAAAACCGTGACAAATATTCACATTTTTTTTATTTGCTTTTAACGTGCTCGTACTTATTTTTATTTACCGAAATTAAAATAAGAAAATTAATATCAGAAATATTTATAGGGAGGGAGGGTGATTTATTTTATCGAAAGTACTTTTCATACAGTAGTCGAATAATGTTTTTAGCTAAAAAAAAAGGTTCTATCAGTTGAATTATCAATTCCCCCAAGGGCAAAATCATCATATTGGCAATATTTGTAAATGGTACGCACGGCGTACACATATACATACACAAAAAAGCACATAAAGTAGCTTTCAAAGTACTAGCATAGTGAAAAGCTCCTCAGAAGCTTTATGTAATGCAAGCTTACGTATGTTAGCTTGGCACTGTTAATGGCCATTTGCTGTTAAACAGGTTTTTCTGCTTATACAAAAATACGTTTAACATAAAATGAATATGCAAACAAAGCTTTAATAAATTATTTTACCTAATTGGCAACTTCTCAAAAACAATGCTCATATCCAAAACGATAATATAACGATTTTAAATCTTGACTCGATTTTTTTATTTGCCCAATTCCATCAATAAATCAAACAGTTTATGGCAGCTGTTAAGCTCATACTGCTCGAAGAGAGCCAAAGGCAGTATTGTTTCTTCTGCTTCTCAGGCTTAAGATTAAGGTGCAAAAGTTATCAATGCTCGTAAAGCCCACCTTCCTTTCACTCCCACTATAGCTTTCTCTGGTCTCAAGCCGATTAGCATACAAAATGTCGCCTTGAATTTTATATTTTCACCAGTTGCTGGAACACTCGATTTTTATTAATCTCTTGAAAATTGTGAAACTGTTATGAAATTTGGCTCAAAATTCGATTTATAATTTGAATTGTTTGGACGTCATGCTTTGCATCTTAAATATGTACTTAAATACTTGCAGTTAACAAGCGGCTGCCACGCCCCCAGCGTACGCTGGTTTTCTCGCCCAGCGCTGTTTAGCTGAAGTTTTCCATTGACTTTACAAATTTATGCAATTATGCAAAAGTTTTTAATGAGTTCTAAATAAAGTTAAAAATTTCGTCGACGTCGGCGGTTAGCTGGTGTAAACTACACCAGGCGACCAAATGAAACTTTTGTCGCAGCCAAACAAAAACTATGCCCGCCGATTGTTTGCCGCCCGTGTTGTTGGCGGCTTTGCGCATCGGTAATCAAAGTAATGGCCAGGCGCCGTCGAAAATCACAAACTGCAAATTGTAAATTGCAAATTGCTTAACTTGCTGCAGTTTAAGCCGCTTAAATGCGGCCACGCCCAGCAAGGACGAGCCGCTGCGCCAAGATGTTCATCATCTTGGCGATGATGGGCAATGTCAGCTGCTCAAGTGGCAGCGTGTGAACTCATTTTGAGACGTTTGTCTGGCAGTGCCTTCATTACGCAATCTCAGCTAGCCGCAGTAGTAGCAGCAGCAGCAGCAGCAGGGTTATGCAAAAATAAAGTTCATGGCCATGGTCAATGCGAGTGCGGCCCACTTGGCAATAGGCTGTGGGCACTTAGTGCTCGCCTCTTATTATGCATTCGTTTCCGCTCGATTTATGCGACGGCATCTTTGTGTGGCATCCCCGCCACACTTTCTTTCTCTGAAAACTTTGAGCACTCACACAGCTGGCACATTTCCAAGAGGAACAACACCAGCAAGATGGAGACGAAGCACCTGCTACAGCCGCAGCGCGGTTTCCGCTCCTGGGGGACCTTCTCCTGCGGAAGGGCGGCCACAAAATCCGTGTGATTAAAGGAACTCGCGTAAAAGGTTTGTTAATGTGTATTTGTAAATGTTTGAATGTGAATTTTAATGAGCGACAGCAGAAAACCGACAAGAGACAACAGCCAACTGACAGGACAGGCAGGTGTAAGTGGGCGTGGCAGCCATGAATGCCCCAATCAGCTTACAATGTCTAGAAAATGTGTGTGGCGTGGGCATTAATCTACTAACTATGTGTGTGTGTGTGTATTGGGCATGTGTAAGTCTGTTTACATGTAAATAATGAGGTGCACTTTATTGGGTTAACAAACGAACGATCATTGCTCTGCGGACGCAAACTGTTTACGTAAATGATTAATGTGCTTGTGGCCGCTGAAAAAGCGGCAGCTAAGTTGGCTAATTAACTCATTTGCACTAAAAATTAAATGCATACCAAGGGCTTTGAGTTAAGCTGTGTGTCGCACACACAATAAACTGTCTGTGCACATTTCTTATTTGGCAACACTTTGCCTCAGGTCGCCTGTCTGCTGACCCGCATGTGTCAAGCGCCTGTCACCTAGGCCAAAAGGATCCGACAGTCCTTCGGGCTGCGCGCTCGTGCGTCTTATTCAATACAATGATACAGAGCATGGCGAATGAAGTGTTCAGTGGGCGCAGCGGGCTTGAATGTATGTGTTTAGGCACATACACACACATTCGTACACATTTGTGTTTACATAGTTTGCCGGACTTTATTAGCCGACCAGGCTTCGGTATAATTTGTGTGCAGGATTTCTTGCAATGCTTAGCTTTGAGACAGCTTTGCCAAATAAATCACAACAAACAAATAAGAGTGGCGTAGTCGACAATGGCCGACTAGGAGATACCCTGAACTCAACTGCGAACTATTGTTACTGAATTTTGTTTTTATTGTTACTCTGAAATACTAGAAGTTAGATCTTTATAAAATGTACTAAACGAAATTTGATGGCTCTAGTATATCCTCTTATCTCATATAATCTCCGACATATGTTCTGTGTACAGTATAAGAGAATCTTTAATCGAATAGTTCATATCTCTAGCTTTTGTTGTTCCCGAAATCGCTACCTTTAAATAGATCCACGGACATGGTTTAATCGAGTTAGTGGTTCTGATCAGGAACATATATACCGTAAACATCGGATATCAGAAATTGTTGCATTGATGTGTCCGGTATATTTTGTGGTATCCGGTGTATACCAGTAATTAATATATTGCTTATATGGAATGAATTCACTGCATATTCGCTGTTGCATATAAGTATAGTACATACTTTGTGGGGTCGGTGGTGTTTCGTTCTGCCTGTTACATGCATTTGCATAAAACCATTATACCCTTTTTACCCATCTTCAATGGGTTCAGGGTATCAAAAAGGCCGACAAACAGTGGACCGTCTGGCTTAGCCGATATATATTTTATAAATTTGCCACCCTCGTTGGCTGCTGCTGGCCGTGTCCTGCTGCCAACAGTTTGATTGAGCCTCCGAATGTTTATCCTGCTGTTAGTTAAGCTGTAAATACATTGCTAGTCTTATACATAAATAGATAATTTGATACGTTGCCTCAAACAAACAAAAGAATTTGTTCAGCTGGCCAACAACTCGACGTCTACTGCTGTTTATTCATACTGCTGCATAAGCATTATAAGCCATAGCATTCTCCAAACTGTGTGTCTATGTGTGTGTGTGTGTGTGTGTGTGTGTGTAGCTTGGGTCTTTCCTTTAATAGTCCCAAGTGGAACCCCAGAGCGACTGGGAGTCTGTTTCTAATTGTAGTTTGATTTTTATGCGTATCGAATGGACAAAAGTTCTTCGAACCGCCCGAACCCCACCGCCGCCACCGGAGTCGAGCAGAACAATGCGTAGCAGCAAATGGTCTCCTACCGGCTGTCCCATGAAACTTAATAGCGAATTGAGAACGTGCTTCAATACCAAATAGCTTTGCTGGGCGCAGCTCAATGTTAACAGAAGAAAGGACATCGACTAATTGCGACCCTTTTGCTTATCAGTCATCCTACCACTGGCAGCAACAACTACCATAAAGCTCCATAAAAAAGGCCAGCCATAAGCCACGTTGCAGAGGCTTTTCGCTTTATTCTCCTACTCTCAATATATTCGGAACTACAATAGGCAGAAATCAAGAATCCATGGCAGAAATGTGCGTCTGCCTCTGTTGAACGCAGCGAAAAATAATACTTTGCTTACAAAAACACAACATAAAAAGTACAGTGGAATGAAGAATCATTTGGTATTGACTTTTATTTTAATATATGCAATTTTTAAAATTTTTAAAATAATTGTACAATTGTATAAACACTTGTATAAAACACCGATTCAAAAACTTTTTTATTTTATGGCACTTTTTTAAACCGCATAGCAGTGTAAATTGGGGGATATTTATAATCCACTAACGAGTATTTACAAGATACTGTATCCTATAGTTATGTATCATATTCCATGTTAAGAAAAAATAAACCTTTCGAAAAGTAATAAGTTGTTCCCCGAACGGTAAAAAATTTACAATACATGAGCACACAATGTAAAGGGTATTTTATGGTCCAATATTTCTGGAAGCTTATATTATTTTTATTGTGTGTGCAGGAACTTAAAACCTTAATTTATACACCGTTTTTTGCTGACAATCCTTACAGTATAGTTGCATTGTTGTTCTGTGTGTGCCTGTGGGCAGCTTAATTCAATTACCAGGTTGCAGAGGGCGTGTCTCGGCCACACGCTGCAAAAGATAGTGCAAACAACCTTTTTTTTATATTTGTTTTTTGAATTGGTGCCAACAACAATACGGACCTGCACAGCATGAATATTTATTACAAATTTGAATTCTTTATTTATTTTTTTTCTTTGTTATTTGTTTTTAAAATGTGTCAGGTTCTTGTGTCATTGGTGACCATGAATTGTCAATAAACAATTTGTAACAGAATAAGCGAATAGTTTTGTGACTATACTTTAATGGCTTTCATATTTTCGGCCAGCACTCAACTGCCAGCATATTAAACTAAGCTGTACTTACTTACTATATATTCCTAGAAAATTACAAATGGAACAGTGATTATATTATTAGCTTAAGCTCTCACATATGATATTTTGGATAAAAAAATAACTTTTCTTAATAGATTTGTAAAAATGGGATGCTTACAAAACATTTTCATTATTGCTTAAATACAAATTGCCACACTATGCAATTATCCGGCTTCAAGTAAAATAAGATAACTCTTTTTGCTTTTTTTCTGTGTTTCATTTATCTCTCTATTTTTTCTCGTTGCCTTAATTTGTGATTTCCTTCAACAGCTCTGCAACTAGTTCTTCCTTATTCCCAGTCTCATTCATTCACGTACCAAACTTCATTATCGGATGCATAGCTTAAATTCATGAAAATCACACGGAAAGGTGACATTTAAAGTTGAAATGAAGATAAATGAAATAAGTCTGTGAGAGTTAACCATTTCTCAGGTGTCATTACCTGCCAAGAGGAGCAGATAACTAGACAGCTTGGAGGATGAGCCAAGTTAAGGTGATGCACATTAAAAAAGTAAATAACGTGACTTTCCATATAAACTCGATTACCTGAGACTTACTGCGCACATGTGGAACAGGACGCGATGGCAACTATTTTATTATACGATACGATGAGCACGCTCATGGAAATGTTAGTAAGTTCATATTCAACTGAGGAATATAGTGCTTCATTTCGCATAGCTGACTGGGCTTTCGAGCTGTTGCTGTTCTTGTGGTAGCTACTGCAGATTGGCAAGAATAGCAAATTGAAGTCGCAAATTTGCATGCACTGCGATTCGCAATGAATAAATCACGTTCAACGTGTATTTCATACACTCGCAAGAAATCGATGCTCTCGAGGCACTCGCCTAAACTCGCTCTTGAATAAATAGCCTATAGCTACGTTCTACACATTATGATGATGTGTGCACACGTCTGTATATATACTGATGTATGTATATATTCATATTTGTATATAATAAACGACAAGTACACCGCCTGGAAATTATTTCCGCGGCAAGTAGCGGAAGTTGGCCCAAAAGAAGGGAGCCGTTTTTTATACCCTTCCAGAGGGTATACACTTTTCTTTAAGTACTGCCTAATGTTTAAGAGGAGATATTTACAGCATATACTTATGCTTTCTGCGAAGTCGACTGGATCGGCAACTATGTTATATAGCTTCTCTCGGTCACAAATTCAAAATTTTGTATGAGAAATACTTTTATTTCAAGATATCTTCACCAAACTTGGCAATTGTCAGTGTCTATATGCTCCTAATATATGAGTAAAGAGTCATCAGCATCAACAAATAATGTTCTTGTGTGAATATACAGTTTACTTTTGACTTATAACACATATATTCTAGGTGTCTTCAAGGGTATTTTGTCTGCGGCTTACCGAAGATAACAGTTCTTTCTTGTATTTCTTTTTTGATGCTGCTCCTGCTGCTGGCGCTCAATAAAATTTCAATAGCTTAATATAAATTGCAAATTACATTAAACAGATTATGGCCTCCCGGCTGGGGGTCGACCTCAAGTCCTTCGGGCTCTTCCGCTCTCGCGCTCATCTTGTTGACACAAGAGTTGTTAATTATTTGTTACTTAAGAGCTCGACACATGCAACACCAGCAGTACCAACAGCAAAAACAACAACAACATCAGCAGGAGCAGCAGCAGCAACAACATGCTCATATTAATAAAACATTCAATTCATTAAGTATGCGCATAAATACGTGAGTGAACGAGAGTCTGGCAAAAATGAAAATTTTGACATGGCCAGTTGAAACCTTTTAAAGATTCTTGAAAAGCCGGAACCAGCTTTAATGGCATCTATTGGCATATTAATGTTTTGGTTTTATTTACTGTTTCATGTTTTCTCACAGCCTTCGTAAAGATTTTTTCTGACTGTGCTCCACTCGGGCATATAAATACCAAAGTTAGTCAAACAACGCACTGGACGGGCTCCTGGGAACCCCTGTTTACCAGTCGGTACCTATTACACATTTATATGAAGGGTATATTGTTATATATGTAACATATAAACATAACTAACATCGCTAAATGAAGTCTACAAATTATTGACTCTTATCTTATTTACAGAGTATGTACACCTTGGAGACCATTATAGCTAAGGCTGTCAATTATCGCCTCTTTTTGTGTTTTTTAAGATCTGGTTACAGGGAATCCTCCATTCGATCATTATAGACTAGCGTATGTTGACTTTTTGTTCTATTAATATATTGTGTGTATGTGTGTGTTTATTTGGGTGTATTTGAAATATGTCGCCACTCAGCTGGCCCCTTTTGGGTTCGGGTGCTTTTTGATGACGTGGTATCCTTTTTTTCTGCTTGTTGGGGTTCATTGACGTATACTTATTACAAAATATATATTGAATACTTGTCATTCACATGCACAGACAAACTGCAATTAACTTGAATAATAAAAAAGTTATTAGTATCAAAAACAGTTTTGAGTTGAGTAAATACTCGAAACTTTTGATACTACTTTTTTCTTTCATTTTAATTTATGATTTTTGTAAATGTGTTAATATTAGTGAATTAAGATTGTTTGTAAACATTGTGTGTATGTTGAATGTAAATGAGGCATTGATTTATTATTTTACTGGAATGGGGTGCTGTGGCCATCGGCTCTCACATTTCAGCCAATTTAATTCAAGGTTTCGTTTTTTGAAGTGAAGTGCCATTTTTCCCTTTTGGGCAACAATCTTTTTATTTTTATTTATTATTGAATTCGCTTTGTCCTTTTGTTTTATTTGCTGTCCAACGCCCTCTTTTTTTTATTCATACTTTTATTCTTGTTCAGGTGCCCACTTAAAAGCATTTGGAGCCTTTTGGCAGCCTCTGGCAGATTGTTGTGCAGAAATCGGCTTATTTATTTATTTATATGCTTGAAAAGGGCCGGAGACGCTGTTGTAAAAAGCCTTTTTGGCCTCGCTCACATTGTTTTTGTCGTTGTGTTTATTACAGGCTAACTTAACTCTTTGTGCTGGTATTGTTTCGTTGGACAGCCAAAAATTAAGATAAATATCTTACAACGAGCTTAATTTATGTCGCTGAAATTTGGAAAAAATCTGAAACTTTCTGCGCAACAGTAACTTTTATCATTATGCTCATAGGATGGGGAGCCTGTCCCCACGCTGCCCCAAGGCACGTGCTGCCAACTAATGCAATTAGCCCAATTGTCATTTGGGCACCAAGAAATAGGGCGTGTCTGCGCCAAACGTTGTCATTTCATTAAGTTGTAAACGCAGCCAACTTTTCCGACAAAACTTTCTTAGCCAAATGCCAAGAGGCCCGCAGAAAGTGGGGCCAAAACAATTTTTAGAATTATGCTCCAAAAGCAGAAAAAAAAACATTAATAGACAATTAATATTGATTGCGCATTCGCAAAAGATATTAAAAAAAAAAAAAAACAGAAAACTCAATCTGTTTTGCCCATTTTAATCTCGTTCATATTTCAATTGAATTTCGAGTTCAGCCGCAAATGCGTAATTAATTGAAATATTGCGGTATTGACAGTCGTCCCCGACTTATCGGCTAATCGCATTAGCTACGCATTTGCATACGGCTTCATTGAAGTGATGCACAAATTACAATATAATTCCATCACATTTTAACTTCAGAGCATCCCTAGAAATTGTTTGGCATATTTCATCTCGGAGTTGGGCGAGTGTCGGTTTTTTCTACATAACACACAGATGAACAACAAATTGTGCCCATTTAAAATGTTTTTCACATTTTCCTTTAATATCAAATTCTAGACAAATTTTAATTCATTTACACCAATATATATTTATATAATTCTATTCTCTTTTTTCATTCTTTGAACACATCGTTTACCGTCACGATTTACGCAACAGGGACATCCTGCAGACACGCAGTCATCGTGTCCACTTTTGATTTTCGTGTCACGCAAGAAAACACGACGTGCGCCCAGCTTTATTTCTGCTTTGTGGTAGGCCACATAAATATCAATTTAAGTAAAAGTTTTCTACCTAATTAACAAGAATTGTAATTTTATGATTTATTTGGTCCTAAGAAACCAGCTTACACGGCCAAATTTACCCCAAACTCAAAGCCAAAGTGGAGGGAGATTTGTCATGTTGAGACTTGTTTGCCAGAGAGTGTAGCTGGGACCGTTGCGATAGAATTTTAAAATCTCTTCTGAACTCCAATCTTTTCAAAAGTCAAGTTAATGGTACATCCATAAACATACTGTGATTAATTTAAATTATTAAATTGCTTTTTCACATATAAAATTAGTTGATTTTTATCAGGTTGTCTGGGAATTTATTAAAGCTAGTGGCCTAAACTGTAGCAGCAGTCAGAAAGCATTCAAAAGCCCTGAGCTGAAAATATTTTAGGCATTCTTCATGAAAACCACATAAATATTTAAGTATAGGATATGTAGATGCACACACACACACACACTCGTTCTATCTTTCTATGGTGGCTTGCAGCCACACACACACACACATACACACACACACATGTATATAAGTACAATTTTGCTGGCTTTGCTGGTCCGTACCACGCCCGTGAACCATTTATCAAATGTTGCTTTTGACATTGCGCACATCCTGCGGAAAATTAAGACACTGCCTGGCACGCTTCCTAAGCAATTTAAATGTCAATTTTTTATGGTGCACACACAAGTTGCAAGCGAGTGCATGTACACACTTTTCAAGCATCAACTGCGTCCATTTTATGAAGTACAGCGAAAATATGCGAGCAGTTCATGCAACATATGCACTGGTCAGATCCATGTCCAGCTTGTGGAAACTATTCGGTTAGTCCACACAAAGGAATTCAAAATGTCACAGGTTGCCATGGCAGACCCGTATAGCCGGCCGGTGAGTGTGGCAGCAATCGCTGCCAATTAATGCGACGTATGTGGCACTGAGCCACAAGTGCCCCATGCTCCGGTGCTGCTCAAGCATTGCCGTTGCCACGCCCGGTTAATGAGCTCCTGTCCGTTGGCCAGCTTTGTGTTGCACTCACTTGTTCATTTGTTCGCTTGTTCAGTGCGCCCAACTGCATTTCAATTACACAACATATTTAAGGCCCATCGGGGGAATGGCCCTGCCCAGTGGATCCATTCATCAGTGCGGTCGGTACGGGCTGCTGGAGTTGCAGCTACGGCCATAAAGGGTCATCGATAATAGCGCACCAGGTTCTCATTGTTAATCAGCGAGTACAGCCTGTGCCTGTGCCTGTGGAGCCTGGACGGACTCACTGGGACAACGGTGCGTATGGAAATCGTATCGATGCTGGCGCTATGAGCATGTTAAATCCGCTCAGTAACCCAGCCCGACTCATGTAGTAGTCGACATCTGCACCTTGCACATGCACCCAAGTAAGTACACAACTTCTCTCTGCTGAGCTGCACAAAGTGTCCTCAAGAGCGACCGTCTGCCACTCGCGTTGAGGACGATGCTTTCAAGGTGTACATCGCATCGGTTGTCAAGTATATTGTTATAGTACTTCACGAAGTGAAGGGAGTACATTAGGTTTGTTCGTTCTGACTGTCCGTACTGTCCGCCGCTATTGCAGCTAATGACTGGAATATATACTCGTGATTATCCGTCGGAGATAGTGTTATGATTAAAATTGACAAATATTTTAACTATAAAAAATCAATATTACAATAGATTCTGAACGGAAATTGACTGAAAATTGACAAAAATGTTGACGTGTGAAGCTCTCGGATCTATGGCTCCCATATTTCAAGCTCCCATAACTTTCTTAAAATTTAAATTTTAGTATGATTTAGGTTGATTGTGCAATTGTGTACAAAGAATTCTATTTACGTGAACTGTGAATGAGTATTGCATGGTCGGTTACACCCGACTGCATCGTTTTCACTGGCTTTTTTGTTTTTTTCTGTACGGTATCACTGACCATCATTACCTGGTGCACGGCTCTTTCGTTAACACAGGACCTTTTGTTGCGTGCGCGCATCCTTTTCGGCGACTGTGCATAATTTGAATTCCATTGTTGGCTGTCCTGCGGTTCGAAATTCTGCGCTTAAATTACTTTGCGCTTCTAAGGCGCTTACAAAACAGAAGCGGACAAGCCAACAAACCATCCTGCCCGCAGGCTCTAGACAATATTATAAACAGGATAAAAACACAAAATACGCCCAGGTCGGCCCGATTGACTACAAAATACTCTGTTGCCGCTATTTCAGCTAGCTTTAAGGCATCTTTAAAAGACTATAAATGTTTTAATATGCTAAAAAAAGGGAACATTAACATTAGTAAAACAAATTGGTATTCAAATTTTTTATAACAACAGAAGAAATGTGAAAGCGAAATGTTAAAGCAGAGTATTGTGTCGCATCTGTAAGTTTAAAGTTGTTTGCTCCCATTGTTAGTGTATTTTTTAAGTGTCACTTAGTTTTACGTGCCAGAAGAACTGACAGCTATACAAATTTCTACCCAAGGGAATATAAAGGGCCAATAAAAAGGCAATGCTAGTGGCGATACTTATCGTCCCCGGTCTTAGGGTATGCGCATAAAAATAATTGTAGTTCCTTCGGATAACAGATATTTTAGGTAAAAGCTTAGTTTGTAGCTAGAAGCAACGACTGGGAAGTCAAAGCATTTAATTTAAATTTTAAATCGCAGCAAAGGTTGCACTAGAAATTAGTGCAAAGGTTAAAGGCAGCTCGAAAGTGGTTGTTGCAACAGATTGTTGAAAGGTAACACTAGAAATGGCAAGCACAAGCACCTTGGGCAGCAGCTGAACTGTAAAGGAGTCAGATTGGAGGAGGAGCTGGAGTGGGATTGGGATTGGATCTTGGCTTCGGATTGGTGAGCTGTGGTGCTAAGCCTGGTGGTTACATTGGCATGCAATGCTCGTTGAAATTTAATTTACACCTTTGCACGTACACAAACAGCAACATACCTACACCTACACCTACACACACGCTGCTGATGGGCCTCAGCAATCATCAGCGGCGTACAACCACACGCCCTCCCACCCAACCAGCCAGCTCTGCTTAGACCAAGCTGCAGCAATAACAGCAGCCGCAGCGAACAAAAAGTTTTCTTTTGCAATTTAGCTTGTTGCTGTTGCCATTTTGTTGTTACTGTAATTGGCGTTGTTGTACATGCGTCGGACGTGGCTGTGTTGCCGGTTAGTGCGGTTATATTTGACTTTTACTCAGCTCGCTTTTGTGGGGCCGCTAATGCATGTCGATACCAATAAAAGCGCCCTCTGCTGCCCTATCCGACAAACCGCACAGCTCGTGCCACCGCCTCCGGCTCGGGCTCCGGCTCCGGCTCAGCTCCTCACACCAGCCTGCACCAGCTGTCCCGGCGACCCAGCCCGTCACTGTTTATCTTGCTGTTCGCACCTGCAAAACTTGTATGAGCATAAGTTTTTGTCTGCTTTATATGGCAGTTTGGGCGATTTGTCCTCGCCCCACCTCTGCCTCCCTGCGCCCACCAAGTGCTCCTTAGCAGCCGCGATGCCTTTACAAATTCGTGTAAATTGAATTTATTGAGGCGTGCGTGTGCGCAGTTGATGACTTTGGTTGCCAAATTGGCTTCGAGGTATTTTCGTTTACGCGGCAATAAGCAATTTTTGACAGCCAACTGCCAAGCATCTCCCTCCCCCAACTTTGACCCTGGACCCGGCTGGGGCGGCCATTAAGCAACAGTTGCAGCTGCTTTCCGTTTGCTGCATTAGCTTAATTTGCTGGCCAGCTGATGTTGCTGGTCGATGAAAAATGCTGTGCGCTAATAGAAGACAACTTGTTACGCGCGCGCCCAAAGTTATGCTACAATATTTTTGTGAAACGCCACTTGCCAAAAAGAAGAACAGCAGCAGGAGCCTGAGAATGAACGTCGTCCACAGATTGCATTGAATTTGGCGCACAAAAAAAATAGAAATAAAAAATGCGATGTGCGACAGGGCAGCGAAGGGCCGGCACCAGGAAGGAAGTCATCTTTTATAGTGCCAGCTTAGAGTTTTGCGTTTTCCTCGGGCTGCAGCAGCGGGACTTTGCAAAAGTTCTTTCAAAACTAGCGACGTTGCTGGCCTTGCGACTTTTTGCACAGTTCTGTGCACAGCAACTTGTTAAAGAGCAGAATTGTGATTAACATAATCCCTTGAAGCGGGCGTGCGACAGCTGCAGATGCAGCTAAGAGTTTGCAAAAGGTTATTTAAGCATTTTAACAAGAGCCAAATGAATTGTAAGCACTTGTCTCCCCCAATCGCAAAACTTTTTGTCTGTTTACACGGCACAAAATTAAATTTCCTGTTCACATCCACATCCACACCCACACACACACACACACACACAAACACAGAAAAACAGAAACAACACAAAAAATTAAGTTAAACAGAAAGCAACGCATAACGAGTCGTGTAAACCAACAGGGGAGTAATGAAGTTTTGCGCTCAATCAAGTTTAATAAGGAATTATGCCTCCAGCAACAGCAAAAACTGACAGCAGCAACAGCAGAAGCGTCAAAGAGCATGTTAACAAGGTGTCAGCAAATGTCGCCCAAATGGGGCACAATTCGACAGAGTCCGAAGCTCGGAATGAAAGGAAGTCTTTCAAGTTGGGTACCTAAGTATTTCCGCCATAATCGGAAATGAAAGACATACTTAACATCACACGAAAAAGTCATTGCAGGCGACTTGTATAATTTAATTTGAGATATATATTATAATATATATATCAAGATAAAAATGAGCACAATGGAGCAGCTTTCATAAAACAAATGGTAATAAGTCTTACGCAAGAATATTCGTTTATTGTCAGAAAACGAATAAAATGTTGTTACGTTTATATTAGTTTTACCTTTTTTATAATATATTTAATGTAATGAAAATGAATTTTCAAATTAATTCTAACAAGAACTTTTTAATATTTAATATTATTTTATCGTGAAAGAAAAGGATTTGCTATATTCTATAAAAAGTTGATTGTTTTTGCTTATTAATTTTCTCCAGTGGAAGAAATTGAAACAATTTAATGAAGTCATATTCATAATAGCCCAGCCTTCATTAAGTTGTTCTTCCATCTTTAGTGTGTACTTTAATTCACCCGTAACCCGTTATATGCGCTACCTGTTAAAAGCATACTTACTCCATGATCAAGTCATGTTAACAACGCTAACAACACACGCCTACTCGGAGTGCTGTTAACGCTCGCATGAGCTCAAAATCAGCTCAAGGCGCGCCAAGCAACAGCCAACAAGAATTGGGTGAGCTGCACTGCGGCTCGCATTGAGTGAAATTCAAGGTCGTTCTTTGACACATTTCTAGCTGCAGAGTTTACATTGGCTGCTGCCGAGCGTGCCGGTTGAGCTGCGGCTGCTGTTAGAGCGAGGCGACGCTCCGGATGTGGGTGCGGTTGAGTGAGTTTTAGTTTGAGTGGAAAGCTGCTTGCTATCGCTTGCTTGAGCTTTTATCAAGTGAGATACATATTGTTGTTGTTGCTCAGTGTTATTGCTTCTGTTTTCGTTTCCAAGCTGCTGCGTGGACTGTCGTTGTTGTTGTTTTATTTTGCATAGGCCTATTTCGTTTTTAGCCAAGTCATTTGTATGCCCCAGAACCTATGAGCCCACACAGCGTTAAACTCACGCACACACACACGCACACACACATACACAGCTTCGAGGGGGACACCCGCTCTATCAGCAATTCACTGTGAATGGCGACGCGCATGAAAAACATTTTTCATCAACATGAATTTCCCGTTAGACATTTGCTTTGTTTTTTCCTTCCATTTTTTTGGCCGACATTTTTGAAACTTTTGGCAGTCTTTATTATACTTATTATCGCTTCATACTTTGCCCGACGTTTAAATTGAGCAACGTTTTGTTTTTTCTTCTTTTCTTGTCTCTTCGTTTTTATTTTGGCCTTTTTTGGTTCTTTTGTTTATTGGGCGATGATATGTATGTTTTTGTATACGGCAGCTGCGAAACTTTAAGCGAACACTTGACTAAAATGATGGCAATTGATTGGATTAAGTTTTCACCTGCTTATCTTATTATAATTGCAACAGAGTAGGTTAAGGGTACAAAAATGTCTGTGCCTCTTTCACTCGCTCTCTCACACATTCTCTGTCTCTCTCTCTCTCTCTATCGTGTTCTTTCTTGCTCCATTTAAAAAAACATTGTTTTTCCTTTAGGAAGATTGAAAACAGGGTATCATCCCAGCCTTCTCTTGATTACACTTTCATTTGTTGAGGTATTTTTGGTGTTTGCTCTTTTTGTTAGAAAACCGTAAATTTGCCTGTGGTTTTTCATTTATGGTTGCTACATTTCCCTTTCACTTCGAGGACGTATTTGTACAAAGCTTGAGTACTAAATTAGAAATAAGAGTCAGCACATTTTTGGCAATTAATTAAATATTGCGATACTTCTCTTTCTTGTGGCTAAAAATACAAACTGATTCGAGTATCTGTCTAACAGCTTGCTTTTGCAATTCAAATTTGGTTGTTCATTGTTTTGCCAATTGTTGACTAATTGTTGCTTTCGTATTCAAAGTTGGGGATAACTAAAAGCATTTTTCTTTTGATTATATGGAGAGTACATATTGTCGTCAACTTTTGTTGAACCAAAATAAAACTTGTTACGTTAGATGGCTACATGGACAATGCATGGACAAGTTTGTGTACTCATGTACTCGAACTGACAACATGTTCCGCATTAGGCAAAAGTCTAGAAAATTGAGGCAGAAGTTGCCTACAAACATGGCCTTGGCTCAGCTACATATACTTATATATGTAGCTGGGAGGACTGCATCTGCTTGACTGCCTGCAATGTTGTACATATAATCTTTATTGTATTATTTTAATTTAGAAAACTAAGTTTGCGCGGCAGAGAAAAACGCTGTAGGCCGGGGCTGAGCAGGGCAAGGCAGGCCAGGGCAGGGCGTGCCATGGCAGGTAACCCGGCACGATGCTCAAGCCATCTTTAAAGGAAGTTGCTTCGCCAACTCATTGCTCTTGCGAGATTGTAGTTTGTATTCAATCAAAAGTTTCAATTTTGTTGTAGCGTTCATAAAACGTTGGTAGCTTACCCAACGCCGGTCTCCCGCTTGGCCACTGGCCTCATCCCCAGCTTCAGGGTCGTGGCATCAGTTTGCCAAACTATGCGTAGCATCGCTTTAATGACGTTGCCCGGAGGTCGCTTGCTGCTTTGCTCGACCGCTATTTTAGCTGGGTCCAACTTTAATTTGGGAACTATACGATGGTTCCACATCGCCTCATTCACATTTTCGGTGCGGTATTTGTCTTCTGGTTTCTTTCACTTCTGCGTTTGTGTATGTGTATCTGTGGCAAATGTAGCAAAGAATTTAATTTGTTTTGAATGGTGACTGGGCGGCGAGTGCACGAGTTATTTCTGTGTGCACTGCACTTACGGAATTGCAAACAAAATAACGTAAAATACTTCAGCGAGTTGGCTGTGTAGCGAAAATTGAAATTACAATCGAATTAAATAAACAATTTAAAGCAATAAAATGAACATATTCCGCTCGATGGGCGAGCGCATAAAATCAATTAAGTTAAATGGAAATCAAGCAAGAGCGCTCTAATTCGAAGAGCTCGACTGGAAGACATCCTATAGTCAGGGAATGCGATTAGAAGATTCGTTGTAACCATGATAACATTCGTTTATCTTTAATATCATAGATACAATACAAGAATTAACTTACACATATATTTGGAAGGGCACATTAACTTTGTAGAGATAGGAGTTGACTTCGTATGCATGTTATATTCAAAAGCCTACCTTCATTAAGCACTTTTCTATCCACCAGATAAGTACAGGGTATACGGAAATGAATATTAAAACAAGGAAGAACGTTGCAGTCGAGTGTAACCGACTCCGCAATACCTGTTCGCTGTATTATAAAAAAACCGTCAATAACGGACTTAATTATTATTGTTATTTTGGATAATTCGAGATTTTTGTATGCGGAAATAAGCGTAGTCGCAATTTGTAAGCTTGATCTTTAGAAGAGGCTAACAGGAAACTTTCCGCTAAATTTGGTGACATTAGCTCTAAAATTGTTGGATATATGAGTTTCTGCGATCAATACATTTTTTCTTAATCTTTTAAGGAAGATATACAGATTTTTCCGATTTGCCACGCTGCAGGCGGACGGACAAACGAATACTCTGAAATTGCACAAACCCAATATCCTCTTTTCAATTGTTGAACATGTATAAAAATTCAAACAGATAAACATAAGGGCTTGCCGTTATAGAACAGATGTTATGGGGGCGTTTGCAGCGAGCATATATCACGGAAATCGAAAGTATATAAATTACGTGCTTAATCAACGGTCAGTTTATAAACCCAACTGCAAAATGGCAACCGGCAGTAGTCGCCGTTGATTGTTGCCATTGAAAATAATCAAGCCGCTTGGAATTATGACAACTGCGAATTTTTGGTTTTGATTGAAGATTTAATTTCAGCTATTCATGAAAATATAATTAAATCAACAAAATTATTGGAGACAATGAGTGCTTGGTCTATCTTCAATCCTGTTTAAAGTAACCTAACAGCCTTCAAACATGTTGAAAATACAGCTCATGCATGAATATAACAGTATTCAAACTTAAATTCAACGAATTTCGTTGGACATGGTGAAGCCCATTATGAAAATGTATAGAACATATTAATTTATTTAATTTAATGCTTAATTCTCTTGTTGGTCTTACTTTTGAAAACTCCCGTAACTTTATTAAATAAATATGTATATGAATACATATAAAACTGTTCCAGGTAAAATCTTATATGTTTTATTATGTTTCTATCATATGCATTTTTTTGTTTTTCTTTTTATATATATATAATTAATAATCCGTACAGGATATTATTTATACATTTATTAATAATTTTGGGCTTACGGGGGGTAATTATTCAAATTTAAGCCGTCAATCAGAAACACAAAAATGGTTATATTTATTATTTATAATCTTAAAAATGTTGCTCATTAAAATTGCATTATATGTGCGCGTACTATTCGATTATAATCTGGAAAACATTTGTTTTTTTAGCTCATTTAATAGTTTATAATGCGCAAAAGCAGCTAACATTTTATTTGCACTCAATTTAATAATAGTTCTGTTAAGAAATAAATTAAAAATTAGGTTAATAAAGTACTTGTTAATTTGAAATATTTATTTATTTGTGCATTAAAGAGCCGTTTATATGCTTTGGAAACGTACTTGGCTCCTTTGTTTCCAGTTTCCTCTGCAGAACGCTTCTAATTAGCCGAGGAAACAATGGAAATTGCGAATGTTAAATGCTGTTGCCTGTGGGTAGCAGTTGGAAACTTGTTGCTAACTGTGAAATATGAGCTTTGATTGTGAATAGCGGCCTAGCGGGTTTCACTGGCCACAAAACGCTTCCCAATTGCCATTCATACTTAATGAGCTGGCAAGAGATTTTGCGCACGAACAGCAGCCGTAACATTAGCTTGCATTTTATGCACACATGTGTGTGTTTCTGTGTATCCATGTGTGAAGCAAAGCAGCAGGAGGAGCAGCTACGGCAACGGCAACCATGGCAACTGCAAATAGAAATTACCACCTGGCATCCCCCAAATTTTATATAACTTCATACGCTCAAGCATGCACATTACTGCAGCCGTTGCCGCTTAAAGCGAAATCAAGCAGCTGCCTGTGCTAGACACCACGGGGCGTATGAACGATGTGCAAAACAATTGAGCAGCGAACTCCCCCCTTTTAAGTAGCTGTTAAGCAACTCGCGCAACATCGCCGACTGCTACGGCTGTTTAGCGACAATTGCAGCTACCATTAAACTTAATTGCAGCTAAGCGCTTTTTCCGCTTTCCACCTCTCACTTGAACTGTTATCCGCCATTTGACATACGCTGTGCCAGTGCTCGCTAGCTCATTAAATTTAATGTGCATACTTCAAGTGCAATTAATTTTGCCGCAGCCCGAAAAATATGCAATAAAAATAGTTGCCAGCGCGAGAATGAATGGCGCGTCCGTCTGTCAGTCAGTCCGTCTGTTCCAGGGGAGAGGCTTGGCGGACAGTTTGCTGCTCGACTATTTCTGTTTATGCTACCAACTTTAAGAGCACTTCTTCTGTCATGTCGGCCGCTAAGTACGCCGCGACTTGCTGTTGCTTTTCATGCATATTTATTGCTATACCCTACCAGAGGGTCTGCAACTAAGAAAATTGATTTTGCCTATACTCTGCGATTATGCACATCAGCTTATACTTATTCTTTGTTATATTGGTTCTGTTGAAACAATTCCAAGAACTATCTATTATTTTAATAATTCATCTCCATAAATGTTAAAATATTTAAAATAATTATTCACATAAGAACCAATATTACTTGCTGCCTTTTCAAATTACTCATTAAATAAATAAATAATTTTGGGATTTTTTGCCAAAAATATTTATGTATACATTCTATATTTATTTTTAGTTAAAAAACCAATTCACCGATTCTGATTTACTGAAATAATATCACAAACTTGATTCTATTTAATATCGAGTATATAATATTACCAAATCTGTATCTGTATCTTAAAGATTGTAAAATATAGAAGCAACCCAATATTTCTACTTTAGGGAAAGGAGATGGATCAAAGTTCACTTTTTACTTCAAGTACTATTGAATAGATACAACAAATATAACACAACATTTTCAATTTGTTTAAATTTATAAATATAAATCAAGATTTCATACATACTTTTTTCACTGAGGTATATTTATGATTTCGGTAGAGTGTAACTGTTAGTCGGTCATGCTCGACTTACGCGCGCTATTCCATCCTGTTGTACATCTTGCAGTTTCCGCTGTATGCCCGTCAGCTGCTTATTGAAAATAACTTTGCTTGGCAAACTTTTCGGCCTGTTGCGGGCGCAGTGTAAGCATAAAAACGAGAAGAAAAACTTCGCCTTTTGCGTGCATGGGGCATGTGAGTAGCCAGTTGGGGATACACATTGGAGAGGCCAGTGAGCGGCAGCAACAGCACCTGCTGCAGCCCCAAGTGCAATAATTTTGTGCACAAATGCGCATTTTATTACCTAGCGCTGAGGTGGCTTCGTTGCTGACACACCCACTGTCAGGCTTTCTGGCTGTCGGGGCTTCCTTTGGTGCATGCTAAGTGCGAGTATTTGTTTATTTACAGTTTGCTGCCGCAAATCTTCTGTTGACACATACTAATACATATAAACCATTGTGTGCGCTTGTGTGCATACTGCTGAGTGTGTGTGTTTGTGTTTATGTGTGTGAGTGTGTTTGTGCTCCGGTTTCAATGTATGTGCACAGCTCTGAATGACAGCTACTTTGCTGATAGCTGAATAAAATCAACTGATTGCGTGGTGCGGAGTGACATTGCGATTGTAGCATTGTGGCAAGCTGCTGTGCAGCGTTGCGTCCGCAATCTGCCGCACACAAATGCAACTAATCAAAATGCAATCATTGACATTTCTGCTCAGCAAGCAGACGCGATAATTCGGCTGACAGGCGAGTCGTGGAAAATCAAAATCTACGCTAGGAAATCAATTTCATTCCGTTCGCTTACTTGGAACATAATTGAGAGTAACTATGTAATTGATATACATACAACTAAATATATCAAATGCATTTAAGATTTATTTTGTATAACAGGTAGAAACTATATAAGATGCCAGAAGAATAGACGAAAGATAATATTTAAGAAAACGGATAGGATACGGGTTACAAAATACAAGAAACATAAACATAAAATATACTAGACATAATATTATAAAAAAAAAAAAATAATAAATAAATTCTATATACCGTATATAAAATATAAAATATCAGATAGAAAATAAATATTCCAGATACAGTAAAGCTTTTTATTTAACAAGACAACTTTCAGGTTTGGTTAGTCCTTTGTCCTCTAAAGTTATAATTTGTATATGCGCTCATTTACGCATTTGCACTTAAAACATGCAAGAGCAGCTTAAAGTTGCGAAGTCGCACTTGAAAGTTTGGGCCAACGCGCAAATACAGAAGTGAACTTAAAATCTTACCCTCAAATTGGCATAAAATATTGTATGACGAATACGCAACGTTGGCCTTGAGATTTTAGTGTAGGCCCGAGCTACCTTTTAGCAAGTGGGTGACCTTTTTAAAAATCCATTTCATTTTATTGTGCACATTTCGACTGCCGTTTAGCAAATGGTTTGTTCGTCTGTTTGTTTGCTTCTTTGTTGGCTGGTTAGCTGGGAATATTTCTGCATTATTTGACAGGGATTCAAGCAGAAACTTGGACTGAAAATAATAAGAGCGCATAAATAAGCATGGCATTTGCGCTTGCTGAATATAAATTGCCAGTAGCAAAGCCGGAATGCTTTCCTCATTCAGCCAATAATAACAGAAAGCATACCTTAAGACCAAATATACGACTGCCTTTTAAATGTCATACAATTGCCGTAAATTTGTTTAAAAACATAAAAAAACTGCCAGCTGATGGATAAAATATATTCTTGGTTGAACTTATTCGAGCCAATAAAAATCAGTAGAATGCTATTTAAAGGGCAAACTTCTTAAAGATGCAGTAGATAAGTTTATAAAATTACAAGCTTTTATAAGATAACTTGAGAACTAAATTGATTAAAGTGCCAAAAGTTCGAAGCGTTTTATAGATAAATAGACATGCATGGCAATTTAGTGCACTCAATAATATTATATATACATATACATATTGGCAACAAAACGATACCTTTAATATGCAACACATTTCAGAACAAAATCGCAATACCCTTTCCAAGGGCTTAGTATTTTTTTCATTGAAAATGAGTAATGGCTTGAACAAACCAAGAATGGAGCACATGTGCTACACTGGCTGATGCATCGGTTGGCGCACAAGTTTCTGGTGGTGCCGGCTCCGGGCGGAAGCGGAAGTGAGAGCTAAGTAAGCCAGCAACAAGCTCCCAATTGATTTAACACGCCAGCTGCAGGACTGTCTCGACTTTAGATGCAGCCCCTTTATGATGAACAATGCAGGACGGTTGCCAACAGCCATGCAACCTACGAGTGGGCGTGGGCGTCTGGGCGTGGTTGTCTGTGCAACATGTGTGCATGGTGGAAATATGCGCAAAATATTTCCAACTGCCACACACATTGTGAAAAATGCATTACACTCCAGCTGCGACTAGCTAGTTATTTAGTTACTTACTGTGCAACAAAGTTTAAATTTTAAATTGCTGCAAATTCACTAGATCGGGGCACAATCGCATTTAATCGGCTAATTCCTAAGTAAAATAACAACTCAAATTTTAGTTTGCTGTGAATGGTAAAGCAAGGCTTACTCAGAAGCATGTCAGTAAGGTTTTCACGTCGGATTTTCTAGGAAAATCACCAGCTATGATCCTTTGAAACTGTGGTTTTCTCTGGAAAAGCATATTACACCAAATTCAGTTGTGCTGTTATAAAGTAAATTTATACAAATTGAAACACCTCCATAAAATGAATTAAGAAGAATCCATTAAAGTTGGAAAATGAAATTCAATTTCAACGTCAACATTATCAACCGAAATTTGTTAAGTGTAAATTTTATAATATATTATACATTATGAATTGTGTGAGTATTTAAGTAAAAATTGTATAGCAATATATTAAATTTTGAATTTCTCCATGCCAGTTTTAAAGTCTAAAGCTATTACAGCAAACCTGACAAAAACTGCGAGTCTCAAAATATTCAGCGTAAATGTAATCAAGATGAATGCTGCAATTTGTGTGGCAACTAAACGCGAGCTGAGCCGAGGCAAACTGGCTGTCAAATCTAATTTTGCTATTTATCATTTGGTTAACTTTGTTGCTGGAATGTGGTTTGGCTACCAAAAGCTGAAAGTCTGAGGGAACTTAATTTTTAATGAGTCAATTTGAATTTGACAAGGCAAAGGAGCTTGGCTGTTGCCACGCACTACAATGACTTTCATTTTGTCATTGGTGTCGTTATGGCCGTTGACAAATTAGCGCAACATCCGCAAAATCCATCAAGCAAACGTTGGCATCGCCGTTTTGAAGCGGCAGGCAACATCTAATTTCGATAATGAAATTCGGAAGTGGCTTATAATTTTCATTATTTGCAGCAACAAAAGCAATGCTGATGATGAGGCGCAAGGCCCAAGCCAACAGCAATTCCAGAAGCAACACCATTAACAACAATGCGACCGGCAAAATGAAAACTCATAGAACGTAATTGCCGTTAGCTATTATTAGTGCCTTTTACGTAACTTGGCCAATATCGGAATGGGACGGCCATTTGAAATGTTCATTGGTTGAGTCGCAAATTGGTATTGAAATTTGTTGGCATTGCCCCGACGGCTAGAGGCTCATTAGCGTTTCCTTCCACTAATCAACATGCACATACATAACACTGCCTCTGCACAGTCTCCTGCTCTGGCTCGGGATCTGGCTCTGGCTGAGGCTCGCCTGTGGCGAGTGTGCAAATTTGTTAATAAATTATATGAACTCTGGCCATGTCCATAAAAACCAAAGACATAAAAAACCGAGTAAGTGCCGAGTGTGTTGGCAGCCTTTTGTTAATTACAAAGCAAAATTAATTGCGTGTAACTCCAGCGATTAGGAGCATATCAGCCTAGAACATTACGGCCAACAGCTGGCCAAAAGACCGGGCCACAGAGTTGCAGAGTCAGTCAGGGAGTTGCCCGGCAGTCATCATGAGCCTGACAATAAATGAAATGTTAAACAATGCCTCGGACTACTCATAATGAATAGAAATGTGCTATAAACCACACACAGCACGAGCGGCCACCAAATGAAATGTTTGGGCGTTCGCCACTCGAACGGAGGCGACAAAAAATAAGAAAAAAACCACTTTGCATTTTGTTGTGCTCCGGCATTTGGCTCATTTGCACTTGGCAGTTGGCAGCTGGCCATGTCCTGACTCCTTGACTGTCCCTAGCTGTTCCCCGTTTAATGTAAGCTGTCGGGACCCAGCTCTGCTCCCTGATAATCTGCTTTTTATGGCCTTTAGCGTTGAAAACGTGCACACGTGCGTTGCCTGTCAAGAAGGCGGCCAGCCGAGCCTCAAAGCCAACAACTGATAGTTGAATTTATTTAAATAGCGCCCAGCACTGGCCAGCAGGTTGCACTGTGTTGCCTAGGTCAGTCGGAATGATAGCCGGTGCCCTGTTTATGATTATTACCTACAGGAATTTCAATATACATATGTAGATGTATATCATGTAGATAAATATGTTGTAAACTCAACTATTTCTATGAGCAGATATGTATAGCCAAATATAAAATAAATCTTCATATAGTCCTTACATAAGTAGTTTTTGTATTATGTTTGTATGCTTTTTTCGCTTCCTTCAAATTGTAAGTACAGAAATTTCCACTGCTAGTGATGGGTAAAATGAACCCATTAAATTGGCATGGAACATATACAGGTTATACAGATATCTCCAAATTGCAAATTATTGACTACTTTTATATATAAAACTACTAGGACTTCGACTAAGGCAAACCCTACAAGCCTGAGATTCAAACTCGGACAACACACAATTATTTTATTTCAGTTATTTTTAATTAGAAAAGAAAGTTATAAATTATAGTTAATACTATTTAAACCTTTAGCCATGATATTATTTTAAACCTTCTAGTCGAGCATATTCGAGCTGCTTATAGAAAAATTATGAATCTCTTGCAACTTTAATAATTTGTGAAAATTTAAGCTACAAATTATCAAACAAATATTAACGAAGCTAAAAGTGCATTATAAGTAATGTATATAAGCTTTTAACTTAAAACGTATGTAAAAATCTTTCATTGTTGATTTCTTTGACTGCATCAATTTCAACGCAATACGTTCACAGGCCACAATCGATTGTTTGTTTTGTGAAGAGGCTTATAGCAATTATTGTTGATTATATTTTCTTTTGTTTAATATCATTGGCATGACTGCTGTTTATTCACATACATTTTTAATTGAGCTAACGACTATCATTGCTTGAACAAACAGTAGATGGGCAAATAAGCCCAAGTGCTGATGGAATTTATTAATTTATAAATTGTTCATCATCGACATAAAGTTGATGCTTCATGTCCAACAATCAGTTGCAGAGTCATCTGTCTGCTTGTCAGGGAGATCCCGTTTACAAGTTGTCGCTGCCAGAGGGTATGAAATCACTCAATTAAACTGCACTTGTCAGAGCTGGAGCAACATGGAAACTTTTTACCTGAAGTGCACGAATATTAAAAACAATACTAAGCCGAAATTGTGCATAAAATGCTACAAATCAACGCACTGAGTACATGTAAGATTAATAGGTTCACTGCAAAAAGCATCAGCTACAGGAAAAGAGAGAAAGAAATAGAGGGATAGAGATACATAGAGAGAAAAAGAGAGAGAGAGGGAGAGAATGAAAAGAGAGACAGTGCGCAGAAGAGATCTAGCAAGAGAAATAGAGCATCTGCCATATACAACCGCATTTTGGTGTATTTGAAATTTACTTGCCTGTTGTGCGTTTGCCTGGAATCGTCAACGTCAACTTTTAGTTTTTATTTTGTCATCATGCCGCTGCTACACCCACAGTCACACCCTCCTGCCCACAAAAAGTCGTAGAGTTAACAAAACTTTTGGCTTACTGCATTGCAATAAATTATGTTCCCCAACAGCAAATAAAACAAAAACACAACTCTGACTACATTTCCACATTTCGTTTGCCAGTGTCTGTGTTCTGATTTTTGTTTATTTTTTGCAACAAACAGCACGAATAGAAGCATGTGCAATACTTTGTTGCACACTTGAATGTCAATTCAATTTAAAAAAAATTAAACAACAAAAAGACAAAAAAAAAAAAAAAAGAAAGAAATATACAGACAGCAGTTGTCATAATTGCAAATGGGCTCTGGCTGGCAGTTGTGGGGCGCACGCGTCGTATGAGTTATGCCAGCGACAAGCCTCTTGAACTTTTTCAATTAAGCGTTCGGATCATAAACAGAAGGTGGCATTGATGGAAGACGGCCAAAAAGTAAATTTGGGAAAACAACTATATTCGAGTATATTAAATACTTAAAAAACGTGACATTTAATTATTTAAAAATCGATTTATGCAACAAAACTCCATTCAAATTAAAATATTCAATATGTACTAAAATCTATTGTTGGCCATTTGTGAAACAATTATTATTTAAAATAATAAATGAACTGAATTATAAGTCAACCCTTTACAATTATTATAAACAAACAAAGCAAAAAAGGAAACAAAATTAATATTTTTAGAGCGGTAAATTATTAAAACTTTATGACTTCATGCATTTAACTTTTTTTTGTGTCTTTAATACTTTTACTCTGCGTCAAGTTAATGTTTGTATTTAATTTTGCTCGCGCAATCCTGGCAAAATTTTAAAGCAGGAAGCTGTACATAGTTACCATTATAGTGCCTTTAAGCTGCCAACAATTTATGATGGTCATTAAATCGGCCAGCATGTTGTGCAATCTGTAGCAGATACGAGTTATTGAAATTCCTCTTAATTGCTAACGCACATATTTGTGTGGCGGCGAATCGCGGCTCTTCAGGAAGTGCCGGGTCTTCACCCTGGTTACGAGTGCGTCCTGCTGAAATGTACAAAAATTAATAATATATATATTTTCTCTCCTCACGGCACGATTACATCTGCTCTTGATTTAACAACAGCAACAGAGGCATGAACAACTTTGCGTTTATCTGCTTAGAAGCTCCTGCAACATGGCACACGGCACAGAGTTCAGTACTGTGCCCCTCTCCCGCCTACCTACAGTTTGCACACAAACATAATTGTGAGCTCTTTATGTGGCGTGGCCGTCTACAACATTTTCTATGGCTGTCATTTTGGCATTACATGGCTTGTAAGCTGCTCTCCAGCTTACCCAGACTCAACTTGACGCTCAACTCGACGCTCGACGCGACTCTCGACTCAGCTGAGCATTTTTATTTTATTATGCTGCCTGCATATTGCCACCGTCCACTCTCAGCCTCAGTCCACGCCCAGTTTTATCTGCTGGCTCATAAAAATAAAGCGCTGCGCATTCTTTCACGCCATTTGCAGTTACTCTGATAAGAGCTTTCTTTCTTCGTCTAAGTTGCCAGCTGGCTGCGTGGGGATAGATTGCGGGAGGGGGGGGGGTTCAAAGGTCAAAACGCAAATGCCTCTGTTTTGATATGTGGCTGTCAATGCTCCAGCGCCTGCCACAATATCTGGCCGTGCTCTCGATGCTCCCAATGCGTCATTATCAAGAGCAAATAATAAATCATGACAAGCTCTGGTATATTAGGCATCGGCATATGTACAACAAAGAGGAAGGGTGAGGGGTGAGACGAAGTGTTTGCCCCATAACTCTAGATACAATTTTATGCCATTGTTTAACATAAACAAGCATGAACGTGTGTGGGAGCGTGTGTTTGTTTTGTCTTTAGCTATTGTGTGGCATAATTAATCACAATTTGTGTTCGTTTTGCGGCAATTAATAATTTATATAGTACTTACGAGATGCGATATGATGCAAGTTGAAAGTTGGCACATAGTTTTGTGTACAAGTCACGCAGGGTGCTTAAAACTTGTCAAGTGGTTAATTACGGTCTCTAATTAGCTGACCATTAATTAATTACAACATACGCAAACAATTATTCAAGTGTGCCACACAGGAAAGCTTATTAAAAGAGAGTTGCATTAAACTGAACAAACTTATTCACACAACACATAAATATTTTAAAATGTATTAAGATATTTTCTTCATTATTCCATACAGGTGCTTCAGACGACAATTGATTAGACACCTTGGGTTTTGTCATAAGAGCACTTGAAAGTATCTAGTTACTAGCTCCATCAAGTAGGTGTGAAATTTTCTGTATTCGTTTGAAATAATGGCATTAATAAATTTAACAAATGTTAAAGATATTTCCATTATTATATAAATGTATTTCAGACTAAATACAATTGTATTAGGTCCAATTTTAATTGGACACCTTAACAGCAACTCGAATGTGAAGTACCAAATATGTTTAATTAGCTGTAAAATCTTAAGGAGATTTCCTGTTAAAGTCAAACTCCTCCAATCGATAAATTGTGCAGAATTTTGTTTCAGGTAGCTGGAAATTAGCTTTTGGCATTTGTCTCTTGGCAGCCATGCCGCAAATTCAATACTGATTAACGATTGGGCCATGGTAACCAGACAGGCGGGGCAGACCTGCTGCTGCGGCTGCGGTATATAACGGTATCTGTGCATGTGGGGTAGGCCAAACTTAGAGGCACACATGCGTGTGTGTATATGTGTGTGAGTGTATGCGATGGTATGTAGGGGAATTTGTATTTGTAGACCAACCAGATTGCTGGCAATATGAGAACTGTCACATGACACGTCAGCAAAGGAAGTGCTTGACAAAGTTTATTAATTAATTTTGTTGATTTTGTCACGTGCTCGTTATTTCGGTAAAATCCGCAAAATCACACAGACTCACAGACTGTCAGCCAGGTTAGTTGCGGGCCGGGAGAACTGGGAGCAGGACAGAGTTGATGTGTAAGCCAAAACCGAAGCCATGACTAACAGTTGCTGAAAGCTAAATAGAGATTCAAGCAGCCGCAAACTTGGGCGGGCAGCAAAGGGCATCTGCAGCAGCAGCAGCAGCAGCATTAGCATCCATTAGTCAAATGGGTTCTTGTTAGCCTTGTTGTGCCCAGCCACTCAGGTGTCCGAGGGCCGTTGCCCCCCGTAGCCCACGGTCAGCCAGCCCTCTAATATGTTTATGTTTATGACAATTATTGTTGTTATTAGATTTGCTGCTCGCACACGCAGTTTTTCATTTCAAAGTCGCTCGGCGCAAAAGTCAATTAAATGCCTTTGTGGCGGCCATTTGCTCATAATTGGATTACTATATTGTACTTGGGCAAAGCGCCATATGCTTTGAGTGCATGCAACTATTATTTATACATTTATTTTGAACAGGCAGCAATCAGCTTATGCGTAGGCCACAATAGCCCTCAAATGTATGCAATGCCAAATGGTAAACATAAATTTCCATTTCAATTTGAATTTAAATTGTTCTCATTAGTAATCGAAAAATATACAAAATATTTACATAAACATTGATATAATTAGTATTAATGAATAGCAGTAATAATAATATTAGCTATAGTAATAATTAAATTCGTAGCCTGCTCTGCATCCGCACTGAAATTTATAATTATTTATATTATTCAGTCAGATGGATACTGTTCATGTCTATGCACATATATACATACATATTATGATTTTTCCTTTTATGTCTTATGTCAATGTTATGTCAAGATAAATGTACGCACTATTATTTGGTAAACAATTTAAAAAGTATACTAACATATATTAAATAATTAATGATAGTTATTATTGTAATATTGAAATTGAATGAATAATTATTGAAATATTTGCTGAATGATTTTCTTTTCAAAAATTCCATAAAAACCAATGCAAAATTGAAAATAAATAAAAAAAAAATATGTTCACATAACAGTTTACCAGTTTCAACCCGTTGATCGCATATTTTCTGGGGATTATATTATGTTATTTCCCAAAATGCTATAGCTGGATCGGCTTTGCTTGTATTTGCTGCCGACTGGGCTTAGCTAATGGGCTGTGGTCATCATTAGTGGACCAGCGGCATCGCATGCTGACCACATGGTTGACATTATTTTGATGGAGATGATTTCGTTTGGACAGTCAGAGATTGGGAGCTGTCCTTATTATTGCATTCGCATGGCCATTGAACTGTGCAAATGTGTATATAGTTTAAACTGGGGCGTACGTACTTTGTGTGCTTTGTGGGTTCACGTCCTTAGCTACAGCTACAGCTACAGCTATCGTTTTTGGCTGTGGCCCAGGCAACTGTTGCAGGCATGCGCATGAGTGCGGCGAGAGTCTTCAGGTTTTGACCGAACAATAGAATAATGAACCGCAAACGCTGAGCTCAAACAAATATATTTCTTAGACGCTCGCCAAAAACTGCAAGCTTTTCAATTTCCCCTACCCAGCGCATAATGGCATTATAAGCAGCGCACATGCTGAAATGCAGCACTCTTATCATTTAAACAAACTGGAAAATTATGCTGACGCATTTAAATTGCAATAAATGTGGGCGCAAGGGGAGCAGCATGGGTATGATGTGTGTGGGGAGCTGTGTGTGTGTGCGTGTGTGGACCAAGCAATTTATGCTTGTCGTGCAGAATGTCAAACATGTCAATCAAAAGTCATTTTGTAGGCGACCCGCGTACCACAGGGCGTATGAATTGGCTTCGCAGTTTCGCGCTTCACGCTTGTCGTCCATCGGAATGCATATATACAGCACCACCAGCAATAGTAGATGTGGCATCAGCAATAGTGGATGCTGTGACTGTGACTGTGACTGTGACTGTGGCAGTGGTATTGGCAGTGGCTGAGCCAACGGCTGCTTTGCGTCCGGGGAGTGCACGACAGGACACGTCAATTGCATAGCAATTGCAACCGACGCCTCGTTGGCTCTCTAATAGCAATCCGCTTTGAGTTTTGCACCGCTATTTGCAGAGGCTGCAGAGTCTCGCTTGAATACTTGATAGCTGGACGAACGTATTGTTCAACAAGCTTTTTATTGATGCATGCAAACAGTATTAGCTAGAAGAGTCAAATTTGCAGCTGATATTCCCCACGGAAAATATTCGATGACTTTTTAAGCTTCACCTCGCTTTTTATCCCATCTTCGCAAATATTGACATTTGCTTGGATAGTGGAAAAAATTAATTAAACTAATGAAAATTTTGTATGGACTACGTAAAAAGGATATTATCATGAAGTTATAACATGTGAAGCTATTCAAAAAAATAGATTGAGACATTTTTTTAACGTAAATTACAATTTTTAGCTGTATAATCGAAATAATAGTTCTTGCTCATTATACTAATGGATATTTAAGTACATACATGAACTTTTTATTCAGTTTCTGCAATATTGCCATTTTTATGCTTGTTTGGGGATTGCATATTACTAAATTGCAATAAAACTTTAATTTTTCTTAACAATGTGTATCAAAATTTGTCTAGATAAAAATCAGATTTTTAACTTATCACATCTTAGTTGAGAGTTTAAAATAGGTCTGCTTTGTATTATATAAGGTGTGCAAAACTAATGTAATCTTGCAGATTTTTGATTATATAAAAATTGTATATCACATAATTTAATTTTATTATAGTATCTTTTTTTAAATTTTTAAAATATGTATAATATTGTAGAAAAACAATTATATTGCATTTATATTTTTATTTAAAAATTATTTGTAAAATATGTGTGACATTTTGAATTTTTTCTTTATGGTATCTAAAATTAACCGACGAAAATTCAATATTTCAATATCTGACATAAATAAAATTTTAACTTTTTAAATATAAAATTGAATATAATATTTTTTATAACCGCTGTTTATTTAAAGTATTTTTAATATAAAATTTAATTAATACTGAAGTTAGCTTTATTTACTTTCAAAGAGTATAGAGAGTTCTGCTTTTGCTTGTTCGATCCTTTTCTCATTCACTTTAATACCATTCGAGTTTGATTTGTTTGTGGATGCAAGTTGCGTATGCTGCGGGCGTAACTTGGCTTTATTTCAGGGGTGGGGCGTGTTTTGGGATTTGAAATTTGTGCAAATTCAATTTATTGAAGTCTAATAGTCCCATGTGTAAGCGCTATCGGTTGGGAACGCCCAGCGTGCTGACAGCCGTATGTGGGGGTGTGGGTGTGTGTGTGTGTGAGCGGGTGAGTTGTTGACGTTTGATGTCAAAATTGCTTGTTTTAGAGTTAGGTGTATGTGTGTGTGCGTGCGTGTGCTTATCAATTTGTACAATGCATGCTGGCCTGTATTATTGTGTGGGGGTATTTATAGTCATCTTAAAGGATTCCGCAGCCTGCGCTCTGAGGCAATTCCAGTACCTTGACAGCCGAGACGCAGCCAGCTTCGAATTCGGACTCGGTATCTCCTTGAACATGGCGCCACATCGTATTTCTGTGGCACCGCTGTCTGTCTGGTAGGATTTGTGAGCGACCGTGCGCGTCAGCTGAAGGCAAACATTGCGACACAAAGCTAAAGAGGGTTATTGTGCGCTTTGTGTTTCTGTGTGTGTGGGTGTATGCGAGTTTAGCTGTGTGTGTGTGTTTGTTTGTAGGGTTTTGTGCGTGCGTGTGTGGGTGTTGACAGGCAGCGCACCGCAACCACAACAGGAAAAACGCTGTCGACAGCACCGCTACCAACGCCGACGACTTCATTACGCATAATTTACATTTTGTGGCATTTACGTTGAAATTTTAATTGGAATTTACTTTGTGCGACTTTTTAAGGAGCTTGTTGTTAAAAGTTTTTGCTGTTTTCCGCCTGTTGACAGCCAAATTTGCCATGCATTTAATGGCTTAGACAGAAGGCTTATTTGTCTGATAATATTTGGCAACGATGCCATAAAAACTCTGCTACCCAATCCGCAACGGGCCCGTCTGCTGCCGGCCCACGTCTCGTATGCGTAACAGCGCCGCCGTTCTGTAAACGAGCAGGCTGTGCCAATGTAACCGCTTTACGTGCCGAGCGCTGTTAATGTTAACAGAGCAGCGGGCGGCTGAGTGACTGAGCGAACGAACGTTTTGAGTGCAACCTGCGCGTCACTCGCAACGACTCTCAGGGAAGGCGGCGTCGGCGTCGGCGTTGGCGTCGACGTCGGCGTTGCGTCGGGGCTCGGCACACAATTCGCTTGATTCTGTGCACATTCTGAGCGCGACTGGCCCTGTCTCGGGCTTCGTGCGGCGCTCACACAAATTCGGCAGTTCATTCGTCTGTTAACCGTCTGCGGCGTTGCCACGTCGTTGTCGTAGTGACGTTCTCATTCGATTTCGTCTGTTGAGAGGAAGTGGGCGCGCGACAGCGGCAACAGCATCAATCGCATCAACCGCATCAACGGCAGCAACAAGAGCAGCAGCATTAGCAGCAGTCAGGCAAAAATTGTTGCATATTGTTGCAGATTACAAGCACATTGATTGTTCACTGCAACGGTAAATCAACGCTCACGAGCGATTATATGCACATAGAATCGCGCGCGCGTGCCATTGCGTATACGCAGCGACGGTCATCGCGCTTCGCAACGCGTTCCGCTTCCGCTGCAGGGCCATGAAATGATATTCGCGTCGCGCCAATTCTCTAAATGCAATAAGAAAATACTTGTATGCGGTGCAACAAAATGAAATGAAAACAGCCGACGAACAGCTGCCGCGTATAGCCTTCAAAAAAGGAAAAAAATCAAAAAAAAAATAACGATAGAAGTACAGAAATTGTCTGGCGCTGCTTTTAATGGCACACAAGCGTGCATAGAAACAAACATGAAAGCATGCATGTGTATTTGTTGTGTGTATGTGAGTGTGTGTCTTTTATTTTGTGCTATTGCATTTTTGTCATTTAGTTTTGTATAGTTTTGTATAATAATTTTTTAGTGCACTTGTCGCCATAAAATGTGTTATAAATATTGTCGCGTAAATATCAAAACAAACGCACGTTCGGACGATCCCAAAAGTGGCTAATGCAAGGCATACAAAACAAATATATATATTTATATGTACATACAGCGAAAATAAAACAAAAGGCATAATCGCAATAGTCAAAGCTATTTGCAACGAGTGCAGCAAACAAGCTAAGCCCCATACCCGGCCAACCTGTCATTAACGCCAGCGATAACATCAATACAGGCTGCCAGCAAAAATCGCTACAAAAAGCCAAGTCATAAAGCTGAGAAACCATGAGCCATGAGGCACTCAGTCCTCAGACTCTGTACTGGTCTAGTTATAAGCCAAGTCACATTGCTGTGCACACATTTGTAATGGCAAACGCCGCGGGCGATGCAATCAAAGTTGCTTCGACTAAACGACAAAGCGGAAGTGTTGATATTGCCGCTGCTCAGCCAGGCAGTGACTGAGGCAGCGCTGTGAAAATTCTTGTCGCATAACGACTTAAGCTGCTCTGCACGCAGCGTCAGCGATTCCAACTGCTGTGGCTCATACGCCTGGGGGTCACACTTCAAGTCACACACACGCACACACACACGACGAAAGACACGCTCACGTGGATACCATACACACTTTGGTTCCTTAAAGGCTTCGCCTTCGTCTTGGCTGTGCCATGATTCAAAGGGCTTTGTTTACTTATGCCTTCTATTTATTTTCTATTTATTCGATTTGCGTTTCAATCTGGCAGCGTCTGCGCTTTGAAGCGATACCAAAACTCTCCAGACTTAACATTTAAATTTGTTATGCATATATGTATATATGTGTGTACTTGTGTGTGAGACCAGCGCACAATTCCATTAAAGGTTTTTCGGCTTTGGCATCCTAAATGGTTTTGTGTGTGAATATTGAGGCAATCAAATGATTTGTTGGCCCGACATGGCAACTTGGGCAAAGTTGGTGGAACTCTTCTTCAATATTTAACTATGTGGTAAGTGAGATTGAATAGCAAACTGTAAATACAAAAATAAAATATAATTTTATATGCATATATATACGAACTGGGTGGAGCTCGGAACCTTCATTAATTTTAAATATTAAACCGAACCACTTTGGAAAAAAGTCAGCCGAACCTAAACCACACCAAAACATATCTTTTTAAATGGTATGTTTCACACATTTTCTGTATCACTTTTTTCATTTATTTTTTAATACATGCTTCGTACAAAAATAATATGCAAACATGCATACAAATATGTGCACATGTATTGTTAAATATTTGGGCTATGTTTCTTGAAATTTTATTGAGTTTTGTTTTTTAGAATATCGTGGTTAAGAAAAAGAAGTAGACAAAAGATTTTTTATGCGCATTTGGATCTTGGTTCGGTTGTTCGGTAATTTTGAATTAACATTTTTACTCGAAATTAAATTACTATGTTAAAAATTACAAAAGTTACTGTTATATACATATGTCTGATAAAAACGTTGCGAATCTAATGCGCTACCCGGAACGGAAACATAATAACGCGATTGATGAACCTCTCCGAATCCAGATTCAAATTAAAGCCGTTTAAATCTATATTGGCTAAATTAATGTATTTTCCAACATATTGCATAAAATGCATCAAAAAAACTCATAAAATACTTCAAATCGTGTTAAATGAAAATAATACGTGTAATTTTTTATTTCAAAAACGTGTGAAAATATATATATTTATCAATGGCTGAAGCTATAATAGTTATGTCAGGTCTAAAATTTAATTTATATGTATATACATTTTAAAATTATTTAAATATTTTACATATTCATATACAAAAGCTTCGAATAGTATCTATCTACTACACATTTCATTTACTTAAAAACATAGCCCCGAGCTAAATCGTAAAAGTTGTTCTTAATTTTATTACTGTGTGGTATTTTGCAATTATTGATGCCATATGCCGAAACGGAAACGGAAGTGCGCAGCACTGACTCGCATGAAACGTCGTTAAAATGAGCGCAATTAATGCAATTGATTTTTTAGCAAAATAATTTGCATTTTGTGAAATTCTCTCTGCCATCGACGCTGGCAAAGTTTTATTTGCAATGCAATTTAAATGAGATTACAAGCACGCCGCGCCACGCCCACACGACGCCTGCGAATAGGCCAAGCCGCAGGGCGGGTTCATTAATTATGATACTTTGAGTTGCCGCGAACCATGAAAGGGCGGTGGGGCGGAGTTGGCTTTGGCATATGCAGGTGTGAGCAGCAGATGGGTTGCGGCGTGTATCGGAAATTCAAGTTAAAACGGAACCAAACCGCAAACCGCCCAAACGCCCACACGCCCATGCGCCCACATGCGCCTCAAGCTGCAGAGGCGGCGACAAGTGTTGAGCAACGCTTTAAAATGCACGCACGACATGTCTGGAGAATGGGCATGCGTCTGCCAGGGCGTTGTCGGCAATTTCTTGCTCAATCAACATCAATGGCCCAGGAATTTCCAATGTAATTTACGAGTACGTTTTCAAAGCGATGCCGTCGCAGACACAAAGCGCAGCCGAGGATGTCGTTGTTGTTGTCGGTTGTCGCTCTGGTCTCAGTTGTTCTTGTTGTTGTTGTCAAAGCCAGCTATCGAATGTGTAGTAAGGCAGAAAATTGTCGACAAAAACCGCAAGCGAAAGCGGCCGCTGCAGAACAAATGAGGTTGAGCTTGAAAATCCAGGGGCAGGACGGTTTTCCTTCCACTTGATTTCATGGCCCCCGGGCCGTTTCTCGCTGGCGCCGGGAAATGCTCAGCCTTTGCGCAACTTCGAGATACTTACAGCTAAAGGAAATGCCCCGACGCCAAGCCCCGCCCGTCGCGTTTGTTCGCTTGATTAGAAAAGCTGCAAGCGATAACAAAAAGAGCGAAAGCAAAACCGAAACACAAGAAATAGAATTCTAATTGAATTTTATATGCCGTTGTTTCATTCAGTTCCACTTTACTTCTGCCACATGCCGCTCGCTTTGCTTTAATTTTCACTTCACACTCTTTGCATTGCCCGCAGCCAATTGTCCCGTCCATTTGATGTCCTTGTCTTGTCGGCCAGCGCTGATTTATTGGCCGGCCTCAGTCGCTGTTCTTTTCGGGGCCAGCCTGTTTTATGGTTTTAATTGCCTGTCAGCCCGCCTGTCCCGGGTGTCTGAGTGTCCGGCAGTCCGGCTCTGAGCTGCTCAGCATATCAAGAACAAGCATTCAGCTGATTTCCTGCCACTACGCTACACTAACGAAATGTGTGAAGAATTTGCTCACATTTTTGTTAAAACATTTTCCAAACTTGTCAATGACAATTATGTGATAGTCAAAACCACAGCCCAGGCTCAGCTAGATACATGTAGTGTAAGTGTATGCGTGTGTGTTAGTATGCCAACTTGTTGTGGTGCTGTTTCAGATTACACAGCAGGCAACCACAAAACCGAATAGAAATACACTCCCCCTCCCACCAGCCGAAAGCACGCAAAACTTGCGTGCCCAACACACACATACCCCTGTGTGTGTGTGTGTGTGTGTGTGTAACTACTTGTATGTGAAAAACAAATCAAATATTTAAAGCTCATTGAGGCGAACACTTTGACACATGTTGAAGGCGGACGGGGCAGCATTTCAAGTGGATGTCAGGGCCAGGCCCTTACAACATTTGCTTAGAAAAACTTTCATTGATATGGCTTATCGAAGCAGCTGCCGTCAATGAAAGGCGAATTTTGTACTAAAGAAGATGCGTGGATAAAATCGATTAAACATTTTTCTTGAGTGATTTTCTGGTTTGCTCAAATGTAGCTAGCTTTTCAATTCCATTTGAAAAAAATGGCACTAAACTAAACATGCAAAACTTTCAGTCAAAGTTTTCCAATTTCAGCAAACTAATTTATTTCTTAATGGAAGCTAATTGAATGTAGATCGAGTGTAACGTTCAAAATACAAATTGTTTGAACTGGCTGTTAAACTGCATTCATTTTGGCCTTGAGTGCAATACGCTAATCGACAGCTAAATTAATTAATTGTAGCAAGTTTGTATTAATTATTCAGTTGTTAATTTTCGCGCCACCCACACCTCACATAATGTTATCATGTAATTAGAGTGTAATTAAAACCGACGGACAAGAGACAATATTAAATAAATTAAATCAAACTAATCAAAATAACGCGGATAAAAGTGTTTGTGCTAAATGGGGATACTTTGTATAACTAGATAATCTGCTTTATGGGTATTTTTTTACAGTTTTTTTAACTCATAAATCTGAGCAAGTAAGCGTTCGACGTGCCGGCTTCTGACTAGAAGATACCCTGTACTGAGTTTGAATCAACATATAAATACAAAAATATACAAATTTCCTGAACTTAAATGTAATTTTCAGGCTTTTAAAGCAGATATTGTGTGTTTATTCTTGATCAAAAATATGTTCACAAACCAAAATAATGAATAGATAGAGAAAAACAATTAATAATCTTGATCTAACAGAAAAGTATATTTTTATTCTAATTTTGTTGGCGCCATCTCTAATGATCTCTGGATCGTCGCGTTCATGCAGACTGATTACAAATAAAAATAAATGTATATAAGTATATAAGCTATGGTCGGAGATACCTTATATTGAAAAAACATTTTTATAACATAATTATAACCTTTTATATACAACTTGTCCGACAGAAATATTCTTTAAACTTTTATATACTAGGATCTCTACTTAGCTCAGTTGATGTGTCCAAGGTATCACAAAACAGGGACTGTGGTGAATTCATTTGTCCAGTTTTACTTTTCATATTTTTACAACCCAACTTTACACCTCTTACCCATTTACCAGTCTTAAAATTATGGCTGTCATAAACCTAATAGTAGTTAAGTTTTACAACCCACTTTTAGCAGTTATGGTTAAAAATAAAGTTATGCACTTGTGCATATACATGTATTTAACAGGTGAAATGAAACACAACTGAGACAGATTTCAAAATTTATTTACATATAACGAATCTCCACAAACTTAAGCTGCAACAGCGAACAAACGCAGTTCAAGTTTGCTTTTTAAGTGTTGAATATCGATTAAAACCAATTAAGATGCGACCTTCGTATTGGGTAAACAAAAACTTAAGCATGTTTTCTTAACTACCCTTGAATATGATTGGACAAGAAACAAAGAAGATATTTAAGAAATAATTTTATATTTGTTATTTGTTTTGGCTGCGTCTGTTTACGCGTTATGTTAGTATTCGCCCGAGTATATCTAATATATATAGCGTTAGGCAAACACTTGTATTTGTACAACTGTGTATACTTATCGAAATGCCAGATTTATGATAGCACAATGCATTTGAACTATATAGGGTATTGCGATTGAAGTTATTGTGCTAGCAGAAAAACTAACTATTATAAGTAAACGGTATCGTTTGACAGACCTATTCAGATACCGAAGTATACTGATACAGATGCGGTTGGGTGCTTCGCTTCGAAGTCTTCCCTTTGTTGTGGTTTGTCTGCTCCAGTTTGTGGTTGGCATTGAGCGTGAACCATAACATAGTATACTGGGCCGAGTAGACGCTCAGAACTGGCCAATTCACATCCGAAATACGAATCCGATCTGTACCCGATTTCCCACTAAAGCTGAGAGTCTGTTGGAGCGCGGCATTTAACCCTTTTTATAAGGCCCATTCAAAAAATGCAGACTGGAAGCACTCAGCAGGAGATAAACAGAAGCAGTTGCCCACTAAACATTGGAGAAAAAAATGCAAAATAGTTGAAAAAGTATGCAAATGAGAAAAGCTGCCAAGCGGCTAAAAAGTCCTCTGCCATAGCTGTTTTTGGGGCTGCCAAGGCGGCTGAAGGACATGCCAAGTGCGAAACAAAAAATAACTGAGTGAGTTTAACACCTGAGCATTGAGCAGAAAATGCGCTTTGCGTGTGGATACATTTGGGCTGGCCTGTCAATAAAAAAAACAAAAAAAGGATGAAAAACACAAAGAGAGAATCATCTGGAAAGTATAATATAAAAGCCAAGTTGAAATCACTTTGCAGCAAAGGATTTGGAAATGAAAAGCAAACAAAGGCGCACAAAGTTGGCAAAGTGACTTCTGCCAAAGCCAGATTAAAAGCAGATGGACAGATTTTACATTTTGGCGCACTGTACGTATGCGTAACAAATTTGCTGCACAGTGCTGAAAAAAAGATACATGGTTCGACGGTGCACGGCAATTGAAATCTTGATGAAACGTGTAAAAACTACTTTAACTGTTCTGTGCATAAAGTAATTTCCATAATTCTCACTCTCTCTCTCTCTCTCTCTGTCGGCTCCGCAGCATTTAAATTAAAAACTTGGCTACCCAAGCGTGGCCAAGTATTACGCTTATAAAAAAAAAACAAAAGTAAGGCCACAACAACCAGACGTAAACAAAAACAAACAAACAAATCGCGCAATGCCCTCTCGTGGCACGGAGAAATGAATTAAAATTTAAAGCCAAAGCTGCAGCAGAGGTTGGTAATGCAAACGAATTAAAAACTTGAATGAGACCTATCTGCAGCCAAGGAGAATCAACTTTTAATTAGTTTGCCATGCAACCGAGCCTGCTAGGCCGAGAGGAGATTGCTTTGCTGAGGGATGGGCTGGCCAGTTCCTTGACTCGCTTACAACTTCAGTTTTAGGTTCATATTGCTCTAACCTGAACCATATTTTATTTACAGTGCTGCTGTTGTCAGTAGCTTCAGCTTCAGATGTAATTGAATACACTGTCAAAGTTCAGCAAGTCAACTGAGAAGCTCTAATAATTGTAATTTGTGTTCTTATTGCACAGAATGAACACATACAGATACAGCCGAACTATACAAAATTCTTAATTGACTTTGCACTGCAGCAGCTGCAACAGCCACACAAGCACAAACCAACACAACACAGAACAACACGAATCAAATTAATTGAATATTATGCGAACGTCATGTTCACAATGCATTTTGCTGTGGGCTCATCTTTGTTGGCCTTCAAATGATTATTCACATTTTGTTATAGACAAAGGTTTAAGCTAATGGATAACAGTTTTGTCTACAGAGCGAACCAAGTTATTTGAAGGGCAGCAACTAGCATTTTTCGCATTCCATCGATAGTTAATAAGATAATAACAAACACGAATGGCTTGCATAAAATTGATTTCCTTAAATTAATAGCAATTAGAGCATTCAGTGGAAAATTGTTATTATACACTCATAATACTTGATACCGTTTTTCTTGTTTGAATTCTTCTTTTTACTTTGGTTTGTTATTTTTAAAGAGTAAATTGGGTTTAATATAATATATACCGAAATTCGGCTCCACTGGTGAGAGGCAATTCGCGAAAATCTATATCTATATGTTTTTGATGTTCTTACTCTGTGAACGAGCATTGCGCACCCGGATAACAAAAACTCAGTCTTTGTTTCTCTCTATAAACATATGACTCAATATGCGTATCAGAATTTGTGAACGTGTTGTTCACACTTTATTCAGCTTAAAACTCATATATTATGTGTTATATCAGATATGATTGATCAGAACTATATCTATAATGTGAATACAAGATCAGAATTCCAGTAATTATTACGACAAAGTTAGCTCTGGCTAATTGTACAAACTCATTTTGGTAATGTCGTTGATTCATTTCTATGAAACGCCTCTTTTCTCACTTTTATACCCTGTAACCATAATCTGCGTAGAAAGGGCTTGCTTAGTGTGCCACATGAAAATTCAATATAATTATTCTGGATTAACAGCCAAGTCAATCTATCCATTTTTATTTGCCTATCCGTCCGTCTGTGTGTTCTGCATATGCATAGCAATAAAGTGTAATTTATTTCAGATTTCTTGTTTTACTGCGCAAACATTGGAAACATATTTAAAGCTCGTCTCAATACAAGTGCGTTCTAGAAACGTAAGTGCGTCGAGAGTAACTCCCAGTCGAGTACTCTTGGCTCGTTCATTTCGCACTTGTGTTCATTCACATGCTCAAAACATTGCTGGCTTCACGTTTATCTAGCCTGGAATGGGCTTCATTCATAGTTTAGCCGAAACGCGTTTATTTGTTTTCATTAAGCCGCAATTGATGCCAAAATGCCTGTACACAAGTCGTTATTAGCATTTATTAATTTTTGTGCGAGTGTTTGGCAAATGTTTCGCCTGTTAGACAACTGCTGCTATAATAGCCTTACACACACACACACACACACACACACATATATATATATATACAACAAATGTGACATCGGCACAGCAGCAGCAAACATTATTTTAATATGCCTGACCAGCTCCAGGCGCAGACGAGCTTTATGGCCTATTATCTATTCTATGGGCCCATTAATGGCTGAATCGAATTTTGAATAGATTCGAGGAAAGACAAGGTAACGCGGCGCGGGCAGCTTGTTTGCTTATGAGTATTTGGTGCCAAATCTGGCGAGGTAGTGAGCCAGTCAAGTGTTTCGAGAACCCATTGTAAATTTGTGTGTCCGCTTTGTAAAGCGAACATAATACGCCAATTCCACGCCCAAGTTATTCCGCATAGTTATCGGCCGTAATTGGGATTGCAGTGTCTGCTGATGTCGCTCTTTATGGTCAGCCAGACAAAACAGTTTGGCGTTTTACGACTACAACATATTACATTTAATTGACAGTGGCAGCAACTGAAGGCAGCATTCAACTTATGGACCCTAACACTTGTGTTTGTACACACTTAGGTGCGTCCAAGTGGAACTCAAATGCCTAACAGGCACTTCATGGGTATTTTATCGCAAATATCATAATATTTGGTCGAATGCCACGCCTGCCTCAAATACGCAAACATATCATACGTTGGACAGCAACTGAAAACATTTTATAACCCACATCATAATTTAAATCATTTTCGCTTTTCTCATTATTTCATGTTTATTTACACAAACCGCAAACACTTTTCAATTGACTCGGTATAAAAAAATATTAATAATGACGATAAAAAAAACTCTGGGACAATATTATTTAGGTGTCGACTCAGAAATACTCTACGCAAGATTATAATAAGAAATATGCTTGCACTGAATATATGTTTATTTTAATTAAATAAAATAATATAAATAATTGTTATGTGTGACCCTGTATTATTTGTAAATTGACATATAATTCAAGTTCAAGTTTATTCCTACAACATATGCATAGTAAATATGAGTTTATTGTATATCCGGGTTAAGTTTCCCTACCTAAAAAATGCATTAATAGAATAAAATAATATTATTAAAACAATTTCTGTTCTTTATGATTTTGACCATGTATTAAAATCAAGACTGCAATTTCAGGTTTACTATTGCAATAGATGTCCATATGCATTAATTTATAATCTGATTATTGAGTGTCTGAGTATTATTAAAATAAGTTACTGTTATTATTATTTTCATTTGTATGTATATCTTACGACTATATAATTACATATATATGATTTGAGCCCAGATTTTATGATTTTTACGACTTGGTAATTGAAGTTTTATTCTAAAATAAACAAATAAAATAGTCAAAGTAAGCCAATCACAATACATAGAATTTATATATGCTACATCGTATGCAAGAGCAAAAATGTTGATGCTAAATATCTGCTAATGGAGCTATGGCCCGATACCGTTTCGTATGCTTGGGTGGCGTGGGTGGCGGAGGGTGTTGCTGTTACGGTTGCTATTTGAGCTCTGCGAGGTTGGCATTTTGCAGCAAGTGCAACGGCGACGGTCGCAGCCTCCGTGTTTGTGTTGCTTTCCGTTTGACTGGCTGCAAATGTAATTAAGACGTGATGGAATTTTCATCAATTAATTTTATTTTAATTGCCGTGCCACATGAGTCATTTGCGACGCCCTATTAACCGGACATTTTTTTATTAAAATATTTACCGCCATCTGAGCGGCAGTTATGTACTGTCAAAAAAATTGAAGGAGATAAAAAACGAATGAATAATTTGAGCCACGCATGAACAGTTGCTGCTGTTGGTTTGTTCGACGTAATTGCTGTGCATATAATGAAATTAATCATACGCCGCTTGAGCCATTGACTGAAGAATTCGCCAGTTGATTTGCCTTTATGATTTTTTAATAACACTTCGCGGCGGTCTACGGCAACAACAATAAGAACAACAATAACAGCAATAACAACAACGGCAAATGTAGCGCCCGGTATCTGGCCTAGGCCAGCGGACTCAGTCGCATTCATTCACAAAAGCGCCGCATTTGTTGGCTGCGGGTCAGCTTATTATGACTAAAGCATAGGAGCCACAGCTTGAATTGCAGAGCCGCTCTATTTATAAGTGCATGTGTAATCAGCAGATATTGACGGCAGTAGCGACAGCAACTACGACAGCGACTGCGGCTACGTGCGCTCCGTCGAACGCGAGCCACATATGAGCACGTACCGCAATTGAAATTCATATATGCCAGTCTCTATACGAGCAGTGCTCACATATATACAAACGGACACACACACATAGTCATACACTTAGATACACATTCTTATTCACTCATCGCATACAATATGTACATATATATAATAATTCTTTAGTGTACGTTTTATAAACAATTATATATTAAGTTGGTAGCGTTTGGTATGCAAAGTGCGAGTGCGTTTTGTTTGCTAGTTTAGTCATTCTGCGGGGCGAGTATGCGGGGGTGCGGCTGAGATGAGATGCCTCAGCATCATCTCCATTATCAGCGCAATACTCACTGGGGTCAGCACTCATGCAATTGAGCTGTAGATCGTATCGCAATTTCCCTGGTGCGGGCTTATTCTTAAACCGATTGGCGCTAGTTCACACTTATAGCAGCGAATTGTGTTGTGGAAAAATACTATAATATATATAAATTATACTTCCTGAGTAGCTATCAACCTTTAGCGATCTGCGTTTTTCAAGTCTAGCGTATTCTAAGTAATATCTTATATGAATTGTCGTGAATTTTCTGTACTGTGAAACCCTCCACCTGAAAAATAGGAAGGGTATAAGCTTGTGCAAATATATACGACATACCTAAGGAACATACAACATGTCTTAGCCTATCAGGAGTATAAGCATAATAAGGAAAATAAATTCAACGTTTTCTTATGAGATACGCAGATCAAGTTTATTTTAATTTTTACTCGTTCACGCAGTAAATATTGGGGTTGTGCAATGTCCGTTGTGCTGTCTGGCTGTCTGTGCGTTCGTCCGTCTGTCTGTATGAACGCAATTTTAGCAGCGCTTTTGAAGCTGGAGCCTTCAAATTTGGAATTTATAACGGAGTATTCCCGCGTCAGATAAAATCTTCCCATTTCCCATTTAATTTATTGAACATTTGTGCTACACATCCGTAGTTTTATTTCCTTTTAAACTATTATGTATATATGTACATTTATGTATGTGTTCAACTCATCTTTTGGGGTATATTTTCTAAAAAAATCACTTTTTTTTTACCGTGCAATTCAGACTATAGAACAGGCGAGTACTCTCAAATCAAGAATTCTAATTTATTTGCTTCCAGCACGGTGTCTGTGTTAATTTGCTTAGTATTTAAATTCATATTACACACAATTTTGAGTGCAGCGTATTCTTCATTCACCGTGGCGTGGCCCATGTGCGACCACAATTTCAATGATTTATTTCACTCAAACTGCACATGAAAATGCCAGAAGGGGCCGCTGCCGACGTCGCAGTCGACGCTGCACTAAAAATACTGAGAAGCGTTCACTTACGTTTAGTATTTTTATTTGATTTCATTTAATTGCTCGGTTTGTTGTTGTTCTTGCCCGCTGCCCGTTGCCCGTTGCGCTTGTTAAAGTGTTTTCGTTTAATTTTGTGTAGCTCAAGTTCATGGCCCGAAAATATAAAAAGCTTCCTCAGATGCGCGGGGCAACGAATGCTGCTGGTGTTCTCGTTGTTGTTGTTCTACTTGCCGCATTATCGTTCCCTCAATTAACCAAAAACGTATTTTTATTTCGGTTTTACGTCATTTTGGTAATACAAAAAATAATAACAACACCGTTGCGTCGATTTGGATCGCTGTTCGTCCGGTGTGGTAATTGAAATTGACTGCCTTTTGTTCATGGGATAAGCGGCGCTCAGAGCACTGTGAAGAATTGATTGCACCTTTACGCATAAATTTATTGTTCGTATGGGCAGCGATTGCCGCTCAATTCTGATTCTGACATTGATGCTGCACCACAATGCCCGCGGCCAAGTGCAATGTGGCGTATGAGCAATGGAACAAATATTCCTCTCTCGCTTTCTCTATCTGTGTGTGCGCGTAAATTTGACTGGCGATTGTGCATCATTTAGTGCTCTTGTTGATGCGACGTTGTTCATGTAAATTTGACGCTAGCCACAGGCAGTTATTCTAGGCAGACTCGACTCAGAGCCCGCTGGTTTGAAAGCGCCCACGTGCCAATCCAAAGAGCTGCTCAATTCATGCCACCCAGCTTATGTGAAGCAGATAGCAGATAGCGGATAGTCTAGGAGCACGGCACAATAATCGGCGCTTAGTGCGGCCAGCTAATCAGAGTCAGCCAATCAATTTCGGTGCCGCCCTCCTCTGTCCAAGCCAGCGGCCAACAGACGCTGGCGGCGACGTCATGAGAGACTTTTGAGCGGGCCAGAAAACTGACAGCTGCTGCTCTTGGCAGTTGCAGTGATTTTTATGTCTCCGGTTCTAATTAGAAATTGTACATTGGCTGACATTGAGCGCTGATTTATATGAAATGCGAACAGATTTTTTGTACGGGTTCCCACAGACAATCAGCGGCTGTCAGTGTGTGTGTATGTCTGTGGGTGTTTTTTTTTTTAGGTACTTACATACGATTTTACTGTCTGCGTGTGTGTTGGGAGCTGCTTTATCATCCGGCAAGCCAATGACTGATGACTGCCTTCTTAATTGTTTGTAGCGTAATTTTTGCCTCGTTCATAAGACCTGCAATGCAATTAGCATACAAAGCACGTAGCGCATTCAGAGTGAAATGAAATTTGTATTAACACAGTTGTTGTTACTATTATTGTTTTCTTGTTGCTATTGTTGTATTTAGTAACTGAGTTTTTTTATTTTTCGCAAATTGCTGTCAGCAGCCTTATGTGAAGAGACTGTGACTAAGCCTGTGACTGCAACTACAACCAATTGTCTAGCACGAGGGATTCTCATTGGTTGCTGATTTTGTTATTAAATGGGTGAAAAGGGCATGAGAGTTTTGTGCAAATGCTTGTAACAGGTAAAAGGACGTATCTCCAACCCTCAAAAATATATATATTCTTGGTCGGATCAGTAGCCGAGTCGGTCAAGCCATGTCCGTCTGTCTGTCCGTCTTTCTGTATGAACGCGGACTCGTCTCGTTATCGGTTTTTTCATTTCTAAGAAACTATAAGAGCTAGAGCAGGACTTGGTTCAACATGTTAAAGCATACAGAATACTTCGGATTTTGGATACCACACCCTTCACCCGCCACATATATCGCAATTCAATTACTACGGACTTACGCTTTGGTTTGTACATAGAGTTGAGGCCGGAGGTGGAATGCTGCTGCCCTGAAAATTGTTATTCACGAATTAAGTTTCCATAATGAGTGCCAAGCGCAGCTGCTGAGTAAAGTGCACAATTTGTGTGTGTTCGTATGTGTGATTTTGTATATGTATGCAAAGGGGTTGAACCGTATGTAAAGACAGGGTTCAGGGTATCCCCTAGTCAGGCGCTTCCGACTCACTTGTTTTTTGTTATCTGTATAAGTGAATCAAGTACTTGCGAATTGATTGTGCCATTAAATGCGACTAATCATCAGCGTGTCGAATTTTCACAGTCGCCGCGTGTGAGTTTCTGTAGCGGCTTTACATACATCTGTTGCTGTTGATTGGATCCGTTATACAGTTTGCTATCGCAAATTACAATTAAAATAAATACATAAAAAATATAAAAATGAATTCACAACCGAATATCGGTTTACAAATATCATTCAAAAACGTACCGAAACAATTTTCTGAAGAGTTTTTAAACATATTTAAATGAGACACAATCGGAACTTGTAAAGTAAATTAGGCTGTAGATTTTTAAAAATTGTTTGCCTTTGGTGTAATAATTTCCACGGTCGTGTATTGAATTATGTATTAATTTACACCTAGTTCGTAAAATGTCTAAATAAATAAATAATTGTCAATCACTTTTTCGGCCTCTTCTGCAGCTTTCACTGTAAAACTAGCTTGCCTTCCTAATATCCAGCTCAAACTAATTCCACAAGGCATTTACATTTACCATCACTTCTAGGATTCACCAGCTGCTGTTGTCAACCCTTGACACAAGAAACTCATTAAGAATTTTGCTCGAGCCCTTGGGCTAATAAATGGGAAAATAAGTGCGAATGTAAATTATGATATTTGTATACATCTGACAAGTCATAAATGTTTGGCCCGTCAGCTGACAGCTGTCGGATGCCCACTGAACACACTCCAAAGGCAACCGCCGCAAAGCCCACAAGCACTCGCTTCGTGCCACACATTGTGTCTGCGTGAGTGTGTATGTGTGTTTGGCATAATCAAATTACAGTTGAATGTGTCCCTATCGAACATCGTTAATGCTGCAACTTTGATAGACAAAGGCTGCAAATTGCAACATTTATTTAGCATTATGCCACGCCTTGATTTTAATTTTAAGTAAGTTAGCTGAAACCAGTTAACTTCATTTTATCAAATGCGAAATGTTAATTGGGCGCACTTAATTTTATTATTCACATGAAAAAGTCCATAAATTTGCAACAACTTCCATTGGCATTGTTGTTCTCAATTTAATGAGCTTTAGTTTTTATTTTTATAGCCTGTTTCAGCACTCGATGTAAATCAATTGATTTAGTGTCATAGTTTATCAGCTAATGGTCGCAAACAAGTCAAACCGCAAACAAAAGTAAATTGTAAACACTGGGCGAAATAAACAGGACTTTTTTAACCCAGGCCAAAGAGGACCAGGGTTCATAAGCCATGGAAATGCCACAGGAAATGAGAAGAGTACTCCACAAAGCAAACATTTAAATGCAATCGGTACTAAAACAAAAACTTTAATTTAACTTAATAAACAATTCAATGATTTGGCCCTAGTGCAATGTGCCCATAAACCTGACCGAAGGTCAAAGGTTTAGCTGTATCAAGCGAAGGCAAAGCTCAGCAGCGCTAATAAATTTTCCGCCTTTGGCTTATGCACTTTGTGTAATTAACCAAATAGGTATATATGCATACTACGTGAGTTATATACATACATATATTTCAATGTGGCCTCTATCGCAAATGTGCGGAAAACAAAGTCAATAAATAATATCGCCAGACTCTAAAATGTTCGGGAGGTGAGCAAAAATATGATTTAGAAGATAGCCAAAATTAAAAACCCGTACACAATTTGCGGCACGGCCAATTTGATGACCGCAGGCGCGTAAATATGCCAAAATTACCTATTTCAAAATATTTGTAATATAATTCAGAACGTGCTGGGGTTATTGGTATTAAATACACGTGTAATTTATTTTTACACATGAGATTACTTGTAATGTGCCGAGCTAGAAGTTACCCTGTGTCTAGAGATCTGAGCTGCTCCATACTGCTATATTATAAATATAAGTGTACATAGAAATATTCGCTGTTTCTTTCCCAACCTGTACGATGCGTAAAATAATTTTACTAACAATATACTTTGTGAATTTATTAATTATATTCTATATATACTGTAAAGTTATTTCCTTTTTTTTAATTTTTATTCTATGCTCAGCTTTATATACACATTTTTTATAATATAAGGTATTTTCAACTTTGTAAACCCCCATTTAGATAGTTTCCAATGCATTTACTCAGCTTCAAATGGAAAAAACGTGCATATTTTTTATCTGGCAGCCACACACATTTAATGCGCTTGCAACTCATTTGAAATGCATTTAAATTATATTTTATTTTTTGTCGACACATTTATTTATCTATCGTTATTCAATATCGTGGGCTAGTTTTGACACATTAAATTATCGCAGAACCGTTTTGTGGTTGTATAATTAACGCCCACGGTTTTCGCGGGCAAGTGCGATGCACTTCTATGCCTGACAACATCGAGTTTGACAGTTTTCTCGGCTGACCGCTTTTATACTTTCCGATGATAAATTTTTTGTTATTGATGCCTGCTGGTGGGGCTGCTGCTGTGCTGCATCTGCTGCCACTGTCGGTGACCTGTTTAGTTGCTATAGTTATACGCTGTAAAAATATAAAGCGAAAGGAGATTATAAAGTTGAGCAACTGTGACAAACATATCCCATAAAATTGATAAATTGTATCCCCAAGACCTCCACCCCGATTAAGTATTTTTACAATTATTAAGCATAATTTCGCTAGACGCGCCAAATGTCTAGTGTTGGCTGCCTAAGCTGCACAGCCATCTATAAATAATGCTTGACGGGCTGCTTCAAGTCGAATGACGGCAAATAAGAAGGATACACTATTCGCTTTAAGTTTAAGACTTAAAAACGCCAGCGATGGTCGGGCAGGAGAGCCAAGCGCGTGGGGCGTGGCTGTTGATGCTCTTTTATGGGTATAATCTTCTTGCTTCTGTCTCTAAGTCCGCTCTCTGTGTCCCGCTCTTTCCTTCATCTTCCTTTCTCTGTCTATCTTTCTTATCTGTTGACGTCCGTGTTGCTTGTGTTTTTATTTTTTCACCACTGCAGCAAGACTGGACTGTCGTCAGCTCGAAACGCCATTCGCGTCAACTTCCATGTTAACTGCTCTAGAAACGCCCAACACCCAGAAACACAACAACAACAAAACATCAACGTTGCTGTATTTGAAACCATCTAATATACAGAGATTGTCTGTCACTTGCGGTTTGACGCCACATTCCACGCGCTTTTTATTTCTAGCCTCTAGCGCAAACTGCACAGCGTTTGCATGGCAAGATTATTGTCAGAAATGCCTTCGTTTGGTCTGTGAATATCTCCGTGAATGCGGGTTACGTTAGGCAGCCAGTATTTCTATAACAACAAAACGAACTAACTTGTAGTAGTATATTTTCTGGCAAAAAACAAAAAATATTTTCTAAAGTTTACTTATACAAAAATATTGTCTACTTAACACAGAATTTAATTCTATAAAGCTTAAACAATTAAATCATTTTTATTTTCGAAATAGGTAAGCACCCCGCCACAAATGTAATTAAATAATAATAAAATTATGTTTACATATATAGAGTTTTCTACGTATTCGGTTATCTAAATAGACTTTAGGTTTTATATCCACCCTTAAATATATTGCTATTTCAATTATTTAACACTTCTCTTGACATATCAAAGAAAGTTAAAAGGTGTTAATCTTATTTTAATTTGTATTCAGTCTAGACATAAATATTCACATCATAATTTTGTAAGATTTTCTATGAATAGAAATTTTGCAGCTCAGTTCGCACGTGTCAAAGAACTGGTATTATATATGAGTGCCTGACAGACTAAGCTGTAAAACTGTGTTTTGTTTTCTTAGATATAAATTCCAATTAAATTCAGATATTTCTCTGGGCACTCTATAGAAAACCAATATATGCTGGCGCGTGTGAACTGAAACTATTAATAATAGAGATAGAACTGTTGACTGCACCTAAACACACTAAATAAATTCTCTGATAAGCGAACAATCTTTCAGGTCCTTGAAAATAAATCTTTGCAACCATTGCAAATTAAATTTCCAACAAATCGATTTAATTTCTAGTTTATTTTCACGCATAAGTAAGATTTGCTCTGATTGCTGGAAAAGTGTGTAAATTAATTTGAGTCGAGTTTTCATTTTGAATAAATCCATTTCTTAAATGCTTTGCTAGTTTGCATCCGAGCCAAACCGCATTCGTTTGTCAGTCATGATAGCAATGGCCGAGATACGAGATACGAGACATTTTCCAAGCCACACTGCGAAAATCCAAGTCTCAGCAATAGTGGCCATTGAATGTGCAACGCTATTCACAGAAATTGAATGCAGCTGTGTCTCTCTCACTCTCACCCTACCTCAGGCTCTTGCCACCCGTTCTCGGTGCTGCTAGAAGAATACGCACACAAGCGAAAAGCGAAGCATGGCCCGCCTGACAGAATCTAGTGTGGGTTTGAGCTGTGTGGGTGGTTCTGGGCTGTATCTTTTTGTGCATAAATTGCAACACTAACAGTAAAACTGCAAAATGTGAATGTACCTGAATGTATAGCGTATATAGCGAGAGTATCTCGCATCGAGGTGTTGCTGAATGCGTAATGTTGTCTCTTCACGTTTCGGCTTCTGCACACTTTTATGTGCGACACGGCGTGCTCGACAACATTTTATGTTTGTGGCACAAATTCCCAGCACCCCCATCTCCCCTCGTTCGGCCTCCTCCCTGTCCCGACTGTGCCTCAAACGCCTCTCTGCGTTCTAGATGGGCGTGTGCTAGGGCGTGAGCTTTAATCACAAGCGCTCTGCAGTCTGTACTTAGCCTCGTTTGGGTCTAATTAAAATTAAAATTTGTTACTTTAATGAAAAACTTTTGTGAAACATGCCGCAGACACCTTCTAAATAATCCAGGCACAGAGGCTTTGTAATGCTGCTCTGCAGCGGCTTCCACTGCGGCTCAGTTGATAAATGGCTCGAGCGAAAAAGTCACGTAGCCGCACTGTGTGCCCGTGATGCCAGGCGATATTCACAATAAAAGTCTTAGTCGGAAAATACGTCGGGTAACTGATTTCATGTGCACACTGAGCGCTCATTTACATCTGTAGAGATATTTGAGATAATTTATAATTTAGCTTCTGTACACTGAGCTCTCCACTTACCGCTGTACAGATATTTGAGGCAATTTACAAATTAGCTTTACTTTATCAGCTTTGTCATTTAACAACATTTATAGCATTTGATGTTATTATGTAAAATATACTCAAAGGCCTTACGCAACCAAACATTTTTCCTTATTTAAGATTTTTTAAATTTGGGTATATTAACCTTTTCTTGCTTGAACTTATAGCGCCAATCTATGAAAGTCCATAAGGGCATTTAATCTACACCACCCTTAAGATAACCGCTCTTTCCGGTTTAAATTAAATTAAATTTTAATAATTCACAGCCTTAAAAATCTCGTTTGAATTTAGTCTACTCGAAAGTCCCTTAAAACAACCCAAAAAAGTAAACCGCAATTCAGTTGTACCTGTCAAGTGTCGCCCAATTTACATCGTGCAACATTTTGTGTCACCGAATGTCCTTTTTGTTTGTTGATAGCGCCTGCCGAATATGAGCGCAAGGCTGACAGCCAACGGTTAAGGAACAAATCAGCGAATGGGTTTCCTCAATAAATTCAAAACATCGCCCAACAAACAAACTGGCAGCAAGGATAGCATGACAGGCGACAGCCATAACGGTGACAGCGATAAATTAAATGTTAATTTGAATTTACCGTTCAGTGACACGAACAGGCGACACACATACTCACACATTCACACAGACACACACACACACACACACACACACACACACACATACACACACAAAGAGCGAGAGAGAAACAGAGCCACAGACAGAGACCGCTAATGTTTATGTGGCTGTTGGGGCGCAAAAAGTGGCAACTGCCTGGCTAAATGAAACGTACAAGAATCGAAATCGAAACCGAAACGAGAATAAAACTTTATGCACGAAAATTGCCGTTAACGTGACAATAAACTGCAAAACAAAAAGAAATAATAAACGAATAGAACATCAAGCACAGACGATGTGTGTTTATATACATATATCTAAATGTCTATGTATGTCGCTTCAAATTTAAGTTAGTGTCTTTAAATTTCATTGTTAATTCGCTCGACCCGAATGAAATAGAAGGGCGAAAGTGACTTTTGTGCCAAATCGCACAATGGACAACCCAAAAAACTTTTTGCCAGACCTAGACTTAAAATTTATTGCCAAACTTGAGCCAAGAAAATATATGCAACTTGTAAACTTGGCCACATTGCCGCCATTGGCGGCCCATTCGAAATGCTAAATGTGTTTTGTACAGTTACACTGACCGCATTCCAAGAGCCCAAAACGCCGCATATTTGTCAACCAGAACCGTCGCTTGATAAACAGGAAGTGATACCCACATCGAGACCCTCAAATAGCTCGGGCGTGGCCCAACGATCGCATCATAAAACCTGCAAAATTGCCTCGACTTTTCTGAAAAGTTAACCAAAACACACACAAAAAAAAAGGAGAAAAACAAATGCAGAAACACAGAAATAAAGCAAGAAAAATCAGGCAAATGCAGGGGCAAAAACTTTTAAGCCCCTGTAATAAATACCGGGGTTCAAGCGGCAACAACAACTCGTCCCTTTTCGTATCGTCCTGTCCCGTTCCGCGCGGAGCATAAGCTGAAGTTTGCCATGTTCAAGTTGGACCTCTGATTTTAGTTGTTGTTGTTGTTTTTCGCTAAAACTCGCCTTGATCTACTTTGCTGCTTTACGGCCGTCAGTCGACAGTCAGCGTTCCAACTCAGCAGGCAAATGGGCCGTCTCTGATTTTAGCATATACAAGAATACATACAAACGTCTGTATATGTATGTGTGTCTGTGTGGGCGGCAAATGCTGATGTGGAATGATTTGAAAATACTTTTAGTCGGCTGCTGCTGCTGCATAAGCGGATATTGAAAATTGCACAGTGGTTGCATAGCCCTCAGCCATATGAACTTTGCATAAGTAATTAACCCAATGAGAGCTCAATAATCAAAATCTATTGACGGCCTAATGGAATTAAAAGTATTAATCAATATTCGAAAAAAACGGTGCTTTATTTTGTTAACGCTCAGCACGTAAAATCTTTTGCTACGTAGTTGAAAATTGAATTTTTCACGCAAGTATCAAGCTCTGCCTGTTTCCGGTTCCAGTGTTGGCTAGCACGGCGAATCCGCTTTAAAGTTTAATAATATGCAAACAAGGCTTGACCGGCTAGCTGCGGCAATTGTCATGGGAGCTGCCACAGGCCGTTGCATATTTGATATTTGCCTTAAACAACCTTAGCTTATTTTTCCACCTTTTGGGACTTTGGCAACAGCAAATGGAATTAGTTAGTTGTCTCTGGCTTCTCCTGCTCCTGCTGCTGTTGATGGCGGGCCGCAGTCAGGCGAACAAATGCAAATGCCACTTTGATTGACAGAAGGCTACATAAGCTCATTGATATATCAGTGCCTGTTGTTGTTGTAGTTCTTGTTGAATGCGTCAGTCAGTCAGTCCGTCAGTCAGTGAGTTTGTCAGTTCAGCTTGAATACGCCGTCGCCCTTTTTGGGAACGTCTAACTTACTTTTGCAGCGAAAATCGGCTCTGACAACTGAAATAGACTCATGTAGAGCATGAAATATGGTAATAGCTCTACACACACAAAACTTGGGGCCTGTGTGTGTGTGTGTTTCTTGAAGTCGCAAGCGATGCGTGAAATTTCATATATATGCTGCAAGCTTAAGGTGCGTGCGAGTGTCTTTGGGTGGGGGTGTCTGTGTGTGAAGGGCTGGCAGCCCATAAACTCTGACATTTAGTGTGCGCACACACACACACAACCATAGAGATATATGTATGCACTTACAGAAATATCTTGCGCAGAAAAGTAGGCAAAGCTTTTTGGCATCTGATACTGCCAAGCAACTTGACTCAAGTGCCGGCCGCCGCGCCACATCCTGTTGCCTGCCGCATGTCCATCACCCATCTTATTGTTGTATTGCCATTTGAAGAGGCTGCTGCCAATGTCCTTAGTGTGTCGCGCCAAATACCTCAAAGGCAACTTATGAGTGTTGCTGTCCTTTTATTTATTAATGTGTTTGTGTGTCTGTGTAAATACGCCTCCGTACTAGAGCAGCTTGATTAAGTTGAACAACAATACCATATTGTTCATTTAAATGCCGTAGTATGTTATTCAAATTGAATTTAATCGACATCAGTCGAACACACCTTCTGGTCACTTTGGCACCGCTTAGCAAATTATTTTTAATTGCCACTCCGCCACATGTGTACATTATGCTGTAATTAATGCACATATTTAATAAGAATTAAATAACATTAATTACAGGCAGACTGCCTGCCAAGGTAACTAGACAAACAACGTTTATCGTATTGACCAAGTGGAATAAGTCTCACAGACACTGAAATTTGTGCAGATGTATGTGAGTGTGTGTGTATGTGTGTGGGTGCATATGCCGCATGCTCAAGTGTTGCCTTGCGGTTGCATGTGGCATGAGGCAACAATGTCTGTCTACTGCAGGTGTTGCCCTTAGCCACTAGTAGAACAGACCCGGCCGCAACAGTAACATCTAACTGACGTTTATGAGGTTTATCGATTATAAGCCGCTTAACGTGCACTAAGTGCGCAATTAATGTGCCAGTTTGTCAACCAACTAGATCTTATATTTAAGTCCAACTTATATGAAAGCTGCAGGTTAATCTGTCATGTGGTTTGCTGGCCAAAATAAATCTGTAATGTAATTTGTTATCTATATATATAAATGTGTCAACGCAGTGCCCAAACAGGAATCTTCACAGTAGTTTTGTCTTAGCATGGAAGTGAGCACTAAGACGTTATTTTAAAACTTTCCATCTCCAATCCCGAATCCAATCCCGTCGGCCACGGCCAACTATATTTTCCAAAATAACGACAATAACTACGGAGTTCTATGAACATGTATTACGCAGTCGATTACGTCTGACTGAAAAATTCCTTCTTGTGTTTTTTTTCTTTTTATTTTCTGCTAACTTTTGAATTTAGTCCTTAAATTGTCAAACTGCAGTTTTTGCTCTGACTCCAATGCCGACATCGTCCACTTGCAGATAATTTGTCAGCAGCATCATCGCGTGCTCAACGAAGATAAACTGTGCCGAACAGATGAATGGCACGACAAAATGTCAAAATACTTTGCTTGCGTCTGTCAAACTCGATGGGCATGCGGCAGGCGAATGTGCCACAGCTATTTGGAGCAACTGCGGAAACTGACGCAATGGTTCCGCTGAAGCTGCCGCATAAACATTTACGATCTGGCTGGCATTCATTATGTCTAGACCTTAAAGCAAGAGCAAAAGCATGTTGGCAAACATGAAGGACGCCGCACAGGATGTGCTCTCAGGATCATTGGGGACAATTATTGTCCATCTATAAAAATCTACCACATGGAATTCGCGCTTGACTGCAGTAATAAGCGAGTATTGAAGTACATGTGACGGTTCAGTGCTGCAGCTTAAAGATATGCTTCAGTGGATTACAAAGACCCAATTCCATTCTTACTTTCGGCGTGACTTGGGCTTTATGCGGGCTTGAGTTCATCCATCCCTTGCACGGTCAGCAAAAACCGATTTTTTTGTTTCCATCTTCAGTGGCGCCTGTGGCGCTGCAGCACTGTGGCACATACGGTGTCCATTTGGCAGACGTGCCGCATCCTGATAAGGTTACATGCAGTGTTGCCATAAAAAACGGCCAGAGTGGCAGCTTAAAGTGGGCGCCACAAGAGCAACAGCAGCCATCAGGAGTAACGATGGCGGCCAAATTGAATAAGCACATAACGAGCCCGTTGCACAGAACAAGGAACGAAGCGGTGATAAAACTTTTAGCCAGCCAAAAGGTAAGGCGAGCGAGCAGACCGACAAAGCAGCCAAAAAAGAAACCAACTGATCTAAGTTCGTTATTCGTTTGCCACATATTCGCATTGCGTTTGTGTATGTGTCGGTGTGTGTGTGTGTGTGGGATGTGGCAATAAAATGTTTCGGGGCACAACAAGGAGCAAGGTGAACGGCGCTCATAAGTATGCTACGGTTTTTCTATGTGCGTATATCTGCTTGCGCTCTGCGCTCTGCGTTCGCCTTTTGAAATTGTTTCACCAAATGAATTTAAATGTGCTGACGGCAGCACCGGCTAGCGGGTACCGGGGAAAGGGGAAGCGGTTAACAGCGGCCAGCTACGAGCGTTCATACTTTCCAATATGGCTGCTCTTTTATTGTTAAGCGCCACTCGCACATGTGTGCGCGTGTGTGTGCCCTGCTGATTGCTCCCCTAAGCCACATACATTTTATTTTCTGTATTTCTCTAAATTGCAATTCGTGCGGCAGTGCCTCAAGGTTTGCTGCCCCAGCATTGAGTCCCCCCAAGCCGGGCAGAGTTTTTGATTTGGTGTCGGTTTTATGATCCTGCTTGATTAAGTGACGGTATTTTATGGCTTTGCAATGGTCTTATTATCTAATATTTGACGAAATAATCAATTGTACGCTAATTGGAATTTACTGACGCTTCCGCTTTGGGTCTAACTTGATGGCAATTAGTGTTAGTGTGTGTGAAAATCATCAATCACAGCTCTTTGGTGACCGGGCTAGCCATTGGGTAACATGTGTGTAAAGCTGTCACGACACACAGAGCCGCGCGCACACACACACTGGCACAGTTGAGAGCTGCAGTTGTTTGGCAGCCTGACTTCCGTTTGGCACGTATCCAAAACGCCTGCAACCACATAAGCCGCACTTTCGCCAACAGCAGCAAGTGAAATGAGCGAGTCATCAGGTTGAGATGCTGCGGCCTGAAGGGCAGCATATTTGGCAGGTTGCATTTCCATTTCCATTTGCCTTAATTTGCTGAATATGTTTTGTAGCGCAGCGTTGTTTAACTTTTCATTTCATTATTGCGTCCCAACAAAAAAAAGAAAAACAGCTGACAAAAAGGTTGGGCAGATGCACGCGTTTGGCCCGTAGGGAGGGGAGCAGATGAGGGGCGACCTACACTTGAAATCACTTTTGGTCATGTATTGCACATTATTCCCAGTTGTTGTTTTTGCCATCTCTCTGTACGCTCAGGGACATGTTTCTATCGGGTGGAACAGAGCATGTGTGAGTGTGAGTGTGTGTGCGAGTGTGCATGTTTGAGTATGCTGTAGGGTGGGCTAGATAAAGCCCCGCCCATCATATCCGGCAACAATGCGATGCAGTTGCATGGAAACATCAGATGTTTGCATTATTATCTGCTGCCCCCTTCACCTTTACCTTGTACTTCTGGTAGCATTGTAAATTACGATAAATATTTTAATGTTTGGTATGCTCCCTTCTCATTTTGTTCTCGCATTATCTATTTTGTCCCGTTCTTCTATTTTGTCCACTTAGCTCTCCATTTCTATTCATATGTACAGCAACGTTGAATGCAGCTGGCATCCTTGTTCCTGTGCCTTGATTTTGCCCGAGTATTTTCTCGCTTCACTTCGCATTGCATTTTGTAAAAATACTTTTAAAATGATTTGTCTGCCAACAACGATTCCCAGTCTTTGTGTGTGTGTATGTGACAGTTAATGCCTGTATCCCACTTTACTGTAATTGGAATGTCCCTTTGTGCCAATGTCGTTGTCCTTTGCTCATGTGCAACACATGTGCTCAAAAAAAGTCCTTAAACTAATTTTGTGGCATGTCTATTAAATAATTATTTAAGCTTTTAATTTACTGGCCTTTCGGTCCACATAACGTTCATATAATCTGGCCATACACACACACAGGCACAGACGTACATATGCACGCACGCATAAAAGTTTTCACAAGCTTAACTTTTTAATTGAATTTCAGTCAATTTTCATTAGCCCCATTAAAATTATGTATGTGTTTTAGGTAGGCGGGCTAGAAAGGGGAGCAATGTGATTGTGTGATTTCTACTCTGTTTTAAGCTGCTTGTGGGGTTCCACTAATATGACGGAATTTATGAACTTAACATAAATCTTCCGATGCATAGCAAAACACTTGTTACCCATGTATTCCGTTGCAACAAGCTCTATGATTGTTTTGTTCCATCCAATCCGCTTAGGGCAAAATACGGCTAGCTCTGCTTTTGAAGTTCGAAGGCAACTTTAACAAAATAAGCAGAGCTACGCTCAAAGCTGGGTGGGCATTAGGATCCTTGGGTCCAAACCGTTTTAAGCTGCTTAAAATTCAAAGTTTTCGGTGATTACAATCACTCGACTGTGCAGAGGAACAGGTTCGGTCCATTAACAAAGACTTTGCAATAAGCGCTTTCAGTAACGCAAAGCTTCGTTGTACTTTCAGCATTGTTGGGCTAAATGTATACATATTTCTGGTATCGGAATTCCACTGGAAAGGAACCAGAGCATAAGTGAGACCATATCCAGAACATAGTTAACAAGAACAAAAATTCGACAATCTAATTTTGTAATTGAACTCTGAAATATTAACTGTTTCAATCGATTCATTGACTTTATCATGGATACAAAAAATAAACTGTCATGAATTTCTGAAATATAAAATTCAATTCACAAATAAAAAATTGCAGATATTTTTAGTTGCTTGAAACTAGGCTATAGTTAAAAAAAACAAAAAACAAAAACAATTCACTAAATGCATTTTCCGACATTTGTTATGTGCGATCGACTGAGTGCCAGCAGTGTGCGCAATGAATATGCAATTTGGCTATTGAATGCGAATAAATGGTCACCTGCTGTGCGTGGCATGCAGCATAAAAAATTGTGTTTATGTCCGTTTGGTTAAATATAATAGCGAAACTCGCCTCAAAGCCGTAGCAACAGCAGCTTTATTCATTTGTACATTTTTTTTGTCAACAGCAGGAGGCTGAGAGGCGTGCAAGGCCGCCAGCGCTTAGATATTTGTATGCCAGTTTTTATACGTTATGAAAAAAATTGGACAGCGCAATGCTAAAACAAGAGGGGTCTAAAAGAGTAGCAGAGAGGAGGAGTGAAAAACGACCCAATGAACGCAATGAAAATGCCAGCGCACACAAATTTTAATAATCAAACACTGAACGGGGCGGCTGCCACGCGTGGAATGTGAAAAGCCGGCATGGAAATTATATGTGTGTGTGTGTGCTAACATTTGCTGATGGTGCTTGTGCCGCTCCACAGCTTTAACGAAATACGCGCCATAAATTATAAAGTCTAAAACAGAAATTCATTGCGTTTGATATACATATTTACGATGACGAATATATTTGATATCTGTTTTTATTTTTATTGCGCTACGCCGGCGATTATGAGTGTCTCGAGATTTCTTTGACTACTGTTTTAGTAGGCTCGCTCTGTATAACGGCATACTAAAACCGCCAATGTCGTTGTTGACAACGATAACAGTGGTTGTTGGTGTTTTTCTAGTTTAAGCCACATGGGCGCAGAGTGCCTGACATACTTTGAGTCGCTCGGCAGACATTCAGCTGCGCGAATTCGAGGCAACTCCTTGGGCTATTCTCGAATTCCTTCAGTTGATGAACTTTTTGTGGGGGCATTATTCGGTAACCTTTTCTGCCATGGCTCATAATTTGATGGCATCACATCGACATCGACATCGACATACGCATCCTGATGTCAAGGCTCAAGAATTTCAAGCAGCTCAGCGATGTTCCATATTTGCGTTTTAATTTCAGTTACACGCCCAAAGTCGACTGAGAACGACAGGCAAAAACAGCCTCGACCTGACCTGCCGACGGCTGACTGCAGGCTGCGCCAACTTGACAGCACAAGCCCAAATTGAGGGGGGTGGAGGGAAGGGGGCGGCCTTGTGCTACGTGCTGTCAAGCTGCGCTTGTCATGTGCATTTCCGTTTTAAGGCTCCTAGCGAAGACCTCAAGTTCTTCTTCGAACTTTTGCCTTTTGCACTGAGTGCAGTCTGACACCGCATGGCCAAAAATCGAATTGAAATTGTTTCAATTTTCGAAAAATGGCGCACAATTTAAGTGGGCCGTGCGAAATTTATGAAGCCCAGACACAATGCACAGACTGTGGCATTCGTGGGGTGGTCCGGGCCGGAAACGGATGTTGTACATACACACACACACACACACACGCAGACACACTGTGTGGGTTGGCTGCATGAATATGCATGAGCTACAGCTGCAGATCCCTTCAAGAAATGCCAACACAGAGTCGTGAATGCCACTACGTGGACGCCCACACGCAGCTCCCCGCGCCCCGGCAACGACAGGTGCCATTACGCACAGCTGGTGCATCTGTAGCCGTTGTTGCCGGTGAGTGTCAGTGCATACGTAAACTATAAAATGCTTTCTCCGGGCTTTATTAATTTGCTGTGCATAAATGCTTTTTCGGTCTTTAACAGCCAATCCGGGCGAGTGCGAGTGCATCATCAATTTCACTGATATCTCCGACCAAACACACCCCAAGGGCTTGAGTTCCTTCTTTCGTCTCTTGGCCACGTGGCCAACTCACGCTGCTAATGGTCCTGCTCCTTTTACCGTTCAGTCTGCCCAGATTAATGGCTGTTCAAGCGAGTTTATGGCTTGCAACGATTGGCCACCACTTTACCCGGATAATTGACATTTAGTTGAATGCCTTGTAATTTTCAATGGATGCAACTCAGGAAAGAGCAGCTTTGGAGCAATCGTAATTGATACTTAAATGCATGTCAGCTATAAAACATCCAACAATACAAAGCCCTATTCCAAATTAATTGGATAGTAGATTGGGTTGAAAGTTGGACTTGAAAATAGCGAATAGAAAATAGTCAGGTAACTTGGAATGAAAAACGTATATCCCACTTAAAATATACGCGATGGTTATCATCACTGAGTCTAGCGCAATTTTGAAATAATGTCATGCGGATATTAAAATCTATTAAAATTATATACGGGAGCAAATCCCTAAAAATGTTTGTCTCGCGTTTTAGTATACTAAAACAACTTCAATTACTTCAGATTTTCACCACTTTTTCTTATGAGTAATTGAAGTGCGAATGCCACAAAAAAATATAAATAATCTGAGAATCAAACTAAAAAATAAACCACTATCTCCCTCTCGCTCTCTCTTTCTCTCCCTCAAACACTCTGTCTTTCTCACACATTCTCATTCTCTCTCTGTCTACTGCACACGTATATGTATTGGTACTCGTACACACCAATCAGTGTGCGTTCTTTTGAATCTTTTTAAAGCAATAAGTAAGGCGTATTAATATATAGATTCGCTACTATGACTTCCAGCAGAGACATCTGACACCGTACACAAACCTGGTTTTAGAGCCGAAATCCTTATTGAGCAGTTGCCGGATTGACTGGATCACTTAGACAACTCATTTCCGGAGGAAATGATAAGCACATATGACTTCTATTTCAACAATTCGATACATAAATACCCATTAATTGAATATAAAACTCAATTGACAGCTCGTCCGCACTATATTATCAAATGGCTGCAGAAATTTGTCATGTTCTTCAAAGTATTAATCAATTTCGAGTAGCTGCAAGGGATGAGGTTAGAAAAAATCGATGACTCAGCGCTTATTAAATTTAGACAGATTTTTGCTCTTTACGGTGGACGGAAATAGTGAGATTTAGGAACGCTTGAATGGCCATTGCCAGCAAATTGTATAGACGAAGCGTAGAAAATCAATTTCATGCGCTCTTTGGAATGGTACAAATGAATTAAAGCCAAAAGCAACACAAAGCCACTTAGCTCGGCTGTCAATGGTAGACAAGCGCTCATTAAGCCCTGAACCATGGCATTCGAATGATAAGGACAAAGTGCGAAGTGCCGGCAAACACATTTAATCATCTCCAAGGGTTGGGTGGGGTAAAGGAGTTAGCGGGTTGGGGGGTTCGGGGTGAGTGATACTCTTTCTTGGGCATCTAGTCAACCGTACATTCGTCAATCAGTGATGCGCTCGCTAAACTTCTGGCAGTTTGCTGTCAGAAACAGCAAATGCTGAAACGACAAACGGAAGCGGACCAAGTGGGAGCTCTTTCCTGGAAACAGATGTCTCTTTCTCCGCCAACTCATAAGCTTGAAGGCCGCATAGAGACTGCGACTAGGATGCTTTGCCGTCGCTGTTTGCACTTTCATTTCACTTTTACTCCACTGATTGCCAGCCCGAGTCATCCACAAGGGTTCCCCTGATGCCGCGCAGTCTGCGCTAATCAATTAGCAGCTTCAGCTGTGTGTGTAGGCCTGTGTGTGTTTAGTGGGTGTAAGTGTGTGTGTGTGTGTGTGTGTGTGCACCCCACGTGGGACGATCAACTCTTTTGTCTGTCTGAAGAACAAAGCCAACAAACGGCGACATTGTTGGACTTGGCAGCAACAAAAACGGAAGCAATAGCAACAACAGCAGCGACACCAGAAACAATATTGCCGCTTAGCTCGTGCTCTTTGGGCTTCTCTAAATAAGTTAATGCCAGTAAGATAATAATGCTGATTAAGCAATTTTCATTAATCGTTGCGCTACTTGACGTTCATTACAATCTCAAGCAGTCGCTCAGCAACGCCGCCAAGGCTACACCAATGACAATAGCAGCTGTGGCAGCGACATTAAATGCCAAGGAAACCCTAGGCAAGGATTATATACACTGGTGGGTATTGTACTTAACAGATTATTAACGTGACAGCTGATCAGCTGGAGGGTGAATTTATCAGATAAGTCTTTAAGCGGTATCATTTAATGTATTTAATGGATAACCAAATTCTTATATGAATTTTGAGAAAGCTATAAATTATAGCTGGGTATGTTGGATGCTGTGCTATCTTCGAATAATGAATAAAAGTAAAATATTATATTATTAAATGTTCTAGCCTTAAATTCATTGTCTCATTTCAAATTGTATATATTGTATATATTTATTTCAAAGAATAAGTTTAAGGCATTTCCGCTAGCCTTTGGTTAGAGTTCAAGTGACCAAGGAAATCGAACAGAACACCCTAGCCTAGCCACACACACACACTCACACAAATTCAATACGTGCTCCTTCTTTATTGCTTTTTATGCTTATTTGTCCAGCTTTTCATGCTGCAGCTTAAGTGTGCGCCTATCGATCTCTCTGTCACCCTTTGTGTGTGTGTGTGTGTGTGTGTGTGTGTGTGTGTGCATGGGTGAGTGTTTGCATTGGTTTGGGTGTTGACTTTGACATTTGTTTTGTGTGGCTTATCCTTCACACTGCGCACCACAATAGCATCAATCGCCGCGTATTTTTTGTCATCTGTTTAGCCAAGTTTTCGCTTTCATTGTGTGTGTGTCACTACAATGGCTTTTAAATGGACGCTGCGCCCCTCCCGTCTGGCCAGCAGTCTGCTTCTGGCACTGCTACTCCTATTTCATGGCTGCCTACTTTACGGCCAATAAAATCTCAACGCTTTAGGCGTACGCTCCAGTTTCCATGCCCCCGCACTGGCCGCGTTCTGGATCTGAATCTCTTACCCTAATCGTTTACAGTTGGCAGCATAGCATATTTATCTATGTGGTTCAAATTGAAAAGCTCACTGGCTTCAGCTGCCTTTTGTGTGCTCTGCGCGCTGGGCTTGCAATCGAGAAAACGAAAATTAAACACATATATATATATATATTTATCGGGATATATGTACATACAAGTACATATGTAAGCGTCGAGACATGAAACAGTTTGTAAGCGCCTTTAGTCGGGTGATTTATTTGCACCCTGCGTGCGTAAATTGAACTGGGAATCCATTTAAAGTTCAAGTGTGGTATTGCATTTACCATGGTGATGATGATATTCCCTTTCCATAATTTGACATGTATAAAAATAAATTGATATTATTCGCGCCACCGTATGTGTGTGTGTGTGTGCTAAGAACCCAGCGAACAATTTTCTGTGACACATCAATGTTTATTCAACTTTGATATTTTTAATTTTTCCACTTTGTGTGCCCTGCTCAGAAAAAGAAGATATGAAAACGGTGAATTAATTATTATTAAATTTCTTGATGATATGAATAAAATAATCACACATGGGAAAATTATGCTATTCTCCATCCCACGGGTGAAAAAAGGCAGACAACTATTGATTGCTTTTTGTTTTTCATCTGATCAGCCTCAAAAATTCAAAGTTAATAATATTATAATATATTTAGTCGCTCATAAATGTGTATATGGACAACCAAGCACCCTGTCGAGACAAATGAATTTGCGAAAATCATATTTAAAATTGATTTTTTCCAATTGAATCAATAAATGCATGCGTGTCATGAATTGACAGCTGCTAAAGCCCAGCTAAGTGGCTACTGACGCAAGTAGTTGTTCGTTGGAAAAAACAAATAAATTTAGATTTTATTAGGCACGCGAAGGCATCCCAATATATTGATTTAGTCAGATATGTTCAAATCTGCCTACTTTGATATTAAATGCAGTTTTTTAACTTCATATATTTTGTATTGTGCATGTCAGGCATGTAATTTTTTTAATTCTTAAGCTGGCTTCAATTTTCGAGACACAAGTGAATATTAAATTCGGTCTACACATTTATGCCAATATTTTTTAGGTGATAGAAATTAAATTTCTTGCGTTGAAAATGTGTGAGTTTAAATTACTGAAAATGAAATGTAATTAATGAAAATTTTAAAAATTGTTCAAAGTAATGCAATACCAATTTAGCCGGACTCAGATCTCAGGTGAGGCAAACAAGGCGCAACTTGCGTGGGGATAAACACAAATACAAACACAAGTACGAACGCGTCCGAAGGGGGCGGAAGAGGAGACTCGGTAGCATAAGACTTCAAGTTGCTCGGAAATATGGGCTTTGCTTCAGTGTAAAATTAAAAGTTTTTGTTTATTAAATAAAAATAAATGCAAGTTAATTAATTAAAACTTGAAACAAGATAGAGCATGCACAAAGCTTATTATATGTCGATGTGGGCGTGGTTGACTGAGACAGCAGGCCCATGTGGTTGAGTGCCCTGGAAAGTATGTTAAGCTTAATTAGCCGAGTCTGCTGATGCCGCTCAGCATCGTAGGCAAGTGCAGCTATTTAGCGAGACTTGCTGCTCTGAGCCTGTATGTGCTGTGTTATCCGGGATACAAGTTTTCTTCATGCTTTTGCTGCTGTTTTTGTTTTCACGTGTGCGCTATAATTTGGCAACAGTTTCAAGCAACACAGCTAGCAGAAACAACAACAACAACAATCCGGACAGCAGCAATAAGCTAAATACAACAACCGACGACGAGGACGCACAATGCCAAGAGCAAAAGCGTCGGCCACGTCAACAGCGAAGACAACAACAACAACCACAACTGCGCATGGCAAAATTAAATTTGAAACAAAAAAATAATAATAATAATAATTTTCATGACATTAACATTGGAAACTGTGTATTTGAAGGCGTTGACTGAACGATGGAAACAAACAAATTTTCCGAATGAATCTCAGTACACAGTACAGATTCAGATGCAGATACAGACGCAGATGCCAAAACAATTGGCATCTGATTGTAGCGCATTGAGGGGTTTTTTTTCTGATGTTTTGTTTTTTTTTTTTATTTTGTTTGTGCCATGTTTGGCTCTTCCGCTTGTGGCCTGTCGTCACTTGTCAGTTGTGGCCTTTTCCCATGGATTTCCGCTAATAACCAATAGGAACTGCTTAACTGCATTTCATCAATGGAAAGACGCAAAGCAATAAATGATAAAGGAAAATCCGATTGGACGTTTTCTTTTGTTTTAAGTAATTGCCTTTTATATCGTTTGAACTTAAATTAATGGAAATTAGTTTAGCCACAAAAATTTATCATACACCCACTGCTTAAAGCAAAAGGCGTCGGCTCTTGGGTACAGAATTATAAATTTGAAAATTAATAAAAATACATATTTAAGGCAAGCAGCAGCGGTGACGCCAACGCCTCTGCCGCAGCCTCTGTTCCTGACTCTGCGGCAGCGCTTTGATGAACGGTGACAAACATCTTTAAGATACGAATACATATTTTTAAACAAAATTATTATCACATTTTTGTTTTTTTGTGAAGATGTTTCTCGTGCTGTTTTCGAATATTTATGCGCACTCAATTTATATTTTATAGAATTTAATACATATATTTCTATTTACACATGCATATATATTTATTTGCTTTTCTATTTCCATTTCCTTGCAGTTGCTTAATTTGGAATAGCGCCAGGGCGTGGCGACAACGCAAATTACAACAACAGCAGTTACAAAAATAACAAACCCATTTTGCCATGTGCTTTGGTTCACTGCAGGCAACTTCCTTTGCTGACAGTTGTCTTAATTAACAGTACTTTGGCTTTCACAAATGAAACCCGAACACAAAAATCGAAACGCAAAAAGCCAAGTGGAAATCTTGTGCTAAAAATGTGTCATGCCAACGAGTAAATCCAAAATGAAATACCCCTACGCAACTGGGCGTCTAATTTAAAGCTCGTGGCCGCCAAAATGCGAGTGGCCAATTTGTTGTGTGTGCGACAACAACAACAATCACAATAGTCACAGCAACAAACAACATCAAAAAGGCGGCCACGTTGCGAGCGCTAAAAGCGTGTGCGAACATGAAAATAAAACATCACCAGGAAATTAATTCAGAAAAATTATAAATATAAATACACACAAACGTAGAAAGTCGCATACAACCATAGAATAGACTATGCATAGAGATAGGCACCACGGCAGTGAGTAAAACAAACGCAACAAAAAGAGAAACAAAATTAAAAGAATAATAATAATGGCATTAGGACTTTTTTTTGCAACTTAGTTGCTTGGGTGGGGCAAACCAAAGGGAGCCCGAAATATATACATACACTAAAATAGCCAATATGTATATGCTAAAAAAAGACGGGTTTGAAGCGAGCAATATCGAGAGAGTGACATTCTTGGGCACAGCTGTCGTCATATAAATCATTAGGACCATACAGGGTGACGGCAAGAACGTACTTGAATGCATAAATGTGCTATCAACCAGTGGAAAGCGGAACATGAGAATATGCTAATACATATAAAAAACTAACTTTTCGATTTCTTAAGTTTGCTTAAATCTAAGCACCCTGTATGTTAATGGTAGACGTCAAATACATGGAATGGCGCCAATTTAATTTTGACTATTCGAAGATTGATCACGCTGTAGAAATAAAATAGTAATTATTCAAATACCCTAGGTCAAAGTAGAATTCAGAGTGTGTAAACTTAGGATTTTTCTAAAATGTGTACTGCTTATTATATATTTAGTAGTTGCAATAGAAGACACCCTATACAATTAGGCCACTCGAACAAAAAATCTGAAAGCCTTTGAAACACGCAGCAATAACAATACAGTTTCTACGTCAGCAAATAAACAAATATTAACTTTAATCAATACAAACGCGAGCAACGGCAAAAAAATAATACTTATAAATACGTATAAGAACAACATAATTTATGTACATCAGAACAAAAAAAAACAAAAAGAATGCGAAACGTCGAACGCATGATTTTCATAAGCTGTTCCATAATTTTGTAGCATTCCAATAATTTTGTTTTTGTGCCAGAACAGAAAAATCGTCGAAAGATTTTGACTTAGTGCAATATAAATGTGAAAACCACTTGCACGAACTATACTAAAAATAAAGAAAAGACAAGAAATGTTAAAAATAAGTACTAAAAGAATACTAAAATCTTGTGGCAGCAACAACACAAGCACCAGCAGCCGCAGCAGCAGCGACTAAACGACGCGGTCTTCGCAGCAACCAACAAAAAAAAAATGAACAAAATTAAAACGCAGCCGCTTGAAGCAGAAAAGAAAAAAAACCAATCAACGAGCAGAGGCAGCAGCAACAACGACAACAACAAATAGAATAAAAACAGAAGCCGCATAGCTAAAACGCCAACGAGTCCAGCGAAGTCAGCCGCGGCAGCGACGTCGCCTCTATAATAATATTATCATTAACAGCAGCGGCAACAACAACGCCAACAACAAGCAGCAGCGACGCCGTCAAGTGAGTGGGCGTCGGCTGGCGTTGGCAAGGACAGCGGCAAGAGCGACACGAACGTGGACGTGGACGTTGGCGTTGACGTCTCCGTCTCCGTCTCCGTCTCCGTAGCCGTTGCCGTTGCCCTCGCACGGTGTGCGGCACATTTGCGAATCAATTTCCGTTGCGGTGGCCGTTTCAGTTTTGGTTTCAACGTCGCTAGCGCCACGCGTGTCGCGAATCCCTAATGGCGCACCTCCTCGTCGTCGGCGGCTGCCCAGCGAATTAACGCAAGTTCAAGAGATTGCGATTGAGACCGACGAGACCGAGATCGAGGCCAAGTTCACAAAGTTAAGCAAAGCACAAAAACAAAGCGGGCAATAAAAATAGAAAAGCCAGCCGCAACGGCTAAAAGTGAGAGCCAGGAGTTACGAGTCGTGGCCATAAACGAAAAGCGAGTGTTCACGTTAAAGCATCCGGACGTGTCCGTGACCGTGTGAAAGTCAGGCCAAATGACAGCCATGCAGTGCTTGGAGTTTGGCCAGCTGCCGGCGCTGCCCACCGCGGCGGCAACAACAACAATGCGGCACAGAACCAGCGCCACAAGGATACGCAAAAGACTCTGCCGCTGCAGCCAGCGTTCGCAGCCAGAGCCACAGCCAGAGCCAGAGCCAGAGGCAGAGGCAGGACCGACGCCGCAGCCAACACGACGCACCACAACGACTTCAAATAGCAATCCCAGCCTCAGTCTGACGCTGATCTGCACCACCGCGGCGCTGACGACGGCGGCGGTGCTGCACACAACGCACGCGCTGGCTGCAACAGCTGCCGTTACCGACCCCGTTGCACTGCCACTGCAAGGCACTGCCACGCCCCTGCCCGCCACACACGAACTGAACGCCACGCTGCTGAGCAGCACAGCCGCCGCGCTGCTCAACGACAGCAGAGCCCAACTGGAGGCAGTCGGCGGCGTCGAGGATTGGTTCGACGATGTGTTCTGGGTGCTGAAGGCATTCGTCATGCTGCTCATCATCATTGCGGCCATTTGCGGCAATCTGCTTGTTATTATTTCTGTGATGCGTGTTAGAAAATTAAGGTGCGTATACGCAATGTGCTTAAATGTTAACTGCGAATCCTCCCAATTCCCCAAACATTGAACGGTTACACTCTAATTATCTGTGAAAAGCAATTAGCGCCGCTTTCTCTGTCTACATTTTTGTTGTAATTGCATGAAATACCTGAAGCGGCGACGCCTCCCGGGGCTGCCTTGATTGCCAATTTGCGCAAGAGCCCCCGCACCCGCAGCAGCATCCGCATTTGGCGCGGCCTTAACACTTTCTAATTATTTCGCTTTCCTATGCTCAATTTTTGTCAACTTTGCATAAAATACATGCACGTCCGCCTGCCGTATTCCATGTCCCCATTCGTATTCCGTATTCGAAACCTTGTCCCTGCTGGCAACCTGTTTTTGCGCTCCGTTTGCTCCCAGCCATTTTACTCCCAATTCGCGTGTACTTTATGTAGCCGCTTCGCTCCTTATTTATTTAGCTCATAATTGAGCGTCTACCTTCTATCCGCTACCCGCTAGCCCCTCCCCTTGACGGACTGCTTACTTTTTGATGTTCAACATCCAGCAGAATTTGCATTTCGCATTGCGCGGAATTCTACAATGACATTTCCTGTTTTTCTGACTGCCTCAGTTGAGAGTGGTTGTCTGGCATATACCCTGTAAGAAGAAACAGATAAGTAAGGTCTGGACTGAATACAATAGTCTCATTTTACAATATTTATTTCATTTATGTCTTTTGATAGACCGAATATTTATTGCCACGGAAAATTATAATAGATATAAATATTTTCATATTATATTTTCATCGCCTCATACCACCCCTTTATACATACACTCGTACTATAGGGTATAGAAAGGGACTGCTGCATTTCATTAATTTGATGACAAATTAAGTTTTATGACTGTATTTTAAATGTGCAACAATCCAATTTGCATGCTGAAGGATCGTTAATGGTCACGGAAAAGATTTTTATGTTAATTTTTTTGGTATTGTGGCGGTTTTACTTAACGTGTTTTGTAAATTAAATGAAATTAATTGACGCTATGGCATTTAACAATGACAATCTGTTTAGGTCCATGATAATAAGTTAAAATCTTAATTTATATCTGATATATTAGTCAGCCTGTCAGTAAAGTAAATCGCAAAGATAAGTCATGTTTATATTTTATACACCATCCTAAAAGTTGTTGGCATTGTTTGGCATTGCGCAAATATTGACTATTCCTTCAATTAATTGAACTACACAAACAACGAATGCATTCGAATGTTGTTTATATTTTAGAAGTCCACTTTTAGACATTCGTAGCTTTTCATACATAGATAAATTGACGACTAGCACATCATTTGTCCCAATGGCATGCCAATAAACCTTCGAATTATCCATTTGCAACAGAAATATAAATATAGCCACTCAACAGACGCACACACACACATGTTGGGAAACAGACACTTGTCAACATCTCTGTGAGACGACCTCGTTAGATGCGCTGTCAACTGCCGGCACGGAGCACGGAGCACGGCGGCGGCGGCGTCCTTCGCTCGACATTTATATAGAGAGACATTACCATAAAAAAGTTTTCTAGTGATAAATGATGGTTCGTCAGCTTGCCCGGTTCGTTAATATTTTTAGTTATGCCTTAATAACTGGCAGGCAAATCAATTTAGCGCTTCATAAAATCCACGGGGGTCGCCCTCTCCGCCCCCGCCGAATGGACCGACGGATTCACATAATCAAAGTTAACTTCGTCGCTTCGTTTTGCAGGCATGCAATCAAAAGTTGTTGCTGCCAAGATTGCCACACCCCTTTTACGGTTTAATTTTATTTTTTTCCCTTTTTTTTTAAGGAAATTTTTTCACAGTAATGAAAACTTTAAATGTTCTTGGGCAAAGGAGAGAGAGAGACCAAAATGCCAGAGAAAATGAGGCAAGGAAACTTTGTTAGATAGCACAAGAAGGAATAACAAGTCGCCCGGGGGTTAGTTGGGGGTTGGTTGGCGTAATTAAGGTTGAACGTGTCTTAATTTCTCTTTTTGCTGCTACTAATGAGCAACATTTTATTTTTTAAGTGACTTGCGTGTTGGCAGCGCAAGAGCCTAACTAATAAAGATAATAATGCTCATCACGCTGATGATGATGGTGATGACAATGATGATGATGATGGTGTAACTGTGGCCTCTACGTGCATTCTGTTGACTTTCGTTGAAGGCCATGCGCCGTCTTCACATATAAATCTAATTTCTGGACAAAATTAATGCCAGCCAGGCGTAAAAGATTTCACGACATCCAAAACAACGTGCGGCTTATAAATCGCCAGCTGTTGTTGGCCACGAGCTGCAAATCTATCTATTGTTCTACGCTGCAAATATTACGCATGGATGCGATGTCCCTTGAAACAAAGCCATAAAGAATGGAATGTAGAACACAAACACAAGCAGGAAAAAAAACAATAATATAGCATGACAGTTAAACTTATAAAAAATTCAGCAAAAAAGAACACAATACAGTCGACAAAAAGGCAAAGAAGAAATATGTAGCACAGAATGCGATCGACTGGAATATACCCTGTAGACAAGCTACCTTTTTTTGGTAAATATATGTGTAATTTGTTAGATTGCTAACATAAAAAATGGCAATGATAAAGGCTACATCCATAATGTCGACTTAAAAAATATCCTCCGGGTTGCAGATATTATATATAGAACTTTGGGCTCTTTACGGTATAACAATAAATCAAAATGAAAATTATTTTAAACAATTAAAGAGAATATGTGAAGGCGAATATTCTAATAGGAGCCAAGAAATCGCGACAAGTAATGCCCGCCATAAGATATTTTACAGGGTATCAAGAAAAAAATCGAATGACACAACAGAAACAGAAGCCCCTCGCCAGAAACTTTGGCAATTAAGGCAGCTTATGGTTTTTATGACAGCATAAATTTAAAATTTTCTATATGCTGCGTAATAAAAACGTTTGCCGACGTGTTTCAAATTATTTTCCCATTTTTTCGCTGCTAAAAATGAGCCACGAGCCGCAGTCACAGCTATCTGTGTATGTGGCATCTATTTGCCATGGCATGGAGGCTACTCATTAACGCCGCGGCGCCGCCTTCACTTGAAGGATGCTTGGCAACTGTTTCCGCCTGTTTTCCCCAACGCCTGCCGCCAAAGTGTTTAAATGATTTTCTTTCGCTTTTCTCTCTGGTGCGAAAATGTAATGGTGTAAGTAGACTAGCAGATTATAGGTAGAGTACGAATATGTAAGAAATAGTAAGAGAAAGAGGATGGAGAGAGACAGTGAAATGGAGAGTGCGAGCAACGGAGAAAGCAGGCTGAATAATGGCAACGCATTTACAAAATGGCGCCGATTTGTTGCAATTAACGGCTCAAAACGTTGAAAGTTATTTAGAAGCTTGAAATGTAGCGCTAGAGATTTAAACAAACAACGCTGCTGCGAACATCTTAAAGAGAAAACACTTAGCTCACATTTAAGTGCATTAATATTCATGAAAATTCCATTAAATTGTTTTAAGATGTGCGCAAAGGCAGCTGGAAGTTACTTATACCCCGTGTAAATTGTTTATCACGAATCAATTGAGTTGGTTCGAGTACTTAACAGCTGCGAAAATTCCACGTTCAGCTCTACTTGCCGCTCATTATGCATTAAAGACCAAGTGCCATATGGATATACAATATTTATAAGGAGCAATTTGTGGGCTGGGATAGCTAAACCGCATTTTCGATTTCGATTCTTTGCTTGCTTTTCAATTATGTCCCATGCTGACAGCACAATGCGAGCTGAAATCATTTGCTGGCCCTTGCAGAGAAGCAGCAACAGCAGAATAGTGGCTGCTTGCCCCTTGGGGGCAATGGCATACGCTTGCCACATGGTGCAACGCCACATTGAACAATGGCAGCGCTAACACACCCTCCCAGATACAGATGGAAACACACGGACTTGTGGGTAGCAGCGGAAACAGGAGCGATATCCTGATTAGTCATCTGAAGGCATGCCGTTACACAGCCCTTTTCATTTTGTTTATTGTTGTTAATGCTGTGTTGTTGTCATGATTCGTAATATCTCATTTTATTTTCGTTTTCTGATTGTGTTCTTTCTCTTTGCAGAGTTATAACGAATTACTTTGTAGTTTCCTTAGCCATGGCTGATATAATGGTCGCTATTATGGCCATGACATTTAACTTTAGTGTGCAAGTAACTGGGCGGTAAGTACAAAAACAACAACAACAACAACAACAATAAAAACACACATAAACACGAACACAGGCTGAAACAACAACAAAGCAGCTGCAGCTGCAACAAGAATTGCAACTGCAACTGAACGCAGCACCAAATAAAATGCAAGCCGACTGAAAGGGGTGCAGTTGCAGGGCAGCGCCAAAAGCCGGAGGGGCCGCAGTGGGGGGAGCGGCGGAGGAGTCCGAACAAACAACCAAAAAAAATCCCTGAAAAATGAAAGCATTTATTATGCTGCCTGCTATATATGGCGTTGCTGCATATAGTTACATGTGTGCTCGTGAATAGGTGTGTCTGTGTGCGTGTGTGGGTTTTGTGAGAGCTTAGGTGTGTGTATGTGGGTGTGTGTGCAGCGAATGCAAATGCTCAAAGTCATCTCGGTCTGTTTTTGAGCGCGTGTGCGTTTGTGTTCAAGTATTAAAATGTGCAAGCAAAAACTAAAGAGAAAAGTTTAGCAAATAAAATATTCCACTTCGAATAAAATATGCGCTTGTAGGTGCAATTTTCTTTTTGTGATTTCTTTTGTATTTATTTTGAAATTCGATCCAAAAATAATATATTCACAAATTTGTAGAAAAAATGTATTTTTTTTAAAAAGACGAAATTAAAATACCTAATATACCATACTCAAAAGATTAATGCAAATACAATTCCATACGCTTTATAATAGTGTAAGAACAGAAATTTTGATATACAATTTATTTTTATAAATTTAATATGTACATTTTATTTCATTTATTTTTGTGCCAAACGCCTCGAATCTCCTAAAGAAAAAAAGAAAGAAAATAATTTAAAAATGATTTTGATTCAAGAAAATATGTGTTTATTATAAGTTTCTTCCTTGATATAAATTGTATGGTATTTTTTGATATATTTGGCGCTACAAACGCTGATGTATAGCTAGCGAACAGTAAGATGGTAAGAGTGTGCTTATGGAGAATAGGCGCACACAAAGGCGCACTTTGAAACGCTTCTCTTGGGGACAAAAACCGTCAGAGTGTGACATGGTCACATCATTTACACAGCTGACTGTTTGTGTGGGTGTGGCTACGGGTCTGGGTGTGTGTTTGTGTGCGTGCAATTGTAAAGCAACATGTGCATGTGATACTAAGTGTAGATACGAAGCTCAGTTAATTATGCACAGGCGCCGCTTTAAGGCCTGGCTTTAAGCTCGACTTTGCAACGTGGCTGAGGGCAGGTCATAATGTGGACACTTGCAGCCAGGTTAGGCTGGGGCACGGCGGGGCAGGACCCGTTTCAGCCAAAAACTTCACCCAGCCACTTGGCCACGAGAGTTGCATATAAATTGGCATTGGCCGCAGTTGGTGCGCCCCGTGCGCTCGTTACCAACCATAGCCGTCCACTTGGCATTCATTAGCAATTTTACCTTCACAGTCGCTAGTTGCATAATTGACAGTGGCCCACGGCGCCGACGTGGCCATCGTTGTCGTGGCACCTTTTATATGGGCTAGCTTAAGCGCCAATTCATGACAGCGCACAACAGAATAACCAAAAAGGAACAAAAACGAAAATCAGAAAAGGGCTGAAAAGGCTACGCGACTACGCCTACGACCATGCCCTGATCCTGGCATTACTGCAGGCGTGCGCATACACACAGTTTCTGAATAGTCAAAAAGTTTTTGAAACTGATGCCAAACTGGTCGCCCGATAATAAATTTTCCTGCCCGCTGGCAAAAAGAGCGAACGGGCGGCATCTAGTCGAGAGGGTCAAACTGGTGGGTGGGCGGTCGGTGCGGTCGGAGCGGCTTGGCGGCAACCAACAGGGACAACAACGCGAGTTTTAATGAGTTTTTCATGCAACCCGTTTGCGTGTAAGTGTGTGAGTGTGCTTGTTAGTGTCTGTTTTGGCGCCTCTGTCTGTGGCAACGTCAGCAGCATTGTAATCGTCCCCACATACCATTTCGTGCCGTAGACTGCATTAAAGCGTTTCATTTTGGGCTCTCCACGACAGGGCTTGACTTGAAACTGTGCCAGTTAATGGGCAATGTCACCTGCTAGCCGAAACTAACTAAGATGAAATCGATAAAAATATAAATCAGACACGCTGATAATACAGACTTTTGGTTTTTGGGTCTTGCCACTACACAAATTGTCAGCTGCGAGAGCTTAAAGTCTTCCATAGCATACTTTTTGGGGCAAATATATACTAAGTGAGGAATACCATTTATGTATGGCACTTTTGTGGCACCTCTTAACATATTATTTTATTAAATATTATCAGTTACTAATATTTATAAATTCATCACTTTTCAGCTGGAATTTTAGCCCCTTTCTGTGCGACCTGTGGAACAGTTTGGATGTGTACTTCTCAACAGCAAGCATTTTGCATTTATGCTGCATATCTGTGGATAGGTAGGTAATCTACACACACACACACTAATCTATTCAGATATATGCAAATGACAGCTTATTCGAAACAGCAATAACAGTGGCCCTCTAATGGCTCCTTTTTGCAGATACTATGCGATTGTTAAGCCCCTCAAGTATCCGATTAGCATGACGAAACGCGTGGTTGGCATTATGCTGTTGAACACATGGATATCGCCGGCTTTGCTATCGTTTTTACCCATTTTCATCGGCTGGTATACGACCGATGAACACAAGGTATTTGTGAAGGAGAATCCCGAGCAGTGCGCGTTTGTGGTGAACAAATACTATGCCATCATTTCGAGCTCGATTTCGTTCTGGATACCGTGCACCATCATGATATTCACTTATCTGGCAATTTTCCGAGAGGCCAACCGGCAGGAGAAGCAGCTGATGATGCGCCACGGCAACGCAATGCTTATGCATCGCCCATCGATGCAGCCCTCAGGTGAGAGTGAAGGCCAAGGCTTGAATTACCATTTAGCCAGGCAGGCTGGTGAGCCGCCGGGTGGGGGGCAGGCAGACACAGACAGGCAGGCATGCTGAGCCTGAAGCTGAAGCTAATCCCTGAGCATTTATCATGTCCTTTTGCCAGGCGAGGCGCTGAGTGGCTCGGGCTCATCGAAAACGTTGACACTGCATGAGGTCGAACAGGAGCATACCCCGACAAAGGACAAACATTTAATCAAAATGAAGCGGGAGCACAAGGCCGCACGCACTTTGGGCATCATCATGGGCACCTTCATACTCTGCTGGCTGCCATTTTTCCTGTGGTAAGTGTGCGATGCCGCCCGCTGGCATGGGACTAAAGTATAATTTATTTAATGTCGCGCACACATAATTAAATATTACTCATACGCCACGGCATGGTGCGGCTTGTAAGAGTTTAGAAACATTTGACGTTTATGTATATGGCTTGATTCATGCGTGCATTCACAGGTACACGCTCTCCATGACCTGTGGTCCCTGTCAGGTGCCAGAAATCGTGGTATCGATCCTCTTCTGGATTGGCTACTTCAACTCCACACTCAATCCGCTGATCTACGCGTACTTCAACCGAGATTTCCGAGAGGCGTTCCGCAATACATTGTTGTGTCTGTTCTGCAACTGGTGGAAGGATCGCCACATGCCACTCGACATTGACATACGACGCTCCAGTCTGCGCTACGATCAGCGCGCCAAGAGCGTCTACTCGGAGAGCTATCTGAACTCGACCACGCCCGCACATCGCCGCCAGTCGCAGCTGGTCGACAACTTATAATACAGGGACGAGGCGCTGCTGACGCCCATTGCACAGCAGCAGCAGCGGCTGGCGGCGGGCACCTGTGGCTCCGGTGCTGGCGCCAGGACGGACGTCTCAGCCAAGCCCAGCCTGGGCACTCTGTCTGCCGAAGATGTGCAGGAGATACAAATCGAAATACCCATGGAGTATATCAACAAATGGAACAAGAATAACAATGCAGCTGCCGCCACGGCCTCCAGTCATGTGTAAGAGACTGAGCATAGCTGATGACAACGACAACGACAACGATAACAACAACCACAGCCACAACAACAGTAACAGCAACTCGGACAATGGCGATGTCGCGTCAATCGAATAAATGCAATTACAATTTTCCATTAATTTTTAAAATTAATATGCTGCTTGCATTCGCATTGTACATATTTAAGTCAACATTACGGAATTACTCGTGTACATAGTGCACTCTATAAACGCGTTGTCTGTTCGTTTTCGTCTTTTTGTTTCAGCGATTGGTTTTTGTTTTTCTGTTTGTGTTTTCTTTTCAAATTTATGCAGCTATAATTTACTGAAGCAGAGGAAAGTGCATGCATAATTTATTATTTATTTTAAATGTCGTTTTTTTTGTGTACATTTAATGGGGTCTTGTAAATAGTTAATGTTTTTTGATAAATTCTACAACTAAATTAAGCTCAGGTTGTAAAGCGTTCAGCGTTAACAGACATTTCTATATGCCCAACAAAACTACTCTAAACGACATCATTCAAGGGGCAATCAAAATATTAAGCTAAGCGTCTAATTAAGCAAACAGGACAAGGGGCAACCAAGCAATTGAGAACAAACAAATACTATACCTACAAATAAAAATAAAACTAAAATTTAAACTGTGCCAATTAACTGACAACAACAAATTATGTACTATATGTGCGAACTGTCGCATTCAAGAATTAAATACCAAATCAAGATTAAATAAAATGAAATTAATATATGGCACTAAAATATGCAATTAAATTGATGAAACCTTACCCAAAAATATACATATATGTAAGTACGTAATATACATAGAGATATAATGTTATATATGATCGACAATCGCATGCAATAAGAAATATGCTCAAAATATGTATAGAAAATAGCGAAATTTCATAGCTAAACCAAATATAGAATGCATAACTTGATAGCGTTAAAGAAAGGCAGTCAAAATCAAAACTAATCTAGTGATCTTTAAATAAAACTAAACACTAAACTAGTTCAAGTACTATATATATTTACATATATACATCGATATCGTTAGTTCATTAAAGTCAACGTCAAGTTTGAACACAAACGACAGCGTGTACAAAATTTCAATTCGGTGCAAAGTGTTTAATGTGAAATTAAAAAGTGTGCGTAACAGTGCTGTGTGTGTGTATGTGCGTGTGAATGTGTGGTTGTCTGTGTCTGATTGGGTGTTTTCAATTTTGGAAAAATATAAATTGCGTTGCAGTTCCTGGAATTAAGTTGACTGTGTAGCCTGTAAGGGGAAGGCTTGTGCACTGCTTACAAAGTCAGCAACTTGATTCCAGCAATTGCGGCCCAAGCTCAACGTTGAACAGTGTTAAATACCGAAAAAAAGGACTTCCGCTAAATTTAAATTTGAATATCAGTTGAAGCCTGACTACACATAGAGCAGTTCGCGTCGTTCTCAAAGAATATAAAGGTCCTTTGTTATTGAAATCTAAAGAAATTGCAATCACAATTCCCCATTGTATTTAGTATTTGTGACCACTGGAAACTGTTTGAACAAACTGAAACCCAAGAAGCTTCTTATTTAGGATAAAAGTAAGCAATACATAACTTAAACATGTTGAATGTTCATGTTGAAAAGCCACAAGAATTTTTGTTTGTTGACTTAAATACTAGTCAGCCGCTACCGCTAAAAAAAAAAACCAAAAAAAAAACAAAAAAAAACAAATAGAAAAACCACAGAAATGCAAGGCAAAATAAGTATATTGAGCTAAAGCTCTTTATGTAAGTACTTTATAACATATATTAATAGGCGTCAATGTAATGTATAATAGTCATTATTATATGATTTTCCTTAACAATAATCGAATAAAAGCAACAAACTCCAAAGAACTTGTTATATTTTTATAAGCAAATCGAAAGCTAAACTAATTTATATGTCTAATGCTGTTTATATACTTAGTATATGTATATGTATATGTATTTGTATGTATATGTAAATGTGAGTGTTATTTATTTTTCTGATAACGTTCTGCGTTACTTGGTATACTGATATGCCGATCTAAAACTAAACTACAGAAAAGAAGAACAAATTTAGCCTCAAATAGCAGGCATACAAACAGAAGAATCATAAGCTATGTGAATTATTATTATAGCTATAACGAAATGTTAAAATTAAATTGGAAACATTAAATAATTTAACAAAAACCAAAATATATGAAAATAAAAATTTGGAAATATTTTAAAGTTATTTATAATTTGGTGCTGGGCTGTGTCAATTCTGCGAAGCGACACTTGGATTATAATCGCCAAAAGTTCATGACACAGCAACTCAAAAGTAAATAAACCCCAGATGAAGGCCAAAATGCCCAGGCTTCAAACTCAAAGTACATTAACAGAATATTATCAGCACAAAAGTAAAGCTGATTACTGACGGCAACAGTTGTAAACTTCTAAATGACTGCCACGGCTTGGCTGATAAATTACAAAATTCTTGTCAACACACCCTTGCAAGTGCGTGGCGAACAAAGGCGGTGTCGCACACGGCGTATGAGTGATTTTTATTTGGCAGATGATTTAACCGGCGTCATGGCAATGATACCCGCATTGGCCTCATCAGTTGGCCAAAGTAATTTGTCATCTTATTGCGTCGCCAATAAGCAAAATGTTCCGACCAAATGTAACAGACAATGTGGCGTATGCGCAATGTGACATTGAAAAAATATTTTAATACTTTAAATAACATTGCGGCCGGGCCGGGTCAAAAGTTCTTTGCGATTTTATAGGGTGCTATAAATAAAATTTATTTTTGCCAAGCAGGTGACAGACACCGCATCGAAAAGTTCCCTAACAAAAGTTTACCCAGCCTGCTACTTACCAAGTGGTAAGTGGGAAAACTTTTTGGCATTTTAAAAACTCATAAAGCATTATATTGTATTCCATGCGTTGCCCGTGTATACTCGTGTATATGAGTGTGTATTTGTGTAAAGTGTAGCTATATTGAAAATACCATAGGAATATTGTACCAAAAATAAATATATATATTTTCACTCAAAATACGCGAGAAATCAGACTACCGGGCTGTGCTATACAGAATGGCGCAGCATGAAATATTCAATATGTGTGCAAAGAAATTACATTAATTTTAAGCACAGAAAGCATATTAAAATTGATGCATATGTTCCGTTTTATAATACATCCATCAATTAAATAATAATTTAAGCGTGCAAAAGTTCGAAAAATTATCGAGAAATTTAAGAAAACATTTGCATAAATAAATCAATGATTTATATGCAATAAATTGAACATATGGAAGTTACCTTACTTTACCTTATCGTCTAGGTTAAGTGATTTCATGCTTATACGTACCTCAAAATTATATTTTTTTTTCATATTTCCCAGTGGTTGTTTATAGGACGTTGCCGCATGCATGGAACAATTGCGCATCATCTTCGAATCCCACACAAAATTGCGCATAATAAATACGAGCAAAAATCAAAGTTCATTCATCAAAGTCGAAATTAAATCTTAGCACGCTCGACTTCTACCACTTGACATGACGCCTGAGTCAGAGTTGCCCGCAGGCATATGTTGATGCCCCTAGGTGCTAGGTGCACACCGCCCACAATGGTGATCCATAATATCAGCCAGCCAATCATCGCTCAAAAGATGCGCCAATTTGGCCATGACAAGTGACAGTGACAACGACGCGTTGGTGTCAAAAGCTGAGCGCCGTTTCAAAAGTACCAGCATTTATTTTGTATACCCTGTAAGTGGGCATTCTGATTTTGTCACCAAAGTTTGCTTAAACACAATAAAAGAAGAGGATTAAATTAAACCATTCAGCTTAGTTTATGGCATCAATCTGTTCGATGTTTTCTTTTCTTAATATTCCTCCATTTTCCAGTACTATTGATTAAACTTTGAAAAAATGCTGGGTTTTATAATCTGTTAAAATCAACATTAACATCACTATTTTTTCGTTTTTACTATGCGTATCCGTCAGGGTATTTAATTTTCGGCCGAGGATAGCTGTCCAAATAATGGTTGTTCTGCCATTTCTGTTTTTTTATTTTTTGCTTTGTATTTGTTGAATAAATATTTAAATGCACAAGACACGTCGAAAAGCAGACCTGCACATTTTCAATTTGTGATCCAGTCGCACTCGCACAGAGCATACACAACTGTCACCGACACAGAGTTCTGGCGACAATCGAGAAATCAAATGTGCTGTCGTATTTTTTTTATGAAATTTTAATAACAGACCGGCACCGAGCCACCACCAAGCTCACGATGTGGCACCGGCATGTTGCCATCACGAGTTGTTGTTGTTGTTGGTGGTGTTGTTGCTGTTGCCGTTGTTAATGTTATTTCGCCCCTCCGCGTGCCGCACATTTGTTGTTTGCGTCTGCAACGCGCGAACACGAACACAACACAAGCTCGAGCAGCAATAACAAATCTTTTTTAGATTTACGCACGCATTTTGGGTTGCCATCAAAATATTGTTATTACAAATGCAAATATTGACGCCCTGCATGCCGACCGGGAAGACGGAGCGCGGGAGAGGGGGTCCTGGTGGGGAGGTGCCAGTGACAACGGTAGGTGTCAACTGGGTCGGTGTATAGAAATAAAAATGTAAATGTGAAGGTAGCGTTGGGTCTGCTGCAGGCTGCCTTGGGCAAAAACTTGTCATCTTGATTATGCGGCAGATTCGTTTGGGACTCAAGGGATGCTGTTGGCGCCATAACTGAGCGTGACGGGCCTACAGAGTTGCGCGGGGGCGTAGTAGTGCCCGTAATTTAACTGTTTCTATTGTCAATCAATATGTGATTTAAGGGCCAAGTGTTTTTAGAGTTCTTAATATTTCTTGAAGTTGAGCAAGTTTGTGTAGAAATTTGAATTTATTCAGATTCTTGAACTATTTTCATATCTATTGGTTTGGCACTTTTCATTTACTACGCTCACATGCGACTCTGTGCGATTTTCAAATTCGCCTTGCGCGCCAAATTTTAATGCGCCGACGCGCTCTCGCCGCCAATTCGCCGCAGCTTGTGTTGTTTGGCCGGCAAAGGACTTGGCACGCTGCCGCAACATTCAGTTACTGTCCAGTTTTCAGTGTACGCACAACCTATAGCGCAGCAGCAGCAACACACCATCTATGCGACTGGCAGTTGCTGCTTCAAAAACAATAACACCATCATCAACAACAGCAGCAGCAGCAGCAGCAGCAGCAACAACAGGAATTGAAACCTGTGACCACTTGTCACACATGTGTTGCTAAAAGGGAACTTAAGTGGCAGTGACAGTTGCCGGCACCGTTGTCGTTCTCGTTGTCGTCTAACTCAAGTGCCACTCCAGCGTCAGGCGGCAGAACTGCGACAGGACATCAGCCATATAATAAACCGTGCATGTGCGTGCGTGTTTCGATTTTGGATTTGGTCGCTGCTCGCAAAGCCCACTAAAACAAAACCCGATACAAAAGTATATCGTGAATTGTGTGTCCGTGTCAGTATTTTGTCTGTGCCTGTGTGTGTGCGTGAGTGTCTGTGTGTGTGTGTTTGTGTGTATGTGTGTGTGTGTGTTAGCGTCTTGTACGTGTTTATGTTCCTTTGCTGGCCGAAACGTGCGGCAAGTTGCGGCCATTGGTGAAAATCAAAAGGAAATTTCGTTCTTACAAATCGATTTGGCGTTTTTTATTTGTGTACAGCAATAAAAATAGCACAAACTTCAGTCCACTGACAAATTAAATAACAAAACAACTCGGCGAAAAAGAACAACAAAAATCGTTAAAAACAAAATTGCGAGGCGCTTATAAGAAGTTTTTGGCTGATAGAAACAAAAACAATAATAACAACAACAACAACAATAACAACAATAAACAACGATAACAGCAACAGTCAAACAAAAAGTTTCATTCTCGTGTTGCAAACGCCACAAGCAACAGCCCCGCCCGCCCCGCCCCCCAAAAACACATAGCCAAACGCAAATCAACAACGACAATGACGGCGTCAAGACCTTCAGGCTCATCCAGATCCACCGCCAATTCCAACACCAGCACCATCACCATCACCGTCACCGTCACCAGCTCCTGCTGCGGATATCCAACACACGTTCAGAAGTAAGCAAACAATAAAACTTTTTTCTCTTGCTGCCATGCGACACCTTCTCAGGCTGTCCCCACCCGAAGAGAGCATTCAGTTGGCTGGTTACGTAAATTGCAACTGATGGCCGACCAATTGCTGTTGAGCCCGGTCTCAGATTTTTTGGGGTTTCCATTTAATAAACTTAAAAATGTTAGTCGTTTCATATTTTTAATATGCCGCCTATGTGTATGCCTGTGACAAAGCCACAGCTCTGCTTGGTCCTTGACAGCAGAAGGGGCATGGTGCACACTGGTTCCGAATGCACAATCGGGCCATGAAAAGGCTTGGAGATTACACATATTATAAAAAGGGAAAGAAAACAGATATGCATGCTATATATTATTTGTGGTTTTCATTTCATCCCTTGTTTTCGATTTCGTTTCATTGTTGTCCTTGGACGCCATCTTCATGCAATCTGCGAAAAGCAATTTACTACACTATTGATTGTGAAATCCAGTTGCACAAGGTACATTACACAGAGAAAAATTTTAAATTCAAGTACTCTTCGGTGAGCAAAGAAAAGCAAGCAATTTAAAGCATATCTAAATGCTTAAACAAATTCGAAAATGTCGCAAATAATTTAGGTATATCATACCATATTCAAACAAGTGTTAATATTATAGAAAGTGCTCTGTTCCAGAAATTTATATAAAATAACTAATGCTTCTCGTATACATATAGTGTAATTTTCTCCCACTAATGTTGTTACTAATCCCACAGTGCAAGTTCAGTGGACCCACCCTATGGCATGGCTCTATGCTGCTCTTGCTTTGGCCTGGATACTATTTGCCACTCGATTCTCTACAGAGCACTCACTGCTACACCTCTGCACCTCATCTTACTCAACCACACCCAACAAGCCGCCTCAGCCTCCTGACATTTGCTTTTAGTCTACCATTTTTTTTTTTAAATAATTTTTTTTTCATTTTTTAATAGAGCCACTTGGTTTTAGAGTTGGGCAATCGATTTTGTTGGCATAGGACTTTAGGGGTGATTTTCACCTACCTTTCAATGTACTTGGTTTATTTGTCTGGCATTTAGAATTAAATTTACCATAAGCCCAAAACTACATGCACCAGTATTTGGTTTGATTCAAACTTTTTTGCATAAATTGCAAAACTGCATGCCCAACAAAATAGACAAGCACGCACCTAAATAAACACACTGAAACACGTACACACCCACACACACATAGATTGCCATGTACAAATTGAAACTTTTTGGGCTACGCTCGAAAAACTTTGTATCTGTGAGATAAAGTGGGAGCTTAGCTGGTTTGGTACGTCAATGTTGTATTTGCAGTAAGCTAAGGACTATCATTAAATATATATATTGTGACATGCGCATGCACTGTTAACCGATAATAATACACTATGTAAATTATACGAATCTAGTTATTTCAGTTAGCTTATGCCTGGCTTAAAGCCAGCAAATATTTACGCATAAATGTTTTAAATATAAATGGCATTATTCATTCCGGCGATATTTCATGGATATGCTCCCCGGAGCGTCTCAAATGTCTTGCGATAAATGGCTGGATAAATGATAAATAGAATAAATGCCTGTAGGCATTTTTGCTTGCCATTCTTACAGCTGCCGCTATGTGTGTGTATGTGTGTGTGTGTGACTGCTTGGGCGTTATACTGTTGTTGTGATTGGCGTCTCCGTTTTGGATTTAGCTGTAAGCTTATCAGATTCATTGCCGGCATAATGATGCGATGTAGCTGGAAATCGCTGAAAATGCCAACGCCAATTTCTTAGCTAGGATTGAAAATTAAATTAATGAACTTGTTATACTTGGCTCAACTTAAATAAATGCACACAAAGTGTATATTTTTTAATGTTGTGTAAATTTAAATGAAAAATACCTTTGCAAATCTTTTTATTACATATGTAATAAATGCAACCATCTGAAAAAGATATATGCCTGTGCATAAAATAAGCATTTATCTTACCCATTTATGTACTTATTTTTCCTTACACAGGAATTTGAAACTATTTATTTTTTTAAAATTTAAATATTTGTTATAAGTATCTTACCGCTCAAATTATATTGCAAAAATAATTCTTAATTATTCTAATAAAGAATAAATAACAAGGATACTGAGCGTAAATAATCCTATTACAATACGCATTTCAATCAAGAGAATATTGAGAATTGAATACTTTAGCCACAAATTGATAACAATTTTCAGCAATATCAAGATCTTTGCCTCTCAACAGAATATACCCAGGGCACTCCAAGACACAGACACCTAGAAATAGCACATAAATATTTGATTTATAGGAATTAAAAACCGAAGCCGCAAGAGTTACATTGAAATACAAGTTAATTGTCAAAAATCGTTTGCCTTTGCCAATTCATAACAAAACGAAATCCGGAAATATGCCCACAAAAGCATTTAAATCAGTTTTGCATTTTCCCTGAACACTAAGCACTCAAGTGAAAATGGAAACGCCATTTGCTTTTCACATTTTATTAGCCAATAAATACCTTGAATTGCTTTTATACATACATATATAAAGATATATATAAATATATATAAATATCGAATTCGGCCAACACCAGCAGGCAACAGGCAACATAATAGCAAAGTTACAAATTAATATTATAAGTGCCTTGTAGAGTTGTGGTAAGGGCGGGCTGGGTAAACAAGCGATTGGCGGCTCTCATTATAATGACTTCCGTTTCCGGCTCAGCCATTGGCAGTGCTTATGTCATTAAGTGGTCCTCAGTTGCCTTTGAGAGTTTTGAACTCTTGTCAATGGTTTTAAAACTGACAGACTTTGCTTTGGTACTTGATACCATTGTGCTCTTCTTTGACTACACACTAAATAAATAACAAACAAAATAATATATGTCTTGTATCAGTAGAAATTTTCCTAAATAGATAAACAATATAAATAGCTATCTCCATAACTTATATGTTGTAGGGATAAACGTGTGTGTAATTGATATTTCAACATAATACGTACATAAGCAAAAACGACTTTTAAACCCATTTACACGAATTGGCATTGTTGTGCTATCAAAAGAGAACAGAAGAAGAATCAATGTAATTATAAATTTCAGTGAGGCTAAATAAAAGTTCGTTCCTCATCAGATTTGATTTCATGTTCGCTTTTTATGCAAATAGCAAGAATATTAAAATGTTGTTTTTAAATTGTTTATTTAAGGACAAACTTTGTCCTTCGCCAAGGTGCTTCAGACAGTTATTACTGTTGAGACAGCCCTCGTAGACCTGTCGACATGAGTAGCCTTCGTGCGACTTGTGTTTGCCTGGCACTCGACACATCCAGGTCCGGCACTGCTTTAGTTCGCAACTTTGGAAGCCATTGAGCCATCCTTTTGTGTGCTGGGTGGAGGTACGCGTAGTATGTCCCTGCGCATGTTTCCATCTTTGCCGAGCAAACATCAATTTTTTTCTTTTTGGGTAGCGGGGGTTTTAACTTTCGTTTTTTTTTTTTATGTTGTTGTGTCAGTCATATGTAAGCGCGGTAGATGAGCCTCACTGTTTTCCTTTTGTCCCATCGTTGGCCCCTAGGCCTAGTCAGCCCAGGCCATTGTCTGCTAGGCCACGTTTTTTTCTCTCTTTGCGTTCTTGATGGTGTGTGAGCATTGTTACCGGCTTCTTACATGCATTATTTATGCTATTATCGATTTCGTATACGCTTTTAAGAATAGGCTGCTCTATTGCCCGCATCCACAAGGGCACATCATAAGAGCAGCAGTCGCAGTGGCCGTAGCCTGGCGAAATTAAATCATTCTTTACAGCAAACTTTGTGAGCTCATCAGCATTACTTTGAGTCCTGCAATTTGTCTGCCTCAACAGCAAATACAACAACACCAAAAGGCACGTTTTTTTCTCATATTTACGTGCTTCTCTTCGCATTTAGTTCGAAACACGCGGCGTACACACAACCGAAACTTAGTTAAGTCTGGAAAAGGCCGCAATGTGGTCGGCGCTTCTGACTTTCTGCCTGATTTTAATTTTGACTTTTTAACAAAGTTAACCAAATGCTCGGAATTGAATTTTGGGACAATGTCCAAGTCATAAATGACCAAGCGACCGCGCTCCTAAGTACACAAAACTCCATGCTCCTGGACCCGCCTTAACTTGACTCAACTTGCCTCGCCTTGTCCCGGCCTGCTTCGGTTTATTTACACAGCTAAGGCCCAAATTAAATTTTAAGCTGTTGATTAGCATTTTCAGCCTTTTGGCAAAAGGTCCTGATGCGTTGTTTATTGAACCCTGATTAGGTTCAACGGCAGCGACGAAAAAATGAATACAACAAATCTGATATAGATTCAAGTGAAGACTCATTAGGGAAACTTATTTACAGGACGAAATACGGCTTCCAATTAAGCAGGTCAGACTAACACATCTATATATTTAAATAGCAAATATAGATGAAGCAGAAGCTTGAAAAAAAAATATATGTATATCAAAAAAGGTTAAGGTTCAACAAAGTTGCGCGCATTTTTAAAATGAGTTGGGCTTCCAGTTTGCGACTTATTTTTATTCCATTAATTTTGGTGCTGTTGCAAAAATCTGTTAAATATTTTTATTTGTTCCTTTTTTTTTTGGCTTTTAATGAAATTAGACATAGGCGTCGTCTCGTAGACGGGACTCACTTGGCGGGTAGCTGCCACATCACTCAGCATTAGGTCGTGGCCTGGCTAAATGAAATTAGCCGCCTTCAACAAAAACCATAATCAAATTTTTTGCTACAAAGAAGATGAAAAATAAGTATGGTATACACAATCTACGGGTACGCGCACTGGTACCAGCTACATATTGGAATGGGCACACTGTGCGCACTGGAGTGACGCCTTTCACTGCCGGCTGCTTAATTTACGCGACGAAGTAATTGGAAAAGAACGCGTCGCTGCCTAAGTCAACAGCAAACGCAGCAACAACCATAACAACAAGATGTTCAAGAATGACAGCTATGACAGCGGCAACTGAAGAGGATTGACTGGAAGACAGAAGCTCAAGCATTTCGCTGCGAAAAACCAATTTGCAAACAAGTCAACAATGGCAGCTGTGGAATCGGAAACTGCGCGCAGTTAATAAGCCAAAGTGCAGCCCGACTTTCTACATACATGCTATGTGTCTAGATTTGAGCATACATATTTATCAAATATATATATATCAAATCTGAAGGGGCTGATCACATGCCGTTTAGTCTAAATTTAGCAATTCGAAGTGAAGGTCCTTTTGATTTAACCTTAACGCCAGAATCAACTTAGTATATAGTACGGCACACCTGTTGCGTACCCTACACTTACTGGATTTAGCAATTCTTTTCTTTGTCTTGAATTGTTTTGACATTGCAAATGCTTCGTTAAATATTGATGCTGCGCACACACACACACATAAACAATTAACTTTGCTATTTGAGTTCATTTAAATTTAATGAATATCATTTAGCTAAATGCCGAGCTGAACACTTTGATTCGAGAGCTTTGTTTTTCCACCGAATTAAGCTTGCACATACACATCTACACAAAAAACATATGTAAAACATATACTAGATTTAATTATGTTAATGGTCCAAATACGTTTGAATTTGAATTTACAATTCAACAGTTTTAAAAATAAACTTGAATTGAATTTATAAAGTGGTTGGTCTTACAACAAAAAATCTTGGATTTATGTATGTACAAATTAAATAAACTTAACCTTACAATTAATTATTCTTAATATTAATTATGTATTTATAAAACATTTCTCACCTATGGTTGCCTTCGAAGCACTTAATCTCATAGTCTGAGCGTATATTGTATCCTTGCTGCAAAGTTGTTCAAATATTGTCACCCGATGCGTAGCAAATTAAAATCAACGTTTCCGACTTTCTGTTGTTCTGTTCAAGACAACATGCTGAGTCGTTAAAGTCTGCTTTCATGAAACTTGACATTAATGCTTCTTTTCACTGAAGCTAATTTTAATATAAGGTTGCCATAGAAACAATTGGGTCCTTCCACCAACAACTTTTGCAGTTTTAAGACTTCTTGTGAAAACTTAAGAGAACTAAGAGTCAATATCTTAAATACCGTTTGGCCAAATAAACGATCAAGCTTAAAACAAAATATTCGACTAAAAGTTAATTAAAATCAATCTAACTTATATTCTTTCCATAAATATTTTATTTATAAGTGCACAAGTATTTATTCATCAGGTTTTATTCATCGTGCTCGCGGTAAACAATTTCAAGCACCCCAAACTCTTTTCAATGCCATTATATAATCACTTTTTGGCGTGACCAAATTGCACTCGTACAAACTGATAATTATAAGTAGTTATAATAAAGTCCTTTTATGCGAGAGGGCAAAAATGTTCAACTTGGGTTTTGGAAGGTCGTTAAGCTGGCTTAGCGAAACTTAAAAGCGATTTAAGAAAGCACCTAAGGTACTCATATTATTTATTTTTTGCTTATCTGGTTAAAAACAACATAGTCGAGAGCTAGACTGGAAATATCATATCAGCTGTAGTCGACAACTGTGCAAAAGGGAAGTGTAAAATATAGGAAAAGGAATAAGAGTAAATAGGAACTCATAATTATTATAAATTATAATTTCAGTTAACTCCGATTAAGTAGGTTTGCCTCAACGGTTATAAATGTTTTCTTGTTGACAATAATTGCATTAAATGAAATTTATGTGTTATATCTGAAGCGGAGATAGTAGACAATTATAGAAATTCATTGAAGATTACTTTCTTTTGCCCGTTTTTATTTATATATACGTTCTTCAGTTCTTTTAAATGCGTTTATTTAATTTGGTTAGGTGATGTAAATCCCAAAATTAGCTTAAGATAAGTTCTTAAAAATGCGATACTCGTGTAATTAAATGAAATATGTGAAGATGCCAGACCTAATTTGAATGTCAATATTTGTTTATAATTTGGACGAGAAAAATGCTGTTCTACACGTTGTTAGCACCACTTTACTTTAATTGAGAAACAACATGTAGCATAATAACAAGGAGACAGGTCCTTTGGCTGCCGTTGGTCCTGAGTGCTGAGTGCTCATGAGCCAAGAGTCGGATGCTTGTATACACTTTCGCTTACTGCCATTTGTTGTTATTGCTTGCTGTTACTGCCGCAATTGTTTGCACAAATCGTTAAAACGTTAATCAAACAGTAAAGAGCGCAAATGATGCGCCTGCGGCGTCTGTGGCCGTTGCTGCTGCCCCTTCTCCCGCTGCTCCTGCTGTTCCTGTTGCTGTAGCTGCCACCTACAGCGACAAACAAGGCGCACACCTGAGCCGTGTTAACGTGTTGTGAGCTCTGCTGGTTAACTAAAGCCGACAGACAAACACAGAAACCACATCGACAACAGCAACAATAACAACTACAACAGCAGCACTCTGGGAAGAAATATCAACAGTGTATGCCGCGGAATTTTCACATTTCATTCGCTTTTTACGCGCGCACTCAAAAGTCCTTTTTTGCCATATTGACAAAGAACCAATACGAAGGCAAAAAGTAAATGAAAGCCACGTGCAACAACAGTGAAAGTTACAGTGGGTGCGAATGGTGAACGGCTTGAGAGTAAAATAAGTCTGATATGCGGACATGCAAAGTCACTCAATTGATTTTTAGCTGCTCGTTCTCAATTATCTGCACCGACTGGGACTTTTGTTTTCACTGCCATTCAGCTAACCAGGAAACGAGACGTTGGCTGGCAGAACGAACTGGCCCAGACAACCAAAACAGCCAAGCAACCCTCAATGGCAACGCCTAATGACATTGCCCGACCGCAGCAGGCTTTAGTATATAGTCGACGACCTTCAAAGCGGCCACACACGGACACAGGACAGGGACTCACAAATGCACAATGAGACACTTGGCGCACTCTTGACGGTCGTACTTGAATCGTATCAAGGACACAATCGTTGCCAGCACACGCATTTGCCAAGTGCATGTGTGTGTGTGCTCATAAATATAAATCAGCTGTTGTCCATGATTCATTGAGAAAAACGTTGAAGTGCAATACAGTTCCAGAGCAGAGCATATTCTCTTGCTCTTGCTCTCTTTCTTTCACATTTTCCTGTCTGTTAGTGGCTTGGTATGCGTGAAATTTCATTGTTGGCCTGTTTCTAGTAAAAACTTTTCAATTCCACGAATGTCGCCATTCTCAGTGCTGCCAGCCGGCTACCTTGGCAAAGTGCCAGGCAACGTTTTGTATCTTTAAATTTGTTGCACTACCAGGCATTAAGTTAAGCGTTGTGTTCCAGAAACAAGTCTCCTCGCAATTACTCTTGATTTTTCAGGCCATACTTGATACATGGGCTAATAAAATATAGTATATTTAATAACATTATACAACTTTCATAAGTACAATTTTTTTAAACAAAAATTTACTAAAACATATTACAAAAATAATAAAACCTACTATCCTTGAATAATATTACTTTAAATCGTCAAATTTGATTGTGAAATTCAAAGGGATTAAATGTTTAAAGGCACTGCAATTCTCGTTGCCCCAGTTGCCCGTCCCTTTTAGGCATGAGCTGTGCGCTCAACCTTACCCTCGGCGCCTGCAGGTCGAGCGAAACTTTCGTGTTGCTGTTAAATATAGTCGCTGAAAGGACTACAAGGCAGGCATATGGTGGAGAAAGGTGGAAAGGAAAGGACATTACAGCGTACTTGCGAGCCAATTAAAGGTCGTTTCGCTGACCTACATAAATTATGCATAGGCCTTAATCAACGGCATAATGCGTTTGCCAAATGGCCCGAGGCAGCTGCTTGGGCAAAGGCAAAGGGACACTTGCCCACATTTTTGATGATTCCGTCGACAGGCTTTGGGATTTCAGCTCCGACAAGCAAATAAATCGGCGAGGTATTAAATTGGACAGCACTGCTAAAGGTGAAGTAGAGCAGAAATTAAATTAGAATACGTGACTGACGTCGTGTACCAGTTGCCTCAACTTGGCGACTAACGACCCGTCATTAGCTTTGATTTCTCTAAAGGACACAAATGACAGGCTAACACGTGACTTCGGACGGCCTTTTGTGGCTTAGAAATTCATACATCTACATTCGTACGCCTCATAATTCCACAAATAATTGTTCAAATCTGACAATATGTACACTTGGCCTGTGTAAATAACTAGAGCCCAAGGGGCTTGCCTCACTTGGAGTAGCCCTCGGGCCTTGCCGCTGCTCTTAACGCTTGGCCGCTTTCACATAAAGCGATTGTGAGTGTAGATGCGTGGGTTTGTGCGTGCGAATGAGGGAGTGGACACTCAGCCAACACACTTATACTTGACCCAGCAAATGGCTTAAATGTTGAGCGTTTCAAGGACATTAAGTATCTGAAAGAAGCGATATATTTTTTTTCAACTTCTCGAAATTATATATGTGAACCTGTTGAAGAGGTCTTCAAGTACCGCCAGCAAACAATCCATGGCATTAGCGATAATGCGTCCTCGTGCGGTCAGCTTGCCAGTACGGCTATTTTTTATTCACGGCGTGTTATTTTTTTTTTTATAAATGTAAATATTTAATTACCAAGCCATTTTCGCGTTTCGGTAGTAAAAAGGTAATAATTAAAATTAATTTACAAATAAGCTGTCGAGCTTATACACATATTTTAAACCAGTTAATATTAAGCTGTGATTAAAATATCCAATATATAATACCTATCCAAATAATTGACTTTTATTGATAATTTACTAGCAGACTGATATCGATGCTTGTTTTTGAAACAACCGTTAATTCTTAATCCAAGTGTTTATAGTTTTCAAAAAAATCGTTTATCTAGTAAACTCACTTCAGATATCACTTTCATCAGGACTATTATTTTACATCTTACCTTATGCACACTTTCGCGCACTTCTTTGGTCCATTCAATAGCTTTGCTTTTAATTATGAGCTCTTGTTCCTTGGTAACCTTGTATTTACGCTCTGGCTGCGCTCTTTTGTGGGAACAAATATAATTGCTTTCATTTAAAACTAGCGCCCAGACATTGTGGACTGTTCGTAATCAAGGTTTCTTTTTTTTTTTGAAGGTTTAAGGCCACGCAAATTAATTAAAAGCAATTTACGCGTCACGCAGTGGTTTTAGCGGCACGTGGCGTATGCGCGATTCTATTATTACTTTTGTTTTTCCCTACCAATCTGTTTTTAAAGACGGCACATCAAACTGCTGCAGCTGCCATTTGTTGTCGCCGTTTTGTTTGTATTCAGCGTGTTTTTCACTTTATTTCTTTTCATTAGCGACTGCGGTTTGGTCGCTAACAATTTTCCATAGCATACTTTTTTGCGCTGCGTGCAAAGTTTTGAAAACGTTTTATGCTAATGCCAGTTTTTTTTTTATTATTCCCTGCACATTCAAATATTAGAATATATGAACATTTAATGCAAAAGCCAGCAAAAAAGAGAATAAATAACAAAGTGCCTGGAAAGTAAATGGGCGTGCACAGTTTAAATTTGTTGTCGACAATTCTGCGGTGCCCTCCAAAATTAAACCGTATATCTATATGTATGTGTGGGGTAGAAAAAAAATCAAATAAATTTGGTCAGCGCATGCAAATTTTGGCGCTGCTTTCAGGGTCGTGTAGAAATTGTTGTTGTTGAGGTTATTGTTGTTGCGGCCGCTGCTGCTGTTAGCCCCATAAATTAAAGCCATGTAAAGCAAAGTTTGCAACAACAAATCAATAAAACTGCCCCAAAAAATGCCTGCGAGCAAAACTAGCAACCCACCGCAAGCCGCTCAGAAACTTAGCTATTATAACATTCAAATGCCGGATTTAAGCCGCAAAAGTTGTTTGTGATTTAAAAAGTAAAAAAGGTGTCCTCTTCTTTTATTCACATTTTTATTTATACTTCGCTTTTCGTTTGTTGCTTTGAGTTTATATTTGCCTTGTTTATATTTGGTTTTTGCTTTTTACTTGTGCCTAATTTGTGCAAATAGCTCGCAAAACAGTTCATTTAACTTCAATGGCTTGGCAATTGCACCCAAGTGTTTTTACAAATTGGTTCATTAGGAACAAAACGAAGAAGGAGAAGATTTTAGATTGTATAGCCGCGTGCAATTAGCAGTGCCTTTATAAATTGACATTTTGTCTCGCTTAGCAGCTCGCTAACACAGTTACCCCAAGCTATTTTTTCACTCTTGATGCCAATATGCTGCAAAAAGGCCAATCTGCCCAACAAAACAGACACACCCACACGCACCCACGCACTCAGTTGCTATCTAAACACACAGCAGCAATTAAAACTCACAAAACGGTCCCCGAGCAGCCAACGAGTTGCACGTTAATTCGCAGCAAGCCAGCGTCATAATTGCGCCATAATTGCCATGCATCACTGCCAGCAGCAACAACGACAAAAGCAAATAACCAAAAACAACTGAAACTCAATTGACAGCTTTTAAACCATACATGTCCACCCATTTGCGTACGCGCTGTGGCTATCCTAGTGGACTTGCTGTGATTTTATAGAATTATATCAAAATGCTGCACACAATCGAATTACGCATACGCCCCATACTGCACTTGGCACTAAAAATAACAACAAATTTATTGAACGGTGGGCCGGAAAACAAAGGGCGGATGGCACTAATGAATGTCCATCAGAAGAGTCAACCAATTGGCAGGGCACTTACCTATAAATAATTTCAGTGCGAGCTCATTGTTGATGGACAGCGAATGGCGAAGTTCAATGTTACGGCCCAAACACCACACAAGCGAGTACGTGTGTGTATGTGTGTATTTATACTACACATATGTGAGTGTGCGCGGTTACATATATGTGTGTGTGAACCATTAGCCCCATCAGCAATATTCCAGAAGCAGAACCCTCGACAACAATGTGCCATTGTCACGCAGTCCTCGAAGCGCTGTAACCTTCGAGCTTAAAGATTTTCCGTTGAAAATTTTCATCCATGAAATGTTCATTATTAGCTGTGATTAAATTTGACATTTGACAGGCCGCGTTGTACTTTCGACAGTCACGTTACCAGAATACCGAATGACGCCCAGCAACAAAATAATTGCTATGGCGAAGGTGAGCTTAAAATATATGCCAAATGTGTAATTGACTGCGTTCAAAAAAGTTTAATTAAGGATCATAGCTATGTCGAATGTAATAATAACACGCTGAAAGCACAGTTACTTTAAATGCCATAATAGAGTAACGTCCTAATAGAAGGCTTACCACAAATTGTGCAAGGTGTTAAATTAAATGCGAAAAATAAAATTACAAAAGTTATTCATATTCACAAAACTATCAAATGTTAGCTTGGTTTTTTAAATTTTTTTTTTAGTTTTGTAATCATTTAGAACTTACATATGTCCTATCTAAGAATAGAGTTTTTTCGCAATTACAATCTTCAGTAGTTTGAGGTTATTGAAGTTTGCATTTCCCATAGTATGGGATATTAAAAATGTTTGTGTATGTGAATACTTGTTTTATGTACGTGTAAACGGAGTTCTTACCGCAGAACAGAACTGGGTGTATGGTATTTTCTAGTCGGGCACTCCCGGCAGTAGTTTCATTAATATGTGCCTGTCCTTAAAACAAGATGATTACAATGATATTTTTTGATCTAACTCAATTTTTAATCAATTTTACTCGCTATTTCACGTGGTAATAAAAGAATTCGGTTGTTTAGACAATTGCCCTATTATTACTAATTTCTATTAACATTTGTATAAGATATAAAAATACCTATATATTCCTGACTGTTATTATATCGCTTACATCATTTGCCTGTTCGCGTGCTAGTTTATTTAATTTTTTCATTAGCAGCCGCCTCTTAACGTGTTTAGCATGCAATGCGCCTGCTTTTGGTGGCCAGCTCTCCAGGGCCCAGCACACGATACTGATACAATTAATGGTCTTCTGGGGCATACTTTTGTGGGGGCAGAGCGGCGGTACGAATTTGATTTGTATGTGCTTTATTACACACAACACACACACGCGCGAGCACACAGCAGCAGCAGCGGTAAACTGATTTCTGCAGAAGCAGCAGTTAGCAAATGAAATCGAACAAATATTTATTTATAAGCCCAATCGTTCCTGCCTGGCCCGGCTGCCACTCACACTGCTGACAAGGCAAGGGCATGCCGGAATAGTTGCCGGAGCAGTGGCGTAATTGAAAACGATTTCCTTGCAAACTTCAAGGGCATCAGCCAGTTGGCTTGCTGGCTTGCTGGTTGGCATTCCGGTCGAAACGCAACGGCGCCAACTTATTGATATCCATTGACATTGGGTCTGACTTCGGCTCCCACTCTGGCTCTGCGGCTGTCTCTATCGGTGGTTGTGACTGCACACCGTTTATCTGATTGCTGGCGCGGCATTATTTCCGTGTTGTATGCCAGCTGATGCGGCATGTAATTTGCTTATTTGCCTGCCTTGCCACAGTCACCGCAAAATGTTTGGTCTAATTGACACAAATTAAACAAATTCCAATGCGTAGCATTTGCCACATCAGGCCAAATTGCGTTTGGCCAAGTTGATGATTGATGGCCAACTCAAAAGAGGCTGTCACGCACAGTAATGTACAAGCGCTGATTTTCCCTGGACACCGTAAAGTATGCAAAGTCATTCGTGGTAGCAAAATGTTGCATGCTTTGCTGACGCAACGCAAGCAATGTCGACGACAGCAACAAAGGCAATAGCAGCAACGACAAGTGTTGTTGGCATTGGGTATTGAAGCTAGCAATGCCAATGCCATGGCCATTGTCCGCGTTGCCAAAATTCGAAATTCGATTGGTTTAGCTCGCCTCTGTGTTGGCTGACCTGACAATCGCCGGAAGTGCTCCACACAGCAGCTGCAGCAGGCACATTTCAATAACTGTATATCTGTGTGTGTGGGTGGACGTTATGCGGCTGCTGAATTTGCAATTTTGAACGAACCAACCCGCAATGCAAACCTACAACGAAACCAACAACAAACACTGAATAGAGCCCAAAAAAGTTCGTTAAAGTTCGTTAAAGTTCCATAAAGCTAAGTGCCAAAGGCGTCTACCTGTCGTTGGATTTTGCTGCTGATGTTGCTGCTGTTGCTCTTGTTGAGCTTGCCATTGCATGCCACAACTGAGCCTTAAGCCTTGCCTGCTTAGTGTTCAGCTGTCGACACTTTCTAGCTGGTTTTGCTGCATTTTGGTTACCCACATGTTCTGCAAAAAGCATTTCCAAACATCTATTTTATGGCTGCCTGTAGCCGACTGAGACCTTAAAGCCGGAAAGAAGTCTTATCCGTACGGACGATTTAGTACCCTTGTAGTGCTTCTTTGGCAGATGTACAATATAGTAATCTGATATGAACCAACATTTAGAAAAAGCGCGGTTTACGGGAATCGCCGTTAATTGTATAAACTTTAACATTTGCTTCGATTAGAACATATTGAAACCATAAAACAACTTTATTTAAAATATTGCTAAAGACAAGATTGTTCTTTAAAAAAATTGCCTCGGTGTATAGTGAACTGTAAAAAGACGAACTTTTTAAGTGTACCTGGAAGTGTTGAACATTTTTTACGTTCAAACATAATTTATGCCATACTGACGTTATTTTTGTAAGATAAAACCTTTAATATATTAAATTAAGCTAAAAATCTCCCAAAGCATAAAATAGTAATCACGGGTATCCCGAAGTTTTGCGAAGTATTCGAAGCCGATGCTAAAGTCGATAGATACTTTAAGGCAGCTGGAAACTTAAGAATTTAACGCTCTTGTTTGGAAGTTTCTTACTCAGCAAAATTATACTTTACACTAGGAAAAAAATCAAAAAAATTGTAATTAAATCGGAAACAAACGTAGTCGGAATGCGGGAAATTTCTTAAGTCGAAAACAAAATTCTTCTTTATTTATTATTTCTAAATATTAGTCCCAAATAAAGTGAGGAAGAGATTATATTGTACTTAACTCAAAAGTTATAGATCTTATTAATGCAATATTAACGGTAAATTCTAAAAGCAAAATGATTCGAGTTCGCTTTTCCTTCCTGTGCACAAGTTTATGTACACACGGGCGTTAATTGCCAGTCAAGGCAAACAAAAGGCCTTTAATTTGTGTCATTTGAGATACAAAAAGAAGGGCAAATCAAAGGCTGAAAACGGAAGTTGGACAGCAAAGGAATCAGCCATCGGTGACATGCCCCATACAATCATGTGGCACAGATCTGTGCGGCTGAGGCATTGCCAGGCGCCACCTGCATTGTCATTAATTAAAATCTGACGCAAAAATTGCGATAAGCGAACTCTCTCATTATGCGGGTGTTGCGGAGGGGGAAGGGGAATCATCGAAGTGGCCACATATGCGTGTCGGTTGGGAAATGAAATAAATGGCATCGTTTACGCTTGTGCCACAACAAGTATATGGAGCCAATTTGAAATCTTTTTGCATGGCTGAAATTTGATTAAGTGAGTGCCAAGCCGGCAGTCTGCGCAGACCTGGCAAATACGGCCATCAATTTAAATCAGTTGCTTAAATACAATAAATAAGGGTCGAATGCACGGCCTGAGTCTGCTCACACCCAGCTTATATTAGCCAGACATTTTTAACAATTCACCGTAATGGCTGGCATTCATTTTGGCCAAGGTGCATGCTAACTGAATATCTGCTGCTGCCACTTTTGCTGCTTCTTCTGCTGCTACTTCTGCTGATGCTACTTTCGCTGCTGCTGCTGCTGCTGCTTTTTCAGCTGGCTTGCGTCATTTAATCAGGCAAAGTGATTTTGGCACACACAAACACACACCCACACACACACATTTTATCATATGTGGGTGAGTGTATAAGTGTGTGTAGGCCACGTAGCAGACAGGAAGCCGGCACAGTGGCAGCTGATGTTGAGCCCGCTTAACCTTACGCAACGACCCAGCTGTAAATTTACGGCCATCATGCAAAGTTCCTGCCAACTCCGTAGCAATCTTCGTGCGTGCCTCCGGTGCAGCCTTCTTTTGCCCAGAAGGCAGTCCAAAATTTATTACCATTTTGCAGTTGTAATGTTTCAATATCTCGTTTTGTGGCTGTGTGTGTGTATCTGTGTGTCTGTGTTCGCATGCGGCTTGCGTGCCCATTAGCGCCATTTTAGAAACGATTGAGCTAGATATATAAATACTATTAGGTGTTCCATGCGCTGCTCATTTACCGACGCCCAACGGTCGACAACTACGTGACGTCTGCGGCATTTGTCATACATTTGTCGAGCTCAAGCCGGAGACAGAGTGAATAAATATGACCCGTTAACCTTTGACGCCCGCATTTTGGCCAAATGGCAGCCTTTAATTGAGCTTCGCATCAACTAACAATGAATATCCGAATATAGCTGATTGTGAGTCGAACCTCGGGCCCCCCTTTGCAACCCAACTAATTGGCACGTGCCGAGTCTCTAATGACGTGCTTGAAGCTTGAGTTGCTCAAGCAGCTGCCTCAGCAGCCAAATGGGCTTCTCCTGAAACGCATGAGTTTTACATTTGCCAATTTAGCTACTCAAGCGAAGCAGCGATGCAGCAGTGCCATTAGGTTAACCCACTTACCCCAAGCAGCCCCATCCCCATCCATCGAGCGCACACCTGAGCTGCACACTGAACTGCCACGTCGAGATACTAAATCGTTGCTTAAGTTCAAGTTTTCTTAGGCCACCATTACCATAAATTATAAAACTCTGCATTCGACTTGTGCCATTAAACATGCACAGTGTTATATACTGCATATCTATGTTTACATACACATATGTTAATTAAAATCAATATATTTATCCAGATGCACGTCGTATCATACTACTACGTGAGATTAACATACTCATTTCGTCATTATAAACCAAAAACCACAGCAATTTTTTCATTACAGCCAATATTATTGCAGTTGGTCTGAAAATATTAATTTTACTGCTGCGTAAAAATACGTTGAAAGTCTAGAACAAAAATAATTAACAACAAATAAAGCAATGGTTTGCGTAATTTAATAATAATATAAAACAAGTTCCAACAAAATTTAATTAAATTATCTATGAAAAATTTAACTACATTGTAACTAGTTCAGGGCTACCCCGCATAAAGTTTTCCATGTATGTACGCCATGTAGAAGATAAGTTGGTTATATAAAAATAAAATTAAGTATATTCCTGAGTAAATCTAGGAAGGTTCAGTAAGATTTGGCCCATTGCAACTATTAAACTTGGAGTGTATGCTATTATTAAAAATGTATCTCCCTGACGCTTCACTTTCTTTCATTTTTAAACCATTATTCGTCTTGTAAAGAATAAAAAAATATATAATATTCTCGATATTGTACGATACCTACACAAGGAATCGCAACTATTTAAATTCATCCCCAATTTAAAATTGTACACTATATGTTGGCACTATACAGAAGCACTATATGCAAGCAGCGTCAGGGTTTTACCGAGGCTACTCAAAATAGTTTCGTGAATAGTTTCTGCGCTTATTATGCAAACTGTTGCTGTTGCTTGTTTTATACATTTTTTAAGCATTTAATACGAACAGGGTACACAAACGAAATTCAGAAAGGTATTAATTTTCATTTTTCATTTTGTTTTCCATTAAAATAAATCACAAAGCCACCAAAAACAAGCAAATATTTTCAGAAATATACAAAATGTTAGTTAAATGAAACTGACAAAATAAATCCGACCTAAGGGCTTAAATATCTCTCAAATTTGTTTAACCATAATATAACCAGATTTCAGCCTTTTGTTTAAAAATTAGTATTCTTGATGTTACAAACAAATCATTTTTAGTTCATAAGAAACAAACCGACAAATAATTACATATCGACTTTATAAGTTTAAAGGAATAAATTTGTTTGGGTATTGCCAGGATATTTAGACAATAAACTCCTCTGTATCTTTACAAAATATAGGAGATTGCTGTAGCCTTCTTTTTCCCTAAGGGCAGTTCTGTATATAATTCAGCTATTTCCTAGCACAGCCGTCCGTTATTCTAAAATAGCAACGCAAGGCAGTATTCCATATCTTCTACGGTCTTATCATCATAAGCTCTACCTTGTGATGCAAGGTAACTAATTAATTTGGCTTACAAGTTGCCAATTAGCATTGTTAAATGTAAATGCAAGTTACGATAATGAGAATCACAGTTGGCAGATGTACGTGTGCGTGTTGTGTGCACATACATAAATTTAATGCATATATAATCTGAACAAACAGCGCACAATTATTTATGCTTGATCAGGCCGAATGAAGCCACGAGCTTTTGGTTAACGAAAGTGCAGTAATTATGGAAACGTCACATGCCTCAACTGCAACCCCGAGCACACGTGTTGTGCCTCCCACCTCCAGCCCCATGCTTCCGGCCTGATACTGGGCAATACAGCTGCCACTCTGCCACTGCGGCAGCTGCCGCCACACATTTCATTTTATACGAAATATTGTCGTTTGATATCGTATAATGAAATTTTCATTAATTTACTTTTACCCGGCCAAAACTAAAACACAAACACAAACCGAAAATTCGCAACTGCCACAGCTGGCGCTCAATTATTGGCAGCTGTGTGTGTGTGTGTGTGTGTGTGTGTGTGTGCACACGTGTGTGCATTCGCATTTGTCAAATTTACATTTTCGGTGTTATTTTAAATTGTTAACAAATACAAAAAGACCGCACAGTTTTCAAGTGTCTGCAATTTATTTAAACACATATTTTGTCGCGTATATGAATTCCTGTTACAACTTGGGTCTAGCTATACAAATATATGTTATGGGAATAAGTAGGTTAGTTGCTATCGTCGATTTTTGGGGCATTATGCGAGTAGTTTAAGTGGAACTGGCAAAGCGCCAATGGCTGGCCTCAACCTTGTTCAAGGACTCGTCCTCGCCGTTCGTTCTAGTTGATGATACTGTTATTGTTACTGCCATGGCTTAATCCCCGCCGCCGCACACTTGAGCACGCTTGCCCAGGCGCGGCTTGAACGGCACAGATTTCTTCATCATGCGCGACACAAACTGGCCGCCGCTTGCCTCCTCGCTGCCCGCCCGGCCCTCCAACAGTTGCTGAAAGTCAATGCTGCGTCCAAGGCGTGGCGTGCGCACGCGATACGTTGGTTCGCCGTTGCTCTGCACTGCAGTAGCCAAAAGAAGAGGAAGATTACACATTACACTCCAACACACACACACATACACACACTCATTAATATCGTCAAAATTGTTGCAATTCTTCCACGAAATCTATTACAACAACAATTAATTGAAATAAAATAGTTTATAAACTATCTATAAAAAATAAATCAAAATAAAATATAAAAATGTAAGTTAAAATTTTCTCAATACCCTAGGGATTCAGAACTCGAAACAATATGAAGAAGCTTTCTGATTTTTCTTATGCATATATTAAACAAAAAACTTGAAGAAAAGTTCTCTTGAAAGAAAATCAATTTTCGCAAGCGTACGAGTAACTCCGAGCAGAGCATATTTGAAATGCTTCCACGGCTGGTTGTCATAGGGACACATTACTCATACGCAGCGTGCGCTCAATACTTACGCTGGCGAAGCTTTTGCAACAGCAGATAGTAGGCCAACGGTGGCATGCTATCCAGGTCGAATTCCTGCGCCTGGGCTGGCGGCTGCGCCACGCTCGTCTTTTGCACCAAACTGTTTTCCTCCAGGTCGTCAATGATGCCGTTTAGCTCTTTGTATTCGCCCATTGCGCGCTTGTGGCGTGCTTCCGCGGCGTTCGCTGAGCCGACGTTGTTGCCGCTGATGCGATTTGGTAAATCCAGTTTGTTTGTGCCCTGCGCAAATGAAGTGCCACAATGCAGTAGGGGGGAAAACAAAACACGAGAGAAAACAACAAAAATATTTGAAATATTTGATTCGGGGCCCCTTCGCCTGCGGCCGTAAGGCTTTCAATATCGTTGCTGACGGCTTTCAAACTGTCGACACGTGTTAAGTTATTTTTATGCTGCCTATTTATGCGCATACGTGAGCTGCACACACACAACGCACTAAAAGCGCGCCCAGCGCCTGTGCGTGTGTATGTATGTGTGTGTGTGTGAGTGGGTGCTTTGTGTGAGTCAAGCACTTTATTGTTTCAATTTACAGCATGACAGCCAGCGTGTGCCGCTTGATTAGACAACTCAATGTGAATTGAAATGCCAACACCTTAAATCGGCTTGTAAATTGTAGCTTAGCCGTTAACACAAACACAATTGCACAGCTGTATACGCCAACTCTGAGCCAAGACAATAAACTGAAGTTAAGTTGAATTGAATCAACATCTAAATATTTTGGCAAGCATGAAGTGTCAAAATCCACAACTAAATCAACATAAATAAATGAATATCACAAAATACGCGTTTTAAATACCAAATATTATACCCTTACAGTGGGTAACATAATTTTGTCATGAAATAAACCAAGTCGACAGTGTCATGTCCGTCTGCCCGTCTACCCGTTTCTATGTAAACCTTATTATAATATTGTGACTAAGTATCAGATCATATAAAGTATATATTCTTGATCAGTATCAACAACTGTCTGTCTGTTTCTATCGTCACGGAAATTTGTTTAGTTGCTTCTTTATGTTGGAATTTGTTTGATGGGACACGTATATCATAGCTATAGCTATGAGAATTGAATCCTTAGAAGGAACAACTTATTAAACTTTGGAATGCCGATATTCACAATGATCGCTAATGTTTAAGCATTATTTTATCAACATCAGACATTTATGAAAAACCAAATATGTGCAGGGTTACTTAATCCGAGGCAACCAGTAAATAACTTTTATTTCTCATTGTTTTATTTTTTAGGAGCGTACCGCTTTTTTCAATTTTAATTAAAAATGTTTTCCATCAAATATACAGTTTTAATGATTTTACACACGTACGTCCGCCATTTCGTTTTTGTTTCTACCTCAACGTTCGCTACAAAATACACAAATACACAAATAATGGCAAAACAAATTTTGATGTAATATACGATACCTTAAAATTCTAATTATTTCAACTCTGGACTATTCTGTCAACAATATGTTTCAGGTTTTTATTGATGATTATTTTATTTAACAACCAAACTATCTATAAAGCTGTTTTTCGTACGGTCAATAGAAATATATGTGAAACTAATATTTTCCCTTTTTTCCATTTTTGTGTGTTGCTGTAGCCCCAACAGCCGAATTTTGAAATTTTGAAATTAATATATTTAAAAGTGATGATGGAAATTGGGAGATGAGCGAGCTGTTAGTTAATGGAAATAACTGGGCGCACAAGCGAATTGACATTGCGTTGGCGCATAATTAGCGAGCCGGAAAGTGGCAATGATGGGTAGGAAATTGCTCCAAAATAAAACTGCCAAAAGCCAGAAGCAGCCGCAAACGCTAACGCCTTCGATCGCTGCAAGGGATGCAAGGGATTTCGGAGAAGTTTTAGTCGAGCGTTTGTCTGGCGCTCAGTTCGACAGCTTTTTTGTTAACTTGGTACGGGCGCTTATCGCGGCAAATAAAACTAATTAAGTGGTACTTGTGAAGCTTTCTTGTCTAACCTTTTCGCAACTTGGCTGCGCACTTACCTGCATAGCCTTGGCTTGGCTGGAATAGACCAGGTAACAGGACGCCGCGATTAGCAGCAATGTGCAATTACTTAGTCTATACATAACTGGCAGGCAACGAGCTTAGCCAACTCGAGCGTAAAGCGTTGCGTTTTATTACGAGCGCCACAAGGGACACACGACACGGCACTGGACACTGGTTCTTTGATTTGGGCTCGGGGATAATGCGCAAAGCGTGAAGGCCGCCGGACAACTGATGCGTCCACCATGGAGCACATGAATTTTTATAGCTAAACGCCTCAAGCCTTTTGCGAACATGATTAAGCTATTGAATGACAGCCACTAAATGATTTGTTATGCACCCCTAATACCGGCTCAAAGCCGACAGCCACTGCCCGCTAGTCAGCAGTAAACAAGCGAAGACCCAAAGCCAAAACGGAAGCGCTAACAATTTGTCCCGCACAATTGCACAGCAGCCGCCACACAGTGGCCAACAACTAAAGAATTTAACAGACAATGCTGGGGATTGCTATATAAGGGGAGCGAGAAAGGGATATGATGGGGTTAGGCTGCTTTCATTATTATTAGCCACAACTCCGTGGGTCAGATCATTGTGATGCCTTAGGTTTTTGTTGCCGCAATTCTATGACAAGACACATGAAATAGAAATACAACTTAATCAGTCTGACGGATCTTGTGGGAAAGGCACTTTCTAAAAATCGAAGCTGAACAAAGGCTGAAGAAATTTTCAGATTGTCTTCTTATTCGTCTCTAAGACTTCAATATATTCGTTTTAGAATTTAAAAGGGCCAAGAACAACTTAAGGAAGAAACTAAGACAAGCTGCTTATATCTTTAGGTCAAACTTTCTTTGTTCATTGAAATATGAATATGAATATGTTGACATCAAAGAAACGTAAATTTCTTTGAATATAAATAAATAGGAGAGTTGTAGCTAATTCAGAGTTCTCAAATTTTGATATAGCATTCAATTATATAATTTGGGGAAAATATGTATATAAAGAGCTATTGTATAGACAATTTTTAAAATTGCCACACCTACATTTTTATTAGGTTTATACTTGTAGTCTTATTATCCAACTTACGCTTCTATAGGAAGACATTAAAATATCAAAAATGAAACCTGAAATGGTTTCTCGTTGCTCAGCTGTCTGAATAAATACAAATAATTTAAAAGAAAAACCTGTAATTTTTAGATTTTGGCCTTGTTTGTTCAATTCTTTATATATACCATATTTATGCATCATTCAGCATGTTAACACCTTTCGCGCCACTGTGCACTGCCCTGCAGGTGGCCAAATCGGCATTCCTCATTTCTATTCTATGCAAATCAAAGTGCGTGAAATCCAACAGCGGCCCAACAACGACAGCAACAACAACAATACCAACAATAACGCCAACACCAATGGCAATGCCAATCGATCAATCTTATTTAAATGCTGACAGTTGTCGTCACAATGGGTCTGAGCGGGGGATTGGCGCTTGTTTGTCGTTGCCAGCTGGCTGGAAAGGATTGGAGAGCTCCCAGAGCAAGAGGCTTAGTTCTGAGCCGCATTAACTTTAATTTGTTGGGCAAACAGCTGTGCACCTGGCCGCATGCCAGCTTAAATCCCGGCCAGAAGAAACTCTGTTGTTGTCTTGAGTATCAGCTGTCAACTGCCAGTCTCAATGGCATGCAAATTATTTATATCAATTGACAAATCAATTGACGAACAAAGAAATCTTAACACGTACACAAATAAGTTGAGTGGTTTGAAGCTCTGCCATCTTGTGCAACACAGTAGACATGAACACATAAAATGAAAATTCTCTCAAACACTGACTATCCATCAATAAAAACTGAACACGGTGCACGCTTGTACCGTTGCCAGTTTTTGCAGTTACAACATTTTGCACCATGTTTTATTTGCATGCAGAGGGTATTTTTATCTTGACACAAAATCTAAAAGATATTGTATGAAACATTTCTGTGCCTACATGGTAGATAGTCAGTTGATAAATATATTGATAAAAAGTAGCGCGGATTCTAATTGCCACCCTTCTCAACGATATGTCAACAATTTTATTTGGATCAGATATCACATTTTCATATCATTCTTGTCATAGCTTAAATAGGCTAAATTTTTGATAGAGTATTTTTTCTTCGTCAACCCGGCATTAAATGTTTGTTTTTTTCTCGAACCCAAGCTGACCCGAACCCGGCTGAGCCTCGACAAATATTTATAGAGTAACTCAATATAAAAGCCGTCGTCCCGTGACGTACATTGGACACTTTTATTTACTGACAATGTTATAAATTAAGTAACATTTTAATAAGAAATTCAATATGTAGTTTTTAGTGTGAAAAGAAAATCAAAGGAAAATCACTAGCAGTAAATTATTTCCTGAACTGATGCGCTGTTCAGCATCCCTGACCCTATTTGCCGTTTTCCAATGCATTTCGAACATCTCCGTTTTCTGAGCATTACACTATGGGCAAATTGGACTGTTAGTTAAAGTGCTTAAAATTCTTTTGCTTTCATTACACGACCTGAAACTGTAACGATAATGTATTTTAAGTTCAGGTTTTGTATACAAAAATTCCGAACAGAAATTGCGTTGACCATTACCACATTACACAAAGAACATCAAAAATATAAATTAATCAGTTCTATAAGTTATTTCGTTATGCCACAAAAAGTGTCAGTTGTTCCCACAGTGGCTGCAATAGCAATTGAAAATGTCATTTGCAGTGATATTTGAAATTTTCCTTTATAGTTGCTCAGTTTTGCATGAGCTGAAGTCCACTTCTCAAGCACACACAGCAATTGCATTTGCCATCATGATAGTTTCATAGTTCATATTGAGTTTGCAGAAATTGCTGATGAACCTACGTTTCCCTCCGACGACGTTGTTACAATGTTTGCAATTAGTATTTGTTCGATTACTTTCCCTCCGACGCTTTATCAATTTGTGTTTGCTAACCAGCAGGAGGCAGTTAAGCCTCTTACTGATTGTCCTTGATGTCCGCACAGAATGCCTCTATGGTGAGTCGGTTGGCTCATTGGCGGCTGCTGGGTATGGATCTAATTGAATTAGTAGTGTCCTGTGCGCGGCACTTTGAAGTTTGCACTTTGCATCCGCCCACGCTGCGGCAGCTGGGCCGGGAACCCCAACCCGCAGGTCGCTAAAGCTGACCCGTGCGCACTTTTTGTTGACCCACGCGACAGTTGAAAGACCCAACAAGCCGGACCCTGTTGACGTTTGCGCTTAAGCGCAACTTGGCTGTCGGAAGAGCAGCGGCTTTATTGAGTTTCCGGCAGCACAACGCACTTACAGCACGAGGCAGTTGAAAGCATTAATTATGCCACAATGGCGACCGTCTGATGTGGCAAAAGAGAGTGGGCGAAATGCCATCTTGGCCGGGCTATTAAAAGCGGCTCCCAGCCAAGCGGCCACGAAGCAATGGTGCATAAAATGTGTAAGTTATAAGTGCAGCCGCACTTAGACAGCTTAAGAACCGCTTTATAAATGGCTCGTCCGCCGGCTGGAGTGCGAGTGTCCCCTCCTTGACTGATGTGCTGTGTTATCCCCGCCAAATCCGAACATTAAAATATTTAGTTGTCAATCCTGCGCTGTCAGGATGGCTGAGAGTCTGAGTCAGAGACTAAGCTAAGCAAACAAGTCAACGTCGAATAATGAACGAAGGACGACACAGTTAACAAGGATAATAGTACTGTCATGGAGAGCGTACTCCACATTGACACCCACACCTGCAGCTGTGTGTGTATGTGTGTGTGATCCTATCCCACGCCACTAATACATCCTTAAGAATAAGAAATCAAAATACTCAAGAGCAGCACAACTTATTTTCCTTCCTGGAAACTGACACAAACTTATAGCCAACGATTTATGTGACTGCCAAGGACATTTTAAGTTTAATATTTCAATATACGGACTGTATATAGCAAAGATAGAAAATAAAGTTGGCAATGTCAGTTACTTTAAAGCGATGTTAAAACGGGATCATAATTTTTTTTTTGTGCTTCTAATTAATATTTCACATTTATTATTTGTATAAATTTTAAGTTCACGAGACGAAAAATGTCAAAAAGAATATAGATTTTTACAGTTTATGAACAGCGTAAAAAATCTTTTAGTCGTAAGCTCAAGAAGCCAAGAAGCCAAAATAGGTAATTATAAACGAATCATTCACAGCTAAATATAACAATATAATGCTTAATTTGATTCTGTTAGTAATAAAAAGAGATACCCGAAAATAAGAGATACATAAAAACAAGGGAAACCTGAAAATAAAATTAATTTGTACATAATTGGGTAATAATTAACTGAAGTAACTGTACATACTTATATGCACAATTAAATACCTCTTTACACACCTATTGTTTAAATCATTTAAATCAATTTTAATTGTTGAAATTTAAAATGAATTTATTATATGTTTTCCTTACACAATACCATGCACTTGCGTATGGTAGTGAATTGTGTTATTTTAATTTAATTTTAAATATGCAACATTCATTAAATATTACAAACTTAGTCAAGCTACGCTCTCGCCTTCTGCAGAAAAAAGCAGTTAAAATAATATGATAATCAGAAATCTATTGTATATTAATAGATAGCTTTATAATTTTTGTCATTTGAATGTAGGTAATGTAAAGTGGTCATCGATATAAAACGAAACAAATCATAATAAATTTAAATATTAAATTGCTTGTTTAGTAAAAATTATTAGCCAATTCGTCAAGTCGAAATAAAAGTGGATGATAAATTATGCAATAATTGCGCTTATATAGAACTGAAGTACGCTGGTCTACATTGAAGATAAATATATACATTACAAAGTCCCATTTTGCTTAGCTAGTTGCTCACATAAGAAGTTGTATTTCTTCAGGGAGTTCACTGCTTTGAATCCGACTTTCAAGGCGATGGCTTGGGCCAGTCCCTAAGCTAAGGTTGTCAGCACTTGGGAGCACTGGTGACTGTCACCGAGGAAATGCAGATGTGTTGCCCTGTTTTCAAATAAAATGCATGCCAAGTGCTCACCCAGCGTATACGTAATATATTTCTGTTATTTTGATGGACAGAAAGGTGGGGAGGGCATGACAGTGCACAAACAGTGGCAGCGCTGGCAACGGAGCGGCAACAGGCAGCAGCAGAGTCGAATAAATTGCCACCGCATCAATATATAAATTTATATAAAGCATGTGTACAGCCCAGCCTTTCAGTAATCCTTGGGCCCTTAAAAGTTCGCCCAATTGTATATTTATTTCATATTCCTTTTTTTCTACAATTTCCTGTAGTTGGAGCCTCTTTTTTTAAAAATTATTTATTTATTCGTTTGCAGACGCCCGGTCGCCGAATGTTGAGCGCTTGAGCGCTTGAAGCGCAACGCGGCCAACTTTCGTGAATTGCGAGCAACTCAAACAGAGGCCAGCGAGCAGCGGGAGGAACGTGCAACAAGCAGCTGGCGGGGGCAAGGGGCCGGTAATGGCAACGCGCAAACACTGGGCAAACACTCGACGACGACGACGTTGCTGTTGACGCTGCTGCTGAGCATTGACAGTTGATGAGGCTGTGGATAAAGATGAACTTTAACCCTTCGCCTGTTTGCTTTGCAAATTGCAATTATGTGAACCAGCGAAAAGTAATTCTCGTCCGCGCGAGCCAAACAACTACAAAAGAGTCGACATTTTAATCAGCGCGCCAGTAAATCGAAATAATGTCAACGCTTAAAGCCTATCACAGCCCGAGCACTGCCATCGCAGCAGTGGCATTGCCCACGCCAAGAGCAACAGCAACAGCAACAGCAACGGCAACAGCAGCGGCAACAGCCGTGGCAACGGCAACAACAACGAGAAGGCCTAGCAAATCGATGGCGATACTGGTGGCTGGTGGTGCAGCTTTAAACGCAACAGTCACGACAACAACAACATCAACAACAGCAATAACAAACGGCAGCAGCAGCAGGAGCAACTTGCTGCTAACTGCAGCAACACAAACAATGCGAACAACAACAACAACAACAGCAACAGCAGCGGCGACAACAACAACAGCAAAAGCAACAACTACAATGACAACATCAACAAGCACTCTGCGAACAACCTCGCAATTTGTGGATGCCTCGTTGACTTCGCTGTCATTAACGGCATCATCAACTTCATCGTCGGCCGCCACCTCCACCGCGCTGCCAACGTCTCCATCAGCCGCCCTGGAGCTGCTCTCAACGGTCGCCAGCAACATAACGGGCAGCGTAAATGCCAATATCAGCAGCGTGGCCGAATCCAGCGACCAACTCGAAGACACTTGGCTGGATACGTCGCTGCTGCTGCTCAAGGGCTTCATCTTTTCGTCAATTATCCTGGCCGCAGTGCTGGGCAATGCATTGGTCATCATTTCGGTGCAGCGCAACCGGAAACTGCGGTAAGTGAAGTGAATGCCACGGGCCCCCAGAGAGTTGACTCTGAATTGTGACTAGCGATGAGCGATGCCAGCCGGCACGACTTAAAATACACGCGTTTCTGCTAACAGCACGCAAATCAATCAATCAAAAACTGAGAAACGTCTGAAAGTCTTACTTGATCAAATGAAAATCTAATAGATGGGCGAAAAGAGAAAAAAAAGAGAAAGACAGGATAAATATTTAAGGTATATCAAAAATTAAGGGGCATTTAATTTTTTTGTAAATTTGTATTATTTATTGTTGTGTAGTCTCATTTCATATGGGGAGCCAAATTGGGAGAGAAAAGCCAAAAGCCGAATGGTATAGTAAAGAGTATATTAGTTCAAACGGACGATAGTTCTTAATATAAATAAAAATTAATAATGTAAACAAAATCATGCACATGTTTGCGAATCACGCACTCATTCCTATTTTTGCCACATACCCTAATTACCATTCCACAATATGTAACGCAAGCAACATCATAGAAACCTTTTATAAATTGTGTACATAGTCGTAAATGCAATTTAAATGAGCGACAAGTGGAGTAATAAAACATAAAATGAACTTAAATGGCACAGGATAGGAATGATAAGGCACCTGGGTCCTGAAAGCGAGCAATGCAGAAAACTGTAGCATACTATTGAGGGCGAGGAATTTATTTATGCACGGGTGCAAGTGTGTGTGTGTGTGTGCGTTATTGCTGTGCAACATTTATGCGGGCCGCAATGTCATGAATGCCGTTTAATGGTTTGGCTCTCTTCTTCCATGCTTTTTTTCCTACCAAGCAGACTCCAAACTATATTAACACGAATGGGCGAATGAAAATTATAAAATATATATGATATGTAGCTTTATTGCGTTCTCATTTTTTACATTGCAACAATATTCCAAGTTTTTGCAGTTCGAAACAAATGGCCATTGAGTAAGTGATAAAGTAAATGATATATGAATATTTCCATAATTTTTGAATAAACATTACTAGTATTTACTGAGGTTAGTCGGAAACTCTTGTCATGGCCAATAATTTTTCAACTTAATCTCCAATCAAATCGCAATTTAACCGAGAAAAAGAACTAGCTGTTGTCTGCTTTATGCTGGATATCAATTTTATTCTGGAGTTCGTGTTCACGTTCCATGCCGCATAAACGTGGCATCCACTTCGCCTTCTGTGCAGGCGCTACAACTTTCACCTTAGCTGAGGCGACAGCTGCCTAGTCAGCCGAATGACTTATGACAGGCAAGGAAATAGTGGAATTGCAGCAGCATTAAGGTGACCTAGCTCCCGGCTCCTGGCGCCAAATGCAGCAGGGAAATGGAGTGTAACGCTAAGCAACGAGGCCAAAAGCAAGTGCCCGAGCGAGACGGGGGGAATCGCGGCATTCGCCACACTGCAAACAAATGCAATGTCATTTGCTTGACATGGCTTCTTCTGTGTGGGCCGCGGTTGGCGGTTTGGCAGTTGGCGGTTCCGCGTAACGTGAACCGCGATGTCCATTTAATGTAGCGCTTCCTTTTGTTTCATTCGCAGCGTTATAACAAATTACTTCGTTGTCTCACTGGCGATGGCCGACATGTTGGTCGCCCTCTGTGCGATGACATTCAACGCATCCGTGGAACTGTCTGGCGGCAAGTGGATGTTCGGGCCGTTCATGTGCAACGTATACAATAGCCTGGATGTTTACTTTTCCACAGCGAGCATACTGCATCTGTGCTGCATATCGGTGGATAGGTGAGTATAGACTCCTAACTCCAGCCCTAAGCCTTGCCCTAACCCTAACACAGCACAACACAACTTACACGCTTATTGTTTGTGCGGAGTTGAGGGCGCTTTAAATAGAAGTTCCATTAATCTTGCCTAAAGGCAGCCGCAATCTCATCCTCAATACAAAGCACTGCGCGTTGCGAATGAGAAACGATTAATTATTGTGAAAGGCGCGCACATCAAAAGCAAACATTAAGCCGGGGCGTATGATGAATGTGGCCCAAATGATTTGCACACGGCCAGTGGGCCGGTGGCCACCCATATAGCGCCCCTTGGCCCCGCCCCGTGCTCCGCAACTGTTAATTGGAGCTGCGGCCTAAGCGGATGCCCCAACAGCTGGGTCGCAAAACTGGCCAAAACACACAACAATGGCGAATGCCCAGTGGCCACTGGCTGGCTGGGTGGCTGGTGCCTTTGTTTGTCTGTTTTAATTAATTTATATTTCACACACCTTCGAAGACCCCGGCAAAACACGCAAGCACACGCAACAGACCAAACAGAAGAGCAGCAAGAACAGCAAAGAGAACAAGAAGGAAATTGAACCAAATTAATTAATGTTTCTCATTGAAATTCCCGTAAAACTTCAATAAACAAGCATTTCTTAAATTATGAATGGGCAACATGTATAAATAATCAAGACGACTTCTCGCTTGATCAGATCAGGGGCATAAAGAAAAGGAACTTGAAAATGCAGCCATCCAGTTAAAATAAATAAGTAAGCTGCTCTAATTGGGGGGACTTGACTAGAAAATACCCTGAACTCTATAGAAACTCTCCAGAAAATCCGAACCTCTTATGTTCTTCAGATATGCCTGTAATGCCGATCTATAAATTAAAACTAGTTGATCGGACTACATACAGCCGAGATATAGTAATTTAAAATGTTTTACAAAATTAAAATATCTTGTGCAAATAAGCTCATATCCTCGAATAAAATTCCTGTTTAGACCAGCACGGATCGGGACTATCGATTGTCATTAAAAAATTCCCATTTAAAACGTTAATCACAAAACTAAGGCTGTTCCGGCTCTGTTGATTTGGTAGACGTCAGCTCGGTGCGGAGCTAACTAAGCTCCAATTTCACGGCGCACTCCTCGGGGCTTTAGTTAAAGGATTTTGCTGTTAGCAGTCAGCCAGCGTCCGTCAGTTGGTTGTCTTGTCAGCCCCAAGTAACATCATCAGACAGGTTTCACTTGGCGGTCGGGCTGCCGGTTGGCTATCCATTCGTTTTCATTAATGAGGGCTCTTTTCTGTGGCGCCACAACAGGTACTATGCAATAGTGCGGCCGCTGGAGTATCCATTGAATATGACACATCGAACTGTTTGCTTTATGCTCGCGAATGTATGGATATTGCCCGCCCTTATCTCGTTTACGCCTATTTTCCTGGGCTGGTATACGACCGCCGAGCATTTGCGCGAGGTTTCCCTGCATCCGGATCAATGCTCGTTTGTGGTTAACAAGGCCTACGCACTCATCTCCAGTTCAGTGAGCTTCTGGATACCGGGCATCGTCATGCTGGTTATGTACTGGCGCATCTTCAAGTGAGTGCTCTCCTGAGTCCTGGGCTGCCGGCCACCGAAATTGCTTATTAATTTGCACCGTTTTGCGGCTTGCTGCTTCCAGGGAGGCCGTGCGGCAGCGCAAGGCCCTGAGCCGCACCAGCTCGAACATATTGCTGAACAGCGTTCACATGGGCCACGCCCAGCAGCCCACCAGCCTGAGCTACTTGCACCCCAGCGACTGCGATCTCAACAATAAGTCCGCACGGGAGGAGACGAACAGTGCACTCAGCACTTTCGAGGTAAGTTTAACGACAAGCCAGAATTCCGGGAATTATGTGACCTATATAAAATGTGGGCAGCTGCCACTGATTTCGTGGAAGTCTAATGGTGTTTAATTAATTATATGCGGTTCCTGGGAAATTAAACTTTTTAAATGGACCAAAATAATTAAATAAATAAATATTTGTCCAACTGTTGAAGTCAGTGGCGTAGGCGTGGTGGGAAGGGAGGGCTTTTAGGGGCTATCACCGCCCTCTAAGAATATATTTGAAATGTATGGACATACATATTTATTATGAACCCCCTCTGAACAAAATCCTGCTTACGCCACTGGTTTAATTCCACAAAAAAATTATAATATAAACAATAAGTACGAGTTCTTCGAAACATATTAAATATTACGAAAAAAAGATTTAAATTCATTCTGCTCAAATTGGGATAATCATATGAAATATGATTACACTCTATTTATTGAGAGAAAAATTCGTGGAACGAAATGTTTGTATTGGTGAACAAAAGAATAAACAGGAAAATGTCATTTACGTCATAAACCACATATTCAATACATTAGTTTTTATACCTTTAGCAACCTTAATATAATATTTTCAAAAGTTGTGATTTAAGTGAACAAACAAATTTGACTACCTGTATGTTATTCCAAAAGTGCCTTTACTTATTTTTAACAGTTTAAGTTAGTCAAGATTAATTTGTATCAACTTTTATGCTAACTTAAGTATCATGTGTTTGCTTGAATGTGGTTTCGTTGGCTTCGCAGGACATGCTGCAGACAGCCACCGATGAGGACGACGATAAGGACGAGTGCGATGAACTGCGGGTGCCATCGCCGCCGCCGCGTCGTCTCAGCCGCAGCAGCATCGATCTGCGTGACCTCGAGCAGGAGCGTTATGAGAAGGTCACGCACACGGACAGCGCCCCATCGATGATGGCCCTGCAGCAGCAGCAGCCAGGTCTTAGCCAGCTGCAGGCACCGGTGCCCGTGTTCAATCCCCAGATTTGGGCTGAAACGCTGACGAAGAAGGCGCCGCAGCCAACAGCAGCAGCAGCAGCAGCAACAACAGCAATTCAGCAACAACAGAGCTTAACGAGCGGCAGCGGCAACAGCGAACTGGAGCCGGAGTCAATGGCCTATCGCGTGTTTGGCCTGAACAGCGATGAGAGCGAGACGACTGACCATTACGACACCCACTTGCCGCTGGCCGAGGACAACAAGGAGCTGAAGCGGCTCATCGAGGACAACTATTTGTACTACAAGAAGCAAACGAGCGCAGCCGGCGGCAAATATGCGGCAGTGAGCGAGTCCGACTTCATCCGGCTCAAGTCGGGAGTCGCTGCCAGCGGGCACAAGGCGTTTGCCGCCAGCGACTCGGAGTTTATGCGCTCCATCGGCGGGTCGAGGGCGCCCGACCAGCTGGCCGGCAAGGAGAAGGGCTTCAATTTAATGTCGCTGCTGGCCAAAACGAAGCGCTCCAGCGCCGAGTGCTTCGCCCTCGAAAAGAAGCGCCAGCAGGCCAACTCCGAGGGCTCCAGTTTCTTTCGGCGCTCGCGCAATCGCAAGCTCTCGCACAGCTACAATGGGGGCGCCGGGGGCAGCGGCTGCGGCGGCGGCGGCGGCGCCAAGGAACGCAAACTTGAGCAGCGGGCGCGACAGCACAGCGACACCGACTCGACGCCGAACAAACCGGACATACTGCTGGACATAAACGTGCTCAGCGAGCAGAATCCGGCGAGCTCAGCGGATGGCCATGGCCTGCAGCTAATTGACTTTGGCACCGATGCCGTTGTGGGCGTGGGCGTCACCGGCGATGAGCTGGCCCAGCTGGCCGACTGCTTCGCCGAGTCGCCCAAGCAGCCGGCAACGCCGCCGCCATCGCTGTCGCCGCCGGAGCTACCCGAGCAGAGCGGCATGCTAATAACGAACAGCTCGGAGCTGGCCGAGATCTTTCGCTCGCTGAGCTTTCCGATGGGCGAGCAGTCCAAGTCCAGGCGTCAGGCGGCGCCGCAGCGCATGAGCACGCTGAGCGATCAGGTGTGCGCCAATTATTTGATGTCCCCACCGAATACGCCAGCGGCTGTGAGTGCAGCCGTTGCGGCTGCCAACACCTCGCAGTCGGCGTCCATCAACGTGTACTTCCTGTCGCCGCCGCCGCACGCGGCCGGCTACACGCCGAGTGACACCTCCACCGTATCGTTGGACGTGGTCACCACGCTGCCGGTGCCGCAGCCGTCGCAGCAGCAGCCAGCCAACATATCACCCAAGCCCGAAATCATACTCGACTCGACGCTGTCGCCGGTGGACGGCGGCGGCGAGGGGCACGGCCTCGGCGAGCACAAGGATGTCACCTCGCCGCTGCTGAAGCGTAAAGATAGCACCGCCGAGGCGGAAGTGTGCGCTTCCGGCGGACGACAACGCTGCAGCATTCTCACCGGCTACGAAGGCATTCAGGGCGTGCGCAAGCGACAGGCCTCGGTGGTCACCTACGATGTCAACGTTATCAACTTCTCGCAGGAGCACGGCGACAGTCGCAGCTACATTCCCATGGGACGCGTCTCCACCAGCTCGGCAAGTGAGTACCGTCGCATAGGTCGCGCCGAGGTGCAGAAATGGGCGAAACTTTCAAGTGGTCAGCAGTCAGCAAAGGTCAGGGTCAGGTTCAAGCTTATGCTTGAGTGCTTATCGAAGTTGGGACAGCATTGAAATATGAGTCCTAGCATTGAATTGAATTGAATTCAATTTATTGACGTGCCTCAGGGGGAATATTATACCGACAAAAATTACAAACTTATAGAATGACTTCAGTTTTTCTATTTGTCAAAAAAAATGAAATTCAAAGAGCAAAATATATAACTGATTTAAAATAGCATGCACTAGTACCTATTTATGAATTCGAAAATCGACTGCATTCATGAATAATTCAATTTGTTTGCGTACGCAGCATTTGTAAATTCAGGGAATAAACAAAATAAAACAAGCAAAGACAATAATATGCATTGGAAAATATAAAATTATTTATTTCAGATTTATTGATGTTTATTTGAATTAATTCGTATTCAATCAATTTACCAAAAAAATAGTTGCAAGTGGCCAAAAACAGTTGCTTAAATGTTTCTGTTTAAGTTGAATTCGTGCAGTTGGTGTTAGTGCTATGAATTATGAAATGAATAACAAATGCTGATAATTTTATGTTCTTAATCAACTATTTAATCAACAGTGGCTTGTGCCCAATAAAATAATTCATTTAATAAAGTGATACAAATTTAATATTTTTAATTTTTATTAAATTGTTTTTTCTCATGGTACCACCGTAAATCACAAGTTTTCTTAAGTTTGTCTTTATATTTAAGCCGTACACTTGGGCTAAAGTTTAAATCTTTATATAAGAGAATTCATAAATGCTTAAAGTAGTCCGCAGCATGAATGTATCGGCATAAGGCCTTGCACTATTTGCTTGATACGATTTTTTGCGGTAATGTTCATTGAATCGTAATTGCAGAGATTTTCGGTACTGTCATAAATGATACCCCCTCTGAATGCACCCATTGATTGTGCCACATGCAGACCGTGTTGAAGCTTCGCCTATTGCTCGCCTCGAGGTACTTAGTGTATGTGTTAGCGAATCGCTTTGTAAATCTTTAGCTGCGCGTAGCCGCAGGCAGCAAAATGTTTAACTGTTGCCTTTAGCACTTTACTTACCCCCTTAGTTGCGCACTGCCAGTTAGGCACATTAAGCATACGCCTAGTTGGCCAAATGCTGCGTTTAACGAGAGTTAAACTAGTTCAACTTTTAGTATCATACTTGGAATTCTGGTGGTGTTTCTTGACAGTTGCTCTCTGTTCTCTTCTTCTTCTGCAGTATGTATTATGTATATGTAAAGTCCTTCACTACACTTTGCCCTCTTAGTATTGCATGGCACGCATGCGTCTTGTGTTGTGCCCCCAACAACCGTTATATACTTGTGACTAGCTAACAATTATATACGTATACGTCTTTTACTATCCTAATCTATCAATCTCTCTGCTCCGTTCATATATATATATATCTTTCTCTCTCTCTCTGTCTCTCTCTCTCTATCTCTTTATCTTTCTGTATGTGCATATGTGTGTGTATTTGTTAATGAAATCATCAAATTGTGTTCAATCCAATATCAAAAACTCTTCCAACACAACTCCAAATGTGATCGTCCTTTAAAAAAATAAATAAATTAATAAAAATAACATAAAATAAAATAAATAAAAAAACAAACAAAACAAAACTTCAACAGAGCACGAATTTTCGAATAAATCGTCACTGATACGACGCGGCGGCATCTGCATTTTTGTGGATGAAGACGAGGCCGATAGCATTGAGCAAAAATCGCGTAGCATTACTTTTGCCCCGGCCGCCAGCCCGCTGCCAAAATGTCCGCTCTGTGGCGCCGAGATCACCGCCGCCGCCACCGCCAATACCACCACCACTACCACCATCACCACTACCACAACCACCACCACCGACACCAACACCTCAGTCAGTGCAAGTAGTAAACGTAGTCATGCTCTGGCCCAACCTCCGGCTCCGACTCCGGCTTCAGGGCAGGAGCAAGCTTCGCGCACGCGCTCACGCTTCGGGCACAAACAATTAGCGGCGCTCGCAGAATGTTGGCAGCAGAGCAAGAACCGGAAGCGGCGCTTCAAACCCGGATGTAGTCACTGTGGTGCAACCGGTGAGTTGTTTTGTCATCTCCGCAACACACACTGCTCATTCGACTCCCCCCTCAACATCTTTCCCGCTCAACTTTCTCTTTGTCTCCCTCTCGCTCTCTCTCTCTTTCTCGCATTGCTGTTGCTATCTTTGTCATGCTTGAAAGTCACACACATCCTTTGCCAATTCCCCATATCTGTGTCTCATTCACGCGCTTTCTCCCACTGACAAAAGTCACATTACCTTCTCATCAGCCACCAAAACTCGCGCAATTTGTAAATACACATTTATCTTATTCCATAATAATATTCGATTGGTATATATCACCTTGATTCAGTCCTATCGTAGTATCAGAGAAAGAAACCGATAAAGTATAGAAGAAATGTAATACAAATAAAACTAAAACCCTTTTAAAGAACTTGTCTTGGATAACGCGGATCTTCTTTATGTGTTGTGGAGCAATTCTAAAAACTTGCACGCCATCCCTCCACCAAAAAAAGAAAAAAAAACCATATATTTAAAAAACCTATTTTAAATTAAAATACAGATTGCTGATTTAATTATCACTTAAAAGCATTAAAGAGCTGAAGATGTATGGCTTAAAGTGCCAGCCCTGGAAACTTTATAAAGTGTATCTTATCGCCATTGTCGAGCTGGCGGCATTTTAGAGAAGAGTTATGGGGTAGTATAGTACATAAAAATACATAAATAAAATATCTAAAACATATATTTCTTGACCTTCCTTAGCGAGATTTAAGCGACAGCAAAAGGTAGTCATTAACGTTTCCTTGTTGGAGATAGGTAACATAAGTCACCAGACGATATGTATATACTAATTTTTTAATATGTTATTATTAAATTGGTTAACATGTCAATTATGCGCTCAACAAATGGCGGTAATTGATTATTTATTTTGTAGTTTTTGTTTATGTTTCTAATTAGTTGTACCGGTTAAACTCCAGGCTTAGACAAAAAGCGCCTAAATGTTTGTAATAGGTTTAAGCTTGTATTCAACTGTGGTTTAATTAAAAGCTTGTAAATTGCATATATACAAAATGCAGCAAATTGTCGATTGAGAATTCTGCTTGAAAAAATGTAACAATTACTTAAACAGAACACTTGCTTCTAATTAGTTTTCAACAGATATACACACACACACATGAATGCACAATTTAATAGCTAGTATAGTTAAAGACGACTTAAATTTCACGCAACTAAATCGATTTATGTTTCTTGTTTTACAAAGTTTCCTTTAGTCGAAGAAGTTTAAAAGGAAACAGGATATTTTGAACACATTGTAATGACAGTATATCAGGACCGAAAAAAAGATGTTTAAAATAAAGAGTTAAACACAAATAACCAAGGTTTTCGCAAAAAGTAAAAAGCTCTTTATCAGATATCTTGTCAGCACTGAGTATTAACATGGAAAGCCAACCCAATCTCCAATCTGCAATTCCCAAAAAACACACTTTGGCACTATCTCCCAAAGCCTCCTCTCGCCCCAGCTGTGACCACAAGCTCCCCAGGCCTCCTCTTGTGGTTAAACTCATTTTTGTTCACTGGCAGTTGCGAAATCTCCTTCGGTGGTCCATCATGCTGTACATAATTGCTTCCGTTATGCACGTGCATTTTCTGTGCTTTTCCAACGCCCACTTTGCTGTGTTTTCTTTTTTGCATTATGATTTCTTGCTCAGTTTGCCGGGCTCCGATGACGAGATGAGAGACGACGAGGTCGAGGACAAACTTGTTCGCCACTTCCTGTTGCTTGCTGTTTGTCTGTTTGTCAGTCTGTCCTCTGATTTGTTTTTCCTTTTTTTGTGTACATACTTTTACTTTTCACTGCTGTTTATGTTTATGTTTTGTACGTGTGCGTACTCGAGGATGGGGTGTGTGTGTGTGTGTGTGTGTGGGGGCGATTGTGCGGGTGGATCTGTGGGAGCGCCAGTGATAACAAGTGTCCTGTGTAAATATTTTCAATTGTTTGCTTCGTTTTTATTACTTTTCCCACACACACACACACACACGCACACCAACTCGATTACTTACGACTGGTTAAATGGCGCCGTCTTGAATGGGGCGATGATTGGGGAGTGTTTGTCATCGATACAACAACAACAGCAGCGACAACTACAACAGCAATATTAATGTCAAAGTTAAACATGCCGGCACATGACCTGTCACACATGGCGCTACACGCAGAACATGCCAGGCATTGCTTGTACACACACACACACACACACACACTAACAGTATTTGATTTCATATTCAACTGCAGCAACGTTTGCCAGCAGCAGCTGGGCCAAAGCTGTGCCAAAGATGAAATTTAGCTTATTCAGTTTGTAAGTCCCATCGAAATCTCATCATCAAACTCTTTATCTGCCCCGACAGGCGGCTCGGTGCGACCCGCGAAAGGTTGGAAGGCCGAGCACAAGGCCGCACGCACTTTGGGCATAATCATGGGCGTCTTTCTGCTCTGCTGGCTGCCCTTTTTCCTTTGGTAAGTCACGGCCTAGACTCTAGACTGGTTTTTTCGTCACTGTTAAACTTTTCTGGCCAACTGCAGGTATGTCATCACCTCGCTCTGTGGCGCCGCCTGCCCCTGCCCGGATGTGGTTGTCGTGGTGCTCTTCTGGATTGGCTACTTCAACTCCACACTTAATCCGCTCATCTATGCCTACTTCAATCGCGACTTTCGCGACGCCTTTCGCAATACGCTGGAGTGTGTGCTGCCCTGTCTGGAGAAACGAAATCCCTACAATGCTTACTACGTCTAGAGTCTATAAGTCTATAAGTATCTCTGAATACAACTGAACGATGCCAGTATAAGAGATATTCAATACTCTAATAGCTAATACCGGATAAAACCGCCACTCATGATACAGAAAACAAGAAGCAAACAAAATCATCTTAGTTAAAGCCTTCGAGCTAAGCAATACTCAAATGTGTGTTTATTATGTATACGTATATATGTATTGTATGTAGTTAAAAGTAAGTACTATGCAAATCTAGGGACTCTAAACTATCTGTATGTTCTGGCTATACCGTGGCAAATGTGTGTGTCTATAAAGGTACTATATACGTAAAATCCCATATGAGTATGTCTCTGTCCCTACTTATAAGTAAAAACGATCAAAGCAATTGAACAAGCCACTAGAAAATACTAAAAAAAAAAACAGAGTGAATAAACATATAGAACAATTTATAACTAACAAGAAACTTCGGTGAATATTCGAAGTTGACATACTCTTTCCAATTTTTAATCTTTACTTCAGCCGTTTGGTAAAAGCAAAATCCGATTAATTATGTGAGTCGAGTTTTAAACTCATTTACATTCGAAATATATAGAATAATGTATTCCAATAAAATACTACTTAAGTTAATATTTAATGAAAATTAATGCTAACAAATACTTATACAAAAAAAAAATGTTAAATCGATTAAACTTCGATTTCCACATCTTCAAATACTACATTGGAAAGAGTATAATCCTTAAGTCTTAGCTTTGTGTTAAATGCGTAAAATAGATAACTAAATATTGTTCGTCTTGAAACTAACTTTAATGTTAAAATTATGCAATCTAAATTTAATTGTCTGTGTCATAAAGAACTTGCAGGCTTAATGACAATCTACAAAAAAAACGAAAAAATAAAAGAAAAGGAAAATGTCATTGAGACAATTTTAAAACTTTATTAAAAATGGCCAGCTGTAGAAAGTTTCAAAATAAGCTACAAAAGAAAAAAAAAACGTTTAAATTATTTTTCGTTTAATGAGTTAAAGCTACTTTTGTGATACCTAGTAAAGGGAATTGATTCCAGTTTTAGTTCAATTGTTTAATGATTTCTGATCTGTGCGCATTGCAAGTTTGTGTTTAAGATGCAGCGACAGAAATGCAATCTCGACTAATAATATACAGACATATATATATATACATACATGTATACATTCATTTCTATGTATTTACTTGCTGAAAACTAAATAATTGCAAATTAAAGTGTGAAACTAGCGTGTTTTAAATCTGTCCTTTGTGCGTTCACTGCACGCACCCACTGTCGATTTACGAGGTATAAATAGCCACACCAGAGAGCGCACATATGTATACATTCTATATACTTGCTGGGCGCATTCGTGTGGACTTACGCTGGCCCAGTGTTGTTTCCAATCTCTCGCCAGATGCCCAACGCGCGCATCGAACACACGTCCGCGGAGGCCCACGAGGGGGACGCCACTTGTGTGGCGTATTTCAACCATCAGCTGTTTTCTGGCGGTGCCGACGGCAAAATACGCGTGGGTATTCTGCGCAACAGTTTCAGTTTGGTCAGTTTTTCCACTCACCTGAGAAAGGGCCGACCCATTGCAGATTTGGTCGGAATCGCTGCAGCTGCTGCGCACGGTGAACGCCCATGATGCGTACATTTATTGTATGGCCGTAAATGCCGATGGAAAACTGTATTCGAGCAGCTGTGATGGACAGGTTAAGTACACGCAACCGCCGTATGAGGATGCCGGCGTCCAGGAGCTTTTCCGCTGCGATGACGCCATTCAGGCCATGCACTGCAATGGCGCCGTGCTTTATACCGGCGATGACAAGGGCGTGGTGACCACTTGGAGAGACGATCGCATGCTCTTCAAGTACAATCTGGTGGAGGAGGTCAAATCTCTGGCCGGCGAACAGCAGCTGATTTACACAGTGCGCGACTTGGACGTGGTCGTGTCCGTACTTGCCGAGGGCAAGTCCGGCAAATACAGCAACAAGACTGTGATACCAGGCAAGTCGCCATTAACGCTCCTCGGACCGTTGGTGGGGGACAAGCGCAGCTTTCTGGCGTTTCCCGATCGCACGGGCATGGGCCTGCAGCTGGTGAATAATCTGCCGCAGCACAAGTTCTCGCACATCTGGCAGCTGCCGGTGAGTTACTTGCAATTTCTCTAGCGGATCAGTTGGCTAAAATCTGTCACCTTGAGCGCAGCACTGCCATGAAATGATTGTGAACAGCATATGCGGGGATGAAGAGCACCTGTATTCCGGTGGCTACGACAACAAGGTCAAAGGCTGGACGGATTTGGGGGCAGAGCAGCCGACTGCACTAGGCACCGTGGATGTGGGCAGTTGTGTGAACTTCATTTGCTGTGGCGCCGACAAACACGTGTACATTGCGAGCAGCGATGGTTTCATACGCTGCGCTAAATTCGTTTAGATACATTTCATTTAATAAAAGTTAATTATTGACCAGATGCGAAAGTATGCGAAAGGGGATATTCATATTAAATAGTTTAGCACCCACCTTGGAGAGGTTCAAAAGGTAACTGATATTTGCTCATTACACAGCCAAATTTTATAATTTTCCAAACCTACTTTTTCTGATACATATGGGGCGATTTAAGTAGAAATTTGTATAATTCATTAAAGCTGTTAGCTTTTGGTCAGTTTTTTTGTATTTTCTTAACTACTTTCATTGGCATTATAATATAAAAAAATAAATAAAAATCAATAAAGAAAGCTATTTAAGCAATTCACTTTTTTTCTGTCAGATTTAATATACTTTAAGTACAAGAGTCCGTTATTGTAACATTATGCCTACAATTTTTTAAGGTCATTTTACAACACTAAGAGCGCTGCCAGGCCGTTGCAAAAAAGCCTAAAAATGTACACATTAGAATCCCTTCAAAGATCTGGCAGCTCTAGTGCATTTTTGTTGTGTACAGAATTAACTTTGGCACGCTTTTAAACGTATTTGCATTCGCCGTCTGTCGGCGACGATGTCGCATCCCGTTACTGCAGAGGGACGGCCGCGCAAATATCCGTTTGTCAACATGCGCATCGCGGACCACTCTGTGCTGGACACAATCGAGGGTCGCCACAATTGCGAGCACTGCAATCGCTCCCGCAAATTCTTCTGCTACAACTGCCACATACCCGTGGGCGAACTAGGAAGCCTATTACCGCGCGTAGAGCTGCCTGTGCAAGTGGACATAATCAAGCACAAGAAGGAGATTGATGGCAAGAGCACGGCAGTGCATGCGGCCGTGTTGGCCCCGGACAATGTGCAAATCCACACATATCCAGACATACCCGACTACCGGCAGGAGGCTGGTGTGGTGCTCATCTTTCCCAGTGCCACGAGTCTCACGGTGCCGCAGCTATTCGAGCGCAATGTTCATCTAAAAATCGACGACAACTACGGCCTGCCCAAGGGCCACCACATGGGAACCATGCTGCGGCGACGCATGGACGAGGTGGTCGGCGACACAGGAGCCGAGCCTAGCTCAAGCCCCAAGCACTATGCCTACGACAACCTGCCCATACGGCGCGCTGTTTTCATTGACAGCACCTGGAATCAGAGCCGCAGCATCTATGCGGACGAGCGCGTGCGGGGCTTGCGCACCGTGGTGCTCCAGAATCGCCTGTCCCAGTTCTGGCGGCATCAGCGAGGCAGTCCACGCTGGTACTTGGCCACCATCGAGGCTATACACCAGTTCCTTTTAGAAGTGCACGTGAACGCATGGGGTCTCAATGCGTCTTATCGAGGCCTGGACAATTTGGAGATTACGGAGGGCTTCCATCAGCTGGCCGCGCCACTCACGTGGACAGCGGCCCCTGCGGGCTGTGTGCAGCGCGAGTCGCCCTACAACGGACAGTACGACAATCTGCTTTACTTCTTCGCAAACATGTACGATCTCATACACAAGTACTACGATCACAACGATCTGATTTCGTACCGTCGGCCAATTTAAGCAGTTTTTTAATAAATTGGAAGTTACTTTTATTTAACTATATGTTTACTGCTCTATTTCTTCTTCTTCTTGCCTTCATCGCTGGAATCGCCAGACTGCGACTTCTGTTCGGTATTCACCGGCTTCTGCCATTTCAGCGGATTACTGCGGTACATTGGCCACGGCGGAATGGTAATCTAAACAGGGTGCATAAACAGAGCTCTAATTGAAGACACATTTAATATTATTTACCACCTACCAGTGAGGACAGCAGGAAGCCAACACCCAGCACATAAACAGTTTGCGAGAACTGTTGCACGATGATTCCATAAATGAGACCAATTACCCCAAAGAACGTTATGATTAAACGGGACCAGCGCTCGGCCCGGGCCTGACCAACAAAGTCCTGGGAAAAATCACCCGTTGATATACTGTTTTCGCAGCAATTTTTGCCATTGCACCACTTACCATATGTGTCTGTATGTCAAACATATTGAGATTACAGGCAATTTAGCTCTTTTAATGCGTAAACAAATTCGGTTGCGGCACGTCAGCAGTAAAATCGAAGACACGTTCGATACGCGTATTATCGATAATTGTACAGCTGTGGACAGTGCTGCCACCTATCGATAACCTGTATCGGTAACTAAAGCAAAGAATTATGTGTGTCAAAATACGCGACCTAATGAAACAGTGAACTATATTGTTCAATGCAAATAGATCTACTGAACAGCTTAAGTTAAACTACCATCTACAATTCTATTCCAAGCTACAGAATGACAAGGTTAGTTTGAGCATATTTCCAATGATAGGGTCACACTTTTACTAGTGTGACATATCGCAAAAACAAAAACTATCGATATTTCAATGTAATATCACACATCTCTAACTCGTCTCTCACTCCTTTTCACTTTAGCGAGGCAAAATTTGTCACATTTCTTTGGCAAAATTGTAAGTTTTGTCGTTTATTTCGAAGTGCAAATAAAATAAAACATGTTCTAACAACTTTCAACCGACAGTGCAGTTTGTTATCAATCGTCTAAGCAAAAGCAAAACGTCAAAAGCGTAACGCAACACAGCAGACAGACAAACCCCTTGCTAAACGGCAACGCAGCAACATGCCCAAGAATAAGGGAAAAGGTGGCAAAAATCGTCGTCGTGGAAAGAATGAAAACGAGTTCGAGAAGCGCGAACTGATCTTCAAAGAGGATCAACAGGAGTACGCACAGGTGACCAAAATGCTGGGCAATGGTCGCCTGGAGGCAATGTGCTTTGATGGCGTCAAACGTCTGTGTCACATTCGGGGGAAACTTCGTAAGAAGGTGAGTGCGTGCGTATTCGTTAGCTCTTTCAATGTATGTGTGCCAGAGTGCTGCTCTTCTATGCGTGTGTGTAGGTGTGCTGCGTGCACTGTTTGTAAAGTGTGTACTGTATGCGTGTGTGAGTGAGTGGGCATGTGTATGTATGTATGTTTGCGTGCACATAGAATTGCAGTGCGATTTCATAGATTGCTGCCCTTGAAAACAATTTGTCTATAAACAGTTATTGTGTATGTTCATTTTAGTATATATATATACTACACCCCTTAATTCGTGTACTCTTTGGCTATTTAAATGTTTTTCTCTGCTCTGTGGGCAACGGCCTTCAAAAATTGCAAACAAAGGCGAATTTTGTTGAACTTACATCTGTATCTATAGATATAGAAATATAGGTATAGAAATACATATGTATTTATGTGAGTCGGGCACTACCAACTAAGGCACGCTTGTTCCATTATTATTTATTAGCACTTTCATCTTGTATCGTGCACTTTCTCATTGTTAGCCAAAATACTGCAGTTATAAACAAGTAATAACGTTGCAGTCGGACGTAGGCGTACACAGTAGTTATTCATTTTCGAAAAAATTTTTTTTTGTTTTTAAATTTAGAATCCGGAATTTCTATTTTTAATCGATTGTAGTTGTCTTAATTAATTCTAGATTCAACGCGCATTTAAAATATATGAATTTTTGAAAATAATTTTTTGTTGAATTTTTTGAGAAAAAAAGCATGTACTCCCCCCTTACTCATTTTGGAAAATTTTTTTTTTTCAAAATTTAGAATCCGGAATTTCTATTTTTAATCGATTGTGGTTGTCACAATTAGCGTAAAAAACAACATTAAAAGTGATTCTGAGGAGGTCAAATTTTTGGACAAAAATCATGCCAAAATTGAGAAAAATTTTAACATGTAAAGCCCTCGGATCCATATCTTCCATATTTCAAACTCTCATAACTTAGTCAAAACTAAACCGATTTTCAAGCTTGATGGCATTTTGGTCATGATTTGTCCAATAGATTCAACCTGCATTTAAAATATATGCATTTTTGAAATTTGTTTTGTTGAATTTTTTGGGAAAAAAGCTGTACCGCCCTGCCGACCTGGGTCGATGCAATGGCAATGTCGAACAAAATTTGGCGGCTCTAGCTCTTATAGTCTAGGAGATAAATATAGGCTTGAGATGAAAAAAACATCCTAAATATTTTAGAAACATATAACAGGTCTATGTACAATCTGTTATAGTAAGCAAATATAAGTTTTTCTTTATTGCCATAGCACCTATAATATTTAGTCACTTAAAAAAAATAAACTTACGTAGTTCATAGGTTGATAAAAAAGCCTTGAAACGTTCTTTAATGTGTTTATTGATTTCCGTGTAGGTGTTTGGTACTTTCCCCAAACAGCTCATAAAATGTTCCATAATTCACTGAATTTGTCGTCTTTAGAAGCTCCCACGTAGTTACTAGCTACGTGGGTATTTACGTCATTAATAGAAAATGGTGCCATCCTGTGAAAGCAGACAACAAAATTCATTTAATTTATTTCCGAATAACCGATATAGGGAACATTGTTAGAAAACGCATACCTGAGAAGGCAAAAACATGTCGGTAATAATTGAAAGATAGCTAAAAACAGAAACGTAAAAATGCAGATTCGAATTGTAGTTTGTTTTGTTAACAAAAAATTAAGACGCATTTACAATAAAACACTACAAAATTTACTTGGCAATTAAAACAATTATACATTCATTCATACAAGTAAATTGCAAATTAGCACGTGCTGCAAAGTTGAAGAAACCTGCCAAAATGATTATAACAATAATCGTAGCAAATAGAATCCACTGATTAGATATCAAGAAAGAAAAAAATGTACAGAAAGTACGTCGCAATATGGTCATAAAGCAGCAATTAGGTATGGTTGATTTATGTAAAAGGAATAATAAAGAGGTTACTCCATATCAGCGGGTCATTTGTGTTGTCTCATAATGACTTCCCACTTAAGTATGCGCAGAACGTAGGCGCCAGTCTCCTGCCAAAATTTCATCATATGTTAAAATACTACTTAGCGTAGGTCGCACTTAATGCCGTTACTAACCAATGATTGATATAAGGCATTGACATCTAATCTAATCTTTCAAGTAGTTTGCTGGGGTTCTGTAATGTCTAAAGTTCCAGTGGGGTGTAGGATTTTTACGGTTTTGCAATTGTGTAATATGTGAAAGAATTTAAACAGCAAAATTCATAGATAAATGTATTATTTGAAAATTTTAAAGTTTTATTAGTTGTTAGTATCACACATATGTTTATCACATATGAAAATTAATGATTTGGGATTTTAAAAAACAAGAAAAGAAACACAAGAAACCGATGCAATATAATGCTCTAAACACACTTAGCATTTAATGTACATATTCCTTAATAATTCAAATGGTAAATAATTCGCTAACAAACTTATTGTAATTTTTTTTTAAAGATATTTCCCAAATTAAAATCTTACTATTTAACAACATAAAAACATATCACATGATAATTTGATATGAAAATGTGATTTCCGAGAATTGATTACCAAATCTTTACTATCAATCAGCAGACGAGGGCCCGTCACCACCTAAATTGGATCCAAAGTCCAAGCACCCTAAAATATTAACAAGTAGATTCGCAGGCAGGCTGGCGATCATAGAGCAGACAGCTGATCAGTTGCAAATGCCCTCAAATGCTGCTAACCTTGGGATTAATCTTCATAGAACACGGCTACTGAATGTCAGTTATTTGCCTTTCAGGCGCACACTCTGATTAACCGAGCCGAGCCAGCTTTTTTTATTCCCAATCTCTCGGCATGTGCGTGACTAATACACAGGCCCGAAACACTGGGCCCCGCCCTCTAGCAACAGTGCCCCGTTGAGCTGTATACACTTATCTACCAGACGCCTGGAAACGTAGAGCTCAAGTCAATTTCACAATTTACACGTTAAAGAGACTCGTTGGAATTATTTAAAAAATAATTGGTTTATCTTTATTATTAGGAACAGTTTTTGCGACTTAAAATTGTGTGACTTAGATTATGGGCAGTATATAACAATCTTTATTTTTGTATCACTTATTTGACTACTGAGATTAACGACTAGAGTTTATTTTTTTTTTTTCGATTTTTTGGCTTATTTTGAGGTTTTTATTTTTATACTTTGGTTTTGTAAATTTTTTTTCGATTTTTTTATTCGAGCTGCGTGTGGGCGGTCAAGTTTCAGGAACTGTCTCCGTGCTTGTAATTTTCTCTACATCAATTGGGTTGCTGAGCTGATGATTTGATTTATCCAATCGGTAAACGCAGAGACGCGCACAAAGACAGAAGGCGCATTCTTCTGGCCGCAGGGCAATCTGCCCCAGGAGACGATGCCAATGATCATGCTGCTCTGTTCCAAATGTGGCTCGCAGCATTCTTGGATGAGTGGACCGCCCGAGTCGGCAGTGCAGATGCTAACACCACCGCTCAGTGGGCCCGTGCACAGGTTGGTCTCGTGCAGCTCCAGCCCGGAACGTGCCAGAATCTCCTCGCAGAGCGTCATATCCAAAATGGGCATGTTTGCCAGCTGCAGCTTGTGCGGATAATCGGGCACCGCTGTCATCGAGACGTTGCCCCAACCGTACAGCGTGCCATAGCCCTCCGGGTGAGCGTCCTGCTCCGGCAGCGTTGCCGCCTGCACGTACTCATCAAAGACGAGTGGCTTCTTTGTGTAGATGAGCGCAATGTCGTAGGGATTCACGCCGCCCAGGTACAGCTCGTGGCGCACGTAGTAGTCGATGTGGCGCAGCTGCACATTGCCCACCTCGCCGCGCCGGTTGTGTATGTCATGGCTGCCGGCCACAATCACCGAATTGGCCACTGTCTGCGGCGAGCTGAGGCAGTGGGCGGCCGTCAGAATCCAGTGCTCGTTGATCACGGTGCCGGCGCAATAGTGAACCAGGCCCTGATCCGGTGTCATCATCTGTATGCTGACCACATACGGCGCCGAATGCGGTGTCGCCTCGCGCTTGGCCAGAAACTTTTTGCTCCAGTGCGTCTGGTGCGGTGCATCCAGTGTGCTAATGCGATTCTCCAGCAGCCCGTAAGTGGCCAGATTCAGTGCCATGTTGTGGCCGGGTCCACTGCACTTGCGCACTGGCAGCTGCATGTGCGGGGCCGAACTGAGCACAACCATAATACTGGCTATGGTGGTCAGTAGCACTGAGTATATATATCTGTAGGATAACAGCATGATGATATCTTCGCTCTGGTTGCACGCCCCGCACGTATTTAGACTCGTACTGAACGTAATTTTGACGTGTTCTATCACCGCGAACTAACGAATTTGTTGTTTGTGTGTGGTGTGTGGTGGGTTGTCGACTGTGGTTTGTGTTTGTGGGTTTTTGAGTTATTCTCTTTTAGCTTTTTGCCTTCGCTTTGGCGTGTCGATAACACTTCACTTGTATACCCTTTAACTTTGGCATGGAATTCACTTTGGTGCGGCTGTCGTTTGCCGTTTGCTTTTGCTTCTTCACTGCTTGATGGCGGTTTTAAATTTGCAGTAGCCCCTCAGGCAATAGCCGTATTTATAGCAAATCGCTTATCAAAGAGAGCCAGAGAGCAATTGATAAGAGTTGCCGAGAGAGAGAGAGTGAGAGAGGGAGAGACCAAACTCTGATATATTTCAAATTTACAGTTACGTGTAATTAAACAGAAAAGAGAGTGACGAGCTACGGATTTTCTATGTTATTATCAGTCTGATAAGAAATTTGCAAGTGCTTAAATAAATGCCCTACGGCTGATTATAAGGTGTAATTAATTTACAAACAAATATATGTAGATAATTATGTGAAATCCGGATATAAAACACGTTCCTTATTTGATTAAAATGAATATTTTATTTACACTTTCTGCATTTTGAGTCTATTATCGATTTAGTTTTTCATACATGAATTCATACTAAAATTAAATGTTGATATTGTCTTTCTTTCTTTTTTGAGAAGGTTTACCGCAATGTTATTCAGTCTGATAAACATTTCTCCGTACAGCGCATTATGATTCAGTCTGATAAGTCTGATAAAACATACCCGATTACCGTCATGGTGTTAGTTTTTGAGAAGTCGTCCATCTAAGAGAATTTATAAGCTCAAGACCCATTTTTTTACGCCTTTCCAATTTAAAGTTTTTAAAAACCCTTGCTAATATATATATAAAGAAAACATGGATTAATTTAAACCCAAATTTTCTCTATAGCCTTATAAAAAATAGTTCATCGTTATATAGATCGTTAATAATCCAAACATTAAAAAATGAAAAGAAAAAAAGCGCAGCAAATTGTTCGCTCAAGCCTAACTAAATTGTTAAGATTGCGTTCTCCGATTTGTCTATTTATGAGCGCAATACTACCGCAATTTCAATCATCTTATATCGGTAATTGGGCTATGCCCATATATGTAGCACACATTGTATTTATAGTATATTGTTCATATTAAAAGAATGAAACCTGCCGCCTCGAATACCAATATGATGACGAAGTTGCCCCGCCTGGCGAGAGCACGACTCGCGTATGACCAAGGCGGAGGGCAACGTAATCAGCAATTAGTTAACGGATCGTTGTTGGTCGTCGGGTGCTAGCCAGGTGGTGATTCCCAGAGGCATGTGCACGCATGTCGATCGTTTGCTTATCTTTGGCTCACTTCATGAACTCACGCCCTTGGGTAATATGCCAATTTTACAGTGCTTTAGTCACGACTCTTTTATCTTCCCTACCTGCCAGCCTGATCGAGGCGCACTATGGGTTTATTGCGTGATGTATGGAGGTACGTACATATGAGAGAATATATGTATTATTAGATAGCATTGAGCCTATGCCACACGCCGTCGCTCATAAGCTCTGATTTCCCTTTTCCCCCATTTGGGCCTTATGATTAATACTCCAAAGTTCAGTCGGCCCTATGCCTATTTTCAACGATAACGCAACTCGCGAATTATTTTTGTCTAATGAAAATTTAAGCCGAATTCGCTATCAAATAATTGTTCCTACCATGGTTCGTTTTATGCATGTGTCATATACATATGTGCATTACTTTGGTATTTATTGCACTGACGGTTATAGCCAACGTTTCCCGTCATGTCGGTAGTAAAAAATACTACGCTAGAAAGTCGCTGAGGGAGTGAATTTGTGAATGGGAATCACATATCCAGTGCAAATAACTGCAGGTCAGTTCCCATGCGGCTGACTAATTGCACCAATAAAATGGGTAACTATTTTACGCATCTAATAGAAAAGGTGCGCATATAACTCTCAAGATTAAATTCTTCCGTTGACGTCAATGGCGTTTTAGAACAATCCACTAAATTAACTAATCAAATTTCTGACATGCGCGATTAAAAAGTTGTCTAAACTTAAGTGCTTTTAATGTGATAATAGAAATTTAATGGACATAGATTAACAGCAAAGCCAGTTAAATAACGCATTGTAACATATAAAGTAAGTTTGAATCGAAGAAATAATCTGCCGTTGTTGTATTTAACTTCTTATCAAAAGGTTTACTGCACAACTCCATAATCGATATGCGATATAACATATTTGTCAAATTCCAACAAAATATACCCAAATTACGTAAATCTAACTAAAACTAATCAGTTATCTATACAAAAAATAACAATGTGGAATCGGGAATGTGTTTATCAATGTATTCACATTTCGTGACAAAAACAATCATTTGTATTAATTGACAACGTGTACATCTATGGTAAACATATAATTTCAAGTTTTTAATTTAAATGTAACATCAATTTTGTCTTCTCTTAAGAATGCTTACATATTTACCCTCATGTTTTCCACTTAACAAGTGGAGCAAACATTGCGCTCAATGGTGAAATACCCAGAACTCCGGCGCCAGTTTATTTAAAGATCTGCTATCTATTACATAAAATACACGGAAAGATACAAGCTGCAAAATTGCTTTGCAACTGAGTCAGCAAAGCTTTCCATATGTGTACATATATTTGGAATTAAATTGAATAATGTGCACAAAACGAAAGCTTTTCAATTGGTTGATAATTCGCTAACGATTTTTCTTATTTTGTTTTGTTAAACCAGGTATGGATCAATCAGGGTGACATTATATTGGTCGGCTTGCGCGATTATCAGGATTCAAAGGCTGATGTCATCTTGAAATACACACCGGATGAAGCCCGAAATCTGAAGACATACGGCGAATTTCCAGAATCGGTGCGCATCAACGAGACAGTCACATTCGTCGAGGATGGCTTCGATGAGGACATTGAGTTCGGCGATGAGATTAGTTCTGAGGATGACGCTGACTCCGTTGATAATATCTGATTAACAAAAAATAAAACAATAGCAGCAACAGAAACAGCAGACGCTGAGTCAGTTCGAGAATAGGGAATTAAACAAATTTGTAAAAAGCCGACCGCCTCTCTCCATCCACAAAGACACAAATAAACCCAAACGCATTATAAAAAAATATCCTGAGCGGCGCAGCAACAGCTGAATGCGATAAGAAAGTGACAAACCAGCCCAATTATTCAGCAATAAATCTTTAAAAATTTGAGCGTTACACTTTCTATAAATTTTGAAACTTTTAAATTCGGATGCCAAATTCAAAATGTTAGCTTTTCAACCGCAATGTTCAATTATGAAACGAATGTAAACAAAATAGTAGATCTTTTATAAACAATGAAAACTAATGCAGCAATGCGAAACACAAACAATTTATTATTTCAATTAAAAACAAGAAATCGATATTAGTTACTTTTCTTAAACAAACGAAAACCAAAATGGAGCAGAACAAGAAACAGCTTCATTTATATACATATATTGATATATAGGTGTTTAACTAAAGGTTATAAGCGAATAAAAAAAACAACAAAACAAGAATAAGGGAAACCTTTTGAATTTGTAGCTAGAAAGTAAGCAAACGTAGACAACTAATAAGGAAAAGAATTAATCTCCCATATGCAAAGTTGTGCTCAGTTTTTTGCGCCATGCTTTATTTGTACTTTTTGCCCCTGCCAGTTCCATGCTCTGTGTTCTTTCGTGCTTTATTATCGTAATTTAATGATAAATTTTATTGATTTGATATGATTATTATAGTGACTACAAGGCTTTTGTTTTCCTCTTTGCTGTCTGTGCATTCAGTTCTTCGTTTTTTATTCGATTCGTTACGCAGTAAAACCAAACTCTAAATAGAAATGAGAAATATTGATTATTGTAATTAAGAAGGCAACAAACTTAATAAATAGTTAATTAAACCGGATGCAAAACAGCAAGTAAAACAGCGAGTTTCATTTACTGTCTTAATTCAAACCGCACAGACGTATTTATTAAATGCACACAATTTCATTCTAATACAAAAATTTCATATTGAGCCCCTGAGTACAGCTTACAACTCCTCGTGATGAGAAGGAAACTTCTTGAGTATGGCATGGTAAAGATTATAGAATGCATAGACTGAAACCGTCACAATCACCAGCAGGGCGCCGCCAAAGGCAATGCTCAGAAAATTACCATCGATGATGCCCGCCGAGCGATGGCGTTTAGTTGAGAAAATCTCTTCAGTGGATGCTGGATTATTTTGCTGCTGTGCCGTACGCTCGGCCATTAAACGCTTCATGGTGCTCAAGCGTTCACGCAGAACTTCCACGGACTCCGTGTCCAGATCCGAAGTGCCTGCAAACGTAATAATTATAATATGTTATATTTATTTGATTTGGTTGTCTACCTGTTCCTTGTGCGGCCATAGCTATTAGGTTTGCAGCTAATATAGTGAATAGGTTATGCTTTAAATGTTTTTATTTAGGTATTAAAGTGAAATTGGCAGAAGCAGGGTGTATTAAAAATATAGGAACAGGCGCATGTGCATAACGGATATCTATCGATTCAATTTTGAGAGAGCTGGAAAACACGATTATCTTCTGCAATACATAATTATCGATAACAGTTGGTATTTTCAGCAACATTTAGGCACATTCTACAATAGCATTGCCAACATGTAAAAAACGCGCTCGTTTTTTTTTTGTAAATTGTACATTATAAAATTCGTCTAAATATAGAATATTTGGCGAATTGAGATTGCGCAAAGACGATGGCGCCGCAGCCGATAGCTATCGATAACAGCTAGTATTTTCGGCTAAATTTAGGCACATTCTACAACAACATTGTAAACACGTGCAACGCGCGCGTCTTCACCTGTTGTTTTTTGTTAATACGTTTTAAATGAGAAAATGGGTCTAACTAAACAATATTTGGCGTATCGCGCCATAGATAGTTTTAACATAATCGCATCGGGTCGTGCCAATGTGAATTTTGCCGTTCTTGAGAATAGCGAAGGACGTTTCGTCGCAGCCCCGGCGGCCGAGAATGTAATCATATGGGATTTGCGGTAAGCATGCGGTATTTAAGCTCAATATGTGAGAGTAAAGGACACTTGAATATATTCCTTAGTATGGGCGATCGCAAGTTGACGCTGCGCCGCGAAAAACAAGAGGTCACCGCTTTGCGCGTCTCGCCCGATCACCTGCACATTGCCGCCGGCTACGCGGATGGCGTCGTCCAGATCTTTGATCTGAGCTCACGAACGTACTACGATGCGATTTGCTCGCTGGCGCTACACAAGAACGCGGTGAGCGTGTTGCGCTACGATGCGCACGGTATGCGCCTGGTGAGCGGCGGCCTGGACACTGAGCTGGTCGTTGTGGATGTGGTGGAGCAGGCGGGTCGCCAGCGGCTGAGTGGACACAATGCGGCCGTTACAGATGCCCATTTCCTGCAGCGCATCGTCGAGCAGGACATTGTGGTGAGCTGCTCGAAGGACACACAAATCAAGTTTTGGAACTTGGAGACGCAATTCTGCTTCAAAACGATCGTCGACAATCGCACCGAAATATGGGCCTTGGCCTTCATCAATGATCTGATGGTGGCGGGTGCCAGTGAGAGCGGCATGAATGTCTATCGGCTACGCAAGCGTGACGAGGACTCGGCACAAACACTGGAGACAGCCGTCGAGGGCCTGGCCATAGACGACGAGGATACAATTAGTCCGCTGCGAGTTAGCAACTGCGGCACCATTCAACGCGCCAGCAAGGGACGCACCGTCAATCTGGTGGCCGATCCCAATGAGCGTGTGCTCAGCTATCACGGCACCAGCGATTTAATTGAGAACTTTTACATATGCACCGCCGAGGAGGCCAAGCAGCGTCTGGCCAAGCGTCTGAAGAAGGCCCGCAAAAAGGCCCAGGATGTCGCGACCTCCGAGGAGAATGTGGAGCAGTTGGCCAAGGAGCTGTCGCTCAGTGATGAAGTCAAGCGCCTGGAGAGCATCAGAACGAAACAGAAAATCAAATCAATCGATGTACTGCTCGGCCACAACAACGAGCTGCGCGTCCTGGTCAGCCTGGCCAACAACAGCATGCGTCTGTACTCCCTGGAGGCCTCGCTGAAATCGCGCAAGCCAACGGCGCCGTCTGCGGAGCCTTCGGCGGACACCAGTGTCAAGTTGTTGCGCTCACTCACGCGGCTCGGTCACCAGTCGGAGGTGCGTTCCGTGTGCTTTAGCAACGATTCGCTGGCAATTGGCTCGGGGTCCAGCGATTCCTTCAAGTTCTGGGATCGCGACGCTATGCAATGTCTGCGCACAGTGCCCACAGATTATACGATCTGCTCGGCCTTTGTGCCCGGCGATCGCTATGTGCTGCTGGGCATGAAGAGCGGCAAGCTGCTCATTGTGGACGTGAGCGCAGCGGATATAGTCGAGGAGATACCGGCACACGAGAGCGAGCTGTGGAGCTTGGCTCTGCTGCCGGATCAGAAGGGTTGCGTCACGGGCAGCAGCGATACGACGCTGAAGATCTGGAGCTTTGAGCTGATCGATGCGGGCGAGGGAGACGCACAAACCAAGGTGCTATCGCTGCTGCACAAGAACACGCTCAAGCTGGAGGAGACGGTGCTCTGTGTGGCCGTCAGTCCGGACATGAAGTACCTGGCCGTGGGCCTGCTGGATGCCACCGTGAAGGTCTTCTTTTTGGACACGTTCAAGTTCTACCTGTCGCTGTACGGACACAAGTTGCCGGTGCTCTGCATGGACATCTCCTATGACTCCACATTGATAGCCACCGGTTCGGCGGATCGCAACATTAAGATCTGGGGCCTCAACTTTGGCGACTGCCATCGTTCGCTTTTTGCACACGACGATTCGGTCAAGTGCGTGCAATTCATACCCAGGACGCACATGCTCTTCAGCTGCGGCAAAGATGGCAAGATCAAGCAGTGGGATGCCGACTCCTTCGAGAAGATCCTCACGCTGCCCGGCCACATCGGGGAGGCGTACTGCCTCTCCGTCTCACCCAATGGCCGTTATCTGGTCAGCTGCGGCTCCGATCGCACGCTGCGCTTGTACGAGCGCACGGAGGAGACGATTGTTCTGAAGGACGTGCAGGAAGAGGAGCGCGAGCAGCTGGAAAACGAGCAACTGGCCACCGGCGAGGACAATGCCGTGCCCCTGCTGCCGGGCTTAAAGCTGCCCTCCCGCAAAACTGTTGGCTCCGAGCAGGCCGCCGAATCCATCATGGAGTGCCTGGAAATTTCCAAGCAATTCGAGCTGGAGGCCGATGAGAAGCCCGAGCTGCATCCATTGATGCTGGCCCTGCAAGTGAAGAATCCCACAGATTTCCTGGTCACAACCCTGGTGCGCATACGCACCTCCGACATGGAAGAGGCCCTGCTCCTGCTGCCCTTCTCCGTGGTGTGCGAGCTTCTGGAGCGCCTGCCCGTGCTCATTACACAAAGACCCGACGAGGTGGAGCTGCTCTGCCGCGTAACCGTGTTCCTGTTCAAGGTGCACATGAAGCCCATTGCGATGGCCAAGTCCATGAAGCCGCTCCTGCTGAAGCTGCTCGGCCTGCTCCAGCGCGACGTGCAGCAGCTGCGCGACACCATGGGCTACAATCTGCACGCCCTGGCGCTGCTGCAGACCGAGGTGGAGCAGCGCGAAGGGGTCCAGCTGTTCCGGGACGCAACGCTCGCGCGGCGCAAGAACGAGAAAAAGCGGCGGGCGGCCACCAAGCGGCGTCTTCAAATTCAAATGGCTTAAATATGTTTCAGCTTAGGACTTTAATTTAACCACTATCAATTCAATAAAAGTACATTGTGTTGAAGCAGCGAGGATCACTTGCAATTTAAGCCCGGCTTAAGATAAGATTTGTTCGCGACTTATCGATGATATGTTTGTATGTGTGTGTGCGTGCGTATCTGTGTGGGATGGCGTGCGGCGAATCTGTCAGATTCGCGTGTTGGGCATATAAATTGCGTTAAAAGAGTTGTGTCCTCATTTGCGGGTGCGAATTACCGGTGGTCTTCACTTGACAAATAGTTGGACTTGAAGATTTTGAAACATGGAACATGAAACGATTGGGACGAGCGACGGCACGAGCAAGCAAAACGTATTTCCGGTTCAACAAATGCCAGCCTTCGGGTAGCATCCAGTATCGGTTGTCCCAGGACCGCAAGGACCTGTTCGAGGCACATGCAAATTACGGATATTACGCAGGCCACACAAAACACTCACCACCACAACGCTGAAAGGCGCCCGGCGGCCCATAGCTGAGCTTTTGAATGGTGCACTTCTCGATGGGCCCGCTGGGCCGGCAGTAGGATGTGTAGCGCGCCCAGGGCAGCGGCTCCTTGGGCTGCACACAGTTGGGCAAGTAGCTCAGCTTGTACGTCGTGCAGTTCTCCATGGGCCCGTCGTTGCGACAGAAGCCCTGGCGCGGCCTGACGGCATCCGGACGTGGGAAGCAGGTCACATCCACCGGCATATAGGACAGCTTGTTGACGGTGCAACGCTCCATGGCGCCGCTGGGCCGGCAAAAAGCTGTCAGCGGCATTATGGGTGCTCGGCGCACGTGCGGCTTCGGCACAAAGTCGTGCTTCTGCGTGGTCATCGCATACAGGGGTCCGTCGAAGCGCAGTCCATTCTCCATAGGTCGAATGGGCGGCGTGCGCTCCGTGCAGTTGGGCTGATACGAGAGCTGTCGGTGGCGGAGATATCAAGAAAATGTGGGTGAGAAACAAGGAAAACTAGTGCGAACGTTGAGGCGGGTGTAGCCGACTGCGCAATACTTGTACACAGTATAACAGCTAAAAAGTCAACGCCCCCCGATTTGCCATATCCCCAATGGGCGTATCCGCCCGCTACGTCTTGCCCATATATCTACACTCATATTCATATTTGAATTTTACCGCCGTCTTTAACTTCTTAGTTCCAGAATATCTTTCCCTGCTTCAATATTATCTATTCTTAAACCTAAACCATGTCTGGCTCCTAGTCGGGCCTTCCCGACCAGAGCCCCTCACTTGTTCGTATAGAAATCTATCGCAAATCTGGTAAATGTTTAAAGGGATCTGTGATCTTCCGCCACGTGAACCCACCTTTTGAATGGTGCATCTTTCCAATGGCCCGGTGGCTCTGCGGAACGTGTCCCTCGGCAAAATGGGCGCCGGCTTAGTGCACGACGCGTCCACGGGCCTGTAGCTGAGCTTGTAGATGGTGTTGGCGGCGCCAGCATCGTTGCCCAGGAAGCGCAGGCTGTTCATGGGCAGCATTGGCGCAGTGCGTCCGGCATTGCAGTTGGGCATGTAGCTGAGATTGTAGGTGGTGCAGATGTTCTGATAGTTGGGTGGCACGCATCGTATCTTGTCCGCCCAGGGCGTTGGCTCCTTCGGGGGCAAGCAGACCGGCATATATGATAGCTTCTGTATGGTGCAGCGCTCCATGGGACCCGCCGGCTTGGTGTAATGCGAATTCTGCGGCATTGGCCTGGGCGGCGGGTTCTGGCAGACATCCACCGGCATGTAGCTCAGCTTCTGGATGGTGCAGCGCTCCATGGGCGCCGTCGAGGAGCAGATGGCGACGCGCGGCAGGCAGGGCGCACGCTTCACATTGCCCTTGGGCACGTAGTCGTGTTTCTGAGAGGTCATCGCATAGATGGGCCCCTCAAAGCGCAGCCCGCTCTCCATGGGCAGTATGGGCATGGTGCGCGAGGCCGGACACGGCGGCATATAGGACAGCTTCTGCACGGTGCACTTCTCCATTGGCGCCGTGTTGGCGCTTATATGGTTACAGGGCAGCACGGGACGGGCGCGCAGATTGTCGCCACAGTTGCCATAGTACGAGCGACGGTAGATGGTGTCCGTGTCCAGCGGAGCGCTCGAGCGCATAAAATGCGATTGCGGTATAATGGGAAGTGTGCGCGCCGGCTGCTGGTAGCAGCACCCGGAATAGTCGCCGCAATCGCACGGCGGACATGAAGCGCCCGGCGGACACGGCGGGAAGTCAACAGGCGCCTGGCACGGATCACACGCGGCATCACCCATGATCGCCTGTCTGCCCGAATGTGGTCCTGGCTTTAATTAATTTATTATTTATTCTACGGTTGAACAGGACCTTTCCGTAGTTCCTAATCGGCGCCTTGGAATGTTGGGTTTACTTACTGGGTGTCACTGATCTGTGAACCAAAACTCGTTATATTCGTGCTATTTACTATTCACTTTCCACGGTGGATTGCAGAAAAAACAAAAAAATATATATGTATTGAAAAAATTGGCAGTTGTTAAAGGAAATAATTTTGTTTGCTCAGAGCACAGAATAATAATTACTGTATTGTTAACACATCCGAAAAACGAAATAAAAATTTTGCTTTGACATTCAACGACGAAGTTTTTACAGTTAGTAATGCAGAAGCAAGTGTAACAAACCCCAGACTACGAGATATCGGAGACACAGCCTACCTAACTCGGGGATCTGAAAGTATATTTGATTCAAATTCAAATCTGGGTAAACTGATCCGACAATCTATGTCGGAATTCATTTAACTTTTATTCTCTCTATGTATATATATATATACATAGTTTTTGTTTATTAAGCCTGGTCGAGGAGTTATAGTGAAGGCTTTATAATTGTAATTTCGATAATTATGAAACGATATTTGCTATGGATTTTGCTGTATTATCCAGTACGCATAGTGGTACTAGCAATTCTTTAATTGGCAAAGATATCTCAAAAAACAAAATAACCGATAAAAAGACGGGATACAAAGGTATATCCACTTATTCCTGCACAATTAAGTTTATCCAGATATTAAGGAAAATAAGTTGTTCAAGGAAATTTTTGTTTATACGGTGATTTAATTTGTTTATCATTCTATTCTTAAAGCCGTAGCATTGTGAGTAGGTTCTATATTTATTATTTATTTTTCTCTATTACAAGGCTTTGCGTAACATTTAAATATATAATTCTTATAAATAATAATCATGTTATTTTAAAGTTTACTGAAACTCATCTCGGGAACCTGGAAATTTAAATTTGACATAATTACCAAATGTTTTCCAGTATTTTATAATATAATGCATACTTACCAGTTAGTCCGTTTTTTTATTAAATACATACCTTATACCTTAGATCAATGGAGACTTTGAAAACATAAACTCTTGTTCAAATACACCACAAAACATACTCTGATTGCGAAGCTGGACAAATATTAGAATCAAAACCAAAATAATAAAAAACACGACTTACTAGTTATCCGAAATAAATTGATTAAGCCAATCAATGTCGATCACCACAGTTGATGCTTTAACTATGTTTGATAGTTCAACACAACATCCGAGAATGACATAGCAAGTAGAAACATAAGATCCTTTTCCAAAACGAAACTAAAAGGAATTTGAATATTTTTTGTACAGCTGAATTTCGAACTTTAACTTTAAACTAGGATATTACTTCTACTGTGTCTCAGACTGGACAAGGTCATTCCTATATCTTGAACGAAGCTTATAAAGGAACGATTCATAACTCATAATTATTAGAGTGGTATTCAATAACAAAAAAAGTTACAATAGCAAATAAGCCACTCTTTTGGTCGGGTCAAAATGAACTGTTTACAGTTCCTCAACTAGTTTTTTGGTAGGATCTGTTCGTAAACCGGGCTTTCCTATCATAAAATTCAATGTGATGAAAAGTATACAATGATAATGTGTTGGGAGAATATGCATGTTTTATTTTGACGTTTCCTTTGGTCGGAGCCGCACACAGGTAAAGCCATAATTTAAATGGTAACGTCGTCTCCTGAGCAGCTCGGCTGAGTGTGAATCGATAGATAGGGCCAGCTTCATGGTCGGGCCCCTTTGTGCACGTTGCAGTACGCGCCAGTCGGCAACGGCGAGACCTTCATTCTGGCCATCGATTAGGCGTAGTGCGTACTTGACTGATGTGGTCTCCAATGCTGGAAAGAGGCCAACAAATACCCGCTTGAGGGGCACTTCCGATTCCGGTATCACTTTTAGAGACGCGCCCTCCCAGGGTCGCAGCCTGGTGTCCATGGCCATTAGCCAGTTCACAGAGCTGACGTCGTCGCCTCTGACAGACAGCCAGCCCTTCCGGAATGTGCAGTCGGAGAATCCCGGCTTTGCGGAGCCCTCGCTCTGACGTCGTACGAGCTCAATAATACTTTGCTGCACCGCCTCCAGCTGCGACGGAGTCCACAATTCGCTTGGATAGTCACCAGGCAAAATAGCCACATTAAGGTTTTGTTCGCTTTCGCCCTCGTCGTCATCGTCGTCCACTTCTAGCAGACCCATCCTGCCACAGGCAGGTGACGTCCCCACGGCTGGGATGGCGTATCGCGATTCCACGTGACCGACCCGTCTTACGGGTGCTCCGAGTCTCGCCTGCACGGGTATGCGATGCAACTGTGTGGAAGCAGGCATTGAAACCACGGCTGAGGTTGGTGTGTCCACAGGATAGTCTACAGGATCGGTCCAGCGAAGGTTAGTACTTCGGTCTAGCTGCTCCCCTGACGTGCTTATCCCGCCGCAGCTCGGCGGTCGCTCTGCGGCCTTGTGCTTTTGCAATTTCAGCAAATTCATTGGCTTCAAAGCTTCCACTTTAGCCTCTTCCGCGCTCAGCCCCTTTTTGACTAGGTAATGGAATCGCTTCCGTGCCGCGCCGCTTAGGCGTAGTCGATCCACGCTGATGGTTTGGTTTTGTTGATTGTTTGTTGCTTGATTGAGTTGTTGATTGTTCATAGTTGTTGTTCCCACGAGTGTGGGGGACGGGCAGATCGACCGTGACATAGCCCCCAGTATCACGGCAAGGCATTCGATTACAACCGGAGGACGCCAGGTATCCGGAGGCCACCGTTCGAAGACAGCATTCACGCAGCTGCCATTCAGCCCATTGGCACGGTTCAATTGACACCAGGGCTTGCGGGTTTTATCGAGTTGTCCTCTCTAGATCCGCCATATTTAGTCGAAAGCAGTAGCACCTCGGGCAGGATGTGGCCTGCTGGCCACGTATGGTCGGTCTTAGGCAATGTGTCTGCCTCTGTCCGCGACTGTGAGGCTGGTGCGACTCAATTCACAGTCAGCAGCACTTCGCTACCATTTATTGGGTTATTTTTCTGTTTGCGTTTTTGTAAGTTTCATTTATTTCAGTTCATCTTATCTTGACATATGTTTTTGTATAGTTGCTCGATATCTAGTTAGTCCCTATAGCTTATACGGTAACTCTTTTAAATAGCACACGTACGTTTTTTAATATATATATATATAATTTAAGAGTTTGTATCAATTGGAAATGATAAGTGTGCCTAACTAAATAACTAACTAAATTAGATGACAAAATATTATTATTTGTGTGTATAATTGAAAAATATCATCGCTTTGTTTTGTTTTTGTTTTTTTCACTTATAAAAGGATCAATAGATCATCACGCAAAATCATTTACAGTGCACCAAACACAATCGAATACTTTGAATCAGCTATCAACATGTAAATTACAGTAACAATTAAATCGAGAAACAATTTTGGTTCTTGAAAAAGTGCCGCCCACGAACTACTGGGTAGCATTTTGATTAGGCGCTGTTTTGTAAAATTACTCTTAAACTCGAGACTTAACGCACACATATCATATATAATATAATTAGATGTGTTAATATGGAGGTCTGTGTGTGTGCTTGTGAGTGTTTGTGTGTGTGTGTGTGTGTTTGTGGGCGCATATTAGTTGCGGGTTACCAAAAGGAAATACAATATGTTTCAGTTCCAACGATATTTGCTGCTTCTTCCTTATCGACATATATAATTTAAATATAGTTGCCTGCTTCATTAATTATGCCCTCACAGCGTGGGAAGATTGTCGGGCACATACTCTAGGAAATTGGCCGGGAACTGGCCCTGTCGTCCGCCCACCTCGCCGTACAGCCAGTCCTCATTGATGCGATAAAGCACGTTCACCAGTTCGTTTTCCTGCACAGTAAATAATTTAATTTAGTTATTTGTAATAGAAAGTAAACGGCCCATTTGGAACGAGCCAAAAACCCATTAAATGTGTTATTTCAAGTTATTTTTTTAGATAAATGAATCAATCGATCTCAGGTCTCAGTCTATCGTAACTTACTCTTAAGGTCAGATCGCCCTCAACCTCGCCGGGGAAATTGTACAGACAACGCGCAGTGCGCAATTGTTGTTGCGATTGTTGCGGTTGTTGTGGCTGCGAGTGGGTCTGAGCTGCACCTGCCGCACTGCCGCCCAGTGGCACCTTGGTTTCCACATAATTCACCGGAAAGAGGCCCTCACAGCCGGAGCGTGTGCGTCCGCGATACCATTCCTCAGTGGGCTGCTCCAACAGATAGATCTTATCGTTTTCCTGCAAGGAACACACATTTTAGAAGGCCCCAGACACGATTACATTCGGATACTCACCCTGAAGCTAAGATCACCCTCCTCGACGCCATCGAAATCATAGAGTGCAATGGCATATGGCAGTTGACTATCCTCCACGTAACCGGAGCTGCCGTTGCTCAGCGCCAGGGCGTCCACCTTGCCCGAAATCACATCCAGCAGCGAGATGGTCCCAGTAGCAGCTGGAAGCGTCGGCGGTGCGCCCTTGGGCATGGGCGGCGAGGGTGGAGTGCTGCCGCCATAGGCAAACGCTGGCGCCTGTCCGATGAACGGCGGCGGCTTTGGCGCCTTCGGCTTTTGCGATATCTTCGGCTTAATGATGGTGGGCATGGTCAGCGACTGTGTGGGCGGCAAGAGGCTCTTGCCGTTGCACAGCGGATTGTCCGAGCTGCGCGTCGCGAGCTGCGGCTGCATTTGGCGCACCGGCGCCGCACCGAAACTATCGACGCCGCCGCCGTAGATGCTGCTGTCCACCGCCTCCCAGGGATCCACCAGCGGACTCTGCGTAGCCGGCCGCGAGCGCGCATGATAGTCATCCTCAAAGCCGCTCTCCGGCTGCGAGACGCTGCCATTGTTGGGCGAACTGAAGTTGCTGTCCGAGCTGAAGCTGTCCACGCTGACGCAGTCGCTGTTCGACTTCTGCGTGAAGGTGGGCGACGACGGCGGCGAATCAAAGCTGATCAACTGCGCGTCCGCCTCGCGCTGGCTGCCGCCCGACGTCTTCGTCGTGGCCGTCGTTGTACTCGCTGTGTTCCAGGCGGCATTCCAGTCGTATACGTTAGTGTGCGTCGTGTAGTTGCTGGATGCAGTAGCAGCAGCGGATGCAGACGCCGATGCAGATGCAGCCATCGTCGTTGTGGACACGGCATGGCCACTGCTCAGGCCGTAGACGCGACTTTGCGCTGCGGCCTTCGAGGCAGCGGCCGTTGCCGTGCCCGTCGCCTTTTTGCGATTGAAAATGTTGCTAATGATGCCGACTCTACCACCACCACCACCACCAACTTCGTTGCCAGTGCTCAAGCTTGCCAGCTTCCGGCCATTGATTTGAACTTTTGGCGGTGGCGGTCGCGGAGGCGGCATTTTCTTGGAATTGTTGCCGGCCGCCGCGGCGCCATCGAAGGGCGCATCATTCCAATTGGTGGCCGGCGTATAGCGCGCCTGCGGGAACCTGCGCGTTATGCTGGACCCGCTCGAGCTGCTCTCCACATCGAAGATGCTGTTGTTGCTACTGCTGGCAGACTTCTTGTGCAGAGGATTCGGCTGCTGTGGTCCCCTGGGCGGCGGCGGCAGCATGATGCTCAACTTCTGTAATCCCCCACCGGACGCCTCCTGCTGCTGCAGTTGCTGCAGCTGCAGCTGCAGGCGCAGCTGCTCCAGACTCGCATTCGCGCCCGCCGCGGCATTCTGACCACGCAACGCCGGCGGCGCAGGAGCTGGTCTCGACGGTATGGTCATGCTGCCTGCAACTGCAAAAGAGAGACCAAAACACAGGCGACAATGAGTGAAACAGCATACAAAAGAAGGTAAATGTCGCTTATCGTCGCAGACCAGGTAGGCAAAAGCTTGTGCTGATAAGCGCGCCCAACCAGGTGTGAACGTGTGCGTGGCTCTGGGCGTGGCTTGACTGGGTTCTTCTGAGAGATCTACACCGACTTCTAAAACCCAAACTAATTATGACACGAACAACGTTTTGTTTTAGCTGCGTTTCAACTCGAAATTTATAACTAATTGACTATGTGTTTCTGTGTGTGTGTGTGTACCTACGTGTGTACTGTGTCAAATTCATATATTTATCTATATACCCATGGATAATCGTTCTTTCTATGTAAAAGGGGACAGGTGTCAACTTTTTTATATTTATATTTTATTATTTTAACGGTCAAGCAAATCGGATTGATGAAGTTGGCAAAGTGTTTTCTTAAGCCAGTTAGGAATTATTAGCGAAGAGGCTTAGTTTAGTCCTGGTTAGTATTGATTATTTACGGTAATCATTTCTATTTATTCGAATATAGGAAATATTAATTATTTAGAAGTGGAATATATTTAAACTTTCAAGGCTCTTACTTCATTAGCGATAAAAAAAATTCCCGTTTTGACGGATAGATGATACACATTACAAATATTTTAAAACACCGTTTATCTAATTCCTAGCTGTAACTGAAAATGCCCACTACCACTAACCATATAACGTAATGTGTTATTTAGTTAGTGCCAGGATTAAACGTAGTCACCTTTTTGGGTTGGGTTTTCAAAATTCCTTTTTTGTTTTTTTTTGTTTTTTCTCCTTTTTAAATGATTTTGAAATTTAGGCGAGCAATAAGAGCAAATTTACCACTTCACTGACCCAATTTCTAGTGTTGAATTTAAAGAGTCGGCAGCTCTGCTTAAGTAATATCAGAATTAACTTTGTTTTTATTGCTAAACAGTTGATAATATCACTATATTTGGTCGCAACGTGTACACGGTTCGATCTGAACTGAACTCGACAACCGATTAATCCTAAATATATTTAATTGCCGCCCCATCCGTCATCAATAATAAGAAAACAGATTCAACAAAAGTGGGAAAACAATAAATGAGAAAACCATAAAAAAGTAGCAAAAACAAATCGATCCATCCACAACTGAGTGATCATTTGCTTTTGTTGTTTACGATGCCGCAAAAAAGCAAAATGTTATAGAAAAACACAACAATTTAAGCATTTGCGTCTGATTTACGTCATCGAATTGCGAATTTAAAAGAACCCCTTAGCAGACGCCCACTAAAGATTTTGCGTTGCATTGCATACACAATGGAAAATATGACAAACTGTCTATCACATGCAGACATCCAAAAAAATACCAATAAAATAAATATAGTCAAAGTGGGTGGCATCCAGGGGAATGTAATTCCGGGGAAATTCCCATATAAGGGTTGCCGGGAGCGTGGTTCGGTGCCCGGCACATCCCAGAACGGGTTGGCAGAGCGAGTAAAGAATTTTAGTTGATTGAGCGTTAAAAAAACAACAATATAATTCATTTTAAAGCGCTACGATAAGAGGCGGCGAGTGGCAAACACAAATACGCTTATCAAAACAAAATATTAATATATATAAATGTATGTAGGTATATGCAAAAAAATAAAATAAAAAGATTTTACGCAGCAAATAACATTTGTCTACTAGTTTATTAAATTCATTCTATATAGGTATATATTCAGCCAGCCATATGATGATTATTGACCTCCAGCTGGGCGCAACAGCGTCATCGGCATCATCATCAACAGCGCCAGCAGCGAATTCCCCAACGAAATAGTGATAAACAATCGTCCGCCCAGTCGCAACAGTTTATACGTAAGTAGGAATAGATTATATATGTAGTGTATATATATATAGGTTTCTTGATATCTGTGCTGAACGTTGTGGCTGCGTTATGTGTGCCACATTTGTCATTTGCTTTTGTTGTGTTTCATAGGCGCCTGCATATGCCACGATTTTCTTCTATGCCACTTTGCGTTTGCGTCGAGTCGCTTTCCTGTTTGCGAAGTGGAAGCTTGACATATGCCGCAGCATTGTTTGAATATGTATGCAATGGGAATAGCAAGCATTTAGTTTAGCATTTGATTCAGTTTCGAGTGGGGCAATGTGGCATCAATTCGAACGATCATATTTCACATTTACATGGGGCATTCAAACTTTGTCTCGCAATGTGTAACGCACACTCCATAAAGTTGATCATATTAACTTCACTTGCCAGCACATACATATGTATATAAGTATGTCAAAGCCAGTGTCATAAGTTCACATTAAAAATCAATGCCAAAAATTGTCTCAAAAACTTTCCTGTATTTAGAAGTATTCAATAAGAAATTTGAGAATGTAAAATCGTTTGTATGCCATATTTCACCAATGATACTTAATGTGCGGCAAACCGGAAACAAAAACTGTTGCTTGTTTATCATTTCGAATAAACCAAAGACGCAAACGTTGAATTATTTCAATCATTTGGAGGATAAATTTATGCAAAACATAACGGGATTAAAAATAATATGTATGTATCTATTTGGCACGATCTATATGCACACAAAACAGAATTCTCTGCCCCTTTGTGTATTTTTTCTTAAACTTTCATTTCAAATCGTAAACAAAGAACCCCAAAAGATTTCTGCGGTTAAATATTCCGTGCAAAATTCATGTAAATTTACGATCTATGAAAGAATAGTCGAAAAGAATACCATTCATAGTATCTTTACAATAATCAAATCAACAACAACAATAATCAAACCGAATGATTGACTACAGGATACCTCACAGATATCGTGTCATTTCATTTAGCATTAAGACATGTAACTGTAACTGACTGGAAACTGGGAAAAATTTGGTAACTAGTTAAAATTACTAAAAGTACCAAGATATATAGATTAAATCAGTTTCCCAATTTGGGCGTAACCAAAAAATCTTAAATGTTTTTCTTATGCAGGCAGACAGGCGTATACTATATCAACATTTCAAGTCTCTAGCTTTAATAGCGGCGACAAAAATTGCGTTCATACGGACAAGCGGTCGGACAGCAAAACGGACATCGCACAAATCCAATATACTCTTTTCACTTCTTGAACGAGTATAAAAATATGTGAAGAAATAGCCAGTAGTTTGTTTACTGCGAACGAGGCAGAAATAACGAACACGTTTCCCGGCACAAAATAGCAGTGCGCACTCACAACTAACAGAACCAATCTAATTAAAGCCACCTTCGGAAGGGAAGTCTAAAAGTGTGCACATATATCGGTGGTAGTGGGTAGTTGTAGTAGTTGTTGGCTGGTGGTTTGTGGGCTGTTGGTTCCAATCCATGAAAATGCACTTTTTTACTTTGCATTTGGATTTTTGGGTTTTCCGGCTAATTAAATCATTTGGTCAATCCTACACACATATTTGTTTTGCGCTTCAGTCCAACAACAACAAAAGCTTTTACGTCAATCAACTGCACACGAAATAAAAGGTGATTAGGAAAAAATTAGGAAAGGCGAAAGAAAATTACGAGAGTGCGACAGTAAAGAACTATTTTTATGGCAAACGTACCATTTATCTATAATTAGGCACCCTAATATATTTAGTAGCAATGAGGTAGATCAACAAACAAATAATAAGATAATAATTATCTATGTACGTGGATTCTTTAGCTTTGATATTAATTTATTATTTTGTAGATAGCACAGATTTAAAAAAGCTACAAGGGCCTCTTATCGCTATTAACTTTTATTTTTTTCCAGTAGTGGGATTTTCGCAAGACTGCTTGAGTAAGAATAGATTTATGCCCATCAAACATATTTTTCCGAATGGGTTTTTCCGAATAAGTGTCTTACGAAAAGAAGTGACTAATTTTTGCGTTAATTTTGTCGAACAAGATTTTTTTCTTTATATACAAATGATTCGATAAAACATTATTCTTCCTTTAAAAACTAATTGTTGAAGTTGAAGAAGAAAAAGCACTCAGATTCGTATAGCTCCAAAACCGTTCATTAAAGGATCGATTCCATATCCAAGGAATGCAAATGAGTTTATAATCTGCACATATGTTGTACAAATTTGGGGACTATATCTTATATCTTATAATATCTAAAAGCTATATAATTTAACATATAGGTACAGGTTATATGCATTAAAAATAAGTCGGCGGATTTTCAGTTAATTATGGCACTCACCGACTGAGTCAAGCTCGAAAAAAAATTAAGTTTCATTTTTATACTGCTTTCAAATGATGTCATCTCAATCAATGATGTTAACGACTAGTTTGGGAGACACAAATTTATATACCCTGTGCCCATTCAAAATAGGTAAACAAAGATACATTGGTTTTATGCAAATGCATGTGATGCAGGTGCGTACTTCGATAAAGTATATATAAGCTTGATCAGAACGACTAACTGGGACGATTTAGCCATGTCTGTCTATTCATCCGTATGTCTGTAAGATCGCAGTGATTTTGGAAACTGTAAGGTTGCTGTTTTCTAATTTTGAACATATAATATTGTCCTGTAACATACTTATTGTGTGAATGAATGAATGAAGTTCGCGAGTACTTTGGCTGCTGACTACTGGGTATTTCCTTGTCGATCACTTCGACTAGCTTGCTCCTAATTCATTTTATCCAGTTTTTAATAAAAGACTTTGATAAAAAAAAATTCAACTTCACATGTGTGACAGAACGACCTGAATTTATTTAAAGCCTCCGTTAATTTGACACGATTCAATTGAATTTTAATAAAGTAAAATTGAGTAAGTGATATTCTGTGTAAACTTAAGGATAACCAAATTGTTAAAATAATTTAACTTGGTTCACTTCGTTAAGATAATCTAACGGCCAAAAATTTTTTGGCCTGGCTTCGCCAAGTACATAAATGAATATAGCTACGTATTTATGTAAAGTGCCGTAAAGCTTAACGCATTGCTAACTAAGGTCACAACATGCTATCTATAATGCTATTGTCATACACATTGGAGGAGGGTTGACTCTCCGGTTAAATTGCTGCCGGCTACAACCGGTTTGCGTTGAGACTCGGTTTGAAATTTTTGCGAATTGTTCTGCATGACAGCTTTTACTTTTGGGAGAGAAAAAAACAAGTGAAATTGCATAGAAGTGACCGCCACACGTAAAAGGCATAACAATTAACTACACATAAATGTAGCCCGTATATAAGTTTACATTAATATATGTGCCCTATACTATTGAACTATTGCTTTCCCAAATTACATTCTTAACTATGATTTTACTTTATAAACTTCAATTTTTAAATTAACCTATGTAACAGTTCATGCGTACATATAGATATTTTTACATATATCACTTTAATTAAACAATTCGGAACTGAATAAAAGCGTCATTGCTTTTAATTAACAACAAATTATTTATTCTGATAAGTGTTTTGAAAATCACCTTCTGGAGTAATTGGGGCGAGATCGTCACGCCTCCCTTTCTCAAACTTTACTGTTTTTACTGAGTACAGGGTATTAAAAGCGGTGCATATTGGAAACCAAAGATTTGCACAGTGGACCGTTGAGTCAGATTGAGAAAAGGCGTGGGCCCAGCGCAGTCCAGACAATGATTCTTATGGTCGCTCTTACACAAACACCCATATGCGATTATGTATCTGTTTGCACTTACATATGTCGTGTATGCATGTTAATCAAGAGTAGGAGACAACTTTTACTCAGCTACTCATGAGCTTGACCACGCGCTTACCAAGCTCATGCGAACGAACAATAAGAAAGGCAGAACTCATTTGAACAAAAGAAAGTGTTTTTCTAGCCAGATACGAGACTTTTTACGCACACACATTCACACACACATACAGTTGTGCTCATAAAAAGCATCTCGTCGGCGATAGCAAAGTGAGAGCGAATCGAGCGCTCCGGCCTGAGCGTGCATACGATAAGAGTTCATGAACATTATCACAAATACACACTTGAGAAAATAATAAATAAATGCACGAGAAATTACAATTTGCTATGCTCTGTTGCAACTCATGTATGTCGCTTGCTTTTGGCACTCGGCAGCAATTGTTGTTGTTTGTATACAATTCGACATTTCGTCAATTGGCAAAAAACCTAAATAATACAACACTCGAAATGATTACGACCTTGAGCTCTTATTTTCATTTGTTAAACAACGAAAACTAAATAAAAATCATTTAAAGTAAATAACCAAATAGCCTAGCCGAGTTGAAATAAATAAAGAAATGGCAGGCAAATATTGATTTCATTAGATGACTATAAATAAATTATTTTTTGCTTATAATTAACAATATTAATATTATTAAAAAAAACATATTTTTTACACAAAAGGTATTCTATTCATGTTTTCATAATTGTATAAATTCAAATAATAAAAATAAAGCAAGTAAATATCTTTTAAATAATAATAAATAATTTGTTTGAGGAAGTATAGTTATGAAAGTAAAAAACAAACTGGTTTTTTAAATACATTTAAAAGTTTTAGCCATTTACCGTCTACTGTTTTTTATTATTTAACATTTTGTAATTCCATGTACGATTAAAATTTTTGAAATGTAAAACTGGTTCTTAACTTGAGTCTATTGTGGCTCCCATAATCACATATATACGTTAATTAAAGGCAATCCGAAGACCAAATTGAATTTATTGCTATACAAAAACAATTTCATTAATTTAAATATAAAATAACAAATAAAAATGGTCCAAAAATATTTGTAGGTTCCAGGAACGTGCCCCACGACAGAGAGGAAAACGCACGTCTTTTTTATGCCATTTAAATAAATTACAAAGAGAAAAAAGTTCATTCAATTTACATAAAACATTGACACGGATCGGAGGAAGAACCGAGCTTTGATCGCTTGGGTCGAACAATGACATGCTCTGTTTGGCTCTGAGGTTAAGGTCTCTTAACTATAATGATGACGGGTCGGTAGCCCCTCGAAGACATTGAAAAATCTAATTCAATGAATTGCTGTTATTTTAATTTGGTTCTACGGCTAAAAAAAAATGTTTGGGGAGTTTAGTGAAACTTGCTTTGTGGACACAACTTGAAATGCCGCTCATAACAAATTTACGCAAATTTTGTAGTTTGCGCAAATGTTTAAACATTTGCACAACACGCAAAACAAAATCTATTCAAATTGAAACGTGCACAAACGTCACTCTTTTGTTTTGTTAAAAACAAATACGAATACAAATCCAATACAAAGGTGAGATCGTTGAGCGAAGGCGTGCAAAGCAAATGGAAAAATCGATGTGACTTACTCGTCACGAAAGGTAAAACGAAACATAAAACATAAAACATAAAATATTAAAGAAACAGGTTTTCATATCAGTTTGATACCCTAACAAATTGATGGGTTTGTCAATTAATATGTAACGGATTGTAGGAAACATTACGTTTTCCAATAAGTACATACACATAAATGTTGTTGATTAAAATATAATAATTCAATTAATATATCTGCTATGATGATTTTTATTACACAGATAGCAAATAAATTAAACGGAACCGATCGCATAAATATATAACTTAAATTAAAGAAAACAACAAATTGTCTTGTACACTCAAAAATACATTTGTTAGTGTATTTAAAATTCGTCGCTTTTATACTACTAGTACTACATCTATTCATTCTCTTGATTCTACGTATTTTTTTCATTATTTTCTCTTTGCAAAATCATTGTGAAAACAACGTCGTGTAGTTTAGAATAAAAGAGATAAACGACAAACAATGTTTGTTTAAATTGCACGTTCAGTTGCCATAAATGAACATATATGCGGTTATATACACATACATATGTACACATCCACAGAGAAACGGGCATTCATCATATCGTTCAATTCGGCGCTCTCATTCATGCGTCCCACCAAAGTGCATATTGTCGCAATCTGGGTCAGAGTTGAGCACAAACGTTGAAAACAGGCGTACGTACCAACATATATAAATGTATTGGCGTGTATGTGTATGTGTGGGACGTGTACCTCAAGGCTGTTGACTGCATATGTGCAATGCCCCCTTTTGATTCAAAGAATATCCCTTTAACTGTTTCGCAACGGAAATATAGAAATATTTTTGCTATCGAGTCATTGGAATTCATCTGCTCTCTTGAAATTTAACAGTTATAACGATTCTAATGATATCGATATCAGAATAAAAACGCTAACACAATGGTTTGTTTTTTATATTTTTTACGTGTATATGAAAAATAGTAGAGAACTCTGCTAAATACCGCTTTTATGTCCAGACTCTATTTCTCGCAATTACTTTCTGATATGTATGTATATATATTTGCCGCTTCCTGTTGTACACAGACGCTATCACGACTCAACAGACAGCACAAGAGAACTCAATAATTACATACAACATCCCCTCTTCCCTAAAAGCACTTATCATTAATGCCGGCTGCTGCCAAACAGACTCAGAATGGCCTCAAGGCGACAAGCAACTGACGCCGTCCGTGTAAACTCAGTGAATTGGAAAGTTAGTGAGCGCAGTAAGCAGTAGCCAGATGGACGGACGGATACACGTACAGACATGCAACACCTGCTGCTTCCGAAAGTGACAGAATGAAACTGAAATGTTTACTGGAGTGAATATCGAGCACAAGTCTAGTCAGGCCAGCTAATTACGCCACAATTCTTTTATCACATATTTAAGCAAGCTACAAAACAAATAGAATTATGTAATGCACAATTGTTGTGAACATATATTACACACAAAGTAATTGCAACAGCAGCAAAGCAAACGATAAATATTTAATTAAATAAAGCGCGACCTTGACGCCAGTTTAATCAAGTAAAAAGGGTGCTAAATAATTGCTAGAAGAGGCTAATCGCAATTGCTAATTGTGCAGACGCTTTTAACTGTTGTTTATTAACACTAGAACCACAGAAAAAATTGCCAATTAAAAGCGATGATAACGCGGGTAACTAACCTTTTTGCTGATTTTGGCGTGACGAGTTTTATGAACTGTTGTTGCTTGTTGCGCTCCAAATGTTGCGGGTTAACAAACAACTGCCAAGACCAGGCCCAAAGCCAACGAGCAGGCCAGGCCAAAATGACTAATACTCGCACACACACACACACACAATATCGAAAACTTTTGCCGCGCTTGCACGAAACTATAGACCGAGCTGTTGGTGTGCGTCTGTCACAACACAACAACAAAACAACACGAAAAAAGAGGCAGCTGCAAAATGCAGTGCTATTGCTTCCAGCTGCAGCAGTCGACAACAGCTGAAATATTTTGCCACACTGTGCACTAAACAGCGACAAACAATCAAAAATTATGTTTTGAGAATACAATTTGTGAAATACTTTAGTTTATTGCAAATTCTTTGTACAATTATTTTCGTTTTTTTACAACAAAACTGCGCCGCGATTTTGATGCTGTTCGTTTTCGCTCGTTTGACAATCTGCTGACAGAGTTGAGTGTGTTTTCTAGAGATGTTGCGCGCAAATATCGAGTTGAAAATGTCGATATACCTATCGATTGGGACACTTTTAACTCATTCAAAATTTGGTTTAAAAAAATGTATGTTTTCATTTAAATTAAATTCAATTTTTCGTTATTTCGATATTAAACATCCGAATATCTCGGGTTAAATCATTCGCAGTTTGTTTTTTTAAAACGCAGTTTAAAAATGTGTTAAGCTGGCAACACTGTAACCCAGCTGATTCTCTGCTGTCACAAAACAAAAACAACACCAAATACCACCAAATCCAAACAAAAGATAACAAAACGGTGAAAAATACATTTATTGTGAGCATAATCGGGCTGGGCCTACTTCTGCGCTCATATAGCATGGCCTGGCGTTCAGTGGGTGCAAACAATGCTGATCTCATACGTCAGCTTCGAGGTAAGCGTTCAACAAGTGCAGTTAATTGACTTGTGATAAATGCATATGTATGGATTTATAAATGTATTTTAAATAGATCACGGCGTCATTTCAACAGAGGCTGTGGCAAATGCAATGTTAGCCACGGACCGCAAGCACTACTCGCCTCGTAACCCGTACATGGATGCACCGCAACCAATTGGCGGTGGCGTAACCATCAGTGCCCCTCATATGGTAATATCGACAGCCTCCTTTTACATTTAAGCAATGTTCATTTGACGTTAAATCACCCCTTGTTATTCGTTCAACGTAGCACGCTTTTGCTTTGCAATATCTGCGGAATCAACTGAAGCCTGGTGCTCATGTGCTTGATGTAGGGTCCGGCTCAGGCTATCTGACTGCCTGTTTCTATCGTTATATAAAGGCAAAGGGCGATAATACCAACACTCGCATCGTTGGGATTGAGCACCAGGCCTCGTTGGTGCAAATGAGCAAAACCAATCTTAACGCGGATGATCGCAGCATGCTGGACTCGGGGACCATGCTGATCGTTGAGGGAGATGGTCGCAAAGGACACCCCACACTTGCACCATATGATGCTATCCATGTAGGCGCCGCTGCTCCAGACACACCTACCGAATTAATCAATCAACTGGCTAATGGAGGGCGCCTCATAGTTCCAGTTGGCCCGGAGGGGGGTACACAGTATATGCAGCAGGTGGACGCATTTTATGTAACTTCAATAATCATTGATTAATAACTATTTACTTTGTATTTCACATGCAGTACGACAAGGATGAAAATGGTAAGGTGGAGATGACGCGTCTTATGGGCGTTATGTATGTGCCCCTAACGGATTTACGCCCTTGACTTCATTACCTATGGAAGGCGCTGGTCGTTATACTGCTGTTTAGTTTTATGCTCTACCGATTATGGGTATATTATTATTACCATTAACTCTTCCCAATAGTAACGGCAGGCCAGCAAATTCAATTGTGTTTTCCTATGTTCAACTAAATTAAAGTAATTTTATTAATAAACGCTCTAAATGCATACGGTTTTACTGTTTATATCCTGTATAAACTGCATATGAGTAAGCGTACATATAATGGTTGTGTGCAAATAAGAGACGATAAGAGGTAGAGAATTGAAATTTGGTTTTTAAGTTTTTATATTCTATAAGCAAATCGAGTTTATTTAAAACAGTTCATAAAAAAACGCAATTTAAGTACTATAGCCTTGCGCTTTGTTTTGTGCGTACATTGGTATACGCTTTTTATGTCCTAAAAAATAAAGACAATGCAATTAAATGAATGAATTGAGTTTTTATTTTGCTCATAACTTATTAAGGGATTCCATAATTTGATTTTGATTAACTTTAAGCAAATAAAAATATTCTCCACATTAAATACTTTCGTCACTAGCAAATCTTGTCGGCTCTTAAATACGCTTCATTGACAGCTGTCAAATCCAACTGTCAAAATTTAATATTCTACTCAACTAAGGTGAGTTCCCGTTGTTTTCTGTTATTAGTGTTTCTTTCAATTTGTTTTTTACTTCTTGCTTCAGAATTTAACCCAAGCTTTCATCTCAAGCAGCGAAATGAAGTACTATATTGAAAATATTCTTGATTCCATTGACGATGAATGGAAAAGCATATATACAGCATCGCTCTCTAGGACATCTTTGCAGAACATAACCAAGTATTACATAGGAGAGACGTTGAGTGAGAGAATGGTTCGAACCATGGCTCAGAATGTTCGAAATGACATCAACAAGATAGTTGCTGAGGCCGCGAAATACGCCAAGCGGACGCGTTCTGCACAAATTAAGATGGATCACTTACTGTTCGCCATGGAGGAGCACAATATCAGCTTGAATCTACTGCACATCAATTACGCCTGGCCAGAAGCAGAGGAAAAGAAAGAAATGTTGCCTAGGTCCCCAGCAATAAAACGAAAAATTCTTAAGCCGTTGTACTCCAGCCTAATAAGAAGCCGTTCAACATCGCCGGAAAAGAAAACCCTTCCAGCTCCAGGAAGAACGCACAGGCACTGGCTAAAGCGCGAGCAAGTGCTGTTAATGCCAAACAAGAAGTTTCCCTTATCGAAGGAACAGCAGGAATTCTATGTGCTAATCACAGAAACTTGCATGGGTATCTCCGAGCCGACACGTCGTGAAGCACTGCAGCGTTTGACGGCCGACTCATCGCTGCAGCCGATGCTGCCCAAGCTGAGTCTGTTCGTTGCCGAAGCTGTCAAGGTGAATGTGGTGCAACAGAACTTCGCCCTGCTGCTCTATCTGATGCGCATGGTGCACAGTCTGCTCGCCAATCCCCACTTGGGGCTACACAATTATGTGAGTTGCCCACCCATTGGAAATGGGAGACAAATATATATATATGTATATGCCTGTGTGCAAATGTATGTTACAGACGCATCTGCGTCCCCATAGACTATATATACATACTCTAGGAACCTGTCTGTCTGTGTAAACCTAACGCAAAATTTTGGAAATTGTTGACAATAGATTCTCCTATACCATGAAAAAAATGGAATCTAACATGAAAATCGCTTCAATTTTGACAAAGTTATGGGCGTTTGAAATATGCGAGCAATGAATCCGAGATCTTTACATGTCAAAATTTTTTGAATTTTTGTATGATTTTTGGCAAATATATTTGACCCTTTCTGAATCGGTTTAAAATTTGTTTTTTATACTAATTGTGACAACCACAATCGATTAAAAATGTAAATTTGCATTTCTAAATTTTGAAGAAAAAAAGGTCCGAAAATGACTAAGAGGGGAGTACATGATATTTGATCAAAAAATTCAAAAATTTGAAAATTTATTTCATCAGAAGTGCCGGCAGTCATTGTGTTGAGTATATTTACAGACATATTGGTATAATGGTTATACACTGTCTTAAATCAATTCAAACAAAATTTTGTTTCATATCTTACAGTATGTAAGTTAACGTGTAGTATAAATAGATCGAGAATATTCTAATTTTATCCATATCTTGGAGCTACGCACAGTGTATCTCCCAGTCTAGCAGTCACGACTAAAGCACTCATACTAATTACTATCAATATTTGCCTTTTCGTTCTGCAGCTACATCTCTTGATACCGTCTGTGCTCTCCTGCACCGTGGCCCATCAGCTTTGCGCCTTTCCAGCTGTTCAAAATCATTGGGCATTGCGCGAGTACGCAGCCAACATTATGGCCGAGTTTGTCAAAACTTACGACAGCAGCGACAATAGTCTTATGTCAAGGGTTATTAAGTATGTGATTAGTCAATAAGCTTTGACACTGTTTTGCCAAAATCACGACAATTTCTTCAATTGCAGTATTTACAAGACTGGACTTAAAAACTCATCACTAACAACGATTTATGGCTCGCTAATTGGGCTGGCTAAAATGGGCAAATATGCGGTACGTGGTTGCGTCATACCACAAATACACGCCATATCCGTTTTAATTGAATCACACCTTGCCAAGGATGACTCCGATAATGATCTTCATAAGCAAGCTTCGATATACATACGACATCGAATTCTGAAGATGTGCGCTCCAATTCTCAAAAATATACATGACCCGACAGATACGCTTGAGGATTATTCCGCAAAATATGGTTTTCTGGGTTGTTCATTATACGATGCCGTTGTTATAGAGCGTATTATTGATGATGTGGCTGAGGAAACCGAAGAGCAAAAGTTATCAGACGAAATTTCAGAAATGATTACCAACTCCCAATTGAAGTAACTTTGCACTGCTCAATAAAGTGGAAGAAATAAAGAATAAAAAATATAATTGCTATATTGTAAGATGGTTATATGAAAGCATAAGAGCCAATTGGCAAGCGCAAGTAATTTTTGTAGGCATGTGCATACATACGTACATAAAGTTACATGTTATGTGTGCACATAATGAAGAGTTTCGAGTATTCCCTGGCAATCTTTTTGTCTAGAGCAATCTTACTTACAAAGCAAGGGCAGCTAAATTTTTAAATATATTTTACTGCCAGCGCCAGCTTTACAACATCGATGACAAATTTCGATAGCGCCAATCGATAGAATCGATACGCCGCCACCTACGATGATATTCTAAACGTCGCTATCGGTGAGACCATCGAAGAACTTTAGGAACAACAGGTCGCTTAGAATATAAACATGAACACAAATGTTGGAAGGATTCGCCTTAAAAATCTGTCTGAATTGCAGACTCAAAAAAAAGATGACGTAGCTGGCATAGTAGCTACAATATCCATTCCAGACGAAAATAAAACACCGGAAAAACCGGAAAAGGCGCGAAAAGTACGCGCTGCAACAACAACGAAGAAAAAGATCAATGATGAATCAAGCGTCGCTCAAGATATTATTAGTAGCACAGCGGTCAAGCGAACTGGAAAAAAGGAGCCACTGCCGGGACAACTGCGCATTGATTCCTTTTTCAAGAGCAGCTCGAAAAGCTACAAAGTGGAGGAGTTCACAAAAATCTCGCCGGTCGAGCGAAAACCTTGCCGTAAGCCACGTAAAGGATGTAAGCGATTGTTTGACGAGGTGTCATTAACAACGGATACAACGTACACAATGATGACCGCTACGTTGGACGTCGAGTCCAAACAGAAGCCCACACGGAAGCGAAAACAGCCGCAGCGCAAGCCGAAGGCGAAGTGTACGACTTCGCCAAGCGACATCATTGATCTTTGCTCCGATGATGAATCGGAAGTTGAGTATAAGATCACCAGCGTCAATCAAAATGAGCTCAAGTCTACGGTGCTAGGTGCCTTGGAGGAAACATCGCCCATGGTGACGATACCTCGTCTAAATCTACGGAGGGAAACGGAGACGGGTACCTCATCCAAGGAAAATGTGCCAAATGAACGTAAACGCAAGCGTTGTCCGCCCTATAAAATTGTAGAGGATACGACATTCGTTGTAGATGGTTTCCAGTTTGGCGATATACCAAATGTAACACATTACTTTCTCAGTCACTACCATGCTGACCACTATGTAGGCTTAACCCGAAAGTTTGCCCATCCTCTATACATGAGTCCCATAACAGCCAGTCTCATGCGAGTTTTCATACCCATTGACAATCAATACGTACACGAAATAGATGTTGGCCAGTCTATTACACTTAATGACATCGAAGTCACAGCTATAGATGCCAATCAGTAAGTGTTCATTATCAAATAGGCTAATCTAACCGATTAATCGCTCACTCTGATTATGTTTTAGCTGTCCGGGTGCCATTATGCTGCTCTTTAGGTTCAGCAGTGGCAAGTGCATACTGCATACCGGTGACTTTCGTGCCAGCTTCGAAATGGAGTCGCTGCCCATTTTCTGGAACCAGCCGAACATTGATCTCCTTTACCTAGACACAACGTATCTGTCGAAGAACTATGACTTTTGCCATCAGTCGGATAGCATTTATAGCGCTTGTGCCTTGGTGCGTCAATTCCACGAAAAGAACGCCAACAAGCGCATATTGCACGTATGTGGCTCCTATTTGATTGGCAAGGAGAAGGTGTGGTTGGCACTGGTCGATGAATTTGCGCTGCGTGTTTGGACGGAACCGCATCGTCGCAAGGCAATCGACTGTCTTAATTGGCCAGAGCTGCAGCTGAGTCTCTGCGATGATCCCTTTGAGGCTAATTTGCATATAATCAACATGGGAAAGATCAGCTATCCGGTACGGTATTCGAATTGCTAGCGTAATGAAACGTATCTTATTTGACATCCTTCCAACAGCATTTGGATCAGTATTTTAAGCAATTTGAGGGCCAATTCGATATGCTATTGGGCATACGACCCAGCGGCTGGGAGAAGAACTCGAAACCTTCGTTTGGCAAGCGTATCAGTGTAATCGGTGTGGAGTACTCTGAACATTCCAGTTACAAAGAGCTGGAACGTTTTGTACGTTTCCTTAAGCCTAAAAATGTGATCAGCACAGTTCCTGTGGGAAAAGATCTCTGCGTTACCGCCACAGTGCCAATCAACTGGTATAAATATAGGGGATACGGCGGTATGATTAGCAAAAGCTTTCAGCCCTCCATTTCAACATTTATGGAGACGCCCCAGCGCAAGCTGCCGACTTTGGGGAGCAGAGGCGCGACTATGCTATTAAGTCCATTACAAAATACGGACGCCACGAATGCTGTTGATGTTGAGAGCTGCGTTCGCGTAATTGAAGAGCCCTTTGTTGTTACCGAAAAAGTCGAATCAGATTCAGAAAAGACTCGTCCCATTGAAGTTGCGCCTCAGCCCGTTAGCACATTCACATCTGATGCTTCTGATGATTTGCTCTCATTTATCTAGTTTGTGTGTTATTGTTTATGTATTAATTGCAAAGTTCGGTTTAATTATTATTATATTCCAAATAAAAATAACAAAATTATTGGGATTGCATTGTATTTGTTTTTATGCATGCAGCAGCTGATTTGTTAATATCACTTGATTCGATTTATCAGCATAAACCAAATTAGATCTGGTCGAACATAATTTAAATAAAACATGATATTTTCTACCAGTATGAAATGTAAATACAATTCTATGTTTATCTACATTTTATGTACACATGCAATTGAATTTAAATTCTTTGTATATACTGATAATAGCAATGTTTTATATTTGCAAAGTTATTCACGACCGCAACAAATTCCGCCCCAGAAATAACAATAGTCAGTATATAAATAAAGCATTTGCCCACTTTTGTTTTTATCAATACAAGGCATTATATTTGAATTTTTTTTTTATTTAATTAAATTTATAAATATATATATATAAATATAAATATATATATATATATATGTACAGATTTAATTAAATATACATATATATTATTTGTATTTCAATTCTATTTCATATATTTATATATTTTCCACTAGTTGACATAGTAACACTTGCTTATAGAGCTTATGCATAACGTAAATACCTCAGGAGTACTTTAGGAGTGTTAACTGATATTATATTTGTTAATGATATTCACAATGCAAGGGGCTGAATAAATAACTTCCAATGAGTTCCTGGCCTTAGCAATATGAATGAGGCTTTCATTTGAAGCTGTTTGTAAACAATTTTCACTGATATGTTTAGGTATAAATAAGTAATTAAAGTGCAAGCATATTGAGAGCGCTCGTGTAACGAATTTTGGAATGGACACTGTATCAATTTCTGCTCATTCATTTTTATACATTTAAACAATTAACTACACAAACAGTTAACGACACAAATGGTATACGTTAGTGTGCATATGTAACCTGCTTATTTATAAACATGAAAATGATGTTTATGTTTGTAATTAAATAGCAATTGATTTTAAAATTTTTCCAAAACTAACAAATTTAACAAAATCCAAAGATGTGGGGATATACAACTAAAAACTTTTGGCCATATAATAGATAACAACAAAGCGCTTATATAGACAATGACTTGGGATCGAACCACTAGATTTGGTGGGTAATACAAGAATTCAGCATGCCGCGGCCAATTAACTGCAAAACAAGAAATTTTTAAATATTGTCTGCAAACGGTAAAAGTTGAGAGCCTACCACCAAGAGAAGAATGGGCTCTTGTTCTGGAAGCGCTGCGTGAAGGAAAAAAAACGGCTGCCGCTGGAGCTGTATGCCGAGTAAAGAGACAGATTAATATCGGAATGTTTAAAGAACAATATATTGTGCTTACCGTTCAACAACAACAGCTGGCATTTGGACCAGTTGAACGGGTGATTTTCCATCCCGTAGCGCTTGCGTAAGGTTAAGTATCTGGCCGCGCATAACAGACATTTGCCGTTCGAAGAGTCGCTTATCAAATCCACGATCCTGCTGGAATAAATACAGCAGCTCCGTACAGATTTCCTCCACAAAATTCATGTCCGACAGCTGCGGCAAGACCTGGTCCTTGATGTCATCGCTGAAGGGCACTTTAGCCTGAGGCAGCCAGGCCCAGTGATATGGATATGCGCGCCACGAGTCCGGATGTTTAAACGGAAACGCTAAACCATTGTCAATGGCAGCTATTCGTATTTGTGGGGCCTCCACCAGATTCCATGCGGGCTCAGACGAAGCAGGGACCTTCCTGACACTCGTGGTAGCTGTTTCATCGTCGCTGGTAACATAGCCACTAAAAGTGGCCATTGTGGGGTCGCTAACACCCATAGAGGTGGGCGCGGGTTGGCCACCGCCTGTCGCGCGCTGTGTTTCATTAGCCATTGACACGGTCGGTTCGTTTAAGTCAATTATTGATTGGCTAGGCACCAGTTTTTTGGTGAGCGCCATGGTTTTCCCACCAGTGCCGCCTACCTCACCGACTACCTTGGGCGTCACATATTTAATAAGCCAGTTATCATTTCCCCGATCCGTGTTGCGTATAATGTAGTCCAGCACAACTAGACGTTCGAATTGCAGCTGAAAGGACTTAGTCAGGGCAGGAGACAACTGCTCATTCTCGAATCGACGCAGCCAGTAGTCGGCATCCTTGTAGCCCTCTACAAATAGTTGAAACGAACCAGTCTGCCAAATGGAATGAAATTCATTAACCGAACATTTTCAGTGTTTCCAAATTGGATTGAATAAGTACCTTAAGCGGCAGGCTCATGCGATTGAAGTGCGCCGACGGATAATGCTCTTTGATGCGTTTCTTAAGCTTGGCTTTCTGGCGATCTATACGCGCATAGTTGAAACTCTCGGCCACCAGTCGAACCACGCGCGTCTTTGGCACCACATTCAGATTCAGCTTCCTGTCGACCAAACTAGCGCCAGCCTCGGAAAGATATCTGTGGAATCGATCATAATAATTAATTATATAGAATGTAAGTAGACAATTTAGTGGCTGAAGCTTTGTACTTACCCCTGATTCGGTATTAGACATGCCCGTCCGAAGCAACAGGGGCAGCACAGTTTGTGCATCCATTTCGTCCATTTGGGATTCAGTCTGCCATAGGGCTCCTCATCCTTGGGCTTAAAGACTGCTAGACATCGCTGCTTTAAGTTGCAAAATTGAAATAAAACTTAATTACACGTATGGTAGATAATATACAAAATTAAGAGGCCTGTTTGCAATTCAAATCAGCTTAATTCTCCTTCTGTTTTATTTGATTTGAAATTCTACAAAAGCATTGGCCGAACATTTTATTATTCTTAGGTTTGATCATTTCGAAAGATTACAAGAACTTTTCTTTGACCAAACTAAAGTTTAAGCAACAGCACCAAAACAGAAACCTGTTGTACAAGTAAAAAGATAAAAAGTATTTCGATTCTTGTATCTAAACCAAACCAAAAGTCTTGCAAAAACAACTTTATTACAAGACTTCCCCGTTTGTTAGAAACTTTGCTCTATGCACTATCATTTGATATAATCTGAAGGCTTAAACTGAACACCTTGGACTATGCGAAGTGCATTATATTTAAACAATAAGGTTATGTCAATGCTTTGCATGCCCTTGGAAATATTACTTAGAGATGATTCTAATTTGGAAAACACATAATGTAATAATAAATTTAATAAATATATCTTTGTAATGTTACGTAATTAAAATACAGAAAATTATATTAAACATTATCAAAAAAAAAAAAAAAACGTTTTCAATCTAAAGTTCCAATTCTCATTGCTGTAAAATTATTTTTTTTGAAAGTTCGTATTCAAGCGATCAGGTTATAATTTCTGATTTATATCAATAAATTAGAGACCAAGGGCACTTAACTTATATTTGAATGTTATATTTACTTATTTATTGCTCAGCAATTTTAAATAAATAAAGTCCTATATGTATACTTTTTATTCTTTTTTAACTACTTACATTTGAAGAATCTTTGACGAAATATGAACCGCTGCTCCCCTGGTAGATGCGCTCGGGTAGAATACCCTGCTCGATGGCATATTCCGCCTGAGCCACGATCTCCGAGAAGAGCGGGTCATCTGTAATAAAAATTTGAAGTTAAATTAGAGGATACGTTTAAAGAAATTAAAGCTTTTGTGTAAGTTACTAATGAAATTAGTGCGTAACACAAATATACGCATGCCCTTAGCAGCACCCGAAAGCATTCGTTCTGTAAAAATAATAGTCTTTTTTTAATACTTAAGAAACTAGAATAGGTCGAAGTCAGCGTCTTTAAAAAGTCTCTGGCTTCGCGTGACAGCTGTTTCTATAAGCATGTATGTGGATATAAATAAAAATACTTAAAAAGACGCCAACTGAAACGTGGCGGGGTGGAAAAAATATTGATTACCACAAAATCGCTGCAAACTTATTATTACTTGCCACATAGACTCCGAACGAGAATAGCCAAAGCGAAAGTATCAAACAATGCAAAAAGAATGCGTCTAAAGCTGCACTTAACCTGTTTAAACTCTTCTTGCTTTTGCGTTTCTACCTATGAAGTCGAAATTTTCGTTGAAATCGCAATGGTCCTGGCAAATAGTGAACACGTGTTGTATAAAATTCTCGCGACTGGAGCTCAACGAACGCGGCATTATAATTACATTTGTGTCGATGCCCAAGTGAACTCACTTCAGGTCGGAGTCGAATTAAATGGGGGCGCCATAAAAAGCACATTTGCAAAATTTGCATATCTAAAGCGTTTCGATAGGGTCCGACCCACATCGGAACTTACACAGGTTCTTCAGCGGGCAATTGGCGCATTGGCATTTCGGCTGCGCTATTTTAAAGGTCTCTGTATCTTGAGAGTCGCGCATAACGGAGGGCGCACTGTACAGAATAGGCGGCAAATACTCGTCCGATTGCGATTCCAGATAGTCCTTCTCCACCGCATCGCATTTTTGCTTACAACAATGGCACACATATGGCTCATAAATCGAATTATCGGACTCCCTCCTGCTAACTGAATCGTTCGCATTGGCCGTTGTTCCATGGACAACTGATGACTGATCTTCGGTGTTCTCTGGATGACCCTCCGTTGTTTTTTGGTATGTCGCCATTGCTGATCATTTTTTGTGGTCTACTCTTGATATTTTCTAAGTCCATTCGGTGACAGATGTTTTCATAACAACGCCCATTTTTACATGCACTATAATTGCAATACATAAAATTTAAAGCGAATCGTGTGTCAGAACGAGCAAACACCCTAACGTAATACATAAACAACAAATTATTTGCGTAATAAACTAAATAAATCAAGTAAATTCTGAAAGGAAACTCACAAAATAACTGTTTGCATTTCTGAGCATATTACAGCCGCGACTCTACTCTTCTTATAAAATTATCTTTTTTTACTTTAAACATAGCTTGGTACTATGACAAGATTTTGGCTAAGGTTTGATTAACTTAATTTGTTTTAAACCCTTTTTTTACGTATTGAAATACAAAAATATTTTATAAATACGCAGTGTATTATTGGAATATAGTATACAGGAAGTGGCATGATGCATTCTAGTTATATGAATACGTGTTAATTATGACTTATTAAATTTGATTACTAAGCTGACGCAATTTTCGCGCAACAAAATTCGAAATATGCGTGTGTACTATATATTATTTTCAAGGTCTTGCTTACTTTGGATAAACAACATTTAAGTATAAACATATTTTTAACACGAAAACGCTAAAATACAGATATGCACCTATTTTAAAGGCTGAAAAAACTCTGTATTGCTTCTTCAAAACTTGAAATTAAATAAAAACACTTGAAACGTTTTGGGGAAAAAATATACATGTCTCTGTGTTCTTGTATTAAGATCTTCAATTTCAACTGGTTTCAAATAACTGCTCAAGCTAATAATGAAAGCAGTTGTTCAAGCAAGGTAGCGTATTAAATCGGTTGCATCCTATACCCATAAAATGGGTATCACAAAGTCGTATAAATATATGTAACCGACCGTCTGAGGCATATTCGAAACTATAAACAACAATCTCAACTGTCGAGTTCATAAAGCTATGCACACAAACTGTACTATGCAGCTTGAATACAGTATACATATGTCATAACGATTGGATAATGAGCAATAAGTGCAGAGTAGAGGAAAGCCGCTGACTGCAGAGCGTGTGCTTAAGTGTATAAGTGAGTACCCGAACATATAAATACATTTATATGTTTTACACAATAGAAATGTCTGAAAAATGTTCGGTACTTTTGCACCATGTACAGGGTATTTTCGGTTAATCACTTTTGATTTGTGTATTATACAACAACTAAAACAACATGATTTACTTAAAAACGTTGATTAAATGTAATGCATATTGGGCTTTTTTTGCAGCATTGACTCATTGAAAATAAATCGTAAAAAAGCATTTGAATGCCCGCATTTTTAGATGATGATAAGGCACGCAGGAATTGGCTTTGGAAACTGCGATAAGCAGCGTGATCAAATGTCTTTAAAAGCAAAAAACAGAACGCTCTGGTCCGACTAGGAGATACTCTGTGCCCAGCGTCAAACTAATCATAATTTTATGTCTATTCTTTTATATACGTATGGTTAACAGGAACTGAAATACAGACATGGCCAAATCGACTCAGCTAGTGATGCTCAATGGGTTCAGGGTACAACAAATAAAATTCAGTACACGACAGCCATTCAGTTTAAACACATACACACTTCACACACGCAGAGGCACACACTCACAGACATGGCAGGAAGCCCCACAAGACTTGTAAGACTTCGATTGCATATTGTAATTGTAACTTCCCCACACACCACAGCACACCGCACTCACCGCCAAATGTGTTTGACATGAGGTCAACATGATCATGTCCGCGTCCTAGAGCGCCCAGTAGATCGCTAATGCGACTGGCGTGGCTGCCCCCGCCGCCACCGCCAAGAAGTGGCTGAGACTCGCGGTTGTCGCTGCCCGCGTCCGTGGACATGCCCTCAAAGTCGATTTCTGGCACCAGACAAATATCGTCGGCCTCCTCGTGCGGCAGGCGTGTCGTTGATTTTAGCGGCGATGTTGCTGACGTTGCCGACGTTACCGTTGTCGTCGTTGCGCGTCGCGTTGGTGTGGCAATGTGACTAATCACTAGCGCTGGCTGCGGTGTCGTTGCGCTTGATCTGCCGCTAACGCTCTCGCTGCTCTCCTCGGAGTGTTTGCCGTTGCGGCGGGCGGGCAGGTGGTTGTTGTGCAGCAAGACTTCTTCTTGCTCGTCTTCGCCATCGGCATCAGCGTCGTCATCGACGACGATGTCGTGCAGCATTAACAGTTGCTTAACTTGTGGTTGCTTTTTAGCAGCAGCGGCGAATATATCGACGTTCTCACAATCGTCGCCGCCAGCGCCATCAATGTGCGCCACATCATCAGCACCAATAGCATTATCAGCATCATCATCATCATCGTCTACTGATAATAGTATTTGATCGCGATCTCTCTTCGCCCTTCGCTTGGGCCTTCGCTTGGCGCTTATGGCTTTGCCATGCACGCCAAGCGTATTTATCTGTGCAAAGAGAAAAGATAAGTTAAATACCCAGCTTTTCTCTGGTTTAGGTTACTCACCTCAACTTGAGTGGTCAACTGATTGACCCCGCTCGTGTCGCAGCCATTTAGGAGCGGTGTCAACTGATTACCGTTCGTTGTTGTTGTTGCTTGCTGCTTGACAAAGTCACCAATGAGATCGACCTCATCCTCCAGCTGTAGCAAGGGTGCTTCTGCGGTTTGCGATGCTCCTTTGGCCTGCGAGGTGTTCATAGCTGCTGTGTTTCTGTGTGTGTGTGTGTGAGTGTAATTTTGGGTGGGGTAGCCACACGCGACAATTCTCAAAACGGGAATGGCGCCTGTAGCTTGCAATCGCGAACACAGCAACAAAGGCGCACGCTGTTACAGTTGGCCGTCTGTCTGTGGCTTTTCGGGCGAACGCAAAAACACTGTTATCTGCCTCTATTATTCATAATTTGCATGTTCAATAATTTAATCCGCAATTGCCTTGTTTGCTGTTTGGTTGCCTTCCCTGCGCATTTGCTATTTAGCAATTATTGATTGCTCGCTCTAAAGTTAATATATATGCTATATATATATATATATATATATATATATCGATTCATTCACCAGATACGAAAATGATGAGCAACGGGACTGTCCACTTTCTGAGAATGCAAAATGCAACAAAAATATTTTACAAACAGCTGATGAGGCTACCCACTTGCGCAATTTTGCAAGAGTTCTAAATGATGTTATCGATTGTTAGATAATTGAATCGATTAATTAACGTTCCGCAGCAGCAACAAACCATGTAAACAAAAACTATTACGTACATTATTCTGTCTCAGTAATTTTCAACTTTATTCTTATTCATTCATTTATATATTTATATACGCTGTATTCAATACTATTGTAGCGCAACAGATTTACGCAGCCTATTAATGCCATTTATTACTGTAACAAGCTCCCTTTGTAGATTTGTACTATCCGCTATCAGTTCAATGGTTTTTTTGAACTTTTCCACCGCATTCCTTAAGCTCATTGGCGGCAAAACACTGAACCAATGCAAGGGCTCTACATAGCCATTCTCCCTGTCCACCGCCTGCCGCTCAATGGTGATGTTGGCCGCTTTGTCACCATCTGCAGCATTTACCACGCGACAAAGAGCATTGAACTCTGCACTATTTTCCGTTGGTATCTGCGCTGTGGATACTGATTGGCCTCCCTGCTGGAACTTGGTTCGCGCCAGGAGAATCGCGCCACTGGAATTGGTGCGTTCGATGTCTATGCGACTTTGGGTGTGCGCCTCGATTAGATGAATCATGTCCAAGTAAAGGAGGTCGAGCAACTGTCCGGCAGCAATACTATCACTTTTACAATTCTCGGCAGACATTTTTATGAATATTTTATTTTAATTGAAAAAATTGAGAGTTCTTTATTTTGTTATGAAAAATCATTATCAGCTTCAATCATATGATCACAAGCACCCCTGTTCTTGCCCATTATTCACATGGTTGGCAACGCGGTAAGTAGTAAATGTTATTTAACAGTGCTTATTAGGGATGTGAACAATGGACACACAATTTCTCCGTTTCAAAAAGCATTTATTAATAATTGTGAACTAAAGCAGTATATAAAAAAACATTTTTATAAAAATTGACCACGAATCAATCCATTCAAAATTAAATTATATTTTTTTAGATACATTTATTTTGAGTTATTCATTAACTTACATTCATATTGATTGAATTTTGTAATATATATTCCTCTAAATTTATGTGTCGTGATAAATTGCCGTGCTCAATACGAACAAGAAAACGGCGCTTATTATTAAGCGTCCTGAGTCAAGAAAGCAAACGTCTAACTCTATTAAGTTTCCAGCTAATCATGCAACGGAACTGAATGAACTAACAGAACTAGCTCAACACTACTGTTAACTTTTGATTATTTCAACAGATGCTAACTGAGTGTATTGGCATGGTATTTAGCGTGTATAATTAAATTTTTTATATGAATACAAATAAAATATATTTTAAAATACATTTTTTAAATTAATTTTTATTATTACTATTATAAAATAAACTTATGCATAAATATTTTGAATTGGCTTGAGAGGGTATACACACTTCGGTGCGGGATGTTAAGATCTGTAGTATCTCAACGTCGCAAATGCGGATTAGAGAAAGTTTATAAATACCCGGTGTGATTAGCGAGTAGTAGTTAGTTAAAAAGACAAAACTGAAAGCAGCAGTTAACTTACACGAATATCAACATTACCGCAAACTCGAAGCACGGCCGTAAACTGAAAACAAATTACAAAAGACTGTTTACGTTGTAAACAGTTGCGAAGCTGAAGTTCTATTTGCAGAGCTTTCGATAATGCTGAACAGCTATAGTGCGGACTCGGATTTACGTAGTCGAAAATGCGGAAAGCAACTGAACAACAACAAACAAAACGACGGTGACGATACCTTGTCTTGGTCGGCTGGAGCGCAGGTGCTACAAATTTATTGATATTTAGTCTGCATATACGTTGTGTTTACCTATAAATACATAAATATCTACGTAACATATCAAGCGAATGCAAATGATATTGTGACCTACACTGTAACTAAATGCTGCTGTATTGTATGCATACAGATATGTGCATTTATATAACATGTAACTAAATATACAAAATAGCTCAAAATCTCAGAATCATGCTGAGACATTTGTACACTGTGATGAATGCGTGTCTATTTGTTCCTTTGGACATGTGCACATTTATCTAATCACAGCAGTTATACATACAGTTATTTATTATACAGTTAACACGTACAACCGTTAAATGACTTAGCTAATTGTTATCTGTTATCAATTATTCAGGCAACAACGAAACCAAACACAGAACTCAGTCAACCGACTGACAATACCCAACGGAGCGAAATGTCAACAGCAGGCACAATGAAGCCACATCGTAGTAGTCTTGGCGAAAGTTCCGCTGAAGATTTGGACAGCGGCGCCGACAACGACAACGACAACGCCATGTGGCGGAACGAGATCCCACCAGCAGCAGAGCCGGTGGCGGAGCAGGACCAGGACCAGGAGCTGTCCTTGCCAGGGAGAAACAAGAAGTACAGCGACCTGGCCGATGTTGTCATACGTATGGTGATTGTGGTGGTTTTTTTGTGAGTGCCGATGCTTATCTCATTGCCATGAAAAATTAATCATACTTTTGTTTCGTCTTTCAGTAAACTTGAAACGATGTCCGCTTTTAAGCGGGAAATCCACGTTGAGGAACTGTGGCTGTATAAAAATCCACCACGACCGGATATCGTTAGGGGCGGAGATCTGTTGTTATTTGTAATTGCCGTGCCGCTGCTTGTCACATTGGTGTTCTATGCATTCACCAAGGATCGCAGAGATTTTCGGGCGGCCAGCTGGGCGTGGACATTGGCGGTGTGCATGAATGCCATACCCACGAGCCTGTTAAAGATCACCGTGGGAAGACCACGTCCCGACTTCTTTTATCGTTGCTTTCCCGATGGCGTCATGGTGCTAAATGAAACCGCCAGCGCCATTGGCAGCGCATTTCTCGATTTTAATTGCACGGGCGATCCCAGCGTGATTAACGAGGGCCGCAAAAGCTTCCCCAGTGGCCACTCCTCCTGTAAGTAGGCCAAAACAATGTCAGAAAAGATATGCAACTATTAACAGTAACTGTTTTCAGTTGCGTTTGCCAGTTTTGGGTTCGTCACCTACTATGTGGGAGCCAAGCTGCATGCATTCGACGCACGTGGACGGGGCCACACATGGCGACTGGTCGTCGCGATTATGCCAGTAATTGTGGCCGCCCTGGTGGCTGTCAGCCGCACCTGCGACTATCATCATCATTGGCAGGATGTGACGGTGGGCGCCATTATTGGTCTAGTCGTCGGGTACTTTAGCTACAGGCAATATTATCCCTCAATATTATCGTCCGAAGCGGGCAGACCCTTAATTCGCTGGCCCACATACAAGCGCTTGGAAACAGTTGCCAAGAATGACGCTGGTGACGAAATGTTCAGGCCGCTCCTGGCTAAGCCGCCGTGCAAGTGGTACTAAAGCACCTTAAGGAACTATCATTAAACAAGTATTGTTGTGGTCGGCAATTGTGCATAAGTAATTTAACGTCCTCTGAGGTCGAAGCTGTTTTTCCTATCGGTAAACCATACCAGTTAATGAAGGCTTTAAAGCACAGCTGTGCCGTATTTACATCCAGGTTAGATGTGTGTATGTATGTAGTAGTCGTAGCATAGTTTAGGAGGTACATCAATGACAATAGTGGGAATTCTAGTTCAATTGTTAAACTAAGGACCAGACATGGCACAATATTTCAACAGTCAATAATGAAAATAACATTTTGTGGGAGCAAACAGAGAAGCTAAGTTTACACCAAAACGTACGTTCGTATGTTTATCTATAAGAATAAAATATTCATCATTAACAGATTTCTAACAGTATCCAATAGTTTAAGTTGTGTATATTGAATCTTGAACCTTGTTTAATATTGTTATAGATCTTCGCGAAATAAATAGATCAGGTATTTTTGTTCTATTTGCTAAAAAGTTAATTTTAACGTTTATTTTTTTAATTTATGCTTATCAACAACTTCCGGACATTCTAAATACAAATTTGCTACATCGAAATGCGACCGAGACTAGCCAAAATTCCTTTCTTAGATCGTTTAAGGGGAAGGGCAGCGTTTTCAACTCATGGAGTTGAAGGCCTGCAGCAGCACCTGTTTCTCGCGCTCCTTTTTCTTGACCACATCCAGACTGCGCTGACGCCAGGTGCTCTTGCGCAGCTTAATTGGCCGGCTGCCCACGTAGCGTCCGTCCATCTCCTTCATAGCACGTATGAAGTCGGCCGGCTCGCGGAAGCTGACAAAGCCGAATCCTTTGCTTTTGCCGGTCCGTTTATCGCGCACAACTCGAGCCCGCTGGAACGATGGGAACTTGTTAAAGGTGCGCGTGAGGACCTCATCGTTGACATCATTGCCCAGATCGCCGCAAAAGATGCGAAAATCATCGTCCGGCCAGTCCGCCAACGAGGAATCCTCCCAAACAGTGCCGCCCGCAATACGCACAGTCTTACGATCCTTCTTCTTCCGCTCGGTGGTCTGAAACGATTGCAGCGCCGATGAGGCGCGCGCGGCTTTGATGGCTTCCTCTGCAATCGGATTGGGTCCTGATTTCTCTGCCTTGAGCTTTTTCAGTTTCTGCGTAACATCAAACTGTATGGAATTAATGTTAATGTCAATGGACGGCGCCGTGGCCACAGACGGCACATGCACCGACTGGCGGCACTGATAGAGCTTTGGCGCACTGCTAAGCACAACCGGGGTGGCGGACATGGGCTTGGCTGGCGACGTGGATGAGCCGCTGCCCGTCGGAACGAAGGTGGACATAAATGTGGGCGGCGGTGGTATTGGCGGCGGTGGCACTGTCATGCGCGGCTGGTGCTGCTGCAGCTTCTGTTGCACGTTCGTATACGTATTCGCCGCGATAATCGGGCGCACTTGGTTGGGTACGAAAAGGTTGCGTGCTGGCGGCTTCGAGATCTCCGCTTCGAAGCGAGAGAGCTCATCTTCGATGTTGCGACGTTTTGTGCCCATTACAAATGCGCAGCGGTTAACAATTAAATATTAAAATCAAATACAATTTTACGTAAAATGCTTCAGAAATCAGTTGTTAGCGACGGTTAGAGATGTGCACCAGGTCGATTTCGATAGCATAGTTGCTAAACCATATGGTACTTTGTAAAATGTACCAATTCATTTCGATAAGTGCAAATAAAAATGAAGAAACCCATTTATAACGCTAGTTTCGCATGTTTTGCTCAATTGGCTCTGTAAGACAAGTACCTTCGGCTGGGGTACCTAAAATTAAAAATTATCGCGGTAATCACATATTTTACGTTATTTAAAACTATAAATGGCAGGACTAGTAACATGTTTATTACTTTGCTAATATGAGCAACGAATAGTGCGACTGTATTTCTTCGATTTTAAAAAAATTAATAAAAACGCGAAAGCACATCTAACAGCATTTGATAGCACTGAGATATCGTTTATTATATGTACAAGACTTATTTGATAATTGCAGTCTTTCAACTCGATAAAAAACTTTTGGGAATTTTGCACAAACTTTGCTAGTTGAATTCTTGTGCGGAACGTGTGTCACGAAAAGTCATATCAATATCGTCAAACTCCTCGAGCCGGCGATGATTGGAACGCCTCAATTGTAGGCGACGGTAAACAGCCTGAGTGCGCCCAATTGGGCGGAGAACAACAAAGCAGTATAACAACAGGGTGACAACAATAACTCCAAATAAAACCAGGAGAATGGCAATAGCTAGGTGCTCGCCCTTTGCAGGCAAGCGTTTATGGAGAATAACAGTTTTATTTGCTGCCGCCGGCGCGCAATAGTCCGAATCGGAACTATCAAAGGCACCAACAGCCCATTCAGGATTGTGATTATATCCTTGCCAGCAGATGCAATTGAAGTTGATTTCCACCTTTGTGCATATAGAATGGTCCGGACATTCTGCCTGCGCCGTGCAATGTTTAACTGTAACCGAGGTAATTTATTTAAATTACTTACTAATTTATTAATAACTTTTTTATCTTACTGACGTCGCAGTGACTGCTCTTCCTCGGCGCGCAATTCCAAAAAGTAGCTGCAGCATACAGCTAGGTAAACAGAATATTTAAATGCGTTGCACATTCTGTTAATCAAATAGACATACGTAGAGCTGAGTCGTTTAGTTCTGAAAAATTTCCATTAATGTGAGCTACTGAACTTATTCAGTTAAACTGAACGAAACTATTGATCAGTTATTGAGCTTTTCAGACATTCGACGATGCTAATTAAATGAATAACTGATCGAGTGAATAAAATTACTGTTTTAGTCCATGGCTCGAAGATTAACGATTGAACTTATTCGGCAAACTGAACTGAAATACCCCACGCTAATAAGTGCTCACGGCTTTACGTCCGATGGGCGACTGCCACAATTTGAAAGCGAGCCAGTATAGGACATATCTTATCTTCTACTATCAACTGAAATAGGTACATATGTATGTATGTACACAATGTCCGTTGTTGTTAATTTATTTTGGCGAAGCCAGTTCTAGGTCAGCATGTAAATACAATTTCCTTTAGGTTGTTTTCTATGTCTAGTATTAATTAAAAAACAAAAAAAGAAAAAGAAATATTAATTAATTTAGAGAGTACAAAAAAGGTCATGTGTTTACTTCGGCACGCCCATGTTGTGAGTTGGAGTGGGTTGTATGATTAGACGTCGCCACCATATTCGCATACATGTATTTCTTGGTTCGAAATTTCGTTATCCTTATTACTTATTTAAACTATATATGTAGTATGTAAATTAACAAAAGAACAATTGTATCAAGTGAATCATTTAGTAGCGCACCATTTTGAATATAGAAATACATTGAATAGCGCTGATCTTGCTTAGATTTATTATATTTGTAACGATTTGCCTCTATTATAGAATGAGACGAATGAAACAAAATAGTGGGCCGTCCACTCCCACCACCTATTGAGAGAATTCGAAGGCTCAAATGCAAGTAATTTATTTGGGACCTTAAAGTACTCGGTGTTATTCCTATTAGTGATTGTTGCTCACTGGTACTTGAGTGGCGGCAATGCGATTGGCAAATAACATTATAGCATCGACCTATCGAGTATTTCATCAAGCAAATGTATCGATGCCATCAAGTCGGCTTTGAAGGAAGTAAACTTTTCTTATTATTTTAAAGTCAACAAATGCATTTACACCACGTTCAAATAAATTGAATTATGGCAAACCGCAAGGAAACTGGCATCGGCACCGATGCTGAGGATGTGGGGAAGGCTGGACTGAACACTACTGACACCATGGCACTAAAGGATCTGCTGGAGAAGCGCCTCAACGATTGCGGATGGCGTAAGGAAATCGAACAGATGATACGCAACAAGTTGGAAGAGCGCGGTGTGGCCAACATTACTCATGACCAGCTTGCCGAGATGATAATTCCCGATGTGAGTTGTGTTCAGTTATATGCAGTTCGAAAATAACAATATTCACATTGGCATAAATTAAGGCTCGCGCTTTGGTACCCGATGTTGTACGCAAGGAAATGCTGCTGCGCGTCCGCGAAGCTCTCCAGTCCCCACTGCCTCCTGGTAAAAAATGACCCCAGATGGATGTACAACGGAAGCAGCCCTAGTTCAAATTTCCCAATGTTACCTAAATAGTCGTGGGTTAAATTCTAGCACAATGTTTGTGGTTTATTAACTTGTAATTTAAGTAATTGTAATTGTATATACATGCTTACGCCTGCTAACGCTAATTATGAATTGTGCCATTAGTTGTACAAATGTATGTAATAAATAAACAACTTAAATATATATATTTGATTGCTATGTTAATGTGTTACGTCCTGTACGATTGGCTAAACAAATAAAAAATATACATAATAGTGGGTAGTCTAGGAACGCGGTTTGTGGGTGGCTGTGTGAAGAATTAGGCTACAAATAATAGGGCTAATTGTTAATTGTGTTACAGTTTACTTATTCAATAGCGAGTCAATTGAAAAGTCTTTGAATTTGGCGTTGGAATCATCAATATATAGCTGCGATTGCTGTTGCTGTTGTTGTTGCTGCTGCTGCTGTTGCTGTGTTGTTGTTGTTGTTGTTGTTGTTGTTGTTGTTGTCGTGGGCAGCATTTTCATCAATTTGTTACGCGGCTTACGTAAGAATTTTGTGTTGATTTGAAATTTTTGCGGCTTGCTGTTAGTGAAATGAGTTTGTGGTGTTGTTATTGTTGTGGTGGTTGTTGTTGCTGTTGCATGCATGGTGGTCATTGTTGACGTGGTTACAGCAACAGTCGCAGTACGAAAATTCTGACGCCAACTGCGCAGCTCTGCATGAGCCGATGTTACCACTTTTGATACGGCTCCAGTGGCAATTGCAACGGTTGCTGTTACTGATGCTGTCGCTATTGTTGTTACTGATGTTGTTCGGACTGTGGGGCCTGCGTAGGCATTGGCGCCAAAGCATTTTAGAAAGTTCTGGACATGTATTAAGCTGTCGGTTTCATCTTTGTGACGCCTCTGTCGCTGCTTATCCTCGTTCTCATCCTCAGCCTCGTAGTCCAGGGATGAGTGCTGCTGCGAGGATGACGAAAAAGTGGAGGAACTGCTGCTGCTGCTGCTGCTGCTGCTGAGCTGTAATAGAGATTGGGATGATTGTGCTTACTTAAGCTGCTCCTATACAGTTGTGCTTGGGCTTACATCGTCTTCTTGATTATCACGCAGCTGCTGAAAGCTAACGGCTGTTTGCTTTAGCTTTTTATATGTGTGCGACTGGGGTTTGTTGCTATTGTTCTTGTTGTTGTTGTTGATCTGGCGGCCACGTCTGGCCAGGGCTGGCTTCTTCTTCTTCAACTGCTGCTGCTCACGATATGACTTTCAGCTAGATTTGGCGAGGTTATCGTCGCGCCTTAGTTGGGACTACAAGAAACAAGAACAGCATAACATAATGTCAATTAACATGATGCTCTACTCAATGTTAACGGGTAGCTTTAACAGTAACAGTTTCTTAACTTTCAGCGCTGGCACACAAAAACAACAAATAATTTTCCATAAATTATTCAAATTTTTGCGTTTTTTCTGTGGCAAAATAATGTGAATAATTTGAATGAGGCGTTTGCAGTTTGGAGCAAAAGAAAGCACATGAATTTGGAACTAATCGAAATGTTGTTGAATGTGAGAGAATATATGTTAATGTGGGGGGGGGGGGGGGGCGGCATAAAATCAAAAGTTTACGAATATTAACAACACTCATTGGGTATATGTATGTTTGTGAATATGTTATCAACGAATGGCCAAATGCTCTAGCTTGCACAAACACACACACATGCACCCACACGCACACACTACCTGGTGATGCGTGCTGAACAGTTGCGCATGTTGCGCTGCGTAGGAAGAGGTGGAGGAGCTACTCAAATCATCAACGTGAACGCCGCCAACGACCCCACCGGCACCCAATTGAACTTGAATGCTAGGATAGTGGTGTGGGTGGTGCGAATGCGAATGCGGATGCGCGTGTGGTGCCCCACCGTGTTGCAAACTGCCTGTAGTTGTTGTCAAAGTAGGTGTTGCTGTTGCTGCTGTTGTTGTTGTTGCTGTTATTGTGGTTGCAGCAACCGCTGTAGCCGACCCACCTCGTCCAATCGCCGCAGCCGCAGCACCCCCGGCGCCCAGGCTCATGCCCACGCCCAACATGTGCGCAGCAACTGCGGCACTGGCATGATGCGCTCTGATGCAAATGTTGTGGCGGCTGTTGTTGCTGTTGCTGCGGCTGCAAATACGATGCATGTTGCTGTTGCTGTTGCTGCTGCTGTTGTTGCTGATGCGAATGCAGATTGTTGCTGGCACTGTTGGCATTTACATTGCTGCTGCTATTGTTGCTGCTGCCGACGCTGTTATACGCATGAGATGCCGCGACGTGTCTGATGGAGAGGGAGGGTCAACAATGATTTTGCGGTTTATTTGGCACCGAGAAACTCACCTTAGGCCCAAACTGGTCGCATTGCCCATGGCCAGGCCGCTGCCAACCGTTGCCAGGGGTGTTGTTGTTGATGCGGTTGCATTGGAGTTGACGGTTGCGGGATTGCTGCTTAAGTTGTTGCTGCTGCCAGTGCTGTTGCTGCTGCTGCTGCCACGATAGTCGAGGATACCGGTGACGCTGCTGGCGCGACTGTTGGCCATTGTTGGTATTGTTGTATTTATTGCAGTTGTGGCCAGCGAGACGGCTGCTGCAATTGTTGTTGCAGCATTGAGAGCGTTGCTGCTGACGATACTGCTGTTGTTGTTGCTGCTGTTGCTAGAGGCTAACGTGGAGATAGCAAAAATTGTACAAGTTGTTCATTTGTTTGTGGTTGTTAGTTAGTGATGTATGTGTATCTCAGTTGTGTGTTTCTCTCAGTTGCATGCACCAACAAAAGATCACCATTTAGCAGCAACAGTCTGTACAGTAACAGATGCTGTTAGCATCGCGTTAATGTTAACTTGAAATGATAATAGTGCTTAAGCTTAACATACACCGCCGCTGTTAGTGCGTCCCATGCCCGTTAACAGTGGCCTATAGTGGGACAGAGTGGAAAAACGAAGAATTCGAAAGAACTTTGGAAAAAACACAATTAAAATAAATTTAGAATTTGTTTGTTGTTGTTTTTGGTTTATAATACACATTTTATTCATTTTTAAAATAAATAAAATAAGGAAAAAATTAGCTTGTATATGCATAAAATTAACTTAACTTTAATAATAGTTTGAGTAAAGAAAATAAGTAGGATTTTTTTTTGTTTTTTGTTACATGAATAGTTAGTTAAAATTTGGTGTATGCCTAATATAAGCTATAAATTGACTTTAAGTACGTATGTAATTTATTGTATAATAGAAAACGGACTTGAATGTAAATATTTGTACAATTATTCTTCTAGAAACTAGAAATGGTGCAGTTTGCTTTCTATCATGGGTGTTTAGTATAAATGGTATTTGCATTGTAAATGTTTTTTATTTTTGTTATGTACAGGATCACTTGTACTCAGTTAATTCACTTAAAAATTAATATAATTAATGACACCTATAGCATTAGTGTGCGGTCTGGCAACGCCAAACCGCCTATGACAAGCATAACGTAAACCTCTCTTTATATATATATTACATAAGTTGAGTGATTAAACTTAGTCTGTGAGTGGCTAGTGGATGAAGGGCTCCTCCACTGACTTGTGTATAGGTCTGTTTGTTTGTGTGTGTGTGTGTGATGTGTGCAAGTGCCGACACCAAGTACTGAGAGTGGATGCCTCTACTTACCATGCGCCTCGGCTTTGGCATTGTTGATCGCGTTGTTGAGCGGGATCTGGAGGCGCGCATTGACGGCCAGCAGATGATCGCGACGCGCGATTAGGCTGGTCACGTGCTCCTCGAGGCGCAGGTTCTCGCTCTGCAGCTGGTGCAAACAGTTCAGGAGAGAGGCAACTATGGGGGCAATGAGGATACAGCTTAAGTTGCAGCACTTGGTCTAGCATATATATCTCTTGGGGATTAGCCATACTCACTGTCAAAATGCTGCGCCTGCTCCATGAGAAACTGCGAGCCCTGCTCCCACTGGCGCTCCAGCAACTGCTCCAGACTCTGTGGTATGGGCATGTTGCCATTGATGCCGCCGCCGCCGAACATTGATTGCAGCGGATTCGGCGCTGGCGCTGCATTGCTCGCCGCAGCTGCGCTGGCATTGCGCTACAATGTGGGCAGAAAACGAGATTAGTATGGAAATCAGTGGAGGCAACTATATGAATGTTTACCTGCTTGCCGGGAAACGGCACGCCCGCAAATTGAGAGTTCATGGTTTCGGGCGTGTAGATGGCGTGATCCTGAACCTCCATGTGCAGTTGCTCGGACAGTTTCTGGGCCACGCTGCTGTTGGGATTCACATGGTTGCCCAGCATATGGGTGGCAGTGTGCGCTATGATTGAGCCGGAGACAGACCCGGAGCTGGGCATAGAGATGGGGCCGCTGCCACTGGTGGTGCTTATGGCAGGTGTGGCCGGAGGCGTGGGCGCACTGGCCGGTGCACTGATAGCGCCAACGCCATTTTGCAGTATGCGCACATCCTTGAGATCCTGTTGAGTGGCAGCCACCGCCGTTGCCGCCGCTGCTGCTGCCGTGGCCGCTGCAGCCGCAGCCAGCGTTGCATCCTTCGCCTTGCGGCCACGTTTGCGCACATTGCTGCTGCTGCTGGCAGCCAGGGGCGCCGAGTTGATGACCGACGAGACAGCCGAGTGCAGCGCGGCACCAATTTCCGAGCCGGGCGAACTGGGCGGCGAGTCCTTGATGGCGCTAACCGGCAACATGGGCACATCCAGCTGCGTGCTGATCGTTTGCGCTTCGTAGGTGAATTTGAGGCCACCGCCGCCGCTGCTGCTGTTGTTGTTGTTGCTGCCGCCCAGGTTGATGTTCAAGAGGCTGCTGCTCGTGCATGTTGTTGTTGTTGAGGTGCTGTTTGCTGTGCTCGCCGTGTTTAGATCAGGCGTTCTGTTGGATTTCGTGGTTGATTTATTGTTGTTGTTGTTGTGGTTATTGATATTGTTTGTCGTTGTTGTTGTTGTAGTTGTAGTGGTTGTTGTTGTCGTCATGGAAGAAGCATTTGTATTTGTATTAATAAATTGCAATATTTCTAAATCTTGATGTTGTTTAAGCTGCTGTTGTTGCTGTTGTTGTTGCTGCTGTTGCTGTTGCAAGTGCGCAAATTGACTATTGACTGAGCTAAGGTTGGTGGGTGAGGAGGCTCTAACGGGTGGTGCATTGCTTAGATTAATATGTTGCTGCTGCTGTTGTTGCTCCTGTTGTTGTTGCTGATACAACTGCGTTTGCTGTGCGCGCAACATTTTCTTATTCAGTGGCTTCGCAGCATTGTTGCTAGCGACATTGCTGCCGTTGTTGTTGCGACTATAGCAAGCAACATGTTGCTGGGACTGGGTGGACATGTTGACGGGCGAGTCTAAGAGACTGACAATCGCATTGCTGCTGGCAGAGGACATAGAGGACGAGGTGGACGAGCACGAGGAAACCGAACTGCCCGCATGCTCGGTGGCAGCAACGTGGCTATTGTTGTTGTTGTTGCCGTTGTTGTTATGGTTGCGCGTGTTGCGCGTTGTTGCTGCTGCCGCCGGCGGCGAGTCAATGGAGGAGGAGGACAGAGCCTGCAACATAACCACCGGCGAGGAGATCGCCGGCGGCATGGCTTGCGGTGGCGGTGTGGGCGTGGCACGATAAAGGGGCGAACTATGGCGGCTGCCGCTGCTGCTGCGACTGAGCTTCTCGACTACATTTGCAGTAGCACCAACAGCTGCTGCAGCTGCTGCTGTTGTTGTTGCTGTTGCTGCAGTTGTTGTTGCTGCCGCTGTTGTTGCTGTGGCTGCTTCGCTTTTGCTCAGTGCGGCAGCGCGCTTCTTGCCCGATCGTGACTGTGACTTGGTGGGCGTGGTCACCAATGAGGTGGACGTGGAGGAGGTGGTGGTGGAATGCAGCGATGGCTGCTGCTGTTGCTGTTGTTGTTGTTGTTGTTGCTGCTGCTGCGACGTTTGCGTTTGCTGTTGTTGTTGTTGCGGTGCTTGGTGATGATTGTGGTGGGTTTGGTGAGTTGGGTGATGGTGGTGATGATGACTACCACTCTCACCAGAGCGCGATCTACTTATTGTTGTTGTTGTTGTTAATTGCAAAGCAAGCAACATTTGTTTATCAAAAGGGTGGTGGGTTAGAGGTGTATTGCATTGTGGTGGGTATAGTAAAACGAGAGAGAAAGAAGGAAGAGAGTAATATTTTTTAGAGAGCGTATTGCGATTTGTTAATACTGGCATATGTGTGTGTGTGTGTGTGTGTGTGCAACAACTAGTAAAGAACGCAAGGAAACCGAAAATGTTAACGCAGCATGTGCTAAACTGAAAGCAAAACAAAAGGGGAAAACTAACCAGATGATCAAATGTAGGCAACAAAATGCAACAAAACAACAGAACACAACTGAAACTAGGATTTTTGATGATGATTTTTGATTGAAAAATGTAAACAATGGGCTGTCAACACCTTTATCTGCAGCGTCGTCAATGCCCCTTGCCCGAGTTAATTACCTGCTGCGGCGCGCCGGGGAGGCCTCCTGCTCCTGCAGCTGTTGCACGCGAGTCGTCTGCTTCTCAAAGCTGATCTTCAAGTTGCCGCTCTCTGTCGTCGTGGCCGTCAGGTTGCCCGTGGCGACGCTACTGCTCACCAGTGCGCCCAGTGCCGGAGAGGACTTTCCGCTCTGGTGTTGTATAACAGAAGCCGAGCCGGTCGCGCTGCCATTGCCGGTGGCAGCTGCATAGGTCCCGCCGCCGCCCCCGCCGGTCAGAGGGGACTGTGTGCTTTGTGGCTGGTGTTGCGTCGACGCGTGCGTTTCTGCAGAGGATTAACAAGAGGTTTATTACTGTTCCTTTCTTGCTACTCGCTGTTGCACTTACCACTGCCGCTGCTGCTGCTGCTGTTGGGCAAGCTAATACCAGGTACGTTGGCCGTGGACAACGGCACCGAGACAAACAAACTGGGTGCATTGCTGCCACTGCTGGTGGCAGCGCCTCCGGTTGCGGCGGTGTTGCTGGGATCCTTGATGCTGCTGCTGCTGCTGCTGCTGCTGCTCGTACTACTGCTGCTGTTGCCATGCTTGCTGCTGCTGCTGCTCGCTTTGACCGCCTCTGTTTTCGCATACCCAGCAATGGCCGCTGCCGATACCGCTACCGTTCCTGCTCCCGCTAGGCTGCTCGCACTGCTGGTCGAGGTAGTCACTGCGGCTGTTGATGTACTCGCTGTGGTCGCTATCGTTGTCCCACTGCCCGCTATCGTTGCCGTTGCTCCACTCGCCAACGTGGCGTTCACCTCGGCCGTGGCGGATGTCTGATGCGTGGGTGGACTCAGCTCTGTGCGTTGCTGCAAAGGGTGCAAAGAAAAGGGTGCCCGATTAGCAAAGCGTTTTGTTAATTTCTCTTAAATGTTTAATCGATATAAATAGTTATCCTAATTAAATGATTTCTTTACAACTGTATTGCTATAATACTGTAACAAAACCATTATAAAATCGACGCTTTATAAAATAAATGGGAAATCCTTAGTATTTTTTTTTTTTGAATTGAATTGAATTGAAATCCAATTGAAAAACACTGGTCTTTACTGACAACTCTAGGTTCGCAAACATAATGCCAAACCTTCAAAGCTTGAACTAGTTGAGAACTCAATGTTGTCAAACAATTGATGATCGTCATTAAGCACAACACAAAAGTCAATTTTCCATACAAATCAACTAAATTTAAAGGTGGTTGTGTACCTATTATTTTGACCTTAAGTGTATATACGGTGGTTTTAAATAAATATTATTATTCGTTTATCTCAAAGCAAAAGTGTTACATTATACATTAATTGTCTATATTCATAAAGTTTATAGAAATTTAAAAAAATATCTCATTTTATACATTTTTAATATCTATTTCTAAATTTAAACATTTTTTTAAATGTATTCTATGTAAACTTGTGTATCCTATCTTAATGTATGTAGTATGCATTAAGAGTATTGAACATTATGGAGAGCAGTATTTAAATATAAGAACTAGCAAATATGTGATGGAATACTTCTCAGCTTCGTTTTCATTAGATGCAATATGGTAATGGCATCGCTTGATAACCTTCGTTGTTTTGCTTATGTTACTTATTTGCTGTGCCTTTTGTGGTCATTAAATATCTTGTCGACACTTCCGGCCGCAAATGGCGGCATGTAAACACACATGTTTACAGCCATAAGGCATACAAATAAAAACAACAAACAACTGAATGAAAACACGAGACTAACATTCACGTTGGCCGGTAACAGCGCTCTGTTAACCGACAGAGCTGCAATCAATGCAACGCAAAGCCTAACCACTGTTCGTGTTATTGTTGCTGCTGCTGTTATTGAATGAGAAGGGGACACGGCGGCGCCGCATGTGTTCCATATAGATTATAAAAGCTGCCCGTCAACAGACGCGGGCACACACAAGTGTATGTGTGTGTGTGTGTGTGTGTGTACAATGCAACTCAAAGCTTATCGGCTGCGTCGGCGACGCTGTCAATGGGTAAAAGCAGCAGCAGTCGCAGCAGCAGCGACAGCATGTAATAAAATGAGTCAGAGTCAGGAGAATGCTGCAGCCGCTGTCAAAACTCAGCGAGGGCAAGAAGTGCTGCAACAATGGACGTGTTTTTTTTTTTTTTTTTGTGGTTACCCCATATGCTGCCAGATGCATGCAGCGATATGTATGTATGTGTGTGAGCGAGTGTGTGTTTTAGATCGAGCAGCGAATGTTGCACAAAACAATAAAGAGCAACAAAACAGACGCTGAGAACAGCCGTTCCCATACTCTCTCGCTGTCGCTCTCGCTCTCTTGGGCTCTGTCCCTTTCTAACTGTTCCCTCTGCCTGCTCTCCTGCCCTGAATGCGTGAGCGCATTGTTGTTTATTTGGGTGGTGGGGGTTCAGTAGCTGTCATTGTTGTTGCTTGGCAGTCACGTAGACAAAAACTATCCCCAGCGTTGCCACCTGGTGTGTGGAACAGAGTGCACTCTGTTACAATTCCAATCAGAATTCACAAATCAGTCAACGAGTTGGCCGCAACTACCTGCCAGGCCAGCCTGTTGCGCTGTACACTGAAACTCCGTGTGATAAAAGTGTCGAATTTCTGGTAAACGTAAACACCTTCACGCCTCATTAGATGTGGGTCATGAAAAAAGAAGAAGCAAAGAACACACACTTAATGATTTAGTTGTTGAAGGCTTTTTCATGGTCACTGCCAGAAACAGAAACAAAATTTGTTCTATGAATTGTGTTCACGGCAGCTGTTGGCCAAAAAATGGCCGCCATTATTCAAAGCGATTATCCTGTTGCTAATATCCCATATCAACCCCTTTTCGATTGCGTGCTTTGCATATTTCCTCACTGAACTTCCGCACATATTTCAATTGTACTTTTTTTTATATGTATATAAATTGTCGTTGTTGTAGGTAGTGCCTACTGCAAATTCAATAAAAGCGACAGCCGGAAACAAAATACCAACTATAAATATTATATTAGCGTGTGTCTGAGTGTGGTTGCAGCTTTCAGAAAGGGTTCTCTCGCACTCGCACTCTCCGATCAGGACATCACCACAAAAGGGTTGTCCCGCATTGTGTCAGGAATTGCGCCAGAACACAAGCCAACAACCCAAGGACAACAAATTCGCCGAATTACTCAAATTGAAATAAACGACAGCCAAAAAACTTAGTCGGTTGTCTGTCAAGACATTGAATATGTGGTTGCCAACGACGTTCAAGTTAGAATGAGAAGGAAATGCAGAAATATTGAAAAGTAATTCTAAAGTAAATATGTTGCCAATTGCCATCGTATGATTCTAATGCAAACAGTGGTCATATATACTTTTAATGATTCTTTAAATAATAATAACATAATAACAAACTTCTTGGTTTTTGAATAAAATTAAAAATAAATCAAAAACGAATGGGATATACAAAATGTACCTATAAACAAAATTTAGCAACTTCTCTTTTGCATTTTATACAAACAAATTAAGGACGATTTTTCTATAATATTGAAAAAATATGTTACATATTTGATAAAGAAATCAGATATTAATCGAAACGGTTCTAAATTGGTATTACATTTTTTTTTACGCATTTGTTAGAAAATACAAAACAAATCAGAACCAATCCACATTAAATTAGTTTCTTTTTTGCAACATTTGTTTACTTTCTTAACAGTGCACTTAATACTTACTATTTAAAATTAATTAACTTCCAGATATTAAAATGAATATTTCAACATTTTTAAATTATAATTAAAATTTAATGGGATTCCTTCGAACCACTGACATATTTTTTTTAGGTGTATTTGTAATATATAAATCCCAAACATAATCTAATTTTATTAATGGCAATGTATAATTAAGTGAAGTAAGCAGTCACATAGATCCTGAAGCGAGGAACTCGTTTGCCTTTGGCGTATCGAAAATAAAATTCAGAGCAGGACACAGAAAACAAGAGTAAATACAACAGGCTCACATACCTGAGAACTGAGACCTGAGGCGCGAGACTAAGCAGAAGACGGGACACACAAGCTGGCAGCTGTAATAAGATCGAAGGCAGGATCAATCAGCTGCCAGGAAGCAACAGCCGCAGCAGCAAAAACACAATAACGCAGGGGTAGATACACACACACACACATACACAGGAGTATACTGAGTTTTGGCAGCTGTCGTAAAACTAGGCAGAAATGTACGAAGGAACGACACAGGCACAGGATACAGCAGCATAAATACACCGGGCATTATCTCCTTGAGCGCGCAAAACTAGAAGGGATAAGGCGAACAGCTGTCTGCCCCGAGAGCTCGAGCTCGAGCTCGAGGCCCGTCCCTTCGCTGCGGCACATCACGTAGGCCAGGCGAAACACAGGTCCTGGGAAATATGCTAACAAAAAAGTGCTAACAGCCCCGCTATAAGGACCTAAATGCCACTTATACTAATCAATAATCGGCCTTGTGCACAACTGCGATAGATGCAATTGGCCAATTGGAGCCACTGCAGCCAACAGGCGACAGGCGGGTCCCAGCACTTATAATTGCTTGGACGGCCCCGTGGCAGGTGTTGTTGCTCGCAGGGCCTCAGGTCTACGCAGGTTGCACGTGAACAGCTGCAGTTGCACGCACATGCAAACAATTGCATGCGGTTAAATTATTGATGGAGTGCCAGTCAAGAAACCTTTTTATCGTGAAATCGAACAAGTTGTAAAATGGTTCCAAATACCCGCATATCTTATGCAAATTGTTAACGAGGACTGGGATTCAATTATTCAATTCATATTCAATTATCCAGTCCAGAGGACTATTCAAAACGTTATTTAATAGTTTTTAACTGAACTCTATGATAAGTAATTTTAATCAAATCTTTACCACTAAGCCCGAAAAAAAGAAATATTAATTATCAAACTATATATCTTTCCATTTATAATAAATAGAATATATTTCTTTTAAATTATCTTTAAAGTCGTATCGGAAATACCAAAAGCACTTTGATACTTAGCAATCTCTCGATAGGCCCTAGATAGTTATTTGTATTTTACAAACATTTAAGTTCTTGGTAGTCAAGTCGAATTATAATAATAATTGAAATATATCTTGGCCTTATTTTCTTTATAGCCTTACTTTGACTGACAATAGACCCAGGAGGCGGTTGCACTACACGCGACTCTCCCAAATAATAATATTTTGTATGAAGAGTCGATGATTTTGTTCTTTAAAGAATTAAACACCTCCTTTTAAATACGTAAAAAATGGGTTTGTCCAAATTAGTTCAACACGAAGAAGGAAACATCGGACCCATTGAAGAAAAAGTTAATCAGTTTTTGTAGATATATCTCCCTGATTTTGCAATATCGATAAATATCGCTATGAAGACATGGCTATTTTTAATCATATCTCGAACAATAAGAACTAGAGTCATGAAATTCGAGCCCAAACTCCTTGAGGCCAGAATGAATAATAGAGCAATAACGTCAAAAGATTAAACTGCTTGAGGTTCCTAACCGTGCCCTGACTTTCAACATCAGGAACATCAGGAACAGCTGCTGTCTCCACCAAATGACAGTTCTTGGATACAAATCCACAAAACTCTCAAAATAGTTTATCACTTAAGATGACAATGCTAATACAGATGCAGATGCAGATGCAGATGCAGATGTGTTGTCATGTCAAATGCAATTTTGAGATGCGACTAGGGCGCCAATCCGTAGCATTGTCTAAACATGGAATGGACTTGTCTTCAATTTGTGCAAGCTTCTTACCCCAGAGAGCAGGAATCGTATTTTTAAATTGTGCGGGTATGTGGTGGCTGCAGCGGCTCCTCCGACGGTGGCTCCTCCAGTGCTGCCAGTGGCACCCAGATAGGAGGGCGAGGCTGATGCCGAGCCGCCGACGTATTCGATGGTGGCCGATGGCGTCGTCGAAGCGGACGAGGGCGATGACGAGGCGGATGTCGAGTGCTGGCTGTTGTTGTGATGATTTAGCTGAGGCTGCTGCTGGTGATGGGATTCCCGATCCCGATCCCGCTCCCTGTCCCGGTGGCGGCGATGCTCGCGATGTTCGCGATGCTTGTGGCGATGTTCTTTGTCCTTTTCACGCTTTTCCCGCTTCTTTTTCTTGTTCTTGCGGTGCTCCTTGTAGTCAGCCATCTCGATGTGATTGTTGTTATTGCTCTCCGCCGTGGCGGCCATATTCACCATGGTCGCCGTAAAGTCCAGCGTGCTGCCAACTGTGGTCGCCGCCACGGCCACAGCGGGCGCCACATCCATGGCCTGGGCGTCCAGTGAGTCCATCATCATCATTTTGTATTCGCTGTGTGTGGGGGTGTGCGTGTGTGTGTGTGTGTTCTCTTTGGAGATCACAGTTTTGGCTGCTTCTTTATGTTTTCTTTTCTTTTCTTTTCTTTTCTTTTTTGTTTGGCTGCAAGCCAAGTTCGCGTTCTCTGCGTTTTGGTTGTTCTTTCAGCGTCAATTTTGTTTTGTGCACACTGTGATTAGCCGGATGGTAGCATAGTCGTGGTGTCAATCTCTCTCTCTCTCTCTTGATTGTCTCTCTCTTATTGTTGTTTCAAATGTTGTTGATTCGTTCCAATATTATTATTTTGTATGGTCTTTGGGCTGTTATTTTTTTTTTTTTATTTCAAATCACTCGCACACACACATATACACACGTAAATCACGGGGCGCATCGGTGAGAGCCAACTGTCAAAGTGTGCGTAGCCGTTGTAGTTGTTGTTGTTGGGGTGAATAACTTGCGTGGCGGCGACTGGGCTGGCTGGCTCTCCCTCTTTCCCTCTCTCTGTTAGCGTAAAAGACGCGCAGCGCTCTCTTTCTCGCTCTTACACATACACGCACGACTCGTTGAATCGTTTTATTTTCTTCGTTTAGCTCCACACAAAACACACAAATTGAATTTCTTTTAGTTGGAAATTAGCTTTTTTCTGGCAGCATTTAAAACATGTGCTTGGGCTGGCCACGTGAACGGCCAATATTTGAGCAGTTTTCATACAAGAAGAACAGCTTTTTGTCACTGACACTAACGTCCACAAAGTTGTGCACACACTTTACGCGCGTTGTAGTTGCGTTATTTGCAATGCTTGCATTACAATAAATTACCAAATTCTCGACAAAACTGAACAATTACAAAAGCCTTGGTTGCAACAATGCACAATGACGAATACACATGCACTTCTTATGCATACACAAAAAACGACAACTTAAAAGACGAAACCAGAACAAGACGGCGGCCGCGACAGCGTTGTGGGTTGCTGGCCGTGCGGAGTTATACTAAACTCTGCTCTCCGTCGACGGTTTTTGTTGCTGCAGTAGCACACACAAATATGACCCAGCAGGAAAACTACCTATGGCTTTGGCTGCCGTTTTGTGTACAGCTCGGTGGTCGTTTCGGCTGCATGTGCCTTTATGTACATAATACGAATTCAACGCAGTTTATTGAATAAATTTTTTTTTTTACACAATCATTGGAACTACAAGACTGACTGTTTGTTACGCGTTGAAAAATTATTAGATTTTATGCACATGAAATATACAAGTGATAATTTGGTATGCTTAGAAGCGCTGTTCATCATAAAATTTCCCACTGGGTACGCGAGCACTTAGTGAGAGAGGAAAGCGCCGTTCGCTGTTGTTGTTGTTATCTGCAGCCGGTTTTCAGTGAGGGATTATTGACGTATGTATGTAAGTATATATTGCACGTTATGTCTGCACGTAGGCCAGACACGCACCAACACTAATACAAACGACAACGACGTGTACAAAAACAAAATGAAGCGCATAAGAACTCGAACTCGGCGACAGCATAAAAATAAACACACACACGCAATACAGTGTAAGCAAAAGTTAACTGGAAAAACGTCACCCAGTGAGCAAAATCCAGAGCGTGGTGATAAAGTTCAGTGACGTAAAGACTTAATTGAAAATTAAAATAGTTTTGCATATGAAAAATTTTAGTCATCAATATTACTCCATGTGGAATAATAATTCTAAACGTCTCTTGTTATTTTTACTTATTATGTATATTGATCTAAAGGTCAAAGAAATGTAATATACTTCGGTTTATGTTATCTGTTAATATGTGTTTTGTTTATAGGAAAACCAAATGCATGTTTTTAAAAAATATGTTCGTAGCTATAACGGCATATATGACTTATTGATGCTAAAAACCAGGTTTATATGAAAGCTGAAATGTAATAGACAAAATGTTGGCTGGGCAACGCATCAAAAAGCAGAGCGCGTAAAAGTGAATCTTTCACAGCCGCTCAAACACACAGACACAAATGCAGCCAGCAACACAAATGCAAGCTCTAACACACAACGAATGTCGTAACACTGTTGATGTTGTAATAAAACGGCAACAACAACAGTGACGACAATGTTATCAATGCAGACAGCCAACTTTATATGACCAGGAAGCGAAAATGAAGAAAAGGTTAGCAAAACAAAGTGTGAAATGTTGAGATAAAGAATGATAGAATAGGCACTGAAAATTATTTACTTGTTTAATTGTGCTTAATATTTTTAAATATTTTATCAGATCAACTGTTCCCAGCCATTCACATCACATGGGAACAGTTTGACCTGCGCGTGAGCGCAAATAGACGAGAGACAGCTTGAGAGCGAGAGAACACATTGCAACATACCAACAACAACAATTGGTTATATCGACTGCTAACTCTCGCTCTCTCCTTCTGTCACTCTCCCATCTGCGTATGTGTGTTCGTGTGCTTTATGCAATGCTGTCAACGGGGGCGGGTGCTGCATGCAGGTTAATTCTGCCGTTGTTGTTGCTGCTGCTGCTGCTGCCTGAGCCAGACAGCACCGTCAACGATTGAAGAAGACAAAACAGGAAAATGAAAAATAATTGAATTGTAAGACGATGTTTACAGGAGGATGGGGTGGCAGAGGGAACACGCAAACCTGCGACCACCAGACGTTTGCAATTGCCAATAAATAAAAAAGAAGAAGATTATTTGCAACTGGAGTTGGAAGAGCGCGAGGTAGCATAATTTGTGATGCAAATAAATGGAAACACAAAGCCCGAAAAATCATGGGGCAGAAAACAAAACAAAAAAAAAACAACGTTAAGTGGCATTTACCTGGCGAGTGGCGGAGTGAGAGGAGCTGTGGAGCTCTACTGAGCGTGCCTGTTTTACAAAACAAACAACGAAAAACGACTGGAAATGGGAACAGCACAAACATTGCCGTTGCATAGCCAACGGTTGGTTGCGTTCCTGCTTCCCCACGTCTGCTTCACCCCTCTTGTAATCAAATCAAAGAAGGTGGCAAAGAGCATAATAATGGCGCCGGATCGACATAAACGTAAAATGCTGAAAAGATTAATTTTAATATGCAACGGCTGTTGTTGTTGTTGGTGTTGCCGTTTTTGTTACTGTGGTTACTTTGACAACAAAGAAATTTCATTGTGACGAGAGCGACAGCAATTTAACATGCTTAATTAACAGACTCTAGAAGTTTAACCATGTAATATGAATTAATTCAAATGCTTCAGACTAAGACCCTGGTCCTGGGCCAGACAGGTGCTTGTTGCTAGTCACATAAGGGGTTACAATCTGCTCTGGTTGGGTCATTCAACTTCAAAAAAGGCCAACAGGCTCACATCAAGGAGCAAACAGAGCATAACGATGCCAAATATTTGGTCAGGCCACACGACACTGAATAAACTCATTTTCTCTGCCTATATCGATAAACAAATATGCATAAAGGGGCTTTGGTTAGGCAAATATATTTCAAAGATCAAGTTTTATTAAAAATGTCAACAGCCAAATAAATATTTACGACGCAAACATGCAACTAAGCGCAAAGGTGGGTGGGAACATCAACATCAAGAGAAGAGTTACTTTAACAGCCACTTAACAGATGGACGATCTGATTAACAGCGAGTAGAGCAGCAGTTAACATACACGCATTCACATATATATAAACGTGTATGGCGTAAAAATAATTTATTGCTAAGCATCTGTTTAACGATAACTGTTTTTTATAACAGTTTTAGTGTTGTACTGCTAAAACTCCACTATATGCGAAACTGTAAAAGGCAAACGAACAATGTACGACAGCAAAACGTGTCTCGCCTGTGAAATATGGCAAATGCAGGCAGGACGACAGGCGGCAAAACGCAACCACAGCCAAAAAAGGTGTTTATTTTATTGCCGGTTGACCTGCCTGAAGGTCCGGCTATAAATTAATTGCTTCAGGAAAAAAATATTTGTTGATTTGTTTTATTTTTATGACTACTTAGAGGAAATCAGTTAAGCCCACGAGCGAACAATTTTTATGAGGCACTGTCATAAAACGACAAGCTGAGACAGCATACTAAATTTCATGTACTTTTCTCTTATACGCAGTGTATGAGAGTACATGCGCCATAGTTCAATATCAATTTTGACAAGCGCTCCTAATTGAATACAGTTACGGGTGACAAATTTATAAATTATCACCCACCACCCAGCGATTGGACACCACCACCACATTACAGTAAATAACACAGCATGAGGTCCTTCCGATTATGATTACTCTCTTCTATTTTTTTTCCTGAGAAACCCCCCGTAGTTTTTGGCTCGACTTTATAATTTGTAATTTGTCATTTGTAGCTAAAAACGAATTACCAACAGTGTGACCACTTCGCAACAGCCCCAAATGTTTCTTCCCCCTTTTCGAATTTTAGTAATGTGAAATCAATATTTCTGCCATTAAATGCGATATAGTCACGTAAGAGGTGAGTTATCGATACGTGAAAGATTCGAGTATTTTTGGTGAAAGATTTGGAAAGTTCGAGGTGGAGTTGGGCGCGTGCCGTGCTTTCTATTGTCCTATGAACACGCAAGACCCTGGGTGTCTGTTTAAAGCAGCTCAACACGACTAAACGATTTAAGAAGTTATTTAAAAAAAAAAATTTAATTTTAAAAAATCTAATAAAATTTTAAAATAAATATAAATACATTTGAAATACGTAATAATGGTGTAAGCGACGAAAAAAATTGATTCTTGCGGACGGACCTTGCACAAATGCAATATACTCCATTTACGTAGTGAACAAGTATACAAATGTGAAAAATATATAAATTATTTAATAAGTTTTAAGCGAAGCGACTAATCAGCTTACAAAACGTCAATCTCAAAAGTATTTAAATACAAATATGAGCTAAAAACACAACACTTAAAAAAAATACTACTATCGTAAGGTCGTGCATGTTTTAAAATTTCGATTCGTGATGTATTAAAAAATGTTGACTCGCACCCATGTCTAGTTCGAGGTAGTCAAAATGATGAATGCCCGTCATCGAGCAAACTATAAATTAGATTTAAACCAAATCAATAACTCATTTTTTTGATTTCATTTTACTTAAAATAATCTCCCTGTTTTTATATGGCTCTTGTATATATATCAAGGCATCATCAACAACCTCACATATATTTTATAGATCTACTTTATGGTCATAATCAAGATCGCTCTAATACAGAAATAGTCACATATTTCAACAACGCATAAATCCATTCGCGGTGCCGATCACAAGGTATTAAAGATTAATTAAAGCAAAAAATAAATTATTTATATATACATATGTGTACATACACCAATATATATGCACTATATTTAGAGTATAGTCATCCGCGTTGCCCGAATCTTGTTTATCAATAAGAAAATGTTAAGAGCTGCTTCGCATGTGTCATATGTGCAAAAATTTCAAAAACGAATCACTCAAAAATAGACGCTGACTAGGAAGATCTAAAAATATAGAATCGCTACGTATCGAAGAGCCAACAACGAGTGAATAGCGTATCGAAAACACACCTGGCTGCAAACGACCTCAGACAATTTATTTCATTTATTTTTGTTATTGAAAAAAATTAAGGAAAATACTATATATGTATGTTATATGGCATCGAATGAATGTGCTGCCTGGCATGGCAACGTCAACTATTTTTCGTGATCAACGTCATTTCAAAATAGTCTGAATAATATATGTCAAATTTTTCAAGAATGTCGACGGGATACTCTGTGATTTGTTTGTTTTGGTTAAATAGTAATGGGTGGAGATCGGTTTTCAACCGAACCGGTCCGAAGCGCATCTCCAATATTTTTTATAATCATGAACCGAATGCTTAACTAACTATTTTCCCACAAACATTAAAAAAAAAACGCTTAGGTTTAAATATAATATTTTAGAATATACTCCAAAGTATTATAATAATTAGATCAGAAGCAGCATTAGTGAGAATTTTAGGTGATATTTAAAATTTTAATTGAAAAAGTCTTATATTTTTATAAATAATAAAATATTTTTCTTGAAAAAAAAAAAGGGAATGGATCCAGGTTCGACCCAAAACCAGTGGTCGTTGATGTTGAAAACAAGGTTCAGGAACTGAAACGAAAGGCTAAAAATTGGTTCCAACCGTGGACCAAACCAACGACAATTTTTTTTGGTTTGCAAGCATGGGTCAAAAAATTAATTGAGCTTAAAAAATTTCAGTTTTCAGAGCCATCCGTGATATACCTTTTCATAGGGTATTTATAAGGTTGCCAAAAATATGCAACTGTGTAAAACTGTGATTTTAATGCCTTAATTGGGTTGGATTTAAAAAGTTGTTCTACACCAATGATCAATTATTATGTAACAGATTAGCAACGGTATTAAATATTCTGCTTATTTTTATGTTAAAATATTTGTTATATAAGCTAAAAATAATATTGAATTTAATCTGTGCTAAGGCTTTAGTTGAATATATCGACCAGTTTATACCAAATAAGTAATAGAATTATATATTTGCCATTTCGAGATAAAGGAACATAATTATGTGTTAGTCCGGTTAGAACCGAAAAATATAATTTTGTAATAAACCCAGAAGTATATTTTGCTAGAAATTAATTTATGAATATAGATTAGACCAAGCGGAAATCAACTAGGTTATTATAATAGCCTAAAATGTTCTTCAAGGGTGAGCTAAGAGTTGATTTATTTTTCTTGGATTGTAATGATAGTGGAAATGCCCACAAAAAGAATAATATTAAAATTTGAGATTTATATTTCAGCACAATATTAGCCAAGAGAGAAAATATATTTTCAATAGATATCATATCTTAAAATGCCAAATGTTATTTCATAGGATCTTTAAAAGAATAAACATCAATTAGTAAGCTAATATACTTTTCAAAAACTATAGGGTGTATTAAACGAAAGTCTATACTCGAAATAGCACAGAAAAAAATGTAATTTTTTTGGAAAATTTCGGGTGATGACGCTGACATGAAGTCAAACGTCGTGCTGTCGATTAGTTCTAAGTGTTTTTTCTGTTTCGAAAACACGAAATGACATGAATTCCAATCCCAATACTATGATTGATAAAGTACATTAAAAAAAAGCTCAAGAGAGTCAGCAGCTGGTTGGAAGAGAGCATTTTGCGAGTTATAAAAGATAGTCAAGCACGTGGCATATATATATATATATAGTAATATTTCTATAATATAAAAGATAGATCTACTCTCTTGAGTGAAAAGTGAACAGCAAGAGGGAGCGCATTTTCTCTCTGAAGAGTCGATCGGTTCGCTCTTTTGTATGCAGCATATTAGCATCATATTTATATTTAGAAAATCGTTTCGAATACGGTTATGGAACATTTCGGATGCTCGTATTCTTGAACAACCGAATGAGCAGTGAGTATACCAGATAAAAATGCGTATATACATATAGACCGACGTTGATACTTAAGTATAGCCAAGCGTGTTGAGCAATTATTTTGTTCACGAAGTCGGTCGATCGGTCGGCCGCTAAATATAGACCATATGCGGTGGCTCAATCTCAATCCCAAGCGAACGAGAAATGTATGGACCCCACAGCAAACACCCACTGAAAATCAAATGTACAGGTATGCCGTCGACAAACCGATAAAAATAATTGAAAAAAGTCCGAAAAACACGAATTCCAAAACATTTTTTGTTTCCATGGAACCCACTGGGGCATATATTATTGGATGTTATGTGTGTTGTATATAGAGCGAGTCCAAGCATTTGCATGAATACGAACATTGCTCATGAATTAGAAAAAAAGGAGAATATTTGAAATAGTATCATAAAAGATTTCGCAAGTACTTAAAACATATAAACTAAATAAGCTAAATATACATACATTTATCATCATTATTTATCATTTATAATCATAGTCATAATCATAAGAGCAATAGCTCTATGGTATTTTTTCTTTTCTGGTTTTATATTGGAGCATATTACATACTTTCGCATCGAAATAGATTAACAACATAAAAACGATTGCAGCTCTCTACACTTTGTCTCTGGATAGTCTCTGCGGTACAGTTGCCAATCAAAAGTAATAGGTGCAACTGTATCCAATGTTAGCCTGCATTTTATTTTATTTATTTATTTATTTTTTTTTTTGTATAATATTATATTATGTGTTTTTTCTTTGCCTGTGCCATTGTCGGTATTTGATTCGTTAGTTAGCGTTCGATAGTTAATTTCGTATTATTTGGTTTGCTTTCGTAAGTTTTGAATTTCATATATATTTTTTTTTTGGTTTTTGAAAAGTATTTTTTTATTTTTTTTTTTGTTTATAGTTTTTATAAAGCTTATTTCTCACATAACCTAAGACAAAAACGTTAGCAGTTTCTGCATCTCGTTCATCAAAAATCGTTGGAAAACCGAAGACTAAGTTAGCTTGTGTTGTGGATAAGTTAATTAGTTTCTGGGGAACAGCTAGAAGATTAAACAAATTGAATCGGAACGATTGCTGCTGTTGCGGGTGCTGTTGTTGATTGGTGGATTGGACAAGTCAAGTATTCCATTTAGAAGGTTGTCAAAGCGCCCGCGCCGAGTCCGTAGCCCACGCCCTTGGGTCCAAAGTTGCGGCTGTAGCAGGAGCGGCAGTAGATGTCGCCATCGGGTCCATCGTTGAGGTTCGTAGAGTCGAGGGACTTGCGGCAATCGGAGCAGTAGAAGCAACGCTTGTGCCAGATGCGGCTCTTGCTGATCATCTGTTCAGCGGCGAAAACGGCAAAGCCGCAGCGCGGGCAGCCGCCGGAGCTGCGCTGACCATTCAGCGGACGACCATCGGGATACTGGATGGTGGACTCGCCGCCGGTGGAGACCAGCGTCGGGGCATGACCGTAGCCAAAGCCCTTGGGGCCGTAGCGCTTGCCGTAGCAGGCCTTGCAGTAGATGTCGCCATCGGGACCGTCGCAGGCCAGCATCGAGTCCAGGGGACGATGGCAGTCAGTGCAGTTGTAGCACTTCTTGTGCCACATCCTGCTCTTGGATAGCTGCTGCTCGGCAGCAAAGACGGCGCCGCCGCAGCGCGGGCAGCCCTCGCCGTCGGGCGCCTTGATCGAGGTGGTGTCGGGATTGACAAAGGGCCGACTGGAGCTGATCTGATCCTCGGTGAGGCCATCGGTTTGCAGGAAACCAGAGCCGCAGGCGAAGCCATAGCCATGTGGGCCCCACTTCTTGCCGTAGCAGGTCCTGCAGTAGACATCCCCATCGGGGCCATCGCTGGCGTTGATCGAGTCCAGCGTCTTGTGGCAGTCTTTGCAGTTGTAGCACTTCTTGTGCCACTCGCGGCCCTTGGACAGCTTCTGCTCGGCGGCATAGACGGCGCCGCCGCAGCGCGGGCAACCCTCGCCGGGACGCGCCTGAATCTTGTCCACCTCAATGGCGGAGCGCATCTGCGGTGCGCCCTCGTCATTGGCATAGCAGTCGGACTGGAGGGCGCCGCCGCCCTGGCCATAGCCGTAGCCCTTGGGACCGAACTGCTTGGCGTAGCAGCCCTTGCAGTAGATGTTCTTGTCGGGCGCTTCGCAGCACAGTATCGAGTCCAGGCCCTTCTTGCAGGTGCCGCACTTGAAGCACTCCTTGTGCCAGCTGCGTCCACGGGCCAGCATCTGTTCGGCGGCATAGACGTAGCCGCCGCATCTCGGACAGCCCTCGCCCTCCGGCGCCCTGGCAATGGCGCGTGGCTCGAGGCGAGCGCCGCTCCTCACCGCATCGTGACCGTTCTGGAACTGTGAACCGTTGTCCATCGAGAGTGTGCCGGCGCCGGTGCCAAAGCCGTAGCCCTTGGGCCCGTATTTGCGTCCGTGGCAGACCTTGCAGAAGAGCTCGCGCTCGTGCTCTGCGCAGTTGGTCGAGTCCAACGATTTGTTGCACATGGAGCACTTGAAGCAGTTCTTGTGGAATACATAACCGCCCGCCAGCCGCTCCTCAGCGGCATACACGCTCTTGCTGCAGCGCGGGCATTTGGGTGACTCAATCGGTTGAAGGGGCATTGTGCGACTGTATTTGTTTTATTGTTTTGGGGATTTCTTGTATATGTCCTTTATATTTGATACCAATCAAATTGAGCTCTAACCACGACTTGGGGTACAATTAGCGGTATCTGTATCTATGTTTATTATGCTTATTATCTGAAAGTGCAAACAGAGAGCAGAAGATAACACATAGAATGCCAGCATCGTCCCGCGCGTTGCAATTGGGAAGCGAACTGAAGCAAAGCTCTGGTGATTGTGGTTTTGGTTGGTGGTGGTGGTGGTTTTGGTGGTGGTGATGATGATGATGATAAAAGCGCTGCATGAGACGAAAAGTAACGGATCTAAAGTCTGCATAAGCTTTAGCTAGTGCTGTTTAATCATATTTTAGTACATGTACTAAAACAAAATTTGAGCAAAGTAAGGAATGTGTATTTCAATTTGCTCATCTGAAGTCTATATAAAAGATTATGTATATCGATATGATTTCTAGGATCAAACAACTTGAATTTTGGCTTTGAGCTACTTTTTAGTACATGTAGTAAAATGATCGATCAATAGACGTGTGTCTTTTCATATTATTATTGTATTGTTAGGTATTGTAACTGTAACGTAATCATGTGTCTATATACGTGTAATGAGATCTAAACAACAACTACAATGACTGTAGCAAGTCTAAATGCTGTTATAGCTGATCCAAAGACTGCGCTTGAGATAAAGATTATATAAAATAGTCATTTTGTATGAATATACTAGAACTGATACTTTTCTTGTTTTAATCTTGATTTTAAGTATTTAATGTAGCTACATGTAATCAAATGTTCAAAACAATAATTCCCATTGTCCTCATTAATGGTAACGTCCATTCGTTTAACTGATTTAAGTCTGCTAATCTTGTCTCAAACTGTCTAATTACAATCTATTCTTCAGTTTGATTTTAAACATTAGTTTTACGTATTGATCTATTATTTTGATCTCAGTTCTTAGTGTATCCATCAATAAAATTGTCATCTGTCATAATTATCTGTAAAACTTCCATTGGCTAATGATTTTTTTCTAATGAAAATTACCCAACAAATACACATACGTAATATATACTCACACAAACACACACATATTCCTTATTTATGATCAGCAAAAAGAAAACGTTTCCTAAGATATTTCTTTTTGAAAATGAAAAATGTATGTATTCTTGCTTGCAAACAAATTATGAGCACTAAATGTGTATCTATCTGGTTTTGAGAGAAAAGTTTTTATAAAAATAACACAGGTGTACGAATGACAACCGCAAAAAGCAAAAATATGAGCGCTTCTCGCTGACTAGTCTGAGTCACTGTCACAGGCCGTGTCTTGGGAGCGGTACAGTGGGTAATATGTGTATGTGGATATGAAGCTGTTTACTTTTGGTATCTTGACTGGTTAGTGCATGTGCAATATCGGTTAAAAGCTACCACGTTTTATATATTTCTACACATGTATATTTATATGTTTAGAAATTGATATAGATATAACAAGGAACGGCACCTACATCGACACAAACACCACACTCGGAAGAACTGAGTACTGAACTGGAAGATTGCTCAACGCAAACTAATCTATAGAATTGTGAGTGCACACGGCACACGGTGCTGAGACTTCCTTCGTTTTCAGTTCAGTTTTGTATTTTTTTTCCTCTGATTTTTTGAGTTGATTTGAGAAACTTTAGATGCGGAACAATTTTCATCTAATATCTCGCCAGAGAGTGGGATGGAAATATGACTGTGTGCGTATCTAAGTGAGTGAGGTAGTGTGTGTGTGTGCGTGTGTATCTCAATAGCAGCCAAGGCAGCGGCGTCTGTGGTTTTTCAACTTGTTCTATACACACATCACACATGCACACACTAACACACATTTACACATGTTTGAAAAGTTTTTCATTTCACATCATTCGCTCGATTCTCTTGTTGTTTTTTATGTGCGGTAACAGGGTGAAAATGTTGTGCGAAAAATTCTTGCTACGCTTGTGCAGCATCTACAAATTGAGTTGAGAAATGCACTATCATGATTAGCTAATTGAATTTTCGGCAATCTTCTCCTCTACATTGTTTACAATACAGCCAGAGTCGGCCATAAAGGTCACGGAGTATTTCTAATTTCTGAGTTACTGGATTGCACATATTTATATATACATATATACATTGTTCCTTAGTTGTTCCTGGAATCTTTTGGCACATATTTATCTGAAACTTTCGTAATTTTCACTGAAGAGCATTTTCAGCTAGACTACACACATCTGTGTGGTTTTTTTTCACTCTAGGCCAAAAGCTTTTTCACTAAAAAACAGATCTATAAATACGAGTTCGTGGGAAATGTTTCCCCAATGGAGCCAGCTAAATTTTCCCTTATTTTTTATTTTTATTTTCGTTATTTTTATGCGTTTTTTGTTGTGTCAAAATGTGTGCCAAATTTTTACGGCGCTTCTATAATTAAACTTCATCATATGCAATTCGCTTGATTTTGGTGGCAGCTTTAACCGATATTTGCAGAGCACAGCACGAGTTTCTACATGTGTAAAGCGATATATATATATTTAAATATATATATAAATAAATATATATATATTTTGTGTATGCAGCTGTGTGAGAGATTATCGAATATATTTACTTTTCGTTCGTAATAATAAAATTCGCAAAAGTTTTCTTTCTTAATTTTACTAGAGCCTTTTGGCTTCGGTTAGCAACGATTTTCGACTGAGCGCGCTAGAAATTTGTCAACTTTTTAGATGGGGGCCGCTACCCTGGCGCTGTGGACTCTGAGACTCTTTTGTCTGCACACGGCACGACGATAGCGACAATGACAACGAGTTGTTTCGCCGTTGTCGCCGAAGACAAACGATAGGGATGACTATATAGCCAGCAACAACAACCACACGCCCAACAAATCAAAATGATGCATAGTATAAGACGTCTTTAATGCGATCCATGGCGTTAATAAATAATCGAATAATCATAACATGAACATCACATTCGTAATTGTTTAATTGCAGAATTTTCCAGGAGTTCTTTAGGGTAATGACAAGGCAAGAAATTATTCTTTTTATACTTTTAGTGACAAAAATTTGACACAATCGAGAAATATTCCACTCTCTTATACATATATATATATATTATATATTTGAACAACTGTTGAATTAATTCATTCATATCCATAAAAAATGTTGTTTCTAATGCGAATTAAATTTAGATATCCGTACAGAGCATCGTCTAGTCAATCACCCACGATTAATATCATTCTTATCTCTTTTTTTTGTGGTTATGTTGTTCATAAATTAAACTGCACATTTGCATTTAATTAAAATTAAAGACGCATCGTTTTGGCTTGCATATTTAAAATTTTAAAAGGAAATTAATGGGACATGGGCACGTCAATGTACATCAATCAAATCGAAAAATAGAAATAGAAAATACACATGTAAGTATCGATGAAAAAGAAACAGACAGCGAAAATAAAATACCCTAAATAAAGCAAATCAAATGAAGTTCTAGTTGATAGACTAGAATATACTCAATATCTGCATCATTCAAATTTGAATACATACATAAATAATAGAAAACGTGCAAAGCAAACAAATCCACGCTATTATAGAGGTGTGAAAAATATTTCCTTGAACAGCTTCTGTGTTTATATTCAAATCAGTATCACTTTATGAGCCCAATATACAGTTGAGGCACAGAAATCAGAATTTGCTTAAGTTGTGTAGTACTTAATTTTAGTTGTAATAATGATTTAAATACCTAAAGGGGCTTAAAATATATTTTTAAAGATTTCCTTAAACCCTTTTCAAAATTCCAAATAATTCAAAAGTATAAAATGTTGAATATGGTACAGAAACAAGTTATGTTAAATATGTCCAATTTACGAAGTTGATGTTTTAAAGATTTATGTATAGTTATCTAGTTTATATATTATTTAGTTTATCATTATTATTAAATTAAGAATATAAACAAAATGTGTTTTGCCAGATTTCTTCTCTTAAATTTCACATAATGTACGTAGCATAGCTAATTTCTTTTAAAATTCTAAAGGGTATTTTTGAAAAACACGAAATTCCCGAGCGCTTCTTTCAGGTATGCACACCTACATTACACACATATGTTGCAGATATAGAAAGGCGCACCTTGTGCTTGACGTTTCTTCTATATACATATATGTATATATATTAATTTTTTGCCGAAAGGTGTATGCATTAATAATTGCATTTCTACTTATAAATATGATACGAAAGTTGGGAAAGCGCCTGCGCCGTTGGCTGCGTTGTGCGAGTGAGTGAAATGGCCATAGAACTGCCAGAGACCGCAGTCAGCTTATCCTTTCCAATCGACAACTGAGTGTGAGGAATAGAAGCAGCAACAGCGCTGGCACTTGACAAGTTGTCGACAAGTGTACAAGATTAGAAGACTATTATTCAAAGGCAGGCAACTTTGTAACCGGGCGAGAGAGTAGGCGAGTATTTAAAGAGTACGGAAACAACTCAAGAGATTCGCTCTTTGTTTCTCTTTTAAATTGTTTATGGAACTATTTATAGGGCATGTTGCTCGCAGAGACCCAGAGGAAATAAACAAATGTGAAATTGACTCACCCGCTTCGAGCTCTTCTCGATTTCCTTCTCAAAGTCCGTTAGCGGCGTCAAAGTCACGTGCACATCCTTGATAATATCCCGAAATGAGCTGTGCCAGAAAGTGGAGTGTTAGCTCTGTCATAATAAATCGATTATAGCTTATAGATATATTATTACTTAGTGTGATCATCTAGGTTTATGGTGCTGATCGATTTGGCAGTGTCCGCCTTTCGCTTTTTGGACGCTGAGGAGGAGCTACTGGCTGCTGGCGTCTGACTTTGACTGGGTGTTGTTGTTGTTGTTGTGGATGTTGGAGTTGCCACCGACACAGTCTTGCTGGTGGTGCTGCTTAAATTACTGCTGGAATTTGAGCTGATGCCACCCAGAGCCAGCACATTGGCACCTTGGCTAGTTGTGGACGTACCAGCGCCCGACAGAACATCCAAAGTGCCTGCATTGCCGTTGCCGGCAAAGGGAGCTGACGAATCCTTTATGGCATTGCTGCTGATGCTGCTGCTGGTGCCGCCGCCTCCGCCGCTGCTGCTGCTTGTGGCAAGCAGCTCAGTTCCAAACCCGCCGCCCAAGTTGCTCGCCAATTGCAGTTTGGCAGGCGAGCTTACCGCTGTGCTGGTCAGAGCAGACGTGGTCAGGTTCTGGGCATGATTACTGTGCTCACCGATGGCGGCAGCAGTCAAGCCACTGGCGCCGCTACTACTACCGCCGCCGATGCTGCTAGACACATGTGCGGTTGAGGTGGCGCTGCTGTTAACCGTTATGCTTGTGGTACTGGGCATATTGCTGCTGCTTGTGGCAACGTTGCTGCTACTGCTGCTGGTAGCTGCGACAACGGTTTCCTTGGCGCTCTCTTTGTTTTTCGATGACTTTGAGGATTTGTCGCGCGACGAGGACGAGGATGAGGATGACGATGAGGCCGATGAATGAGATAAGCTGTTGTTCGATGAATTGCTGCCGCCATCCTTATCCTTGTCCTTGCTGGCACCTGAACCGGACTGCTTGCCCAGGTTCTTACTGTGCTTATCCTTGTAGCTGCTGCTGGAGCTGGTCGCTGATGATTTGGTGCTTGTATTGCTGGGCCCTATTGCACTGCTGCCGCTGCTGGAGCCAGGTACAGTGTTGCTGCTAATCGAATTGGCGCTGGTGCTGCCACTACCACTGCCAGTGCCACTGCTGGAGATTGGCGCTTGTGCGGCTGCAACGTTGCCGCTGGCAGCGCCCGTTAAACTATTGCTCATGACATTATTTGTATTGCTGCTGGAGGCGCTGCTGCTGCTGGTGCCACCGGGTAAAAAACTGCCTGCAGTTGAAGTGTTTGCGGCAACGCCTGCACTCGAGGAGCTCAAGGAATTTGGGATGCCCGTCGCCGTTGCGGAGCTGCTGCCTGATGACAGCGCTGATTTGCCGGAGGTATTTGACTTGCGCTGCTTGGATGATGATGAAACGTTGCTGCCGCCACCTCCACCACTCGTCAGGCTTGTAGAGCTGGTGGCTAATGTGCTGCTTGTTATCTTGATGCTTGTCGCTGAGGTGGAAGCCGAATTCATGGTGGAATCAATTTCCTTCTCGGGCGACGAGCATGAATCGGAGGAGGTGTCATGTTGTATGGGTTTATAGGGTGGTATGGTTTTGACGTTTCCGCCCTTTTTCTGCAAAATATATGACAAGGCATGAATGGAGAAGACGGGCCAGTTGGTCACCACATACACACCAATTTACTGTAGTGATGTTGGCAATAGCCGCAGTACTTCACATTGTCCAGATAATTGCCAGCCTCCTCACAGAGCAGCCCCAAACTCTGGGCGCAAGTCACATGGAACTGCTGCTTGCAATTGGCCTTGTTGCACTGCATGCAGGCTCCAACATTGGCGCGATTCGGTTTGCCAATCTCCAGGCAAATATAGCAAGCTTGACAGGAATATACAAAGCGTTGGTTAGTGGACAGATATTGGTTACATAATAGATATTGGAAGCATGACTCACTCTTAGAGTAGCGCTCCTGCGGTATTAACGTCAGTATGATGGGCTCCATGGTGGTCACATTTCCAAATCGAATCTCGGGTATGTACAGTGCGCAGACAACGTGCGCCCAGCCGCTGGTGTCCGTCTTTTTGAGGGCACCATCCCGCGAGGGACAAATCTCGCAGCGTACACGCGAGGTGCGTTCCTGGGACTCACATTTACGGCAATACCAGGGTCCGGTGGGCACGGTAACGATGCCATAGCATGCCTGATGCACGGCAACGGTACAGTTTTGGCCGTCGCAGTAGACGAGCGGGTTCTCCGGCCACCCCCGCTCGTCCGAACAAACGCAACAGCCGCCCACCATTTCCTTCATGTCGTCCAGCTTAAACTTTTTAATTTTGATCAGTTTTCTATTCAAGTTGGTGGACTGAATGGTGTCGTCGTTGCTGCTGGAGTCTAAGAACTCCAGTTTTGCATTTAGTGATGAAGAAATTGCGTCCGTTTACAAACACCGGCTGCAAATAAAGACAGGACGAAAAATATTAGTCACACGATTTAAAAACTGAACCATTCCCGAGAACCCGATTTTGAAAACGGTTAATAGTCAACAAAATAAAAATGGAAACGGAACACGATCCTATTGTAGTACCCTAACATTCCTTATGAACACCGACCAGTTATTTATCAACAATCTTTCTACCTTTGTGTATCTAATCAAACTACTCACGTTTAAATTCAAATATATAGGAAAATGTCAATGCTATAGTTTAACAGCATTTCAGTTATAAATATATATTTACCTATGGCGTAAAATAGCTTGTAGCAAGTTCTCATGTACCAAAATACATTCTTGGGGTTGAAATATATATTCTAAGATTAAATCAATCCAATTAAAAGGAGAAAATGGTTTGGTGTGGTCTTGGGTTTGACTGAATTTTTGGTTTCTAGGTCCAACCGAAAAAAAATAATTTAAAATTAGAAATATTGAATTTCCGCATTCGGTTTGCAGCCTTGGTTTGAATGTTATGATTTTCAAAGTCCTCGTGTTTTTTGTTTGGAGTATTTTGAGGAACTTAATTATATTTAACTATATACTTTCTAGAAGTACATATTGTATGCCATGCATTTATTTGAAATAGTTAATTTTTAAAACTAGTGCAAAAACTAATTTTTTAATATTATATATCATAAAACATATTTCAGCAGGTAACGATGCTTACCAGAGAACGATGTGATGTCGGGTCAATTGACACGTGCAACAGCAGTCAACTAACCTTAGGCAGCGTATAATGCTAGAAAAGAGAAAAAGAAAAATATTTAATGACAGCTTGATCATTAAGGTCAATTGCTTTTAGGCAGGTTCTACTGTTGACACAAGTAAAAACAAACAAGTGTTCTAGTCGGGAGTAGCCAACTGAGAGATATCCTGAGCCCTGAATCGAGCTGTCGTTACAATCATTTCAAAAAACTTGGTCAAAACTCAGTTATTTAGCAATAATAAACAGACGGGTTATCGAAAACAAAGGGGCATGACTAAATCAATTCAGCTAGGGAGGACATCGGAGATGCTTCCTTCTGCCTGTTACATACATTTGCACAAAACCATTATACCCTGCAATATACGAATTTTCAATGGGTTTAGGGTATAAACATAATATCCTTGAATCAATATACCGATGACTTGTGCTATCGATATATCAATTGGCCAATTAAAGCTGCATTGCAGGTGCCGCATGCAAGGTCATTGGCGAATTCATAAACAAAAACACAAACAACAACAAGGGGCCGGTTTAATTATTAAATAACACTTAACGTAAATACGTTGTGCGCATGAGTGAGATAGCATGTGCGTACAATTCACATATACAACAGTACGTTCTGTTTGCAAAACACAAAAACACGAACGAACACACACACAAGCACTCAACGTACATACGTTCTCAATGTCAAGGTATATTTTGTTGTTGCCGCCAACGCATTTCGTATACGGATTGTTGCTGTATTTGATTTTGATTGAGGACGCACAAATTATGGCGATAAACATATCAACATCGCAGCTTTATGGCCACAATAATCGAACCGCATAAAAACATCAACAAGATTTCGGTAACGTGCACCGATCTCACACTTACACACACACACACACAGACACACACGCATACAGGCATTCCACTGTTTGGTTGGTTCAATGAACTTATCGACAGTGGCCACAAAATAAAATGTTCGTTTATTTGTTTTTTTCTTTTTGTTTCTTGTCTCGCTGTAAACAAAGACACAGTCAAAAATGAAAAACCGTGTACAAATTGTAAGCAACATTTGGTGGTATTTAAAAATTCGCTAAATGCTGGTTTTGCCCCAGTAGAACAGTATAACACTTTTTTAATTAGCACAGAACAAATTATGCACATGCATATGTGGGTCGCAGCTTCAGCGATTTTATGTCTGCAGCAGCAACAACAACAATAACGTAAGCCATGCTTTCATTCATGTTTCGTCTGTGTGGGTGTATGTGCGTGTACGAGTCTCTGTGCCTATGTATGCGAGTGTCTCGGTATACCGTTATTGGGTCAACGTGTTGCCAACTGCCGAAAAACACAGGCGGCAGCGAAGCGCGTGTTGCCAACTGCTCGCGAGCACAACATTACTAAAGTGTCAGTGGAAATAAAAGAACTAAACACATACACAGACACATTTGTATATACATATATAAAACAGGGCCGCTCCGCACGCAGCTTTTGTAATGTTTACAATATAACGTTTGGAGCAGGGGTAGCGGCAGAGCAATGCACTTTCGACGAGAACGCCTACAAACAGATACACACGGAGATTTGATATGTATGTGTGAATATATATATGTATATATATATATATATATATACATATATATATATATATATATATATATATATATATATACATATATATACATATATATATATATATATAGCGAAATGCCGCATAAGGGGGCGCATTGGGGGAGGAATGTAACGGCACATTATGTGTGTATGTGTATAGGTTTATATATTTGTATATATATTTTCATCACTTGAAAGATGCTTTTAAGGGGCTGAGATGGGTTGGGCTGGAGTTGGAGCAGGCCGCAGGGGCGGGCAGCAAGTGCGAGGGTGGTTTGTGTTCCGCTTTCACACTTAAAGCATGCCACACACACACACACACACAATTGAATTTCAACCAGTTTTCCCACAAAAATGTGTGTATACTCGAAGCTTGAAATTATTGATTTTCTGCGATTACATTTAAATTAACCAGCCCGTAGGCCACTTTAAAAACGTCAGCACAGGGTGAAAATTTAAATCAATATAACAAAATAGCTCCAACAACAACAACAAAACTAGTTTCAGCCCAACTAAAACAACAACAAAATGCGCGCGGTCAAAGTGGTCAAGCGGCACACGCACACACACACTTGCAGCAAGAAGAAATGCGAGAAATATCTGTTTAGGGAGCGGCAACGTTTGGGGCGTCTATATATTGAAATTCTTTCAATTTGCGTTTATTTTCATATTTTCTTATTGGAACGGCACCGCACAGCGTGAATATTGATTTTCTTTACCAGACACTTTGCTTTCCAATTTGAAATCGAATGTTTGTTTTTTTTAGATATTTTTCATAATTTGGAAGTTGCCAACGATTTGCTTGGTTTTTTTGTGTTTTAACCGCAAGAGCCGGACAGCCGCCCACGAGTTACAACGCACGCAAGTAAAATAATCAACACACAAAAAAGGCGCTGAACATCCACCAGCAACAACAACAACAACAACAGTAGTATGCACGAGTATTTACCTTGTAACTTGTTTGTTGTTGTTTCGCTCGCACAATAACCCAACTCGAAGATACGCCCGAATGAGACAACAACACCTGCACACTGACTTGACTGCTGCTGTATACAAATGCAATTGCTCGACGACGTTTTCAAGCTGCGCGTTACTTTTACTAGACTAACAGCATTTACAAAGCGAAGTAGCTACCTAAAGCTACAGCAAAATATTTTAGTTATGTTGTTTTTAGAAGATTTGCAACTTTTACAACGTTTTTAGACCACTGCGACCGTGACTCGCAATGGTAATATCGCAAGAACAAGAAAAATCAATCGATGAATCAATGCAATCGATTGGTGTGACGTGTGACGACAAAAAAGGTTGGCAGGACTGGCAACGCAGTTTTGCGTTCGCAGCCAGCTTCACGTAATGTTAGCTGGCAGTTAACAGCACTCTGTACAATTCAATTAGCGTCAACAGACTGTAATCGCAACAGCTGTTGCGAAAAATCAATTTTGCAAATCCGTCTGTGTCTGTGCATATTTCATTGAAATCAAACGAAAATGTCCTCAAGTGCCGACTGTTTCATTGTGCTACCCGCTAACTGTGCGTCTGGCACACTGATTTTCGGTCGCAACGCCGACGATGCAGCAGCAGTGGGCGGCGTGGGCGTATCAACGGAAGTCTGCTTCTATGATGTCAGCGACGCTCTGGAGGGGAAGGTAAGACAACAACCAGACAAGCTTAAATGACTCATCACTGAACACACTTGCCACATGCCCACATCGCAGACTGATGGCGGCGCTGCTTTCGAGCCGGCCGGCGATGCCCTACGTGTAATAATGCAAAAACCGAAGCCCGGTCTGTGGGGCGGCGACTTTGGAGCCAACGAGCGAGGCGTGGCTGTGAGCCTGTCCTGGAGTGACGGTGAACAGGAGGCGACAGACAGTGACAGCCTTCTGGGCACGGACATTGTGCGGTAGGTCCATTATCTAAATGATATATATGTACATATGGTGACATTTCCCTTGCAGCATAACTCTGGCCGAGTCCAACGAGGTGGAGGCTGCCGTGGACCGTATTGGTGCTTTGATAGCGAAGCACAGCACTGACAGCGCCAAGCTTAACTTTATTGTGTGCGATCCGACGGCCGCCTGGATATTGAGCAGTGCCGGCAAAGTGTGGGCCGCCGAGAAAGTGCAAGCCAGCTGGCTGCGTGTGCCCAGCGGTGGCCTGACTGTGACCACAACCGTCGACAAGTCCAGCGATGGCTTGGATACGGCTGCAAGCTTTGCAGCTGCCCACGATGCAGAGGCGCCGGCGCCCGAAGCGGAATGGTGCGGCCCGAAGCCCGCTGGCGATGGCAGCTATACGCAACAGGATATGTTTGAGACGCTGCGTTTGGCGAGCGGAGCTGCCTCTCGGGCGGCAAACGTGTCGGTGCTGAGTGCCAAGGGCAGCTCAATATCGTGCCACTGGTTCACCGGGACGCCAAATGCCGCTGAGTCTGTGTTCAAGCCGTTTGTGTTTGCGCCCAAGCCACTCATTTCACCACTGACCCAAGTGCAGGCCGAGGCGGAGCAGACACTGCTGCACAGTCTGCATGCCAATCGGAAGCCGGCCGCACTGGAGCATTTGCGTAGCCTGGAGCGCTCCTGTGTCGATGAATTGAACAATTACTTTTCGCTTCAGGATTATGCCAGCGAGGAGTTGGACGAACTGCTCAAGGATTGCGTTGAGGCTGAGGTCAAGTTCTATCGCTAGAGCGTTTCATGAGACGGGAGGGGCCTTGCACCACGCTATTATGATATAATGATATTCAGCTAGCTTCGATTCGACTTGTGCATTTCACATATAACATAAGTACACCATAAAATTGATAGGATACTCGAAAGATTTCTTCAGTAAGAACTATTTATGAATTGATATTCTCATGTATTTTATAGTTTCTTTGTTAGTTTTCGTTTAATTGTGTTTACGTTTTTATGCTTTTACGTGATATTTTAATATTTATATAGAACTCTCCTATGTGCAATCTCGATCTTGATTTCTAAGTATTATGCGTGTCATTCCATTTATATTTTGTATTTTGCGCCTAACGATTTACATACTTGCATACAAATATATACATATTTAATATACATACATATATATAATATAGCTCTCAAATAAACGCATAAAACGCTGCATTTATACAAATATTATCTATGGAATTTTAACTAGAACTATGTGAGCAATCAGACGGACTCCACGACCAGATTCGTTTTAAAAATGGTGCTCTCGTTATGCAGCGCTTCGAGCTTGGTTATCTCGAACGCCTGGTATACTTCCCGAAAGTCCATTATGTTGCGCGGCGAGCTGTCCATCCAGAAGCGATCGAATTCGAAAAACAAGTAGCAATACAGTTTGTGAAAATCCTCGAGCGTGCTAAAGTTTTGCTTGTGCAGCGCAACCTGATTGTAAAAGTGCGTCTTGGCCGCACCCGTGCGCAGCAAATTGAACGCCAGGGCGGTGAGATTGATGCCAACGATGGCATACGTGTAGCCCAGTGTGGGATGCATCGAGTGGAGCAGCACATGCTTGGCAGCATCGTTGTAGGCGCTCGCAAAGTACAATAGATTCTCTAGGCCCAACATGCCCATGCCGCGAAAGTCCGTTTTCGGGTCATCCCCTTGGAAGCCGATTTCTTGCCACTGCTTGGAGATGCGCCCGGTCAGCGGCATTTCGGGCATCAGTAGCTGCCACAGCTGCAACAGCTTCTGTTCGTGTTCCAGGTTCTCCGAGTCATATGCCTCGGCACGCAGTTCCTCCACTTGATGCATAAGCCGTTTATATCCCCAAATTGTGGTAACGCAATTGCCAAAAAGCCTGCCGAAATCCGGGTGGACGGTGCTTTTTATTCGTTTCACGTGACACACAGTTTTTACGGCGCGCGGGGCTGTAATGAAAATAAGCATTTAATTGAAAACTAACATTTTTGACACTGACTCACCAAAGTACAGCAACTCTCTGTCCGTAGCAAAGGGCGCTGCCTCGTCCAGTTCCCTCAACAAGGTCTTTATGTCCGGTTGGTTCGATTGCAACAGGGCTCGTTCGATTTGGCGGCATCGTGGCGCACCGGCCTGGGCGCCGTAACAAATTCGCTGGAGCTCCGAGAGGCGGGTAAACACGTGTAGAAACCACTTTATAAAGGGTCTTATATAGCTAAAGATGAACGGCAGTATTTTGTCCAGTAAGAACATGTTGCGATTAAAAGTTCTCGCTCTAATCGAATGTTGTAGTTTTGTTTAGCACAACGTTACCATGGCGTCGCGTTGGATGTGGCTAAAGCAGAGCGTGACCAGAGGTTACGTGTTGTAAATAGGCGGAATTTTTGCTTAACAGCTGATCATGGTAACACAACAATAAGAATAGCAGTGCAACGCTTTGTTTTCTTTAATAGCATCTAGTTGTGGTAGTGTTGTAAATCGGTGTGCATATTTCAGCTGTTCTAATTGCAATAGTTCTTTACAGCACTGCTGCATCCAAATTGCGCAAAATATGTTTCAGAATATATGTATAAATTTAACTATGGTTGAGTTGGCAATGGGTAAAATGGTAATTTTTTTAAATAGCTGAAATGTTTATTTTTTTAATTTCAACGCTATTTGCAGATTGCAAACTTGTTATTGATATGATTTATTTAAATTATAAAATTTCTGGTTGGCACCGTTTTAGCAACCACATATCTGGTCGGCATTAGTCATTGACTAATAAGTATAAGAGAAAAATGATGTAAAGTATACACGGCAATAAACGCACGGAGCCAATCGCCGTCTCTTTTTATTACTCAATGGGGGCATTCGAAGAGGCTTCGCATATAAATCCTGTTTAGACTCTAGCTTTTGCCTAACGCAAATACAAAAGTCAGATAATTTAATAGATTATCGATAGCAAAGGTCTAAAAAATGATAAGCCCACATTGCTGTAGCGTAGCGTAGTATAAAATCGCTGCCGAGCCTCATTTAGAGTTATCAAATTCTTTATAGCTTAGTTACAATCAAACATTTGGAGGCAACAGTTGTTTCTACTGCGTTCAATAATCGGCAAAAATGAAAGCCCAAAATGGCAAGCTTTGGTCTACCTTGCACGAAGGTGCGTGATCTGAAAGTGTTTTGGGTATATATAATAATTAATTGGATAATTTTTAATTAATGAAGTTGGCAAACGTTATTAGTTTATCATTATTTGATATGTTATATTCCGATTCTACTCCAAAAAACAATAAAGCTAGATGGAACGCTTTCGCGTAGGTTTATATATATGTATGTAAATATGTATATAAAATTGTATTCGCGCATGCATACATACATATACATATGTAATTACAGATGCTTTCGTGCTATTGGTTATTATATCTGAGAGCTTTGAATTATACTCCAACTTCAGTAAATTGCTAAACAAAATAATGAAGCTTAGCAAATTAGCTTAATGGTGGCGGACTCTAAAAAGACACGGGAATATTTAAATACACATTACACATTATATTGCATAGATTACCCTAAATATTTCTTATATGTAGATCACACTTAACATGAACATAACAGTTGTCTTTAATGCATAAATTTCCTTCATTTAATGTTATTTCTCATAATAGGAAAGTATGAGCTGCGTAGTGTGACTAAAGCGGATCTGGAGGAAGCTCTGGATGTAAGTATGCACTTAAAAGATTCGGATAAATACTTACGTACATAAAAACATTATTAATTATGTACGAACAACAACGACTAATAAAAATGCAAATATTTTGCGCGTATTCTGTAAAAGCTAAAAATGGCAATTTTGCAATGTGTTCTGTGAAAGCTGAACAAAAAGAATTTTGAGCGCTCAGCACAACGTGGCGTCGGTGGTGTAATGGTTAGCATAGTTGCCTTCCAAGCAGTTGACCCGGGTTCGATTCCCGGCCGACGCAGCAACTTTTTTGTTTTTGTTCTTTTTGACTTGTTTAATCGATTTAAATGTCTTTCGTATATACTCATTCATATTCTAAATGCACTTGTGTCGCATATCTAATTTTAGGTGCTAGATTCATTTTTTAGCAATGAATCTGTTTGCAATGCCTGCGAGATAAATTTGCCAGAAAATTCGCAAGCTCGTCAGGAGTTGCGAGAGCTTTGCCGAATTACAGCACAGGATGGTATTTCCCTATTAATGAGACATGTAGAAAGTGGCCGAATTGCTGCCGTTTCTTTTAATAAGTTGCAGGCAAGTGACATTTGGTTAGATTCCTTTACCTTTAAACATTTGAATGTACTTTTAGTTTGCTCCTCCGCCAGGAGAGGATAATTTCTTTATAAAGTTCTTTAATGAACAAGTGAAAAGCCCTCAGGCGATGTGTTTAATGGACTATATGATTACGATGGACTCAAAGATTGACGTGATGGCCGAGTACAATCTGGATTGCGTATGTGAGCTAATGTTTTTGGCTACTCTGCCGGAATTTGGTAAAATCGGTATAGGCCAGGCTCTCGTTGAATCTACTATTCAGCTGACTCGTGAATTTGGGCAGGGCCAAGGTCTGGAGGATGTGGCTGAGGAGCTACGGGAAAAACGACCTGCAGCGGTTACTGCTCTGTGGACCTCCGTATTTACACAAAAAATTGGAAAGGCCGTGGGCTTTAAGGTGTTAAACACAGTACCATTCAGTGAGTTTGAATACAATGGCAAACGCTTTGATGAGCGTATTGCGCCACTGCATAAATTCGGTGAGCTTGTTATGTACAAATTGTAAAAAACAATAAACTGTTTTAAAAATACTGTAAAATAAAAAATATGTAAAAAGTTTGGTTGTGCGTCGGCCGGGAATCGAACCCGGGTCAACTGCTTGGAAGGCAACTATGCTAACCATTACACCACCGACGCCGTCTTCAAAAGTGCTCACTTCTGCGTACTTAAGCGACGCTCACATGGCAGCGTTGCTTTACATTTTGCATCTATGTTAAATTAACATATTGCGCTATAGTATCGGTATTTATACTCGTTCATAAAGTGATAACAATTTTTTCCCCGCTATTGAAGCTAGAGACTTGAAACTTGGAATATATACTCGTGTATATCCACGTGAGACAAAGTGATAAGATTTTTGTGTCACGCCTATTGGCAAATCGATAACAATGTTTCCCACAATGTATGTCGATAACAATGTTTCCCACAAAATTGGAAATGGATATATCTCCCATATTTGGAATATGTACTACTCTTTTCCGTACATGATAGAGAACAAACCACGAAAAAACTGCCATCAAACATGAAAATCGGTTCAGTTAGAAGTTATTTACGGATTTTGTTCAGCAGCTGCTGAGCAAATTCCCAGATCGGCGAATTTGTGTGTATGTGGGGAATCCCCTAGTCGGCACTCCCGACTATAGCCCCTCACTTGTTAAATTAGTTATAAGTTGAATATTAAAATGAAGCAAATTTGTTTTAAGCACAGAAGTGCCAAGTGATAATATTATACTTTAACATTATTATATTATATATTATTATAAGCCAAAATTAATTTTTTTAAAGACAAACATGTTTGTGCAACTAGTATTAAAAAGTGAATTTTTTCTTATAAAAACGTGAAATGTACGCTTAGATATTCTTTATCGGACTTAAAAAGGTACCTACTGCAGTGCCGTTAAATTCCTCTGTCTCTGCCTCTCCCTCTGCCTCTGCCTCTGCTTATCCCCCGGCCGAACCCTTTATAAAGCCCATTGTTGATTTCAATTTTTGCACTTTACATAAGCACTTTGGAAAAAAAATAAAACTTTTTAAATGAGATTAAAATGCACACACAATCCACATATATTGCTCGCCCAGGCATGCACTCAAGAGGATTTCACCATCGTCCTTAATGCTCAGTGTCAACACTGTGGATGGACGTGGACAGGGATCAGGGCAAGCAGTGTGATAAGCACTGCGCTGCGCCCCGTTCCCGATAGATTGTCTACCTCAACAATACATTTGGGTTTTTAATTAGAACTCGAATAAAAAACGAATCGAAAATCGTTGCGCAAAATGACAATGCATTGAGGCTGAGGCCGGGCAACCCCCTTCGCAGGCAATTGCGTGTAATGATATAGGGTCCGAGGCATTGGCATTAGATAGGGTAAGTCGGCGTAGAGGCGGTTACGCTTGATTGTGCTATATGACGTGTACATAATTCGCAGCTTGATATTTACCAGAGTGCGGTAGTACTTACTTGGCTCGAGCTTTAATTATATAGTACATTTTAGGGAAAACGTAGCAGGTGAACATTGTGAAAGTTTTACATTCTTTTTAATTGTCTGAATTCTGTATGTTAAGTTAAATATGATTATAATATAATTATATTTTGAGTTCAAGACTTTATTTTACGTTTTTTTAGATACCATTCTGGTTAGCTAAATAAAGTGTATTTATTTAACTGAACCAGAAATATCAAATAACAAGTTGTGAATAAAGTACCTAAATTAAAAAACATTTATCTATAAATTCCCTGTAATAAATACATTTTGTGGTCTGGTGATCACATATGATGTTAATTTTGATTTAAGAATATCACATCTAAATTATAACACTCTATGTGATATATTGGTCCGATTCGGGAATATGTGCTGTACTGCCGACAACATGAAGAAAATGGATTGGAAATGTATTGTTTAATGCGTTGGTACATGTATAAATATTTGTGTTTCATTTAGTTCGTTATTTATGTCAAATTTGGCGAATTTTGCTTTTAAATTATGGGAGATATGGATTTTCGCGGCTTACCGTGCCAAATACATTTTTTGTTAATCTTTTGAGGAGGTCATCAATAAATTGTATATCTTATGACAGATTAGAATCTGTCTGGAAGCAGTTGGGTATCTAGCTTTATATCTGAGGCAGATATACATATAATATCGATTTGCGAAGCCCCCTGTGGGCGTAGCCAAAAAAATGTTTAACAATTTATTTAAAGCGGGTAGTAAGTTTCTATTCAATGTTACAAGTCTCTACGGACGGACAGTAAGGCAGATATTGCACAAATCCAATATGTAAGTTCTTAATCGCTTGGTTCTTTGCGAGATATGTTATGTAGTAGTCCGATATTGATAAGACTTTGCTCATATGTTAGGCGCACATTAGGTAATTTTAAGGAACAAAAATGTATGTCATACAAACAGTTATTTTTCGAAACATACCCAGACGAGGACGTAGCTATATCGACTCGGTTATTGCTACTAGTCAAGAATATATATATGTACTTAGCAAATTTCTTGCGAAAATTAAAATGGTCATTCTGAACAAGTAGCTTGCTTAAAGACATTCCCTCGGCAGGGCTCTACCTCTTATCCGTAACTGCAATCCGATGTTAACTGGTTGCCACTAGGCAACAACTTGATAAAATTGAAAACTAATTTGTTTATACAGCTGCACAAAGCGAGCAGCGCTGGCAATGAAAACAGCGCAACAACAGGGGCGAAGGGAGAGATGGCGAGGCAAAACAATTTGTTTATCATGGGTAGCCTTAGTGAGGTCGGCGCCGATGATGATGAGGCACTCGGCAGGAGCAGGGGCAGCAACAGACACGGGAAAAAGGACAACAAACAAACGCGCTGGCAAGGCTCATCAGGGCACACGGATGAGGCAGGGGGTGATATACATGTATATTGGTTAGTGGTAGCGGAACTCGCATATTTTGACACCCCTGTCTGCGCCGTAAAATATGCAGCGGATACTCGTGCAGCGGACGGACGCATTTTAATGGAGCTGTTTCGCCGGAATCCTAGACAGTGCAAATATTTGCATTTGCTAATGCTTAAAAATTATGCTGGTTGACAAATTCTTTATCTGACTGTCAGTCGGTTGTTGTTTGAGGTCTTTGCCTGGTTGCAACAGTCCATTAATTAGACTTAGACGCTGCTCGAGACAATCATCAACTCATTCTTATGTCATAAGAGTAGCTGGCAATTTTGCAGCTGTCTGTTTCCTAACCCTACCCTATTCTCAACGCCTCCCCGCCCCCCGCCCATTATTCCATTATTCCAATCCAGCTACACACTTGCTCGACAAATTCCATTGTCAAACAATATACCATGCCACTTCAATGCCACTCGGGCAATAATTCCGCTTAAACAGATAAACGCGCCCGAAATCAAAGAACAATTTGATGTCTCTACCATATGAAAATCAGCACGAATATCTCGCACCCTGTCCGCTCCAGCTTAATAAGCTTATAACACCCCGGAATGCAACCCCGGAGAGTCGAAACTTTCGACTGCCTCGCGCTCATTGGCCAGAAACACGGACTCCGCCCAGTTGGCAATACTTTTTGATGTGGCACCGCCATTGATATGATATACGACTTTGTACGTGCGCACGTTTATCCGGCACGGCAAGGAGCAGCAACCCCTCGCGCAGCTCTTATCAGACGTGTCCTGCTCCGGGCCCGGGAATCGTCATTCGTTTCGTAGCTGTCGGCGCGTTCGCTACCAAATCGCGCTTCAATGTTGCAACCGTCGGTCGAAATTATATTTTAGACCTTTCGAATTAGTATTTTATATTGTCCGCAGAATGTGCTGAAGTGTGCTGACAGATCCTGGAATATTAGAAACCCATGTGCAATTTGAAAGGATATCGTTATTTGTGTAATTATTAAGCCCTATGGATATTGGATAGAATTAGTTTAAAAGGTAATGATTATTTAATTTTACCTGGTACCGTCGGTGGACGTCAGTTTAAAGCACTTATAATATATTTATTCAAACTAAAATATTTAAACTAGAGAAGTATGTATATCCATGTACACTTATTAAATTAAATTAATTGAAACATGTATGTTTATATCTATGTTTTTATGTACAAGAAACAATTTATTTTTGATTTACATATATTTGGAAATCACCAAATATCCCTTGATTCAGTTGCTTATATTAAAAAATAAACTTTGTCTAGTTAATTACCCTTGCAAATGCTAAATTTTTTAAAGACTGTTCTCATAGAAGGGTATATTATATAGTACGATAAGATAAGATCAAAGAGACACCTTCAAATGCCAAATTTGTTCAAGATTTCTTAAAAGACAAAAATACAAAAACTCTTGTTTCGATCGAAAGTCTTATAGAAGATATTAATACAATTTTACCGATGTGTTAGGAGCATAGTGAAACTATTATTTGTCAAGTTTAGTCAGCTACATTAAAAAACAACAAAAATTTTAATAAAAACTTTAATTTTTGAACGATTTTCGACTCCGACATATGTATGTTATATATTTGATCAGTTGCTTTAGTAATATATCACCAAATTAATTGAAAAAAAAAGTGAGGGAAATTGCTGCTAATAAATTTTAAAATTTTTTGTGATTTTTTTTTTAAATATAAAGTTGCCCTCATAGATTATTTCGATCAATTGAATTGTGTTAAAAAGTTACTTTTATTCTCAACTACTTTTGAACTGGTTAAAAAATAACTCTTTTGCTTTAGTTTGAAAACCTCTGAAATAAGAGCTTTCTTATTAATTCTAAATATGAGATATGACATGAAATATAATTAAATATATGTAATATAACAGTTTTTCGGAAATATTAATTTTTTATTCTTTAAATTTTAGCTAAACATTTTAGTGATCCCTGAATATATCTATGAATATGATCCCTGAATAGACATTCAATACGTAAACTAAACTCATTTAAATTCTGTAGACTCTTCTATTATAAAGTTTATTGATCCCAAATGTATTCCAAATGGTGTGTGATATGTGTACATACCTAACACTCACTAGCGACAAGCTAAAGCCCTATCAGCTCCTTATCTTATCGTCAGTATTCGTATGTTAAACATGTTTATTATCAATTCAACAACTGAATGAGTGCTTAGTACATCAGTATAAACTGATAAGATCGTTGTCCTTTTCAGAGTGTTGGATTACCGCTGAAAATCAAGAGTCAAAACCGACGGCACGCGCCGCACTTGTCCCACACACGAGACGATCAAATTTTCGCCCGGCACGTGCTGAGCACGCGTCACCAATCAGATTTATTTCCGGAGGCGTTCTGTTGACCGTTATGCACCTGTGCGCCCACTTGGCGGATAATTAGTTAATATAAAATTGAAAAGCACGACAAACAAATATTTGCATTTCGTAAAATGTTTTCCATGGACAATTTCGACCTGGAGGCCACGATGGCTCGTCACTTCTTCGAGGGCTCCCAGGCGACCAATGCCTCGAACTCCAGCTCCGAGTACTTTTTCGGCGATGAGCACAGCTCGGAGAGCGATGACGATGACGATGCGTACAGCAGTGGCTTCAACAGCGACCAGGAGAACAACGAAAAGACGTAAGTCAACCAGAACCAGGTGCGGCTCAGGTGCTCCGATAATAACTGATTTCAGCTACTCCATGTTTAGCCGGCGCAGCCACAAGCCTCGTCGCTTGAAGTGCGCCTCCCAGATGGCCCAGCAGCGGCAGGCGGCGAATCTGAGGGAGCGACGCCGAATGCAGAGCATCAACGAGGCCTTCGAGGGGCTGCGCACCCATATTCCAACTTTGCCGTACGAGAAACGCCTTAGCAAGGTGAGCATTTAACTTAAAATTGTTTCTTACTTAACACAAACTATTTCATACTTAATTCCATTCTATAATCTGTGAATTGTGTCGAATTTCAGGCTACTTTGTAGCCGAAATAGCCATTGCTGTTTTAAAGTATGTTGATAGTTTATAACTATATCATATACTTATAAGTTACAACTCTTACTATATACTTTAAAACAATAATAAAGTTTTCAACCAATCGAAAGAATATTGCACTTCAAAATATTTTTACTGATCTTTATCAAATGGAGTTTCAACCCGATTCTTTGCAAACCAATGAAGTAGTAATATTACGGATTTTAAAATCGTCTTTTAATTGTTAAGAAACTTTGGTTTCGCTTTTTTGTCACTTTTCTGATTTTCTTACTATTTTCACATCTATAATTTTTATATGCAGAATAAACCAATTTAAATCGGCCGATAGAGCTGAATAGTTGTTTCAATTTACTTTCTAATCTAATCCATTATATAATAGGTATAGTTCATCTTATACCCAGTCTCAACGATTTTTATCCTTCTATAGTGAACATTTAAAATGATCCATTTAATCTCAGCTGTTTATGATTTTATTTCTTTGCATAGACAAAAGAACAATTAACTCAATATTAATACTAAAGATAACTATTAGTATTGAGTAGAAAAAACGGGCGAATATGTAAAATCAACCGTTGAAAGCTTTTAACGGCAGTAAAATATTTCTTGGATAAATATTTTAAATCATTTTCTATAGATTGTGTGCTTATAAGAAAATTCTTCAAGTAAAATTGATCATGATTTATTGCCTAAAGCGTTGTCAAAAATCTGGTCAAAGTTTCATTTCAAGTATGTTTTTTATATATACCCAAAATTTTAAAAGTTAATTCCCGAATATGGTACTTAATATAAGAAGCATTGTTCTTCATTGTACTATTAAGAACTTAATTCAAGTAAGAAAGATCTTGACTTTCTTGAAGAATTTTGTTGTGGTTTACAAATATGAAAATTATGAATACTTACGGAACGACTTATATCCCGAAATGAGACATTTCAACTAACGATATATTTGGTTTTAAATAATTGATTTGTCGACTTCCCCACTTTAACCATAATCAAAGTAGTTACCCGATGTCCAATTGCTTTGTCGCTTTCAGGTCGATACGCTAAAGCTAGCTATTAGCTATATAACCTTTTTGAGCGAAATGGTCAAGAAGGATAAGAACGGCAATGAAGCCGGGCTGAGCTTGCAGCGTAACTACCAAAAGGAGCCGCCCAAGAAAATCATACTGAAGGATCGCAGTAAGTTGTCAATCACGCATCAATCAAATTGCTGTGGGCGGTCGGCGGGTGCTCTCCAGCACCAGGCCTACATTTAATGACATAATTCAACTGGACTGTTGGTTGCATATTTAAAGTCCATCGGTGCGGTTTATTCCCTCGGACTGCCTGTCCCAGTGGGAATGAGGGTTGCTCGGGGTTGAGTTCCGTCATTGTGGGTATTCGGGTACGGCTGCTGCGTCTGCCTAAGTGTAACTAATTAGAATTTTCACACTTCTCGCCCGCTTCGCTTTGCGGGCTTTGCGTGACTGCCAGTCAAGCAAATTGTTTTGCTCGTCGCCGTCGCATCGATCACGGAACACGGCGAACGGTTCATGGGTGCACATGGTACTGTCACTGGCCCTGGTGCACAGAGAGGCATACGGACGCGAAAGGTTTTCGTACGTCTCGAGTCGGGAGGGGGAAGGGACAATGGATTAAGGGTTTCCGTGCGCCAGCTCATAAAAGTAGCTTTAGTTACGGTTTTTTGGTTAATAATTTTTCTATTCAAAATGTATGACACTGCAGGCCCGCAACTTCGTGTTCACAGTTGTCGAGGGATTCCCGATCGAGCCGAAGCATCTGCATAGCTAATAGCCAACCACTTGGTCTCCCAAAGGGTGTTGTGCATATGGAACTAGGGGCTTTTCTGAGTTTCATTTTGAATGATTTGCTCAAAATTTGATTTTTTTAAATATTTTTTTCAAGTTATGTTTGTCACAACAGAAATTTATACTGGTTAAACTTGGGTTACAAACTTGTTTGGCTAAAATTTATACCTGGTTAAACGATATCATACCACTTGATTTGGATTTATGTGAAAATTTATAGTTTTGGGTATATTTGAAAAAAATACATGAGTATACATTAATTTATAGGCTTCAAAATCTATTAAGGAGATTTTAAATTTGTAAAAATACAAATCTATATATCTGCTAAGAATTATATATTCAAACCGATTTAGATCTATTGCTTTGGCATATATTTATATAACAATCAGTAAATTTGTAGAGCCTTTTATATCTTCGTTTAGAAGATCTCACATCAGGAGTTTTAATGCCAACAACTGTAAGTGTATAGTAAAGGTTGTTTGGCAGATAAATTGGCTAAGTAACTTAGTCTACTGATTACTAAAGTCTACTGAACAAACAAGGATTCGGGCTGATAAGTTGTCTTAGCCGAAGGGCACATTAGTCACTTTTTTAAGCGATTTAGAGTGCTCTACTAAGCAGTGTTTGACTGGGAAACACGCTGTACACAACTCCTAAATGCCATAACGTGAATTCGAACATCCTTTTAAACAAAAAATAAGGAGTGAAGTCAGCGATAATTTAAAAAATTGAAGTACTTTTTGTGCGTTCTTCTCGGCTAAGATAAACAGCCAAACACCATTTCACTAGCCTGGAGATTTGAACTGGGATCCTCGTTGTACAGTTGCCTAAAAACCTATACAACTCATCTACCAAGGTCTGCTGGTAATATATAAGTTTGGACAAGAGATGTGTATATAAGGGAACTCCCACTCGGTAGATTCTGAAATTTGTATTGCCTGCAAGAAATATAATATACATAAGTCGGTTTGCTTATAAATAAAGTAGTAAATAAATAAACTTTTTCGTGAACAAATTATATTAATCTCTGCAAGAATATAACAACAAAGTTTAGTATGAGGGGAATAAATAATTTCAAGCGAAACTGATTAAGGTATGACAAATAAGAACTGAATGACCAATTTTGACAGAGATAACGCAAATTATGAACAAAATAGAACAAGGAAAAACATTTCCCATTTGCTTGATACTAAATCCAATACTATACAAAATCCGCGATAAAATATTGTTAAAGGAACATGCGACATGCCGGCATATAATTTGTTATGATAAAATCCAACATGACAAACACCTTGCCCCAACTTCCGAATTCACCTAAAAACACACACACACACACACTCACACGCGCAACAATCGACATGGGGAACAACAAAGTAACAACAACAACAAATATAATAACAACAAAGCGCAATCGACATAATCATATCGTGAGAAATTCGTTACACTCCAGCAGATGTCTGCTGTCGCCATAGCCGAACGATTCATGGGTCCTGTTAAAGGGCAACTGAGGCCAACGAGGCCAACACAGAGACAGAGGGCCTCTGGAAATGCAGAGTGGCTGGAAAAGCGTTTTCATGCTTAACGGGCATTAAAAATGTTGAGCAAAAACGGAGAAACAAAAGGCAATAGATAAAAATCGCAAAAACCCCAACAGGATAGTCTGGGAGGCAGCACAACGCCCATTTAAATGGCTGCAAGTGGATATTGGTTTCGGGAATGGGGCCACATTCGGCTGCAGGGCCGCACGCGCCTGGCATATGTTCACACCAACTTGCAAGATGACTGAATGGGTGGGCGAGTGCGAGAGTGAAGCTGGGTGGTAGCCGGATGGGGTGGCATGCCGCATATTTGAGCAACACCCGCATGAAGCACTCGAAAACTGTGCACGCTACAAATTGCCAAGCTTCGCTAGTGGGATTGGGAATGGGCTGTTATCCTGCGTGCAAGCTGATTGGACGCAGGAGGGGGAGGATTTGTATTTACGTGCTTGGGTTTCTGTTTGTTCAAGGCGCAATGGTGGGCAGCTGCAACAACAGCAACAATCAAGGCTAAAGGAACCCCTCGACGAGCGAACCCTTTGCTTGTTTGCTCTGTTTGTCGCTGATGTGCTTGTAATGTGTCCGCTAATGGCATTTGCTCAGTTTTTGGCAACAATCTTAATTGACTGGGCGGCGCTTGACTTTGCCTTGACCGGAATATTGAAATGAAAATCGTGCAGCAGCAATTAAAATATTGAAATCTTGCATAGATATCTATGACATTAAGGACATAAGCAATTACATAACGACCTAAAGCTTTTGTAAAAGACGGAATTAATTAAATGAGAACTCGATTTGTACAAGTTTGTATGTAGTATAAATGTAGATTGCACACCATGACATCGACTTGACAATGGACAACAGTAAGGACGTTAGACGTCTAAATTTCAGGTGGGCCTAGATTTATAAATTTAAATTTAACAAGTAAGAACGTTGTAGTAAAACAGTCGAAACTGTCTGCCAAATTTTTTAGCCCAAGTGAACGTGCCAGATACTTTCTTTTCCTGGTATTTAGATGAGTTTCATACGAATAGTTAGACGCACAGCAAGGCCGACTTTGTTAACGAGTGTAAAAATAAATTTAAAAATCTGTCTTTAATTCTTTGCTACTTTATAGCCGGCGGTATGTCGCATTCCTTGTCCTGGTATCGCAAGGGCGATCGCTATTCGGGCAGCAAGCTCTACGCACGCACATGGACACCGGACGATCCCAATGGAGCCTCCAACCAACACCCAATCCAGCCGCTATACACCAACAACACTGCAAAGAGCGGCAACAGCTCCAGTTCCAGTCAAAATCACAACAGCAATCAGAGCAGCGAGGATTTCAACGTCAGTGGGGATATAAGCGATGCCGCCGCCGCAGCGGGCATCTTTGGCAGTGGAGGCGGTCTTTAAAAGAATATTTTTCACCTCGCAATGCAACTCTCAACTAGTCAAGCTTGCTAGTCATCTATAATTAGTAGCGGCACGTTTAAAATAGACACACATATATACTATATATATACGTACATATATTCCAATTTTAAAATATTAAAAAAACATGTTCTGTGGTATTTAATTGCTCTAAGTTTGCTAATATCTAAATGTTATACTTAGTGGTTTAGTTTAAAATTAAATAAATACGAGTATATAAACAAAATACCATGATCGCACAACTATTTTAAAGAAATACCATAAATATGTATATGCATTTTAAAGATATACACCACAAAATACCATGCCACCAAATACTAAATAATTTTGGGCCATTCACAGTTCAAGCGACGAGGCCAAAGGCGCAATTTACAACTAAATAACATACTTATCAGCACAAAATATTGAACACCTGGTCTCGGCCCCTGTGGCTGATATCATTAAAAAAAAAACCAAACGGACAGAGCACAATCATAAAGCACAAGTACAGTTTTTGGGGGTGGGTGGTTCAGCGCCGGTTCGGGAGTGCAACTAGAAAATTATTTCCGGTCTTCCGACATGCACACGCAGGGCAAAAACTACAAATTTTACAAAAAAAAATAGAGAAAGGGAATTTATTATTATTTTAAGCGTTATAGTTTTGCTGCAAGCGTGGCATTTAAAAAATCATTATGACTGTCATGCCTGGACAGGGACAATCGTTAGATAGACAGCTGTCGTTTCATTCAATGTCCTTGTGACGCGTGTGCACGTTTGGTAGCTCAATTTAGATGTTTATCAGCAATTAGGCTTAGCCTCAGCAGGGTGGTCGCGACTGTGGTGTGATTGAACGTTTTGATAAATCAATCTGATCATATGTAAATTAACGCGTCACATCTGTGTTTATGATGTGTGCAGTTAAATCGCAGTTTTAATTAACTGCTCGAACAGCTGTACGCAGAAACCTGGTCACTCTGCAATTTGAATCAGCGGAAAGGCGCGACGCGGCGTTGCCACACCATCACATGTGCCAAAGACGCAGTAGAGCTTTTTTTCGACGCCTATCAACACTTGAGTGGCCGCACGCGAAATTTGCCTGCAATTTATTTTAAATTATAAATAAAAGTGAACATGCGTTTCGCTCAAATTGTCGTGGGACCTGCTGGCAGCGGCAAGGCATGCTTAAACAATCAACACCATAATGTAATCGCTCAATATCTAATTGCCTCTAACAGTCCACATATTGCAGCTATATGCAACAGCACGCCATGGACAGCAAGAGAAACATTCAGGTTGTCAATTTGGACCCGGCCGCGGAGCACTTTAGCTACACACCGTTAACGGACATACGCGAGCTTATCCATCTGGACGATGCTATGGAAGATGAAGAGCTACACTACGGTCCAAATGGTGGCCTGATTTTTTGCCTCGAGTTTCTCATCGAGAATCAGGACTGGCTGAAGGCGCAACTGTGCGGCGGCGAAGACGAGCTGATGCTGGGCGAACCCGACGATGATTATATACTGTTCGATATGCCCGGTCAAATAGAGCTGTTCACGCATCTGAAGATGGGGAAGCAGCTGGTGCAACTCCTAGAATCGTGGAATTTTCGCACTTGCGTCGTCTTCTGCCTCGATTCGCAGTTTATGGTTGATGGCGCCAAGTTTATATCCGGCACCATGGCGGCGCTCAGCGTCATGGCCAACATGGAGCAGCCCCATGTGAATGTGCTGACCAAAGTGGATCTACTTAGCACAGAGGCGCGCAAGCAGCTGGAACTGTACTTGGAGCCAGACACCCATAATCTAATGGGTGAGCTGACCATTGGCACGGCGTTCGGTGAGAAATACCGTAAGCTGACCGAGGCTATTGGCTCGCTAATCGAGGACTTCAGGTGAGTGATTGTATTGTGAGATGCATTAAGAACTCGTATTTGTCTAGTGCTGAGAGACCGGCCCTCCAGCCCACAGTCTAAATTTGCTTGCCGCTGGGCAGGGTGGTAAAATTAGTTCAAATTAAAATACCTTTGCAGCTATACACACATCAGATGTGCGTCATATTTCTACAGTTTTCATATAAACATTTTTTATGATAAAGAAGTCCGGTTCTACTGATATTTTCCTCATATGTTAGAAGCAAAATCAGATCAAGTATATAATTTAATATTAATATTTAATATTAAAAGAGTATTTTGGTTTAGTGCAATAATTTCTGGTTAAAATTTTCGTTGCCGTTTTGATAGAATATTTTAATATTATAGCTATGAAACACTACATATTCTGTGCTTTTGTATAGATTAAGGGATTTCTGCTGCTTTGAAGCCCCTATTTTAGAATAACAGTTTCAGTAGTTAAACAAACCCAACAATCAAAAATACTAGATGTTTTTCCTGTTTTCCACTGGTATAGAGTATTGCTTAGTTAGAATATCGCGATAGCACAGTCATAGTTCATTGCTCTCACATTTAGTACACAAAAATTTGATGTATGGTACAAAATACCATATATTATTTGGATTTGTATAGAATTATTTGTATGTATATAACAATTAATATATATCAATGCTGGCATAAATGCCTAAAATGCTCTTAAATCTAAGATTCGACACTAGCTTTATGCCTTGGGCTTGCGTGTTGGATGAAATGGGTGTTCCATTTGCGAAAGATCCGGTGGATTGTGCTCGAATGCATTGATCTCCTGCATGCCGCTGTTGGCAATCTGCCAGAGCTCTGGATACTCTGCCTTGAATGTAGAGTACCATTTCTGCACCAGCGGATAGGGCGACAAATCAAACTCAATGGCTTCCAGGCACAGCGTAGACGATACCAGCGCGAAGTCCGCAATGGTTACATTGTCTGCAGCCGCATATTTGGTGCCCAAACGCTGCAGATACGTCTCAAACACATCGAGGGCATTCTCCACCTTCTTCAGTGACATGGGCGTGCGCTCATAGTCAAAGAATATGGGCGCCATGCTGTGCGCCGAGATGGGCGCGTAGTAGAAGCCCATGTTGAAGCACAGACGCTGATTGACCAACGCCCGTTCATTTGCCTCCTCCGGATACAGTGGCGACAGCGGCGCGTACTTGTCGCACAAGTACTGCATAATAGCAATGCTCTCGGACAAATGGAAACCATCGTCGTCCAGCACCGGTATCTCCTTTTGTGGGTTCATCTGTGATGTAATAAAATATTTAATTAGAGATTCTTTGTGCGGCTGAATCGACCGTTTCCTACCTTGGCATAGTCCTCGGTGCGGTGCTCAAGCGCACAAAAGTCCACATTAATGAGCTGGTATTGAATGTCCAGCGCTTTGAGTGTCATGCGCACGGCCAGCGAGGGCGGTCCATCGGATACGGCGTACAGCTTCATCGTGTAAATGGGTCTGTTTGAAATTATGCAAAAAACAAAATACGATTGCAAATGAGTATGTATGTCTAGTCGAACCGGTTTCGTTTTTGTGCGCAACAAGCCAGTTTCTATGGGCCCCAAGTGAATGTAAAAAATGATGTCTATTTTGGTTTGTTTCTATGTAGTGGTTATGTGATGTTTTTATTTTTTTATTTTTACCCAATTCACTTGGAAATTGCTGCGATATAATGAAGTGCGCACGCGCAGCTCTTAAACACGACTGAGAGCGAATGCCAAAGCCGTTGTTAGTTTTGAATAAGTTTGCAACAATTCCAGCCGTATCAGTTATGCTTGATCGACATTTAAGCGCCCTGTAAATGAGCTATATAAAGTTAATCTAATCTAATTTACAATTGGGCATATTTCTTATTCTGATAACGTTGGCAAACGGACTGAATCTTCGGCTGACCTGAATATAATTCTTATTGTGCACTTGCATCATTGTAGCATGCCGATATACCTACTACATGGCTGTACGTACTCAATAGTTCCGTAATTGTCCAAGTCGGCCACCTCCTCGACCACTTCGATAATTGCATCCGTGTTGTCTTCTTCGACAGTCATGAACTGACCTTCCTCGGTTAGAACTGCCTCATCGGTGTCGTCTTCCTCCTCGACAACCACATCCTCCTCATAGTCGTGCTGCTCCTGTTCTTGGGCCGCATGCAGCTTCTCCTTAGCAGTTGCACTTACCGCCTCGCCCCCCTTTGTTCTTGTTGTTTGTAGTGTGCTGCTGCTATTGTGACTGCTGCCAGCGCTGCTGCGTGGCTTCTTGTGGACCACAATGCCATCGGTGAGATTGGACACGTTCAGCCGTTCGACGGCCAGGTCGCCGTACTCCTGCTTGATTTGCTCCAGGGACTTGCCGATGAAGTGCAACGGCCGGAACTTGAGCTTTTTGTTGTTCTTCTTGTTAATCTCATTGAATAGTCGTCGTTTGATGTCGTCCTCGCTGAACGGGTGACTGTGGCTGTTGTAGACACGCAAAACACGTATGGAGCCGTCCTTTTGGGTGGCCGTCGAAATGCGGCTCTTGCAATTGATCTCGGGATCGCGGCTCTTGATGCACACCCAATAATTGCGTGAGATGAGGCCACGATTCTTGGCGTGATAGATGTACCCATCAACGCAAAGCATTTCGCTGCCCTTGGCCGAGCGCAGCGTGCAGATTTTGGTCAGATCCATGTCCGAGGGCGTCGTTGTCAGCTGATTGGTCCCGGACGTGGGCTGTGTGTTGCTGCGACGCTTACGAAAATTGGTCAGCAGCGGCTTGGCCGGTGTGGACGATGAGGTGGGCTTAAGGTCCTCCAAATCATTGGGTAGTATCTCAATTTTGGCGCTGATGTTGTCGGCACCATCGTCCATATACTGCACAATCATTGAGGCCGCCTTCGACTGCTCGGGCTCCATTTTGATGCCATCAATGCCAATGACCTTTTTCATGACCACATTGCGTCGGGTATCGCCTCCGCTGGACGATGGCGACTGGTCTTTCATTTTCTCATAGCTGTTGTCTTGTTCAGTAACTGGCTCTCCCTCCTCCTCCTCTGTCTCAACCTCATCGTGGATTTCAAAGTCAATTTCTTCATTTTCAAGTGTTTGGCCCCCGCCTTGATCGTCCTTTATGTTGGCTTCTCGCTTCGACATTGACTCCAGCTTATCCTGCTTCTTCTGCTGATTGATGCGCCGCAGGATCTCCTGCAAATCGGGCTTGTGCGTGTGCTCGCCATTGATGCGCAACACCTCTGGCCCGTTCTCGACGGGATCCAATGTAACACGGACGTGGCAGCTTTGCTGCTTGTCGCGGCGCATTATGCAGGTGAAGAACATGTGACCATTGGCATGACTCTGCGAGTCGAAATGGAACAAATGCCGGTCCAAGCAGAGCACCTTGCGCCCTTTGGCGGAGGGCAGGAATGTGAACTTGGTCAAATCGGTTTCGGTTAACGGATCATAATCGAGCGGTGCCACATAGTTATCAATGATATCAACGGCACTAGGCCATTTTATTTCGTCATCGGGATTGGGCTGCTCCTCCTGTTGGTCGGGCAGCACCGACTCGGAGCCGTGTACGCCGTCTACGTTCATGTACACCTCATAGTTCTCCTCGCAGTCTTCAATGATAATCGAGGCGACATCGTCGGCTTTCATCTGCGACTCCAGATTAAGCTCTGGATCAAAGTATTCCAAATTGGGGCACTCCTGCAGCACTTCCACCGTTTGCTCATCGTCCACCAAAAGGATCTGATGCCTGGCAAACATCTGCATTAGCTTGTCAGCCGAATAGTGCGGATGTATGTGCGCATCCGATTCCATTGCATGCAAACGATGTGCACCAGCCAGCGTCGCCTCCGTGCAGATCTTGGCGGTGCATTCAATGTCACGCTTCCGCACACACGTCCACCGGTACATGTCGCCCTTGTACGACTTGCCAGCCAGATAGTAGAGGTGACCATCGATGCAAACCATGACGCGACCATCGCGTCGACGTAGCATATAAACACGGTCTTTGTCCTAAAAACAGGAAACAGAATTTAAAAGTTTGATAGTAAAATCAGAAATAGGTAAAAACTCTTTTAAAGGCACATATATAAGCGTTAACTTGAAAAGCCTTTCTAAGCTAAAGTTTTAAACTAACAGATATTTTGTCAACAGTCTGATCTAGGGGACTCGACTAGGAGATACCCTTTATTATCTGGATACATAGAAGGCAATGCCAATTGGATTGTAATAGATTATATATAATCAAATATTCATATCAACCAAATTTGATCTCTCTAACTCTCGTTAACTACGAAGTAAGTTAAAAAACGGGGAGGGTTTTCGATCATATCAAACAAACTTAATATGAGAGTGCCATGTATTGATATTGATGTCTAGTTCTAATCGTTTCCAAGATCTAGGTCAAGGCTATATCGACTCGACTTTTGACCCTGACCCCATATACTTTATGGGGTCGGAGATGTCAACTTCTGGCTGTTACATACATTTGCACAAAACCTGTATACCTTTTTCAGGTTCAGGGTTTACAAATTTAACTCTAGAAGTGCAATAAAAAAAAAAATACAATAATTATCCAAGTCTATCAACGGATATTCGAAAATGCAAAATTTGATCAGGGTATTCATTAAGGACAATTGGCATTGGGCCACACCTCAAAGTCCAAGTGAAAGGAATATTGAAGTGATTCGCTGTCTCGGTGCGTGGTTATCCATTCGGGTGGATTCAGACCGGCCGTGGCGCGCTCGTAGAGGCGGGCGCGCTTTGGTTGCGTGGTGCTGTAGGCATCGTTCATTTTCATGTTGGAGAGACGCTTCCGTTGGGAGACTTTCGTGATCTCGTGGTCGCTGCAGCGTGGATGCACATGCTCCTGAATAACGTCTACAACGACGTGCGTCGTCTTGTCCTTCGAGTTGGGCACTATGGTGGAGATGCGGGAGCGGCAAGGCGTCACTTTATCTTTACGACGATTGCACAGCCAGCGGTATGTGTTGTTTTTACCAATGCGATCGAAATGATAGAGATAATCGTCTACGCAAAGCATGTCCACACCTTTCGCGGAGCGTACGACGTACACCTTGGACAAGTCCATGCCCATGCCCATGCCCATTTGGTCCTCCATTCTTTTGAATTACGGTGCGGTCGTAATTCAGGGTTTTTTAGCTGGTTTGCCGTTTTTGGTGTGTGCCCAAAAAATGTTGTATCGAAAATGAGTCGATTTTGCTTTTGTTGTTGCTGTTGCTTGGGATTTTTTGGGGTATTTTCGACACACTTGTTTATCGCGCCAAATATTGTGGGCGTTGTACCCAAGGCTCACAATTAAGTTTTTGATTAATTGTATTACGTAAAACTAAGTTTTATTTGTAACTTTAAGGTTTAGTATATGCGCACATTTTACGACGCGACGAAAAATTATTTGCTTTAAACCAGGGCTGGCAAACATATGCCGCGTTGGCGTTGCCACTATGCAGCCTGTACATTCCCGTAAACAATTTATATTTTATGCGTAATGTTTTTTTTATATTTCGCAGTTTGGTACGTTTTTTCCCACTAAATGTAGAGGATGAGGAGAGCGTAGGTGATCTTTTGTTGCAGATTGACAGCATTCTACAATATGGCGAGGATGCCGACGTGCAAGTTCGCGATTTTGATGAGCCGGAGGAGAATGAAGAACAGCAGCCGGATGTGTAATGAGCACCAAGATCATTGTAAATAAATTAAAATAGGCAGAAATAAAAGTAAACTAAGCTTAAATGTGTTTAATATGGATTAACTAGTGCTGTTTCGTTTTTTTTGTTCCGCATTTCTTTGCATCCCTGGTCTTTATGACACTTGCCAACACTTTTGCTTGTGCTATTTTTTTGAATGCGTAGCGTCTAAACAATAGTTTATAAACAACACCACTCAAATGATTAACTGATATTCCCAGTGAACTATGGAAGAATCAGATGAAAATATTATGGCTACTTCAGCTGCAACGCAACAGGATATATCGACTCGCTTGGCGGCACTGAATCGCTGGCAAGAGGAGCAAAAACGCCTGCTGGAGGAGCGTCAAAACAGTCAACGCTTAATGTTGGGTCTGGAGCACCGCAATATGTACCAAATGCTCGGACTACTGCACAAAGAACTAGTAACAATGGACGACAGCGTTGTTGATGAAAGTCTGCCACACAACGAACAGGAGCACAATGAGAAGGAAGAAGAGCGCACATTGAGCATCGAACTGCCACGCCATGCGGATTATCAGGAGGACAAGGAGGAGAAGATTGAGCAGGGCTTCCAGCTTACAGAAATTGATACTGGCCACACCAGTCCACGACCGGCAAAGCCCAAACGTCAGTTTTTACGGCGCGGTGAGGGTTTAAAGCAGCGCTTCAATGTTGATCCCGATAAATTGCGTCTTAACAATTTACCGCGCTACAAATTTGCCAACGCTCATCCGCAGTTCCGCAGGCCAACGCCGGGCAAACCACAAAAGCGCAGTATTTTAAAGACGACACAGAAGGAACCGAGCTTGCGAGCAGAAGCACCTGCACAGCCTCCTCCAGCACTGTCCTTTAAGGAGCAGCGTTTCCAGCAGATACTGATGAATGCGAAGACGGTGTGCAGCTCCACTCCGGATCTGAAGTCTTCCCATACCTCGTCCAGCAACACAAATTCCAGCATATCGCCTAAGGTGCGATTCGTCGAGTTGAACGGCGCAGAGCAGGTCAAAGGACACTTGGCTGACGACGAAGAGTCCTGCGAGACAAGCTCCAGTGCACTGACGAACGTGTGCTGGGCCAAGGTACTGGACACGCAGCAGATTAAGCCGCCAGTGCTGCATCGACGCACGGCGCAAATATGCGTTGAGAATGACGACAATGTGAGCATTTTCGAACTGCTTGAGCAGAAGGCGCGCGAAGGCAATATTGATATGAACTCCAGCTGCATACGCACATTCATGGCACGTAAGGAGCAGCGTCATCAGGTGGACGCCTCAGACGATAGTGATCAGATAGTAATAACTCAACATATGCGTGAAATGCGACTACAGCCAGAAGTGTCTGAGGTCATCAGTGAACCCGATGAGGATGGGGATGAAGATGTGGAGAACAATACCTTGACGCCCCTTAAGATTGGCGGCGGCAAGACCCAGGTGCGCGTGCGCTTCTCCGACTCCAATGATACGCACGAATATTCAGATGAGGCGACGCTGCAGGATGGCACCAATATGCAGCTCTTTGAGGAGTTCAAAACAGCGCTCTTCCAGGCTCTGGAGCAGAGAAAGACACAAGAAACGAAGCCAGCTGCTGGCGATGAGCCCTTGACCCAAGAGCTGCAGACTAAAGCGAATCTGGTGCGCACGCGTCTTCAGGAACTGGAAACTGAAATCGCAACATTCAAGGAGCAAAATGCGCAGCTGCTGCGGCTGAAGCAACAACACGAGCTGGATCAGGCTAAGTGCGCCCAGGATCATATGGAGGCAATGGAACGTGTGCATGATGAGAAAATACAAGCTGAGATCTATTTGCATGATGAGCGTATGAAGATCGAGGAGGAGCGTCGCAAGTTCGAACAGCAAATGCGACTCCAAAAGAGCAATGTCAACAGCAAGGAGAAAAAGGAGTTAGCGGCGCTGAAGCAAGAGATAGAGGCCCTCCAGTTGCAGCTCAAACAAAAGGAACAGACGCACGTGTCAGCGCAGGCGCGACTGCGTGCCCAGCTGCGTGCCAGCGAAAAGGAGCAACGTGGCTATCGTGACGAGATCGAGCTGCTCGGCCGTGAAAACAAGCGGCTCGAGCAGGAGCTGGTCAAGATAACGCGCGAGAACAACAGCAAAATGCTGCAGGAAATCAACCGGAACATTGCACGCCTAGCGCCAAAGCTGGTAAGTGGTTGCTTTAGATTCCCAAAATGAAAAACCACCTCAACACAGATATTTATTAGGAAACAGCAGTGCCTGCGGCAAAGGATGCGGATGAGAATGGCAAGCGCCAAAACAAATCTATAAGTGACATTCTGCAGGACAAGGCCAAACAGCGCCGGCGCCATAGCTGCAGTCGTAGTCGCAAGAAATCCGATCCACTGAACGAAAGCTACGCCTCGAGCAGCTCCTGTGGTGCGGATGAGGTTACTTTCGTACCAACGGCAAAAGCAACTCATGTAGTCCCAGAAACAACTGTTGCTGAAACCAAAAACAACAGCAGCAACAGCGAGTTTAAGCGCGAGATTGTGAATGCGGATGGTAGTAAGGACATTTGGTATCCGAATGGCAATCTCAAGAAGATTAGCGCCGATGGCATGAGCGTCCGCATGTTGTACTTTAACAAGGACATCAAGGAGACGGACATACGCGCCGGGACAGTCAAGTATTATTACGCAGAGACAAACACGTGGCACACCAGCTATCTGGACGGTCTGGAAATACTCGAATTTCCCAATGGACAAGTCGAACATCGTCATAAGAACGGCATCATCGAGATTCACTTTCCCAACAATGCCATCAAAACTGTGGATCCCAGTGATACTGAAAAATTGGAGGAGTGGCGCTATGAGGATGGCACGCATTTAATACAGCTGCGGAACGGCGACAAGATACTAAATCTGCCCAATGGCCAGAAGGAAATACACACCAAGTTAAATAAACGACGCGAGTATCCGGATGGCACCGTCAAGCTCGTCTATCCCGATGGTAGCCAGGAAACGCGTTACTCCAACGGGCGTGTGCGTCTTAAAGACAAGGATGGCAAGCTGATAATGGACACGGATTATGCCAAGTATTAGAATCTGAGTTTATGTATATGTTTATGTTTATATTTAATGCAATGTAATGTAATTAGTTGTGCATAAAATAAATTAAAAATTGTTATTCTATAAAAAGCCCAGGTCTCGCCTGTCTGAGAATGACATCTTGCAGAACAGCAAGCATTAAAGGTAGGGACGTCAGGGAGGGGACAAAAATAAAAAACAATAAGAGATTAAAACAAATAAGCACCTCATTTAATTTATCTATTTACCTTGCTTCATTTGTACATAATTATATTACTATTAACATTAACTATTGGGTATCAGTAGCATCCAATTCAGACTCTGCATTTATATCGATGTAACTTGTGTCTGTTTTACTGGCAGCAGAAGGACCGCGTTGCGGCATCTCGAAGTTTTCTGTACCTTCGGCCATCAAGAGCTGGTGTTGAAAGGCACTGGGGTCCTGGCCAAGCAATTTGGATGCGAACTGGACGACTTGCTGATAGGAGAACTCGGCTTTTGCACGCAATCCCCAGGTGTAGCTAGTTTTGGGTTCGTCGTAGGGACTCAGCTGTGAGCGCTCTCGTTTGAGATACATCTGTTTCACGAATGTCTCCTCGATTAGTTTGGCTATGTTGTCGCCAAAGTAACCATGTTCCTCGTGCACATTAATGCCCAACATGTTCAGCATGCTGTAGAGCTTTTCCTCCTCAATGCGACTGCCGCGCAAGAAGATGTACGTGAGTACAATGTAGAGCATGCTGAACTGTGGACGCTGGGCGGACGTTATCTGGTATATGGACGCTACCGGTGCCTCGGCCACGCAAATGTATCTTTTGGGAGTTCCTTCCAGCCGGATAAGCTTAATGCCATAGCGATCCTCAAGTAGCTTGGTGACCATCGGTAGTCGAGCATTTAACTCGTGTTTGCCATCCGCAAGCGGCATCAAGTCATTGTGTTTGATGGGCACTTTATGGGCCGAATGGCACAAAATGTAATTCAGAATGGCTCGCACTTGTTGATCTATTTTGACATGCTGGCTTTCCTCCGGGGATGGCAAGTCTCTGGCGTTCCGCGAGGTGCTGGCCATTGTTGTTGTGATTTCGATATTTGCTTAAACTGGGTTTATTTGATCTCGGTAAGCTCCATAAGAACGCTGTAAACCAAATTAAGTTTGAGCGGGATATTGCAACCAGGTGTTATTGTTGATACAGAGTTGCTCTGATATTTTGTGCAGTGCTGGGTAGTGACTTTTAGCTCAGGCAATAACTTATTAAATGTTATCGATAACTTAACCTATAAACTTATTTGATTTAAATTTCTAATCAGTAATTTTTTAATGGATACTTTATTCATTTATTTAGCTTCTTATTTACAACCTTCAAGTGGTCAATTTTAAATCGGCACTTTTTTTTTGTTGTTTCTTTGCTTAAGTTTTAGACAGTTTTTTGACAAAACCAGACTAAACTGAATCAAATTATATTTGAATTAAATTATATGAAATTCAGAAGAACTGTTTAATTTAGGTTTGAAGATTTGGGGGAAGTTAAAAAGATGTGTTGCAAAAAAACAACTTAAAACTAAGGCAAATCGAACAAAAACTAACACGGAGTTCCAATAATTTTAAAATTATGTATAGAATATTGAATCAGTTTCCAGCAAATTTAGCCAAACCTAAACCTAATCTTGAACCAAAAAAGTCATGATCTATTGAAATCCGGTAAATGACTTAATTTGTTTTAAAAATATCATTAGCCTTGGCTACACTTAAAATGTGCACTTTGCCTACTTCTCGCATCGCATAGCTCGTTGAAGGAATCAAAGTGTGCCAAAGCTCTTGAGCATCATGTGCTTAAGTACGTCTTTTACAATGCGCTTTTCGGCTTTTGATTTTATTGATTTATTGCACAGTGCTCGGCACATTGCCAGCTGGGACAGACTAGTTCCATTTCAGTTAACTGACGCGCGTTCTCACTGTCGGTCTGAAGAGTTCTCAAACATTTTGAATTTCACTGCAACTGACACTGATGAGCATTTAAATTGCATTTATCATTGAAATTTAATTGTGTGGTACGCTGTGTGAAGTGTTTTTTTAATTAAAATTGCATGAAAATATGCTACTACCAGCAGGAAGCAAACAACTTTCAAAACTAAATGCGAATGACATGCACGGTCAACATTCACCAGACCCCCAGACGTCAGGCCAGCCAACAAACGGCCAACGTAATGAAATTGAAATGCATTTTGTGCAGACACGCGCCCAGACTGCGCCTTGGACCCGTCTGCCGGCTTTCGGTTGCGCATAGTTTATTGCCTTGAAAAATGTGTGCTTAAGTGAAAACTAGTTACGTACCTGCGTCGGGACCTGCTGCGGCTGCGTAACTCTTGTCATGCACACTCCAACACACTATAATTAAGCGCAGGCGGAAGGCTCTTAAGCACACAAAAACTGTTTGGCCGGACGGCAATCTTTAATTGATTTTCTATTGTAGTGCCTAAAACAAAGTAAATTTTGATTTATACAATTTATGCGTACCCTTTGTTATAGCCTGTCAGCAGTAGAAACTGGCGAAATCCGTTTATTTGTGTGTCATTTTTATGCTCGAACAAGAACTTTAGAACATAGCCAAAAATTTGCATATGAATAGGGCCTCGGTTGAGAATTCTCATATTTGGAGAGGTCATAATTATCATTGTGGCAAAGTGAAATGTCACAAGCTGTACAATTTTGTAGAAACTTGGTAGCCACATGCATGAGTAAACAATAACAAAACACAAACATAAGCTCTTTGACTTTGGCTTTCTATACACAGATAAACATTTTTGCTTTCAAAATGCGCAGTGTAATGTCAACTTTGCCAGATACAAGTGCTTTTTTACGGCGTTTGGCTAATTGTACTCGCCGAAGAAAATTCGAAAAGAAAGTCAAGGTCTTTGGTAAGATAGCGACAATGAAGTTGTCGTACAGCTTTTAAGTGCAAGAGCCATTAAAATTTAGCAAATGGCAACCGCAAGTCATTTAGAATTTTCATGATAAACAGCAATTCATGAACAGCATGATGGCAGCGGGTTTTGCTCAAGTTGCTACACAAAAACTATTTATAAATTAATAACAAAATTTCAAGTAATAAAGAGCATAAGAAAGCTTAAATTCAAAAGTCGCAGCTTTAATACTCTAACGAAAAGGTATCAAAAATATTTGTTACTTTTCTACTTCGATAGAAAAAATAATTATTTATATATTCTAAGAAATTATCTTTAAGGTTCAATAAAATTAAATTAGAAGTAAATAACTGTAGATATATACATATGTGTGTATTTAGGCGTCGGGGTGACAAAGATGAGATTGGCAATGATGGCAAAATTATAAATTTGTACTAGCAAGTACATTCCTACGTAGTAAAAATAATTGAATAGTAATAATTTTTCTGAAAAGTGAAATTAAACTAAATAATAAATAAAAGTTATAAAATAAGAAAGTCAAAAAGAAAGCATAAACAAATGAAAAATAAGAGAAGTAAGAAGAGAGAGAGAGAGCGAGATAGAAAGACAAGCAAAACCAGATAGTTTCTTCTCTTAAAACTGGACTAAAATATAACTGAAATTATAAGTTATGTTGTTACAAGCACTTGAACCAGTCCGCAATATCCGCCACGATGTTAGAAAAACAATTCAGCCATATTAGCCGTAGCCGGCTGTTCTGGGCTCAAGCTGGTTGCGTGCTGTGCTTGAAAGTGGTCTACCTTCAGCGGGCTGTTTGGCATTCTTGTCGAACGGGTGTCAAGCTGCTCATGAAGTGCACACGCGCCTCCGGCAACGGCAACGGCAACGGCAGGCAACAACTTCAGCTCTGGCTTAAGCCTCTGAGCCGGCATTTTGATTAGACGGCAAACGCAAATCGAATTATGACTGTGCTGAGAGACCAGTTGTGGAATTTGTGCTAAATATCAATAGGGTTCACAATTAACAACATTTTTCCAATACAGTCATTTACATTATTCATGCTGCGTATCGTTTATAAATATGCCATAGTTTGATCTCAACCAAAAGACTTGAGCGACGAACTCGTTTGCATAGTTAAGTGGCTGCATCTTCTGTCGCATCGCTGCTGACCCAATTAGACCGTTAGATTCATGGCCCTTACACTTAATCAGTTTTGCTTGCCTGACTCAATAGTCAAATGGTTGTGCTGATAATCAATTTAGGCGCTTATCAACAATTTTGCAACGTGCCATGAAATGCAGCAGCAAAAAACAACAATAGCATTAATTAACGAGTAATAAATATGTTTATGTAAATACTGGGGGCCAAGTGCACTCGTGCATGCCGAATCGCGTATACGCACAGTGTGCTGCAGGGTGCAACTAGACGACCTGCCTGTGGTGGGGATCCATTAATTTGTTCGCATTTGAGCAAACAATTGAGCGCTAAGCGGATCTAAAGTATTTATGTTGGGGAATATACGAGGGCTCCAAACACAGATTGTATGCTAAATGTTGACCAGGTTTTAAATAGAGGTAAACTTCACATTGCCAAATAACAAGCTCTGCAGAGTGACTAATTTATTAGAGGCTAGAGGATGAACAATTAATGCTTATAAATGACCAGCACAAAACTCACATTTATTTATATACATATTTATATTACTTGATTTATTTATGTACAGCAACTCTCTTTGACCAAAAATATGTGTAGCCAACTTTTCGTGAAGGTCATCAAAAAGCAGATTTTGTTTATTTCCTTGGGCGCTTTGTTTTCTGGGGCTGCAGCTCGTGTTGTGGTTTATGTTTGTGTTTTTGCCTTCAATTTTTATTTCTTTTATTGCTCTTGAGATTCACGATCACGATGGCTATTCTAACTGCTTTGTTGGCTTTTATTTCCAATCTATTAACGGCATGTGATTTTGATGGCTTTAAAGTGGGCCAACAAAGTTAAATGTTTCGTCTTTTGTATATACATGCTGGTTATTAGTTATTATAAAGTAAAAATGTCGTTGCCATTTTTTGTTTACATTGAAACTCTAATTAAACGCTTGCAGTTTGCATATAAATCAGTGAGGGTCGTTGAGGTCTAAAATACCAGTGCAATGAATCACCAGGCTAAAACCATAAAAAAAACGAAATACCCCACATAATTCTCTACGCTGGGCAAATACTAAACAGTTTCTCCAACTCACAATGTCCGCTCATAAAATTCAATATTCGTTTTTTCTCGAATTACGCGAGCACTTAGTGACGTTTTTTAAGCAAACTTTCGCAGCTCGTGAAGGTCGATTGACCAGTTTTTTGTTTCGGCTTTTTGTATAAACAGACTCGTATCGAATATGACAAATCTGAATCACACTACTTTGTTTCGTATTTAGTATGCAGTCGACAACGCTGTCGCCAACAGCCTTGAGCAACTATTTGCATTTGAGATGGGAGAGCACTAAAAAAATTTACCATAAATTGATTACATCAATCTTGGCCCGCTTCCTGTGTGAAAACTTTCACAGCTATTTGGCCAAAAAGCAACTGAAAATTGCATTATTCCTTTTTTAATTATTATAATTTTGTAAAGCATCGCATACATTTAACAAAACATTTTTGGGCCAAGTGATGCTCAAATTGCGTCGCACACAGATCACTCAAGTGTCATGGTCATGGCTAACAGACTGACTGGCCAATATGTCAACGACTCTGGCTGCTAGCGTCAAAATGTCAAACGAATATTTAAATGGCAGTTTGAAGTGTTTGTTTTAGTGGGTCATTTACACACAATCAGCTTGAGCTTGTTTAGGCAATATATAAATGTTAGATGTGTTCAAGTAATAATGGGTTTGGACATGTACTTAATTTACTGCTTAGAAATGTTGATTTTTCAAATTGTTTTTAACTTATTCAATTAAACAAACAACATTACTTAAAATTTGTTACAATTTGCTATACGGCAGTGTAGAAAGGCTACAGACATTCAAGTGCTGTGTCTTCTAATACAGGGTGTGGACCAAAATCCTTTTTGAGTCGTATTAAACTCAGGCTAATGGTATAATTTCACAAAGCGCTAGAATTGAAGGCAGTGCACAATAAATTCCAAATGCTGTACATTTAAAGATTGATTATACGAATGTCAAAGAAGTATTTGTTCAACACAAAAAATCCCAGTACATGGTATAAGACTTTCATAGTCTCATTCATAGATATAATATAATATGCAAGGAATAAATATATGAGATTGAGACGGTCGGAAAACAATTTGTTCTCTTAGAAAATATACTTGCTTTCCTTGTGCATCACTCCCTTCTTTATTTGCTATTTATTTTAACTTTTATTTTTAATTTCCTTAAATCCCACAAATTTGACATCCGTAGTTATTGAATTGAAGTGTCATAATTTTTATGTATTAGTACATGTTTGTTTTTCATCATCCATCTCGTGTTTAAGGTAGTCTCAGTAATACGATATGCGTGTGATTTGTCATCAACTAATCAGTAGAAACCTGATACTAACGAAGTCTCTGCATCTAGCGAAAGTTAAGTAATTTCCTATGATTAAATGAATTAAAAACTTGCATGAATTTTGTACAGAAATCTACATAGAAATGAGCCGAATGCCAACTCAAAATTATTTCCACGTTACATAAAAGCGCAAGCGAATTTTGATGAGAGGGCAAGTCGAAGAGTATATTATAAGGTTTTCATTACTGATGTGTCTTCATTTCGGTTACACATGAAAATTTGCGCGTCAAATCACATAGAGGGCTTTGGCTGTTTTTTTTTATATTTGTAACGCCGAGCCAACAACGAACCATGAAATCAAAAGAAATCTTTTTTTGTATCGTCCGTTGCAACAATTTTAAAAAGCTACAGATAGCAACAAATGTGTGTTTTAATTCGTTGCGGTTTTCCTTATTTGATCATTAAAAGCGTTTAGCTAATTGGTTTTGCAATGGAGCTAAATGTTTTTGGGTCTCATTACGTCAATACTTTGGTTTTTGGATCACTCTATTTGTTGGGTAGTTGGTAGTTAAGTAAATCAAAGCCAAAGTGAGATCATATTTCGATCAGAATGCTACTATGTATATGTCTAATAACAGCACAAATGTATACACAAGTATTTTACCCAATACGCTACCAAATTAATTGATAAAAATATTAGCCGTCTTAATTGAGCAAACACGGGCCAGATCAAGCATATGGCCAAGCGAACGTGGCCAAAAGTATAGCAGCTGCCGTTGTGGCTGTTGTGTGTGTGTTTGTGTGTGTTGTGGTGTTGTCAAGTCGGTTAAACGACATGCCACCAAAAATGATTGACAATCACTTTATAAACAATTTCGTTTGTGGCCCGTGACTTGGAGGCTTGCAGTCAGAGCCCGCGAGACACCCAACACATTCGCATTCGTTGCTGCTTCCCCATTCGAGTCGGTGGCAGCAACCAGTTGCATATGAAAGTAAAAGTAAAGCAACGCAGTCGAAAACAAATGCATGGTTCAGACTTATATGTAATACACCTATATACACACACACACACACACACACACGCACAAACAGCGTGCATTTAAATGCAGCCATGTAGACATACAAAGGTATATATAAATATGCCGCTACATATATAAAACAAACAAAAGCGAAGCTGAAGCAGACAGTAGACAGCGACACCGGTTGTGGCTGCAGACAAGTCGTATATATACATATATACAGATTGTGTATACACTCACATATATGTATGTACAAGTATTTAGTCACAAATAAAATGCGTTCAAAAAGGCCGCTGCGCTTGTTGGCCGAAACGCAGACGCTGATAAAAAATTGAAAGCCCAACCGAAATATACTCGAAATATATATGAACGAGCCAAAATGCTTATGAGCAAAATTATTTTCAAAGACATGACATCATTGGAATACCACGTTCCGAATTAGCCTGAGAACCTTGCGGCTAAACGGCATTTCTTTGAATAATCGCCTGAATATTGATGTGACTCAAAACATGTCATGTGAATTTCTGCATCAGTTTTGAATGCGATCATTATATTGTCCTTGCCCTGAGCATGGGTGTGAACTTTGTTTTTTTTTTTGGCAAATCAAGTTATTGTGGAACATTCGTTTGTGTACTATTTGAAATAATGAAAATATAGATTAACACAAATGAAACAGGAAACATAGTTGGGAATCTAATGCAGGCAAACATTACGGACCGATGTAATTAAAAACCAATTTTCCATTTTTTACCTATTTTGAATATGTTCAGAATATAAATAAAATTGGTCAGAAGGAAGTTGAGCTAGAAGGCGACTTACGGGGCGCTCTCGGTGGACCTTGAGAGGCGGCTTTTTGTTGTCCTTGATTTTGTACTCGGTCCTTTTACCGGCCTTCATACGAATGTTGAGCTGTATATGTAAATGTATATGCTAATATCGGATAGAATTAAATAAAATATTTAATTACATAATAGTTAATATAATAATAATAATAATAATTATATTATATAATATAGAATTTTTATAATAATTTATTTAACTCTAAAACTATAAGTAATTTATAGAAGTTAGTAAAAAATATAGAGCTGCACAAAAAGTAACAAAAAAGAAGAGAAATATTTTTAGGAAAATAAAATTTTCAATTAATGGGATTTTTATTTTTTTGTCAATTGTGACTCATGCAGCTGCGGCAACTTTTTTGCACCTTCTAGACAATCATATTTTATTTGTTCACATTAGTTATCTTTCAAAGCCATGCGCAGTTTGCAGATTGTTGCTACATTAAAACATGAGTGCATAAGTAAAGTTGCAACGTTGTTTTTATTGTTCTTTGCAGCGGCTCAACGGCTAGCAGATAAGCTGCAAAAGCAACAAAACCACAAAGCCCACAGTGTGACTAACAATGGAAATGGTACCACAGTGCCATTGTGGCGCACACTTGGCCAAAGTTTGTGCAATAGCAAAAGCGCATTTTGGAATTTTTGCATTTAAAATTACAGCCGCAACAACGCGAACAACGTGAACAACTCGAACAACAACTATAACACCAACAGACAGTGCTGCACATTTTCATGCTATTTGTGGGCAAGTTGGGGCTTATAGCTTTATAGCTTTTGACGTCGTTGGTTTTTGTGTGTCGAACTCATTGAGTCACATTTCTTTGACTGATGTGGTTGGCCAGAATTTGCCCTGCCATTGATGTGTGCTGACGGTTTCTGGGCGCGTCTTCGTTTGCATTGATGGCATTTCAAAAATTGCATATACAAGCTCTTTTTTGGGGCGCAGCTTGGCATTGGAATAATGGCTTGGGCATATTAAAAGTGAGGAACCTTTTCTTAATCTCCCTGCGCACGTCTGCAGCTTCCTCGAATTCTGTAAGCCACCTTTTGTGCTCTCTGAAAATCACGCGTTGAGTTTGTAGACCCCGAGGAGAAGTTAAAGCCGTGGGCGTAATCGCACCAATGAGTGTCAGCTGGCCTTTTCATTGAGACATTGCCACTCGCACTGAGATCGAGTCTTTTATTGGCCGGTTCACAGAAGTTCACCGAGTTTACCTTGTCAAATTTATTTGGCCGCAGCCTTCCTTTGATAAATTCAAAAACCCAACGACTTTTGGCAGCAGCCACACACCCACACAGCTACATGCCTACACATAAGTGCACACAGACACAGGCTAGACACACCTGAGGCATGCGAGAGCGCAACTTGGACTTCGATTATGTCAAGCAGCGCTCTCTCACCTGTTGAGCCGAACTCAACACAGTTCCAACCGAAATCGAGACAGCAACTAGAAACCAGTTGGCATTGTTGTTGTCTGGTCTCGTGATTAGAGTCTTGGCCACGACGACGTGGCCGGCGCCGTGGTGAGTTTAAGCCACGAAAGATCGTCAAGCTGCTCTGAGCCTAGTTCAGGCCCCAGTGCGTGCTCAGTTGGTGGATGTGCTTCAGCCGGAGCGGTTGCTAGACAAACCAAACGCAGACGTGTTCAATTATTCTGTAGAAACGTGGCCCGTGCGCTTGGCCACCTTTACACAAAAAATCTTTGCGCATCGGGTTAGTGCAAATCGTAATACATGCACTTCAGTGTGCGATTGTGTGTGTGTGTGTGTGTGTATTGGCTTTATGCAAAGTGCGGCTTTCTTATTAACAGACGCTCAGACCAACAACGAAATCGAGTGAAACATCCAGCTGAAAAGGCTGAAAAAAAATTCCATTAAAAATACGAAAACCAAAAAAACAAACAAGTTTTTCACCCTCTCTCTATCCCCATCTCTCTCAGTCTCAATTGTTGTTTTCTTGTGTGTTTTGTTTGCTTTGTGCCGTTGCCATTTCTACATAAAAGGAGTGAGAGTGAAATGTCAAAGTAAATAACTGAAGACCACAACTTTTACAATGACATCATTTGGAAAACAAACTTTGGCTGAATATATATAAATGTAGACGGATCTATATATTATTTAATTTAATTAGAAACTCGTTCAACTGCCATGTGTGAACTGTAACATGGCTGCGCATTGTTTTGGCAGCCGCCAACTAATTATAATGAAACTAATATGCAATTCAAAACTTGGCCAAATACACCGCAGCAGCAGCGACAGCAACGCCAACAACATCGACTGCAACAGCAACAACATCGATAGCATTTGTGGTTTTCTAGTTAGTCGCAGTCGGCCAAAGTTGCCGCAAATAATGCCACAGAGCCGCTTCCAGTTGTAGTTGTTGCAACTTCTCTCGGAACCGGTTCAAATATATACATTTTAGCGGCTGAAATTTGGATCTAAAGTGCTTCTTGTTGTGTTTGTTGTGGCTGCAATTGCATTATTGTGAATTGCATGCCATTCAGTTTCTTGAATATTTTGCCTAACTATATGCCTTCTTTCAGGGCAAAGCTAAGAAAGGCAAGCACTGGTGGCAATAGGTTTATCGAAACTTTCATATTTTTTGTTAGGAATGTACCTTTACTATTAGATTGGTCTATGCAGATTTTAAAATGTCTAGATTACGAAAGTTTACCTTTGTGACTGTAACAAAAGACTTAGGCAACGAACTTGACTTAAGGTATTTTAATAACAAAAGAAGTCTTAGTCAAAAATGCAAACACCAGCCAAATTATTTTTTGCTAAAACTCATTTTTCAAACATTTATAATCATCATTAGCATGTTTTTTATCAAAAATATAAAACTTACAACAAAAACAAAACCCCCAGCATTATTTAACGTAACTTTCAACGGAAATGACAGTATTTTGAGTTACCGAATAGATGACAAAAATACCGTTACGAGGCTACAAAATCACACACTCCAAAAACGAGCAAATGTCAAACACAAAACGTGCAAAAAATCAACAGCATTAAACAATAGCGCGCTTAAGCAAAATATTAACAAATAACAAACATATTAACAAACAGATTATAATTTATAATCCCAAAATGTTGTTAGATAATTATGTGGATTGGAGACCTTTAATAAATTAGCTAAATTTTTATTTTTTAGTAATTTGATTATCTCAGAATTAACAACAAGTGCAAAGGTGTGAGAAAACTTACCAAAAAATTATACAGAAAATAAAAAAAAAACAAAAAAAAGATCAAAATGCAAGCATGTAGAAAAAAAAGAGCTCCGGGCGATGCAGCGTCGATTTTGTGGAGTAGACTCTTCGTGGCCAGTCTCTGCGGATTATTGCTGCTTGGCATTCAAATTGAGCGTGCGGCGTCTGCGCCTGCAGGCGAGGATGATGCTGCAGCCATTCCCAGCACCACGATGCCAGCGCTGGATATAACAACTGAAGCTGATGCTTCCTCCACAACGACAACGACAACAACAACAACAACAACAATACCAACATCATCAGCAGCAACAACAATTGGCGTAGAACAAAGTAGCGAGTCGACTGCGACTGCGACTACGACTGCGACCATGTTGGATAGTTCAACGACTTCGATTCCCAACAAATTGAACGCGAGCGAAGCTGGTGAGTTAGAAAAGCCCAAGCACGAAAATTATAGATAGCATAGACGTCGCCCAGGCGCGTCTCAAAAGCTCTCCAGACACTTTAATCTCGGTGTTCTCGGGTCCGATGACTCGCGCCCCATAATCAAATTTCGTTCTTTGAGTTACCAATTAACGCGGCTCCACTCGTCGTCGGCGACGTCGTGTGCCGCCGCCCATTTACGGTTCGATCCGTATAACATTTTTCCATAATTACTCCCTTTTTCGCTTAAATGGAGCGCACCGGCTCGGTAAAAGAAATTTTGTTTTGCGTCATTTTCTTTAGATTAATCATAGACAGAATTTTGTTTGGCATCTTTTATTAGTTTCCTGTTGAATTATTTCGTTAATTATGCGGCGCTTCAAAGTGAAGAAAGTAATAAATGAAAACGTTTCTTTAGAGGCTGCGGAAATCATTTGCTGTGCCGAAAACAATTTTGGAATCAAGTGAAGCGCATTAAACTAATACTATAGACATAAGATATATCGCACTCATATCTGTACAACTTAATTGCTTTGAAAAGTAAAACTTTAACTTTGAGTTCAGGTTTTTGTTAGAACTTGCGACTTGAGCTAAAGATGAAAGTAGGCCATAAAGTTGGCTTTCGTATATTAATGGGGCTCAACGAGTAAATAGAAGTTCGTCACTAGAACTGTAGACAGATTTGATCTAATTCCACTATTCAGATGGCCTTAGTTTGAGTTGTAAAGTAAGTGAAAGGCCCCCACTCCGCTCCACCAATCGAAACTTCAAGTCAAACAACTGCCTTAAATTGGGTTAGCAGTTTAATTATTTAGCTCTATACTCTGCGGACTCTATAGTAACATTTTTTTTATAATTAGCTAGTTGTAATTTTTGGTTTAATGTCAGTTGTACATCAAACGTGTCACGTTGCCGGCGATTTACATCAGAGTTTTACAGCTGCTTTGATCTCATGAAATGTTATTAAAGCTGGTGCTCCTTATCTGTAAGGTCTACAATGGGCCACACCGACTGTTGGCAGCAGACAAAAGATTTGAACAATGAACAGGGTTTGATCTTAGGCCGTCCGTAAAATGCAAACAAAAATGGTTTTTTGTTATGTTTAGTTGTGGTTGGAACCTATTCTCACATTCGGCATCGTATACCTAGTTATCAACATTTATAAGCCCAGATTTTGGTTTGATCAGTTATCTCAATACATTCTTCCATTTAAATAAGATTATCTATGCATCTTCTAAGGTCAGGAAGAATATTTTTTTAAATTTTTTGAATTACCGAAAATAAACCAAGACAGTTTTTTATTTTAAATATATTGGTTCTGAGCGGGCTTAAAAGAGTTGAAACCGGTTTGCAGTCTTGCAATTATTTTCTTGTAGAAACTTTGTTAACAACTTTTGGCTGTCATTAATTAGTTAAGAAACGTTGCATTCGCATTACACATTTGAATATACGATGATTCATGTCCTTCACCTACGTGCCAACTGACAACTGTTACACATTTTAAATGTGTGTCATAAATGTTTGTTAAAGTAATTTGTATATTTGGGTGCCACTTGAAGCCCATTTACGTTTATTTATATATGTACACCAACTCCGCAATAATATTTTATGTTGGCTTTGGGCAATGCCAATTAAAAAGACATGTAGTAAATTAACTTGAACCTAGACAACAACAAATGTCCATAAATCATTCAGATGCCAAACACCCCCACAAACAACTTGACGCAACTTTTGAACATTTTAAACATCTCAGCCCCCATGCACAGTATTAATTAATGAATCAGATAAAAAAAACTATATCTTAACAAAGATTTGATGAGCTGACTATTGTCGACGAAATTAACTGAGTGTATAGTGGGCAATATGCTATCATAAATTAAAATACGATATATATGTGTACAACTGAATATATTTGTATAATTTCTTATATTTTTACTTAACTGCAAGCGATAAATCCGTAAATGTTATAATTATTGACTAATAGCCCAACAGTTGTTAAACTAGTTAAAACAGCTTAAGCTTAGCGTCTTGCTAGTAATTAATAAAACTGTCATTAGAAAACCTTATATAAAAGTGCAAAGTATTTTTGTATGTAACAAATGTCTTAACCGGATAGTTGACTATTTATAAACTTGTATTTAAATAATTTATAATATATATTTTATTTTTAGTTGTAGTATACCTTTTTAGAGACAAAATTTGTTTACGACACGCACTGAAGACATATCGTCTCTTTGATCTTAAAGACAATCTTCAGTCCGTATTATGTGAGCTACATATACCTATATATATTTTGAATTTTGACTTTACATAGCAGCTGTGCTTCTTTTTCCCTAAACCCACACCGAAGCAAATTTAATCTTGAATAACTTCTACGTTTATTGTCTGATCGTTATAAATATTTGTGGGGCTTAAGAATGTGTGCATATAAAAGATGTTGGCATATATAAAAAGGAACTATAGCTTTTTTTGAGTAGAGTGGAGGTCAGAGATTCGAGATATGATACGTATTTACAGATTTCATGAAAGGCCGAAATAATCTTATGTTCGGGTAAAACTATTTTCAAAATTTGTATCTGCTGTCTTTCTTACACCAATATTTTTCCCATAGCCTTAAATTCGATTTTCCGAAATATTATTTCTGCTTGAGAAGTTAAATAGACTTGACCGCCAAAGCTAACAATTGCTGTAAACGGTTTTTGCATGTTACAGGTCTGTAAAAATCCAATCAAAATAACATGTCCGAGACCTGTAAATTGGTTTTGAACAAAGCCAAGTGCAAATAAATTGCAGGTTGCTAATGAGTTGGAAAATTGCGGACCACGGCTGAAAGTCGAGTGCATAAATCATTTATGTTAATTTTATGCGGTTTGGCTAAAACTACAGTAAAAATTGGGCGCTAATTGATGGCCTTGAGTTGGCAACTATTGAGGTACAGAAGAAGTACTAAAAATCCTATTAAGTGGCTCAAATGCAATTCAGGGCCTGCACTCGTCATGGCTTGCCAAAAATTATAAATAATAAAAAAATGTAAATATATATATATAAATGTACGTACTTATGAAGGTCTCATTGCACAATAAGACACATCACGAAATATTTAATTCAATATCGAAAACAAAACTAAAGGCTAAGTTTTCGTGGCGAATAATGACCTCAATTATCGGTCCGGCTTATAATTTTCAGTTTTTGGTCACTTTCTTCAAGCAAAAATTGTAAAATAAATAAATTTCAATTGGTGAATGAGATGTTATTATGTTGATTGTTGATTACCGCTGGTTTGTTATTAGTTATTTCAAATCAACGCACTTGCGAAATTTGCATATTTGTTGCACGATGTCGTGAACTTCAAACGGAAATTATACTTTGAACTCTGTGAGTTTACAATGTTAAAAGCAACAACAAAAACTACTGAGAGTTTTGAAGGTAGCATTTTGATGCTATGAAAGTTGCATATTCAGCTGTTTAGCTCTGCGGAAAACGCATAATGAAATCCTAAAACAATATTCAATTTTCACACAATTTATCATACGAGTCTCCTCAAGTTTGTTGCCTAAGTCTTTTGTTTGATACTGACTTGTGAATAGGTTTTTTCTTGCGTTCATATATATTTGTTATTTAACATCTTGTTTGTATTGTTTTTTTGCTTTTAGAAATTCTGCAGAAATGTCAAATAAACTACTTTGAGCCCTAAGTTATTTGTTTTGTATATTTTCAAGGATAAAGATAAAAGTTTTTGTGTGAGAAATATGCCAGAAATGAAAAGTATTTTTAACGAAGGTGTGCCCAGACATATTTACTTTGTTGTTTCCGTTCGGCTTACCTTTCGCTTGGGGTTCATGCACGATTAGCTGGCAAAATTTAACGTCCGTTATAATGAACCGATAAGTAAAAGTAGCTTAAAACTTTTCAACAAAAATAGCTAAAAATCGTTAAGCGTCGTATGTGTACGTATGAGTGGACCAACGTTAACAACAACAGCAACCACAAACTGTTGTTAATTGCAGCTTGTTTGTTGTTGTTATAACTCCTCTGTACATTGACACTTGCCCGAGCGCGGGCAGCCTGAGGCTCAATTTTGAACGCGTGAAAGTGTAGACAGTGCCTGCAGTTAACAATTAACATTTCGCCCATAAATATGACTGCATGGATTTTCGAACTGAAGTGTCAAAAAAACATGTCACACTCAGTTCATAAAACTGTGGGCTTTGAACTTTGTGTGAGATTTTTCCTTCATTGATCAGGCAGCGCTTTCTCCACTCCGACAAATAAATTTATTGCCTGCATCGAATGCTAGAACAACTGGTTACTGCCTGAATCCATCTGACATGAATTGCCGCCAAGTGGCAAGTGAAAACCTGGACAGCTGAGTCCGAGCTGCTGGTATTTGTGTCAGGGGCGCGAATAATTCAATAAAACACGCATATAATCATAGCTAGTTTTGACCAAAGTGATATTTGATATATGCATTTAGTTAATTGCATAAAATCAACTATTTAGTTGCATCCATCTAGTATTTATACGTGTGAAACACGCCTTCTTGTCTAGACGTGCGTTTTACTATGATTTACTTAGTTGATTTTCCATTAGGTAACTTTTTTAATTTTGTATGTGCACTAAGAAAAATGTAGCGCAAAAAGTCGACTTTAATTAATGCATTTTAATTACGAGATGTATAATGGGTGGATGAATGCGTGTGTATGTGTGTGTGTTCGCATGTTGCTTGGCTATTTATGCAATTAACTATGTCATTGAACGGTGTACAGAATGTTGTCAGGAAGTGGATACTTAGATAGATAAAGCAGCAGATAACTAGAGGGAAAGAGAGAGGAGAACTGAATAGAAGAAGGAATAGAAACAAAGATAAACAAGATAATGTGAATAAATTGCCACTAGCGTTGGAAAAAAGAATAAAGAATGAGAATGAAGAACTTCATCGAGACTGAACAGTAAATTTAATCAAACATTTATTAATGAAAATTATTGTGGTATTTTAGCTTTGCATATATTAAATGTAATAATAATTGTGTTTTGAAAATTGATATACTCACCCATAATATAAATAGCACAAGTTTTAAATACATTATTTCGATTCCAACTTAATTTCAAATTTAATAGTTTTGTCTATTACAAGTTTGCAAGCCCGCAAATAATTAATATCCAAGTCATTTCGATCTCTTTTGTAGCTTAGGTGTCCCCCTTAGCGGACTGTGCGCCATTCAAGTGACCTTCAAATACAAACGCACTTGGCACAACGTCTACCACGATAGCCTCTCACATACTCGTATTGTATACTGGTATATGAAACTCTTGCAGCTCCAATTCCAAATCCAATTGCATGTTGATTTCATGGCCGGCCAAGCAACTCGTGGAGCATTCACTTGGATGTTGTGCCAACTGAAAAGCGTGGTGTCATTGCATTCAGATACATATATAGGTATAGATACGCAGATACAGCTACAGTGGCTGTGATACAGCAACAACTACAGCTATCAATTGTACAAAGTTAAGTGGCTTTTGTGTGTAGTCATATGTAATTTTTACTGGGGTCTTTGTCTTGGCCTCTCCATGGACGATGACACGCGCTGCAGCGTGTTGTTGTTTTTCCTCTTCTTGGCTTAGCATTAGATGCGCTGGCTCCACATCAGCCTCCGCCGTCCCACTGTCCGAATTCCAAGCCAAGCTGCATTTTTCATTAGCTGGTCCGAGCACATGAACTTTCGAGTTGAGCAGTTGAAAAGGTCAAATGCCGCTTTACACGCTGCCTTTTATAGTGGAAAATAATTTTGTTTTATGGCTGTCCAGTTAGTCGAACTGCCTGACTATTTTCCCTACGTTGTTGTTGTTGTTGCTGCAGGCTTTTCTAATGTCTTTGGCTCCGTATTTTCCCCTATCGAAAATGTCTATTTCACTGCTTAGCATTATTTTCTCTCTACACAGTACATTTGAAACCATTACACAGATTGAATGGCAGATAAGGCCGAAAAACACAAACCTGGCATCAAGCTATCTTTTAGAACTTGGAACTTCAACAATGTACCAGTTAACCTTAATTTCAGTGTCTGCTTAACCCATATTACGTTGCGTGAAATGAGCTAAAATATTTTCGTTATCACAATTAGGAAAATTTTGTTTGTTCTTTGTAATTATCTTTTGCAACATTATCAATTGCAACATTTTTGTTACATTTTTATACAAATATGTTCACACACACAAAGTACATATCGTTCATGCATATTTGTAAATTAAGTTCAATTTTCAAAAAGCACTGAAGGATATTCTGCGAATTATATTGGAAATAACTTTTCTATAAATTATACATTTTCATTTCGGGTATTTGTAACCAAAGTTATATTTGAAATTTACGATTCTTTTGTATAAAAAGCCAAGTTTTCTATCGATATTTGTATAAAAGTAGTGTTTACAAAAAGTGCTTGGATTATCTTCCGCTTATAGTTATTATGTGCAAGTCCCTCTCTCAGCAAACAACCCTCACTCTAGTTTTTTATAGTATGTTTTAACAGTTGGTTTCACAAATTAACATACTACAAATACAAGTTTACAAAACGCATTGTCATACCCATCCTCATCGTCCGGCGAACAGAGACAAAGACTTCAAATTTCAATGAGTATCAGCAAAAACAACAAATTTTTAAAGCAAATAAAAAAATAACAAATAAAGCCGAAAATCTGGTTTTAATTATTAGGCACCATTAACACCCAGCCAAAATGCGAGTATATCTGTGTATGTATATCCAAAACTATATTCAGCTTTCCAAATGCAACCGACGCGTCGCAAAGTGCCGCCGATTGCGTAATATGTATCCATTCGTATTTGCTTATAATTTAAAAAAGTTTTGTCCAAATCAAACTAAAACCGGATCACATGGCAGCAACAACATCTGCAGCCAAAGCCGCTCAAGTAGGCAAATCAAATAATTTGTGTTTTGATTTGGTTCGGCTTTGTGGATACGTGACGCACACACATACACACACACACACAAAGGCAGACGTATGACCGTTACATTACCCAAAATCCAAGCAAATGTATATATGTTAATACATACGTACACTGTCTCCCCCATTCATTTGTTGACACTTTTTGCGCGTTAAAAAAGCTTGACCAACGGACAGACCCACTTTGAAGCACCATGAAGTGCGGACTGATGTTAATGGTCATTATGCAGCGCTCATTATGAATACCGAGTAGGCCGAATGTGACGTGCTTCCGGTTGGCTAGTTTGACATTACTTACCGCCAAACATATACCCGAATGTCGCCCAATGAGTGGGACTCTTTCGAAGGTGCTGCTTTGGTTATACAATTTTTACTCCATGACAGACTGCGTCCATTATTGCATCATTGAAACTTTATTGATATTAGGGATAAATTGATCTAATATTCAAGCATTATTGTACATACCAAATTTCAGAATTATAATTAGATTATTTATTTTGTAAAAAATTATTCTGAACAATCTACATTAAATTTTGAAGCCGATCTGTACAAATTCTCATATACCTGTAATAAAAATTCGATTTTAGTTTAATTACCTAAACCGAATCCAACACTATTTAATTAATTTTTCCTTAGTGTCTGTTCTAGTGTTAATTTACAGTCGATAAAAACCTATAATTTTTTACTTTGATTACAAGAGATGTACTTCAATTGTCTGATTTATCCAGTAGTACAGACGATTATAAGATCAAGAATAGTGAACACTTATTTTAGGAATATTCAAGAAAATTTTTAAAATTCGTACCTGAAACGGCGTTTTTCTATCAGCGAAGTATCCAGTATAAAAAAGTGTTTCAACATAGAATTATATTCACGTTTAATTGTATTTCTTATATGACTAGTTCCGCTTAATGGTTAGCCGCCGTAAGTCTATTTTGTTTTCTGAGCAAGCAAGAAAGACATCCGGTTAGCACGCATGCAGCTCATAGTGACAGCTTGTCAATTCTAAGCACATCATTTGCAGACCTCTTGTAGACCCCTGACCAACTCCTTGCATTGCTGTCTGTTTGTTTAGAGCCGCAAAACGTGCGGCGACTTGAAAAAACCGCAAATGAGTTTCGACTACCGACAACGTTTTGCATTTCTGCATAAGTACTTGGTATTATTGAAGTTGTAGTTGTTGTTGTTGTTGTTGTTGTTTGGTGCTTTTGTTGCCTTCTTGTTGTGGGCGTTTAAAGATAGGCATGCGGATAGAAACCATTGTCATATATCATAATCAAGGGCTGCCTGGCGTAACTGTGCACATCATAAACAAGGCTAAGACCAAAACTCCATTTGACATGGCTAACAAACAAGTCAAGTTCGTTGCCTAAGTCTTTTGTATGCAGCCGTAAAAAAAGTTCCAATTGAAATGAAACAAACTTGCATAACGGAGACCCAGAAGGGACCACCAAAAGTGGTGCAACGAACTTTAGTTATCTGCCTGTATACGTGTGTGTGTGTGTGTGTGTGCGCGTGTGTAAGTAGTTTACATACATCTGTGTATAGACAAAAATAGAGCTTAACGAGTGCCAGTGAAAAATGAAAATCAATGACAGTAAAAGACAAATTGTGCACCAAGCAAAACAGGACAAAACAAAGAAGTTGAAAAAACAGCAAGAACTGCAACTTCGAGAATTATAAACGGCTAACCGTGACACCAACAACAACAACAACAACAACTAGAATAGCAACGGCAGCAGTAAAAGCTGCAGGCTGCATAACGAACTGAAATTCAAGGTTCAAGTCAGTAACCCTATCGCTAGTTCTGGCCCCTCAACTCTCAGTAAGAGGCACAATAAAAGCAACGTCTGGGACCAAAGAATACAACACACAGCAAACTCAGAGAAAAGAGGCGAGAGCATTTACGAGCATGCTACAGCCAGGCTAGGGCTAGGGCCCCTGTCTGGGCTAACGAACTGAGCGGAGCTCTTCTATTTTTTTTCTTCTTTGAAGCGCTAAATTGGCGTCCGTTGCATGCGGACTTTGACTTGGTCTGCCGCAGCAGAGCCAAAGGCACTTTTTCTTATTGGAGCGACGACAACTGTGCCTGGCTCCAAGACCAGATCGGTGCCGCCTGCCGCCTGCCGCCTGCCGCCTGCCGCCTGCCGCCTGCCGCCTGTTGCCTTTATGCTTATTACCACGCATGCATGACAGACCCTGCGCCTGGGCACACTCGGACGCATAGCTCTCCGTCTATGTCTTCGTCACTGGCACTCGTCTCGCCCCCATGGGGGCACATTTGCAGCGCTCGTCAAGTTGACTTGCGGGTGTTTTTCTTTTAGCTTGAGTTTTTTTCTACCTTGCCGCCTTGGCATGAGTCAGCGGAGGGACTATGGATCCGTATGAGCATGAGCTGGAGTACCATTTGTTGTTACGCCGTAACCTGAGTAGTTAAAGTTAAAAGTTGCAACTACATGGAAATAGTGTGTAAATTAAATGAAAACTTCATTCCGAGTTGTTAATAGAGAGCCATGCACGATAAAAGATAAACGAGCAGTTAGCATTCATTTTACACCTCACAGCTGGAGCGATGAACAGCAAATCAAGAACTGGTTGGACTTAACCTTAAGATCTATACTTAGTGTATAATGATAATCCAACCAATAGTTATATATGTTATATGTGTTATATTTTAGACAGTGTTTAAACTATGATTCACAATATGGTTCAATTTTTTTTTCGCTTCATTATTTCTAATTGCTTTTATTTGCGGAAATAACATATTGCAAATACTATGGACTTAATGCTTAGAATGTTTTTTAAATACAATCAAACAATAAATCACAATTTTAAGATTCTTAAAATGTTAAGTAATAGTAATAATCAATAAATCACTTTGTTAAGTTAAGTTTTTGACCAGCTTAGAAAGAAGGTGATATATCGTGATTCTATGAATGTTAAATGCTGTTTTAAACCAGCTTAAACACAATGTGATTTATTGAATACAACTATTTGAAAACATAATAAAAATGAACTTAAAATCATTTGCAAACATGTAAATTTCCTGTTTGAATCTGCCTTAAAAATGGTTTGGCTGTGTTTAGGTTTGAAATAAGTTTTTTAATATGTTAAGAAAAATAAGTTTTTCACGTGGGAATCAATTACATATCGGAACGGGAATTATTTTATCTTCATCTTCTTTGAATTACAATTTTAAGTGCTGTAATTGGTATTTAGGCATTAGGTCTTCTTTTAACTAAACTTACAATTACCAAATTACCGAATTAACTTTTAATTCAATTTGTTTGCCTTAGCTGGAACAATTTAATACCTTTTAGACCCACTGTACGAAGACAAAGTCAAGTGTGTTGCCTTTGTTGTATTGTTGTAGTTCTTGTTGTATAATACAAGCTGAAGAACCCTCACTAAAGTCATCATTTATTTATGACATGAGCTTTGCGCCCCGAAACTATGCCCGAAAATAAATGTAATTATATAACAGCGAAGGAACAGAGTAGAGAACCAGCCAGAAAAACATAATAACAACAACAAAGCCCCAAAAGAATAACAACTTGCCCCAAGTCGCAGTCTCATCCGCAGTCGTCGCGGTCTCCGTCGTTCCTAAGCGCGTTAAAGTAAAGCCAAAAAAAAAAACTCGAAAGACCCAAAAGACAACAAAGAGTGAAAAAAATATCATAAAAGATGCGGCTGGCTGATATTTTGGCATCGCAGGGTTTGTCCGTCCGCCAATGTTTCCAAGAATGGCGGGTCAGGCCCGATGATTCAGCTGGCGAAGACGCAATCGCAGCTTAATGAATACCTTGCTGATTCTGAGGAACTGATGCTGCGTCTGCGCGGTGTACAGCCAAACAGATATTACGAGTAGCTTTCAATGATGGCGTTGCAAATGATGCTGCCAATGATGGGACGCGTGAGATATTTCCAATTCGAATAGGCTATGTTTTTTTTTCGTTTCGGCTTCCGCTAGTCTTGCGCAAAAATTCTTGGTGATGTACCGGTACCGTAAATGTGGGCCAGCTTAGCGAACAAATGGGGAGCTTAAAGTTTATTTACCCCTTCGCATGAGTCAATGCCAGTTCTAACTGTCAGAGATTGGCAATAGCTCTTGGCGGTGCTAATTGCACAAAAAACATTTGTATACGTGAGCAAAATTTGATATATGCCTTTAAGCGAAAATAAATATAGTTGGGAAAGTCATAAAACATTTTATACAGAAAAGTTAAATAAACATTTGCACAATTTTATGTAAAGCTTTTTTTTACGGAAACATTTAAAAATATATATAAATATTTACAGTCATTAATTTATGAGTCATTTAGTCAGTAGTGTATGTAGTGCAGTGTAAAAAAGTGATACCGCAGGTATATGCTATTATAGATATTTGCTATTTAAATATATTTGGTTATTTTCCAAAATTGCGATATGTCTTTAATTAAAATTAAAAAAATGTATTTTTAATACAAACAAATCTTTTTCTGCATGTTTTCCAGAATTTTTCTGCATATTAAAAACATTTAATTGATTCCATACAATATTATCACTGCTTAATTAGATAAACCAATTTAATAGCGAGAGTAAAATGTCTCTGTTATGTTTACACAATATTCGTTTTTCTCTTCAATCGTTTATAATTTTAAAGAATGTGAACACTTAAGCCATTTTAGCACCCAGAAAAATCATTAAATTTTATTTATGTACTCTTGTATTCCGCCATAAAATTATTTCTGATCAAACGAGCATTATAGTTGAAATTAAAGCATAATTCTTGCTGTGTACAACATTCTGTGTGTAAAAAGATTATATTGTGTTTGTGCAACGTTCGTCTTGGATGTCTACATACATCAAAATGGGGAGACAAATTTCTGATGACCTCATGTATAAAGTCGACAAAATTCTTATTTGATACGCAGGGCGAGTAAACTGTAAAAATCCATATTGACAAAAATAATTAGGACCGTTTTCACTGTTTCATGCTGAGCGCGAGATTTACACTATCGGTTACACCCAATTATTGTTGTTTTTGCCATAAATTTAAATTAATTTATATATAAATTACTTTATTTATTATGTTTATTTATTTAATTTATGAAAATATTAAAACCAAACTCCTTTTGTTATGTTGCAGAGAACACCACAATGCTGCCTGTACTTGCCGTTGTCGGCACCGCCAGCAACGCGAGCTCTATTGAGGAGGAAACTACTGTGCGCTCCACGAGCATTGAACCCATTACCTCCACGGAGCCAACAACTACTCCACGCGCTGAGAGTGAAGCTCCGCTGATCGTACATCCGATGGAGATGGATCAGACTCACATACAGCACATCCCCTTACGGGACGAGCATGCAGAGAGCGTGGGAGGCGATGCAACCACGGAGCAGCAACAGCTGCAGGAGCAGCAACTGGAGCAACATCAGCAGAATGAACTGTTGCTCAACCAAATCTCCAATGAGAACGACGACGATGCCAAGGATTTGAATAATTTCCGACATCCGGCAACACTCATAACGGCCAGCAACAGCGAGGAGAATGAGCCCAGTGCCAGTGAGAATGAAAGTGACAGCGACAAGCCCGCACTCACAACAACAACAACGACGACGACGACGACAACAACTGCAGCCCCAACAACGACAACAGCAGCAACATCAAGTGAGCCAGAAGATCCCTATCATGTGCATATACTGTCCGAGAATCATGATCGCCTGGCCGAGCACGAAGATTATCAAATGCTGTCGAGCAGCACCGAGGAGGGCGAGCCAGCGACAACAACTGCAGCAGCGACAACAACGCCAACAGCAACAACAACAACAACAACAACAACGACAACGGAGTCGAGTGCTGGCATTATTGTCAGTGTGGAGAACAAGGCAACAGCGCAGCCAGCAACTGAGACGACATCCACATCCCGAGCACGCGCCATGAATATGAATGAGCCCGAAACCCACCACCAGTCTGAGATCGCAGCGGTGGCAGAGGCGGAGGCGGAGGCAGAGGCCACAACATTGATGCCGCGATTCGAAATGGACGCGGCTCCAGTGATTAACATTGTTGAAGGACAGCATGTGCATGTGCAGCACCCAACCGAGGACGAAACGAGCAGCAGCAGCTCAACAACAACAACAACAACAACAGAAGCTACAACAACAACCACATCTGATTCGCCATTTGTTGCTTTTGCCGGTGAGGGACGCTCGGCGGGTGGCGGCAGCGACGAGGATGTTGAGCTACTGTTCCATCACAATGCCACCATGCAGCAGGCTCTTATGGATCTCAGCGATGTCAGCATGGACGAGGAGCGCACTGAGCTAATTACAACAACAACGCCAACTACAACCACAACGACGACAACGCCTCAACCGGAAACGGAAGTGCCAAAAATTGTGGAGATCACAGCAAGCGGAGATACCATGCAACGTGAATGTTTGGCGAGCAATAAGAGCTATAAGGTGCGTACAAATAATTCATTGAAACTATTAGCCGGTTGATAATTGGAAAGTGAAGAGTGAAAGAAATCCTTATTTTCTCAACCTAAAGCCATCTTCCTTATAGAAATAAAGACTAGTATAGTATGTATTTTATAACGGATTTTTTTTTTAAATTTAATTCTCGATTTAAACGTTTTTAAATAATATTACAAAAATTAGTTAAAGGTAAAAGCATGTATTGAGGATCTCAGGGCAAGAAATATCGTCCTCGGCTGTTTCTTAACAACTTTCGCACTAGGTTTTTACTCTGGTTTTCCTAGACTTCTGCGAGATGTATATGCCAGTATATTTGTCTGTATAACCGCCTCCATTTTTGCCTTGCTGTCTGTTCGGCAATCTTTTGCACTTCCTGGCACGCAACTCCAATTTGCCTTGTCGTCACTTGATTGCATAATGCTCAACAAGTTTGGGCCACTCATAAAAACCGGTCAACAGGCAGCAGTAAAGAGTTTGTCGCACAGCTGCTGCCGTTGTTGCTGCTGCTGTTGTTGTTGTTGTTGTCGCTGTGTGCACTCCAAAAATATTTTTGGTGCACATTTCCCTTGTTGGCAGTTTTCGCGGTTTCTTGTCGCTGTTGCTTGGGCAAGCAGCAATTATGCAAATATTTGCGCGCCTTAAAATCGAAAAATACCAGCAAATTGCTGGCCCATGATTGATGTTGGTGCCGTTGCTGTTGGTGCAGCTTCATAATCAGGCCCAGCCCTCAGTCTGGGCAATCAACGCCATAATGCGTCAATCTCTTGTAATGTTCGCATGCCAACTTGTGGTGGGTGCATTGTTGTCTGGTTGTTAGAATAAGACGATAGCCGACCAGGTCTAGCTGTTTATCTATCATCTAATTAACGCCAGCGTCTAATTTCCATAAATTGCTACACGCCTTTCTGCGTCTGTCCGAGTGTGACGTGTTCATCAAACATTGCACCCAAGCCACAGGCATTAAGCGAGTCATGTACAGTGGATTGCAGTCAGAGCAGCAACAGCAACAGCAACGCCTCCGGCTTGCACTACTGACCAACCCATTCAGCTGTTGCTGTTGCTGTGCTTGTCGACAGTGGCTGGCGTTGTTGGCCTGCTGTTGATTTTGTTTTAATTAAACGGTCGCTTGCGTTTTCTTTTAATACCCTAACAATAAATACGATTTGAGCCGTATGTATTTGCTATGCTTTTTGTAATCACGTAATTACAAGAAAACAGCGGGAAATTAATGCATGTGTGTTCGGCTGCTTTAGATTAAATTTAAGGGTATCTTGCTGATTATTCAATAAGTTTTGTTTTTTTATATTTTTTTTCAAGTTAGAGTATTTTCAGTGCAACGGACTGTTAATTTAATTTAGTTATTAATTTTTTTTTAATATTTGAAATTGTTTTTGCTGTGCTTTTCATAATCGGGTTTATGGCACGTTTCGATATGAAATAATTTTTGCTTTCACTTTTAATGAAATGTCCGTTTTATACATTTTTTTTATTTTTTCGCTCTGTTATTTCTTATAAATTTCGATCGATCGGCAGCGGACACGTGCAACATGCCAACGCGACTCCGACTCCAAGCCACATGCCCCAAATAGTTTTAAAGCGAGCAGTCAAATATCTGCAAAATTGAACACATTTTATGGACTTTGCGAGTATATAGTTTAGTATGCCAACGTGAGCGTGCAATGGGATTGGTTTTTTAACAGCATATACTGGCTAAAATTTTATAGCTTTTGCGACTTAAGGTTCCCAAAAAAGCTTAATGAATTTTTGTGAAGCATTAAAAACGAGCTACCTTCTAGGCGATCGTTAAGATGTGGCAAAGGTGCGAGAAATTGCACATGTGAGCCAAATTAAAGGTATTCATTTTATGGGCATATTATAGTTCTGAGAGAACAAAGCCTACGTAAACTTTAATTAAAATTATAAAAAGAACAAACAAGAGTGCAAAGCGCTTGGTGCAAAACAAAAGACTCAGGTAACGAACTTGATTTCAATCTGTGTGTCTAGTCGTGCGTGTGGGCAGTACCGAAGCCAGTTTAACCAGCACTTTGACATATCTGCTTATTAGTGCACTCAGACTCAAAATTCAAAGTCGACATGAAGCAGGAAATGTTTACCAATTTTCTTCAGTACCCATTTAAGCAGTCGCCAAATGAACAAATAATTGATGATGATTGAAGTTTACCGCTCAGTTTTTGCTCTGCTATTTGACGCAATTTGTACACAAATAGATTTATGAGCCTTTCACATGAAATTTGCCAAACTGGAGCACGAATCTATTGTCATTACTTGTCAATTGGGTCACAATTCTAAAGCTGCCACTAAAAGTACCTAACTACTTATCATTGGTGAGATTTTTTAAGAAGCGAAAGCTCCAACAATATAACTCGAATAACTCGAATGCCAGTGAACAACTGGAACTCGTTTGCGCGCATAATTTGTATAGATAGAGAATAAAAATGTATAAGTAAAAAAATAATCTTTATAATTTTTATACTCGTTCACGAAGTGAAAAGAGTATATTGGTTTTGCTTAATGTCCGTCATGCTGTCGGTCCGTCGATAAAATGTGAATATTTCCCATAATATTAAAGTTAGAGTCCCTAAATTTGGTATGAAGATTGCTTGTGACCTCCTCGAATATTGCGACCTTCATTTCCCGGCCATGCTTACTAGAACTCTCCCTAAAAATCGTTAAAATAGATATATCTGAGTCCCCAGGAATTGCGCAAACCTATATCACCCAAAGTTTTAGAGCTAGAGTTATCAAATTTTAAAAGAAGATTACCCCAGCCCACCCCCGCCCACTACTGCCCACGCAAAGTGCGAAAATCCATATCTCCAGCAATTTTGGAATCGCGAACTTTTATTTTTAATCGATTGCGGGTAGTCAAATTAGTATAAAACGCAACTTTAAAAGTGATTCTGAGGGGGTCGATTTTTCTGTCAAAAATCATGCCAAAATTGACAAATATTTTGACATGTAAAGTTCCCAAAACCATACTTGAAAGATTTTAAAGTCTCATAACTTTGTCAAAAATTAACCGATTTTCACGATGTTTACAATTTTCTTCATGGATTAACTCCTAGATTAATTCTGCGTTTAAATTTAATTCGTATTTAAAAATAATTTTTTTTCGACTTTTTTCCAAAAATATCCTTTACTCCCCCCTTACTTATTTTAGAAAAATTTTTTTTTTAAATTTTAGAATCGCGAACTTTTATTTTTAATCGATTGCGGGTAGTCAAATTAGTATAAAACGCAACTTTAAAAGTGATTCTGAGGGGGTCGATTTTTCTGTCAAAAATCATGCCAAAATTGACAAATATTTTGACATGTAAAGTTCCCAAAACCATACTTGATAGATTTTAAAGTCTCATAACTTTGTCAAAAATTAACCGATTTTCACGATGTTTACCATTTTCTTCATGGATTAACTCCTAGATTAATTCTGCGATTAAATTTAATTCGTATTTAAAAATAATTTTTTTTCGACTTTTTTCCAAAAATATCCTTTACTCCCCCCTTACTTATTTTAGAAAAAATTTTTTTTTTAAATTTTAGAATCGCGAACTTTTATTTTTAATCGATTGCGGGTAGTCAAATTAGTATAAAACGCAACTTTAAAAGTGATTCTGAGGGGGTCGATTTTTCTGTCAAAAATCATGCCAAAATTGACAAATATTTTGACATGTAAAGTTCCCAAAACCATACTTGAAAGATTTTAAAGTCTCATAACTTTGTCAAAAATTAACCGATTTTCACGATGTTTACCATTTTCTTCATGGATTAACTCCTAGATTAATTCTGCGATTTAAATTTAATTCGTATTTAAAAATAATTTTTTTTCGACTTTTTTCCAAAAATATCCTTTACTCCCCCCTTACTTATTTTAGAAAAAATTTTTTTTTTAAATTTTAGAATCGCGAACTTTTATTTTTAATCGATTGCGGGTAGTCAAATTAGTATAAAACGCAACTTTAAAAGTGATTCTGAGGGGGTCGATTTTTCTGTCAAAAATCATGCCAAAATTGACAAATATTTTGACATGTAAAGTTCCCAAAACCATACTTGAAAGATTTTAAAGTCTCATAACTTTGTCAAAAATTAACCGATTTTCACGATGTTTACCATTTTCTTCATGGATTAACTCCTAGATTAATTCTGCGTTTAAATTTAATTCGTATTTAAAAATAATTTTTTTTCGACTTTTTTCCAAAAATATCCTTTACTCCCCCCTTACTTATTTTAGAAAAAATTTTTTTTTTAAATTTTAGAATCGTGAACTTTTATTTTTGATTGCTTGTGACCTCCTCGAATATTGCGACCTTCATTTCCCGGCCATGCTTACTAGTAACTCTCCCTAAATAATTCGTTTTAAAATAGATTATATCTGAGTCCCCTAGGAATTTTTTTTAGTTTTTAGAATCGCGAACTTTTATTTTTAATCGATTGCGGGTAGTCAAATTAGTATAAAACGCAACTTTAAAAGTGATTCTGAGGGGGTCGATTTTTCTGTCAAAAATCATGCCAAAATTGACAAATATTTTGACATGTAAAGTTCCCAAAACCATACTTGAAAGATTTTAAAGTCTCATAACTTTGTCAAAAATTAACAGATTTTCACGATGTTTACCATTTTCTTCATGGATTAACTCCTAGATCAATTCTGCATTTAAATTTAATTCGTATTTAAAAATATTTTTTTTTCGACTTTTTTCCAAAAATATCCTTTACTCCCCCCTTACTTATTTTAGAACAAATTTTTTTTTTAAATTTTAGAATCGCGAACTTTTATTTTTAATCGTTTGCGGGTAGTCAAATTAGTATAAGACGCAACTTTAAAAGTGATTCTGAAGGGGTCGATTTTTCTGTCAAAAATCATGCCAAAATTGACAAATATTTTGACATGTAAAGTTCCCAAAACCATACTTGAAAGATTTTAAAGTCTCATAACTTTGTCAAAAATTAACCGATTTTCACGATGTTTACCATTTTCTTCATGGATTAACTCCTAGATTAATTCTGCGTTTAAATTTAATTCGTATTTAAAAATAATTTTTTTTCGACTTTTTTCCAAAAATATCCTTTACTCCCCCCTTACTTATTTTAGAAAAAATTTTTTTTTTAAATTTTAGAATCGCGAACTTTTATTTTTAATCGATTGCGGGTAGTCAAATTAGTATAAAACGCAACTTTAAAAGTGATTCTGAAGGGGTCGATTTTTCTGTCAAAAATCATGCCAAAATTGACAAATATTTTGACATGTAAAGTTCCCAAAACCATACTTGAAAGATTTTAAAGTCTCATAACTTTGTCAAAAATTAACCGATTTTCACGATGTTTACAATTTTCTTCATGGATTAACTCCTAGATCAATTCTGCATTTAAATTTAATTCGTATTTAAAAATAATTTTTTTTCGACTTTTTTCCAAAAATATCCTTTACTCCCCCCTTACTTATTTTAGAACAAATTTTTTTTTTAAATTTTAGAATCGTGAACTTTTATTTTTGATTGCTTGTGACCTCCTCGAATATTGCGACCTTCATTTCCCGGCCATGCTTACTAGAACTCTCCCTAAAAATCGTTAAAATAGATATATCTGAGTCCCCAGGAATTAGTTTTTAGAATCGCGAACTTTTATTTTTAATCGATTGCGGGTAGTCAAATTAGTATAAGACGCAACTTTAAAAGTGATTTTGAAGGGGTCGATTTTTCTGTCAAAAATCATGCCAAAATTGACAAATATTTTGACATGTAAAGTTCCCAAAACCATACTTGAAAGATTTTAAAGTCTCATAACTTTGTCAAAAATTAACAGATTTTCACGATGTTTACAATTTTCTTCATGGATTAACTCCTAGATCAATTCTGCATTTAAATTTAATTCGTATTTAAATATACTTTTTTTTCGACTTTTTTCCAAAAATATCCTTTACTCCCCCCTTACTTATTTTAGAACAAATTTTTTTTTTAAATTTTAGAATCGCGAACTTTTATTTTTAATCGTTTGCGGGTAGTCAAATTAGTATAAGACGCAACTTTAAAAGTGATTCTGAAGGGGTCGATTTTTCTGTCAAAAATCATGCCAAAATTGACAAATATTTTGACATGTAAAGTTCCCAAAACCATACTTGAAAGATTTTAAAGTCTCATAACTTTGTCAAAAATTAACCGATTTTCACGATGTTTACAATTTTCTTCATGGATTAACTCCTAGATCAATTCTGCATTTAAATTTAATTCGTATTTAAAAATAATTTTTTTTCGACTTTTTTCCAAAAATATCCTTTACTCCCCCCTTACTTATTTTAGAACAAATTTTTTTTTTAAATTTTAGAATCGTGAACTTTTATTTTTGATTGCTTGTGACCTCCTCGAATATTGCGACCTTCATTTTCCCTGGCTTCATGCTTACTCTAGAAACTCTCCGCTAAATTTAATCGTATTTAAAAATAGATTTTTATATCTTGAGTCCCCAGGAATTTTTTTAGTTTTTAGAATCGCGAACTTTTATTTTTAATCGATTGCGGGTAGTCAAATTAGTATAAAACGCAACTTTAAAAGTGATTTTGAAGGGGTCGATTTTTCTGTCAAAAATCATGCCAAAATTGACAAATATTTTGACATGTAAAGTTCCCAAAACCATACTTGAAAGATTTTAAAGTCTCATAACTTTGTCAAAAATTAACAGATTTTCACGATGTTTACAATTTTCTTCATGGATTAACTCCTAGATCAATTCTGCGTTTAAATTTAATTCGTATTTAAATATAATTTTTTTTCGACTTTTTTCCAAAAATATCCTTTACTCCCCCCTTACTTATTTTAGAAAAATTTTTTTTTTTAAATTTTAGAATCGCGAACTTTTATTTTTAATCGATTGCGGGTAGTCAAATTAGTATAAAACGCAACTTTAAAAGTGATTCTGAAGGGGTCGATTTTTCTGTCAAAAATCATGCCAAAATTGACAAATATTTTGACATGTAAAGTTCCCAAAACCATACTTGAAAGATTTTAAAGTCTCATAACTTTGTCAAAAATTAACCGATTTTCACGATGTTTACCATTTTCTTCATGGATTAACTCCTAGATCAATTCTGCATTTAAATTTAATTCGTATTTAAAAATAATTTTTTTTCGACTTTTTTCCAAAAATATCCTTTACTCCCCCCTTACTTATTTTAGAACAAATTTTTTTTTTAAATTTTAGAATCGCGAACTTTTATTTTTAATCGTTTGCGGGTAGTCAAATTAGTATAAGACGCAAGTTTAAAAGTGATTCTGAAGGGGTCGATTTTTCTGTCAAAAATCATGCCAAAATTGACAAATATTTTGACATGTAAAGTTCCCAAAACCATACTTGAAAGATTTTAAAGTCTCATAACTTTGTCAAAAATTAACCGATTTTCACGATGTTTACCATTTTCTTCATGGATTAACTCCTAGATTAATTCTGCGTTTAAATTTAATTCGTATTTAAAAATAATTTTTTTTTCGACTTTTTTCCAAAAATATCCTTTACTCCCCCCTTACTTATTTTAGAACAAATTTTTTTTTTAAATTTTAGAATCGCGAACTTTTATTTTTAATCGATTGCGGGTAGTCAAATTAGTATAAGACGCAACTTTAAAAGTGATTTTGAAGGGGTCGATTTTTCTGTCAAAAATCATGCCAAAATTGACAAATATTTTGACATGTAAAGTTCCCAAAACCATACTTGAAAGATTTTAAAGTCTCATAACTTTGTCAAAAATTAACCGATTTTCACGATGTTTACAATTTTCTTCATGGATTAACTCCTAGATTAATTCTGCGCTTAAATTTAATTCGTATTTAAATATACTTTTTTTTCGACTTTTTTCCAAAAATATCCTTTACTCCCCCCTTACTTATTTTAGAAAAATTTTTTTTTTTAATTTTAGAATCGCGAACTTTTATTTTTAATCGATTGCGGGTAGTCAAATTAGTATAAAACGCAACTTTAAAAGTGATTCTGAAGGGGTCGATTTTTCTGTCAAAAATCATGCCAAAATTGACAAATATTTTGACATGTAAAGTTCCCAAAACCATACTTGAAAGATTTTAAAGTCTCATAACTTTGTCAAAAATTAACCGATTTTCACGATGTTTACCATTTTCTTCATGGATTAACTCCTAGATTAATTCTGCGTTTAAATTTCGTATTTGAAAATAATTTTTAATGCGAAAATCTACAACTCACTTAGTTTTAGAGCTATAGATCTGTGCCGCCATCACAAATTTTATAATCGTTATTTATCCAAATTACACTTAACTATTTAGAGCCTACAATAATAATTTAATCGTTTTAGACTTAAACTGGTTCCTTTTTGGAATATTTAAATATTTTAAATATTTTTACATGTACATATTGAGTCAAATTTGTTTGCTGCCATCCCTTCTCCCTTAACAGCATGGCGAGAGCATGGAGCGCGACTGCGACGAGCGCTGCACTTGCAACCGCGGTGAGTGGATTTGCGAGCCACGCTGCAAGGGCGCCACATATCCGCGTGGCAGCCAGCGCACCATGGCCAATCCGCATTGCCACGAGCGTGTGGTGGAGGAGGATGAGTGCTGTAGGATGATGGAATGCGACGAACCGTTGCTAGAGCCGATTGCGGCCACAGCAGACAACGACATGCCGACCATTGCCCCCGGCGAGCAGAACGAAGGTGAGTCCCAATCGCTTTAGGCAGGCAGATGCAGAGAAAGCAGCTTTTGCTGTGGCTTGGCAGTTGATGCTTTGTAGCCTTTGGCCATGCTTTAACGCTGTGTTTTTTGTGCTTTTCATAAACGTCATGTGCTTCCCACACACACACACACACACACACATTTTCACGCACCACAAACTACCATACACACGCACATATGCCTAGGAACCACGCCGAAGCCACGCAACGACTGCCAATACGAAGGCGGCGTCTACAAGTTCCGAGAGCGCCTGGAGATCGGCTGCGAGCAGATCTGCCACTGCGATGAAGGTGGCATCATGAACTGCCGGCCACGCTGCCCGGAACGCAATCACACGCGTGCCGACAAGTGTGTCTACGTGAAGGACCCGAAGGATGTGTGCTGCCAGCTGGAGCTGTGCGACGTTACGCTCGATGATCACGAGCAACAGCAGCCGCCGGCTCCATTGCCATCGCTGCACGGCGGCCAGAACAGCATTGGGGATGAGCACGAGCAGGAGCGCAGCTTCGGGCTGGAGGAGCAGGCGCGCGACGCTGGCGGCGCCACGCCCACCTGCAGCTTCAAGGGTGCACAGTACGAGCTGGGCCAGCAGTTCCGCGATGGCTGCGAGCAGCTGTGCATCTGCAACGAGCAGGGCGTGCACTGCGCCAAGGTCGAGTGCCCCTCCACCTTTGGCCTGGACGTGCTCAATCCGCACTGCATACGCTGGGAGCCGGTGCCGGCGAACTTTAAGCCAGTCGCGCCCCACTGCTGTCCGGAGAGCATGCGGTGCATGGACAACGGCACGTGCACCTACCAGGGCCTGGAGTTTGAGAACTGGTCGCCCATTCCGGCCAATCTGACGGGTAAGTCATCGATCCATTCGCATCACACTCAGAACCAGCACAGTCAGCCACACATTCGGCCTCCCCCCCTTACATCTCCCCACGCAGGTTGCGACAAGCATTGCTACTGCGAGAACGGCAAGGTCGAATGCCGTCCGGCTTGTCCGCCAGTGCTGGCGCTGCCGCCCGCAGATTTGCCCTGTCACCCGGCACAGGCGCGTCTGCTGCCCATTCCCGATGACGAGTGCTGCAAACACTGGTCCTGCGCACCACTGGCACCCAAAATTGGCGCCGCCGGCCAGGAGGAGGAGGAGCAGGAGACTCAGCAAGACCAACAAAAGCAGCCGGGTAGCCAATCCTCAGCGCCAAATGGTAAATATGACTAGTGAATGCATGAAAGGTCTTCATTTTAATGAATTGCATGCACGATTAACTGAACAATCCCGTCTCCGTTTACACTACAGTTGAGTTAGTTTAGAAGAAATAAATGAGCGGATGAAGAAAATGTGGAGGGTTCGGTTCACGGTTCAAACCAATGTCTTACCTTTCGGTTCGGTTTGTTTTCAGTTAAGTTGAAACCTTACTTTGTCGCGTTCTTCGTTATTGTTAATGCATTAAATCATGTATTTATTAATTTTTTATTGTTTATTATTGTTAAGCAGAAGAATATCTTCTATTAACCTTTCATTAATCAAGAGGTCTGTCATATGATTTTCAAGTTAAAATTGCCCGTAAAGCAAAAAAGGAGGATTTGAAAAAAAGCGATCCGACCACGAACCGGTTCAAAAATCATCGAAAATATATGTTAAAAAATATTTGTTGGAATTTATAATAAATTAGTTTTTCAACTTGCTGTAGTGTAAACGAAGTAATTATGGTAATTGAAATAATAAATTATTTAAAAGCTCGTTATCAAACATTCGAAAGCATATCCATTCATATCGCACATATTTCTCGCATGTTTCTGAAGCATTTTTGGCCTTTCCATTATGATTTCATAGCACTTCACATGTGTATATTTTTGCGCTTTTGCTACTTATCTTGCATTCTTTTTCTCTCTTTTTCTTTTGTTTTTATTTAATAATCTTAATGACCCCGATTTTGTGCTATGTTATTATGTACTTATTTCTTACGCTCACTCGAAAAACAATCGATAATTAACGCTATGCATTTGTAAATAATCAAAATACCATTCAACATGCAACCAATATCAGAAACAACAACAACATCGACAGCGACAACTACGACGACAGCAGCAGCAACTGTAACTGCAACAGCTGCTAATAAGGTGACCCACGAGAAACAGCCCTCGGATGTTGATTATGATAAGAAATCACAGTTAGGCGCCTTCTACCCCACGCTGGACGGAAAGCCACCAAAACTGGGCGCCGGTATCTTTGACAAGCACGATAAGCTGCACAAGAAGGCTCAGCACCAGCAGCAGCAGCAGCAGCAGCAACAGCAGCAGAATGACATCAAGTACGATGTGCACGAGGATCAGCAGGAGGACGTGGTGAACAATGGCGCACCATTGCCGCCAGGTGGCGGCTTTGTGCCGCTGCAGCTGGGCGGCCACTACAACGACTATCAGCAGCAGCAGCAACATCAGCAACAGCTCGGGCCCTATGGCTTCTACAATCCAGCGAAGCCCGCCTACGATGCCTACAATCCCTACGAGCCATATGATATCAATCCGAATGGAATACCACAGGGCAAGCCCCCGCCGGCGCCCACTAGTCAATCGGATCTGTTCAATATTCTGGGTGCTGAGCAGCCCGGACATGCGGCGCATCCGTTGCCCCAGAAGGACAATCACAATCTGCCCTCGCACGTGAGAATCGAGCAGATTCTGCAGCATTTGCAGCAGAGCGTGCCAGGCGGAGCGGGACCCACAACTCAACAACAACAACAGCAGCAGCAGCAGCAACAACAGCAACATAGACCGCTGCCGCCTCATTATGTGCCCATTGTGCACAGTGGAGTGCCGCCGCCACCTCCTCCGCACGGCATTGCCATAGTCGATGGCCAGCCCGTCGCCTATGAGAGCTATCCGCTGATACCTGGCCTGGGTGTGCCGCCCGCATTGCATCATCCCCAGCAGCAGCAGCAGCAGCAGCAGCAGCAGCAGCAGCAGCAGCAGCAGCAGCAGCAGCAGCAGCAGCAGCAGCAGCAGCTGCCGCAGCAGGAGCAACATCAGAAGCAGCAGCAACAACAACACGAATCCCTGCAGCAGCTACCCACGATTACACCCAGCGCTAGCACCAGCTCTGGCTTATCCACCCAGGCCAGCGAGCACAGCCTGCATCAGAGTCAGGGTCAGAGTCAGGGTCCCAGCCAGAGCCAGAGCCAGGGCCAGGACAAGCGGCCAACCCAGCAAGCAGGTTGAGATCCCACTATTCTAGTCACATCCTTTTTAGCTTACTCTAGTCTCTCTTCATGCCGTATGGACACTGTACAACTGATATACACTGCGACAGGGTTTACTGTACTAACTGTGACTACTCCCAGTTCCACAAATCAATCCACACATACACATACACACACACATACACTCACATCTACATTCGCATCATTGTTGCGCTTCTTAGAAATCGCTTAACCCAAACTAATCTTAACTTTAAGCTGAGCAGAGTTATGCTCTATACCGATTCCAAATCAAAATCGCCCAACCATATCGAGGAATCCTATCTAACTTTATAGATTTGTTTGGAATCGGTATTCGTATTCGTCGCTCATCCCGCGTCGCTCCTTCAACCCTATTCAATACTCCGACTCCTTTTCCAGGCTTCAACAATCTCCAGCCAGATATCGAGGTGCACACCCTGGAAGCCATTGATCCGCGCACCATACGCATCGTTTTCACGGTGCCCCAGGTTTACGTGAATCTGCACGGACGCGTGGAGCTGCGCTATACAAATGGTCCGAGCAACGATACCTCCACCTGGGAGCAACAGATATTTGCACCGCCCGAGGATCTGATTGCCACCTCACAGATGGAATTCGATTTGCCCGGCCTGGAGCCCAATTCGCTGTACAAGGTGAAGATAACGCTGATTCTGCGCGATCTTAACTCGCAGCCCACGAGCAGCGTCTTCACGGTGAAGATGCCGGCGGAGAGGACGATAACGCCGCCGCCGCAGGTTTCCGACTACAGGCCGGACTTCCAGGATATATTCAAGACCGTCGAGGATCCCGAGCTGAATGTCAGCGAAACGAATGCCACGTGGCTGCAGCTCACCTGGAAGAAGCTGGGCGATGAGCAGATGGAGTATGTGGATGGAGTTCAGCTGCGCTACAAGGAGCTCACGGGCATGATATACTCCTCCTCCCCGCTGATACACCGCACGCTCACCAGCTACACCATTCAGAATCTACAGGCCGATACGGGCTACGAAATCGGACTCTACTACATTCCATTCGCAGGCCACGGAGCCGAACTGCGGGCCGGACACATGATTAAAGTGCGCACCGCACCCAAAGTTGATGTCTACGGATTCGATGTGATGGTGAATGTCACCAAGGTGAAGGCGCAGAGTGTGGAAATATCGTGGAACGGCGTCCCCTACCCAGAGGACAAGTTCGTGCACATCTACCGCGCCATCTATCAGAGCGATGCTGGCAAGGAGGACTCCAGCGTCTTCAAGGTGGCCAAGCGAGACAGCACAACGGGCACCCTGATTATGGACCTCAAGCCCGGCACAAAGTACCGCCTCTGGCTGGAAATGTACCTCACCAATGGCAATACCAAGAAGAGCAACGTCGTCAACTTCATCACCAAGCCAGGTGGTCCAGCGACGCCAGGCAAGACGGGTAAGTCGGGTTAGCAAATAGTACGCAGTTTTCTTCAAGCTAAGCGCTTTCCATTTCAAGTCTTGCGTTTTTTTGAGAGGACATATTTGAGCTTTAAAAATCTTGGTAAACACTGGCAAATTTCTTAATTGATTTGCATTCGTAAATATGGTTGATAGATTATTTAGATTAGACCACTAAAAGTCAAATGAGTAGTAAAGAGAACAATCCCATTCCTGCTATAGTAAAAATATATAAAGCACTTTAATTGATGTAGAATTCCTATTAATTGGCTCCTTCATCCTCCCAGGCAAACTCCTAACCGCGGGCGTCACCGATCAACCAGTTGGCGACTACTACGGTCCCCTCGTCGTTGTTTCTGTGATTGCCGCACTGGCGATAATGTCGACGCTGGCGCTGCTGCTGATCATAACCAGGAGACGAGTGCATCAGACGGCTTCCATTACACCGCCGCGGAAGAGCGATGCGGCCTACGATAATCCCTCGTACAAAGTCGAGATACAGCAGGAGACAATGAGTAGGTGATCATCTGCGATTTGTTGCAATATGTATTTTACAATGAAATTTTCGTACTTGCAGATCTGTAACGGGCCAATTTGATGGGCAATACTCAACTCTCCCAAATTAGCTTAGAACAATGTTCTTGTAAATACTTTAAAACTCAAACTCAGTGTCAGTAAAAACGATGAAAAGAAACTAATTTTCCATTCCCCGGCGCAGGATTAAAATGAAAAGAAAATGTCCACACGAAAAGGCCGCCATGTTGTATGTAGTGATTAAGGAATCTTTTAAATGAACTAAACAGTTTTTTGTTAAACAATTGTAACTTGTGTATATAGGGAAATAGAAGAGAAAACTGGAACTCCAACTGAAAAACCAATTGGCCTCGCCTGGGGCGTGTGAAATGTTTACGCAATTCTTCTAGCGATTTCTAAATGCATAGTTAGTTTAACTTGTAAATTTTAGCTTTACACGTACATATACCGTAATTTAAGAACGAACACCAACAAGTTCTTCAAGTAACAGTCCATAAATATTTAAATTAGCTTGTAAACGTACAGAGATATGCAACCTTATGAATAAATAAAATATTAAAATTAATATTATTTGTTTTTATCATGAAACTCTAGTTAAAACGATAATTGTGAAGACAGTTGCTACAGAAAAAAGGATTACATTAATATTTCATTTTAAAGAAGAGCCTTTTTAAAACGCAATAAATTCGATAATATAATTTATTCTTATCTTATTTTTCAACTTTTAATCAAAAGTTGACAATAATACTTCAATTTGAATTTTTATTTAAGTGTCATCAGTGTCATAACCTTACTTTTGATTTTTTTCCAACAAGCAATATGTTTTATTGGATATTGAAATTTTTGTAAGTATTACAATTAAACAAAATCAAAATCACATTACATACTTTTTTTATGTTTCATGCATGTTGGCAATAATTGTAAATTTAAGATATCAAATGTAGATGTGCAATAAATGACACGGTATTTATATTCCTTATCAATAATGGTCAAAATTACCATAACCTTATTGTTTTCAACAACCAGCTGTAATATGCCTACAAAAGTCAGAAAAACTTACCAAGATCGGAGTACTGTATCATATGGCTTTCATAGAAAAACTAATAAAAAGTTAATTGTTGCCTAAAAATACCGTTGCGAAAGTAAGTATTCAAAAATATCGCAATGTTGCTCTTTATATCCTGTAAAATGGGATAAATGGGTATAATGGTGTTGTACAAATGAAGGGCGGTTATCCGTCTGTCCATCTCAGAGGCAAAAGGGGCTAGAAACGTTCGTTAAAGTTTTTATTTTTATGTTACTGCGTACCATACGTAGGTAAAGTCTGATTTAAATTGTCGATATGTATAAATATATATGTAAAGTCTTGCCCTTTGTTATTCAGCGTATTGAAAGATGTGCGGCTTAGATTTGGGTACAGAGTATTTTATAGTTGATCACTCATCCAGTCAAAACATTCTTGCTTTATTTATATGATCCATTTCAATTGTTATCTTTATAAAGTTTGTATTCCACCACAAAATTTGGTTTTGCGAAGTATAAAATATAGAACACCCTATACATTAATTGGCAGTGCCAATTATATTAATTAATTAATATAAACGCGTTGATTTTAGATTGAAGACTTGAATTTTATTATGCAAACTCTAGACTTCCCAGACTGTATGATTTTTAGATTGTTTATTGTTTTAGTAAGAGTAATAAAAACTTGCAAAATATTTGCAGAATTTTCGTATCCATTAAATTTTAAAAATCACATTTTCTCTTAATTTTTTTTTTTCTAACCAAATTTCCTTTTGGTCGAAAATGCATGATAAAATATTAAGAAAAATATATAAGTATATATATATACATTTATATATATATAAATATAAATAATTTATATATGTATAAATATATATAGTATGTTATTATTTGTTTGGCCTCGACTTCTATGACATTTATACAACGTTAACTGGTAACTTTTAGATGACTATGCCTCTTTTAAGTTTTCTTTTACATATTTATTTCAATTTGCTTGCAGCACCAACAACATATATACTTATATTATACTATTAAATATGTATAGTATATAAGTATATGTTTGTATATACAAAATGCACAACTAGAATTTGGGTTAAAGAATTCAAAATTCAAATTTCGTACTCTAATGCCACGCTAAATGCTAATGTTCTTGATTTATGTTTGAGAAAAACATTTTAGAAGAGCAAAAGTAAGAAGAAAAATTATATATATATGCAAATATTCATTCGCATTTGGCATGAACAATTGTTTGTGTTTTGATTTAAAATTCTTGTACACATTAATATTTAAATAGGTTTTTAGTTTGTGTTTAAAATTTACAATTTGCGTTTTGTTTTTGTTTTGTTTTCGTTTCTGTATTTTACTTTTACATTTCGCTTTCGCAAAAAAGTAATCACTGATTAGCCTCCGTTCTTTGACATTAAGTTGGTTGGTTGATTGGTTTTCAGTGGCTTAGGCATGGCAGGACAGACGACATGGAACGTTGGCAGCGTCTACTTGGTGCTCGTGCTGGCGCTGGCGCTGGCACTGATGCTGGCGGCGGCCTCGCTGTTGCTGGTGCACTGCTCGATGACGCTGTTGCCCTCGGCATCGCTGGTGGTTGTCGTTGATGAGTTGCTGTCGTCGTCCTCATCATCCACCTCTGATTGCTCCTCTTCGCCATCGTCGACATCACCCTCGTCCTCTTCGTCAACGGCATAAACATCGTTCTCAATTAAACGCAAGTCCATGCTATCGAACGAATCGGTTATAACGCTATCATCATCGGTCGTGGTCTCATCCTCCTGGCCGGACGTGTCGTTATCCAAATCCATCTCATCATCACCCTGTTGGCTCTGCTGTTGTGTCGGCGACTCGCTGCCGCTGCCCGCATCTATGCGCATCTCCTGCATCAGCTCCTGAATCAGTTCAGTCTCTATTTCGATGATGCCCAGATCCAATTGACGCTTGGTCACATCCATCAGCACATTCTTGACGTTGCGCGCCAACAGACGCAGATGCTCCTCGCTGCACATCGACGCATTGCTCATGTAGCGTATGTAGTCCTCCAGATAGTGGTTGTTGAAACTATCGCGACATGGCTCGCCGCTGGCGAACTGTTGGTGGGTCAGCAGCAGCTGATTGATCAGCCAGTTGCGACCGCCCTTCAGAACTTCGATGGCATCCCTGACGCACTGGCGTCCTAGCTCAAAGTTGCGGTACAACGGATAGGTGATCACGCGACGCAGAAACGCCAATAGGACGTCCCGATAGTTGTCGAACTGCTCAAAGTAGCAGAACAGCGGACACAATATGCTGCGCGTCCAGCCCGATTCACAGGTGGGTTCGTTGTTGGTGGTGCGCACATCGTAGCATATGGCCAGCACAATGCTGATAAGGCCGCAGTCGATCTCGTTCTGCACTCGGCGATCGGGTTGGCTGGACGGGGGCGAGGCCGTCGCTGTGGACTCTTCAGCGGCGGGTTTGACGCTGCATAGATTGTGCAGCAAATGGGCCTGCTCCTGTGTCATGGAGGTCTCGAAGATTTTGGGTTTGTAGCGCAGCGGATTCTGGTGCCCAGCTGGTACCTGCAACTCTACAAAATTCATTTTGTACTGTTCGCGTGAGAAGCGTTTCATCTCATCGCCGATGCGCTCCAGACGGCGTTGCAAGGGACTCAGGCGCTCCGGGTCCGGAACACGGCACGTCGACTTGTCCAACTGCAAATCCAAATGCAAATGAAAGGTGATTATTAGCCGAAACAGAACTATGTGCATCTCTGACGAGCACTCACCTCGCTGGTGAGGAGCGGACCATTGTATCGACTGGCATAGCCATAGCTAAACTGGCTAATCAGCTTGTAGGTACGCTCGTGGGCATCGAGCTGTAATTGACACTGATCGGTGATGCGCTTTAGCTTCCACTCGTGCACCAGCGGCTCCTTGTCCTGCAGGGTATCCGCCAGCGTCGGCAGGTTGAGAAACGCGGCAATGTACTCCTTGCGCGCTGTCTTTGGTTTGGGCGTTACGGCACTGCCAGCTGCATTGCCGCTACCCGCAATGGCAACGGGCGGCAGGCAGCGCAAGTAAAGCTGGTAGCAGTTCTCGGTCGTGTCATATTTGATGAACAGCGTTTTCAGTCCCCTCAAGTCGAAAGTGCGACGGCTGTGGAATCTGTGCAGGAAATTGCGATAAGCTCTGGGTAAAGTGCATTTGCGTGGCGTGACTCACTTGTATAGCTTGACATTTGCGTAAAAGTACAAATCGTTGTCGCCAATGTATATATCGACGTTCCTTATGCGATCCAAATTCACATTTACCGTAACACCCGTTGCCGTCGACGCCTCCGTCTCCGCCACCGCGGCAACCCCTCTCTCAAAACACGCCTCAGCTGGCTCTGGCGATGGCGTGGACTTGGCTTTTTCCTTGGCATGTGGATGTGGTATCACCACGCTGCACGTGTTGCCCACATAGCTGTGTGTGATTTGTCCATTCAACATATTATAATTTTACAGAGCAACTACTGCTTTTCAAGTATAAACAAAAAAGAATTTCAGAGCAGAAAGGCTATCGGCGACAGGTTGTGGAGGATTGTCGATATACACGCATCGCCCAAAGCAGCCCTGTGCAACGCAACACGGCTCAGTTAGCCAGCACTGGCATTTCCCAGAACTATGACCTATAGATGGCGCTTTACAACTGTGGCGCCATTGGAAATACACATTTAAACTGTTGATGATTTTTATTTATACCTATTTACTTTAATACGTTTTAAATGCAAAGCCGTATTTTCATTCAGAAAATTTTACAATATTTCTTGAAATATTATTGATTACACTTTGAAGGAACAGGCTAACAAAATTTAAATTCCAATAGGCCAAACCCCAAAAAATAAATGCATAACTGCTCCCCAACAGCTACAAAAGTTGTTCGGCCACTGTTGCCATCTCTGTCGCTCCAAGTGGCTGTAATGCTTTCTTCGGCAGAAACAACAACAAACAAACAGCAACAACATCAAGACCCAGTCTTGGCGAGCTCCTCAGCGTGATTTGCTTTTTAGTTGTTGTTGTTGTGGCTGCTGCTGCTGTTGTTGTTTTTCTTTCTTTCTACATTTGTGGCTCGTTTCATGTTGACCCACTTTTCGTGGCAATACGTGCGATGTCGACGTCGCAGCGGCAGCGGCAGCGGCAGCAACTGCGGCCTGCACAGTGGGCCGCAGTCACGGTGAAAGCTTCGCTTGGCTGTTGAACAGCGCCGGCCGGCTGCGCTTGTGCGCTCTGGTTCCAGTGTGCGGCGCAAAAAGTCATAAACTGAATTGCCAACAGGTTATGGCGTCGACTGTTGCGACGAGGTTGCGGCTGCAACGCAGTCCAACTCGCCGCCGCTGGGAGCAGTAAAAAGGGCCATGACAGTGACACTTTGAAGTTTGAGGTTAAATTGTCAATGTTGTTGTTGGTTGTTGGTTGCTGTCTGTTGTTGTTATTGCTCTTCGGTTGCCCTGTGCCTTCATATTTTCGACATATTTCGTGGCGGGCATTTCTGCTGTTCGTTGCCGTTGCTGCAACTGTTGTTGCATCTCCAATACAATACGAAAGACTCAAGCAACAAACTTGCATTGACAGTGCATTTTTTTATATTTTCAAATCCACCGCGTGGCACAAATTTTGATCAGCGCACGCACAAAAATGCTCGCATGCTTTTATTTAGTTTATTAATTATTTGTATTTCTTCTATACACACTGACACACACACGCACACATATTCACATTTGAAAAGTGAAATTTCAAAGTAGAACAAGCCACAACAACAACAACCACAGCACGTACAACTGGCCGTGCCACGCAACTTGCCGAGAGGTTCCAATAAAATTGAGGTCACTTGTCGTTGACCAGCAGCGCCACCATCCCCCCTGCCTTTTCGCCCATTGGTGAATAGATGCCCCGCCAGAGTTTGGCAGCCAGTCGGCGGTTGTCGTTGCCGTTGCCGTTGGCCGTCGTCTGCCTTTAGAATGCTGCATTATAAGTAAATTAATTGCAGGCGCGTCGCTTTTTCGGCTATAACCGTTCTTAGCCGGTTTTAGGCCAACGTGTGTGCCATTAAAATGCACCACGAATTTGACAAAATGAAACACGTGGAAGTAACCAAAAACAGCCAAAAGATGTGCTCAATGTAAAAATCTGAGTCCACGAAGAGCGCTTAAATTGTATGCAGTTAAAATCAGGCTACGGCGAAAATAATTTTTTTTTAATCAAAAAGACAACACAACAGAAAACTATTGCTTAAAGTTCTAGCAATAATTGGTAAAGTAAATAATAATAATATTAATATTAATTATAATAGAGTCTGGTAACAATAAATTTAAATAAATACGCATTTAACGCATTTTTATTTTTTCATCAGATTTATGGTTTTAAAAAATGAAGAAATTCTTTCAATACATTTCGGATGCCATTTCTATTTGTAGGCAAAATATACAAGAATATATTCGAGTATTTTTTATTTTCTTTTTAGATCCATTAATTTGCATTGATTTTTAATTTTATGAAACGGTGTCAAAATATCCATAATTCATGTTAAACGCGAAAGTTGACTTTGAAATTAGCCCAATTTAGCGTTCCTTTAACAGCTGATCTTTTAAGTGTTTTTAAAAACAGAACAAAAAACCCCTAAATATACCGTCATAATGAATTAGTAGCATAACTTCCTTTTTTATTTGTAGCGTTCGCCCAAGAAGCGAGTTCGGTTTTTTATACACACATATATACTTGTACTAAAGTTAAAATCAAGTCTAATTACGTATTTCATAAGATTTTCGATGTGCACTGTTTGCTTTTAAAGTTAATTAAAGTTAAAGAACAAGTTGGTGTTGGTCTTGGAGTTAAAAAACAAAACTGGCACATTACTCAAATATTAATTTAATATAATGTAATTATAGCCATGATTTATTCTGCCAAGAATCTTGGTCAGCTGTCCGACGAGGCGTGAAGACGCCACATTGCAAAATCGACGCCACACTTAAAGTTTATATTTTGGTTTTGTTTTTTTTTTCTTTTCGTTTTTTTGCTTTTCTGGGCCGACAATTAACCGAAAAAGCGAGCGCATAAATTATAAATATTTGATTATGACTAAGTTGTGCCTCAAATGTTGCAAAAAGTGCACGTTGTAAGCATGGCCAATTTTTGCTACAACACCTTCTCCACCTCCACCTCCTGCACCTCCGCCTGCTGCCCCACACAGTTACTTCCTGCACGCGAGGCACTTCCGTTCTGTTTTGCCAGCTCCAACTCGATATCGAATCCAGTGTTGAGCTCTTCATGTGCATCCATCAAAGACGCCTCAATCAAGAGCAAAAGTAATCAAAACAGCAACAGCCCGAAAGCAACAACAGCAACAACAACAAGCACAACAACGCCAAATCAAATCGAAAAATACAACAAAGCAAACAAACAAATCATGCAGAGTGGAAAAGACAAAGCCAAAGGGGAGCAGCAGAAGCATTCAAAGCAAACATACGCATAGATGGAGACACAAACAACAGTGACAAGAAAATCGTTAAAAACAAAAATAACAATAAATATGCTCACACACACATAGACCAATAGACAAATACATGTGTGTATTAAAATGGCATGGCGGCAAATAGCGGCAACAACAGCCATTTCAGCAGCAGCAAAGCACAAAATAGAAATGGAGAGCAACTTTCACCCAAGGTCATTGTGTCTTTAACTGCGCCACAGCAGCAGCAGCAGCAGCAGCAGCAACAACAACGGCAACAACTGCTGGACAATATGCGACAAAGTTGACTGCGGCAGCGACTGCGGCGTCGCTGTTGCCATTTTGCCAACTTTATTGTAATGTCTATCTGTCTGTCGGTCTATCGGTCTTCGGGTCTCTGTTTTTGTCAACTAGACAACGGAAAAGGCAGAGAGCTGCAGGCAGATGAAAGGCGTTGTCCGTTACCCTGTACCCATAAAAAATGATTCAACATAAGGGTATACTTAATTTGTGGACGATCTCCCATTGCGAAGGTTTGATATCATTTCATGTATATTTTTTACAAGTGTATATTTGTATGTCCTTGTACACAACATGCGGATCAATTTTTTAAACATTTTTAAACATCGATTATACCCTCCTTACATAATTTTGTGTTTACGCCTTTACGGTTGATTTTTGAAAATTTAACTATTGTGATTTTAATTTTTTATTTATAATTTATCCCGCTTTTAATATAATGAGTACTTCTTGTGCCAAATGTCTTTTTATTCTCTAGTTAATCAAAGAGCTCCTAAGGAGGAGGCTTTGGTCAGTGTGGAGAAATCGTTGCAGGGCATTTCCTAGTCGATCCCTCTCGTCGTTGCTGTTGGTGCAATGCCCTTTTTTGCCAAAAATGAAGCTCTGGCAAGTTGCTCAAGTTAAGTTTTCTTGGGATTAACTTGTTGACGTTGCTGTCATAGCGGTTGTACGGGGTAGTAAATAATTATAGTGAAAATTCAAAAAACTGTGCAGCAAATTGACCATTTCTTACAGTACAGCTGCACCCTAACTTATCGGATGTGATACCCTGGTGGTATTGACACGCGTTGCCAACTACTGCATTATAGCAACTATAGAAACCATTTGTAGTTTCTATATTTGTGGGAATAAAATCATTTTATGACCACACCCATATTAAGAGCAAGAAAGTCGCTATTGATTGCTGCTGATGCCGCTCAAGATAAAACTTTAATTAATACAGGGTATAAAAGAAATCCATTTTGATAGTCTTTACAGGGTAACGAATGCTTAATAGATTATAGCCCAATGTTTACAGCGCATGAAACCAGCTGCGGTGCACTTTTTAAATACCAACGAGCTCGAATTAACTTTAAAATAAAACTTTTTCCCCTAATTTAAATTTTAACGAATTATCGCGAATTTCATTTTAATATTGGAAATATTTAAATTTATTACAACATTCGATAAACAAATGTATTAAAAGAAAACGATTGTTACACGTTGTCTAGATTTAGAAACTTCCGTTAGTATTATTCAACTCAGTTCCCAAACGATCGAGAGTTTTATATTGATTTTATTAGGAGATTTGATTAGATCTAATTTGTCCAGCAAATGTCCTGTCTCAAAATGTACAGCTACTTAAGCCATCTGGCTGTAACGGAGAACGAGCCGTGCTGTATATCTGAATCTTCCCATTGTGGGTGATTAGCTGATGTAAAGCGCAGTGGTGGCACCCACGCCTATTGTTAGTCATAACTGTTCCAAATGACTTAGCCGGCTTGTCAGCTTGGCCGTCAGAATCTTGGCCAGAAAGTGGGTCGTGCTTGGCCTAAATGACGACTGCCTACGACCAAGATGCGCAGTTAGCCAGGCCAAAGAGAATGAGCAGAAAATTACATTTAATTGGAATAAACTCAATTAAAAATGCCAAAAAGATGAGAGACAAGCTAAAGATACGAATTACGAGAGATGTTATTGTTAATTTGTTGCTTATAGTTTTGGTATAGCGAAATGCCTGCCAGTTGTTAATATTTGTGCTTGACCTCTGACAGGGGAGCAGACGGGCACGTAGCACATTTTGATTAGAACAAAACGTGGACGGTGTAAAAGGGGCTGCTGGCTGATCGTGGAGGGAGCGAGCGGGGCACGGTCAGAGTCGGAGACATTGCCATGATGTTGCATAAATTTAAGTGCCACAGATACGAGGCGCAAGATACAGAAACGAGTTACAGATACATGCAACGACCACAGCGTCGCAGCACTGAAGAAAACTCAAACGAAGCCAAGCAAAAGATACAAAAGCAACGTAGAAATGCGGATGCGATCCGATGCGATGCGAAGCGATGCAAACTACACAACATACTCCAGACTCGTATTGCTGGAGCTATCGGTGTCTGGGATTGGGGCTGGGGCTGGGGCTGGGGCTCGGGCTCGGATCGGGCTTGGGCTCGCGCTCCAGCACAGTCTCAGTCTGTGCGGTGAAAGAGCATGCGACCGGGCAAAGTATCTTTGTATCTCATTGCCGCGCTCTGCTCGCCGCTGGCTGCCAGGCCAGTTAACATTTCAAATCCGTTGTGGCTGCCACAGCCGCTGTTGCTGCTGCTGCTGCTGCGTCGTGCGGTTCTTCAGCTCAAGTAAGAAGCGGAGGAAAAAAGAAAAAAAAAACTAGTCTGGAAATTGGGTCAGTGGCACAGTATGCATGGCATTTTGTTTTTGTATTGGTGCCGCGCGCTGTCGCTGTCTGTATCTGTGTCTCTGTCTCTGTCTGTGTCTGTGTCTGTGTCTGTGTGGGCTTTGCTGGGTTTGCCTTTAGCTCTTTCTTCTTCGCATTGCTTTCTTCGCGGCGGCATTTGTGGTCAATATAATGATTCTGACTTGTTGGTTCGCTTTGGCACGGCTCCACTGGGATTGACTTGGTTTGGTTTGCTTTGCATTTTGGTCGTCGCCGCCATCGTTTTTGTCGCTGTCGTCAGTCTGCCGCATATTTTACCATAGCCAGCTAGACCAAGAGCACTGCTCGTACTCGCACCTACTCTATTTTGCTGTGCCGCTTTGTGTCAGGTTCCTCCTAATGGCCAGCGGCAGATGCGTGCGGCATAAGCAATGCGGACACCACAGTTGCCACCTAATCAACCAGAGCACTTGAATCGACCAATTTTAGCTTGATTTAGATCTAGATATCATTTGGAGTACGCAAATCGCGCATACTTAATTTGTATAGGTTAAAATGAAAATATCAGGTTTCTTCCGCTGTGGAAGTAAGAGTAGACAACAGGTTTCCATTTTTAAATATTATTATTTTTGTACATTTAAAATGACAAAATTTTGTATTTCTAGAGAAGTAAACATTAAAATTAGAAAAATAAATATTTACAATCGAATTGTGTAAAGGTGCAAAGTGATTTATGTGTATATTTTGCACTTTGTTCAACTTGAATAAATAAATTGCACAAAACTAAAATAACATTAAATATGGATTAAGTTATTTTAAGTACGTACTTTATTTATAATTATGTATTGTTTTGTTGTTTTCAATTTTCTTTATGAATAATTAATTTTTGCTTAAATAAATAGCTTCAACAATATTTGTTTGTTTAGATATGCTAAGGTTTTGTAGACATAAATATTTTATAAAATTTTCACGCGAACATAAATATATTTTTAAAATATTATTTATTGGACATGTGCATGCATGTATAATTTCCACGTTTAATGTATTGTAAGATTAACATAAACTTTAGCAACAAATTTTTTAAAAAACAAATTAACAACATTTAAATGTAAGTGTAATAAAATTTATTACTTGAGTACTTTACTATTTCATAATTATTATTATTTTTATGTATTTAATTTGCTTTGTTTTGTGTGTTTCCAATTTATGTTTGTCCTGCTAAGATCTAATTAAAAATTTAACAAATATTGTTATTTTGCCAAGCCCGCTACAACTTATACTAATTATACGATACATATATATTTACATACATAAATATATATACACTTTATAGTTATATACTTATACATGTTTCCGTTTTTGTTTGTACATTTATTTAATAATTATAATATTATTGTAATTTATAATTGTATTGCTTCTATTGTTTAACGCTTACAGTTTTCAACACGATGAGGTACATAATTTATACAAATTACAGACATACAAATTTCTTATATGCAATTACTTAACGAACATTCAGCTAGACTTTACCTAAATTCTAGCTACATTTGTATATTTATTGTTTATTTTAATTATTTATTATTTACGTGTTTACCTGTGCCAGGGCCTTAGGTGCACGAAGCGCGCAGGTTTGCATCAAAACAGAACAACAGTTGCAAAAAGACAATTGGACGCTTCGTTGTTCTTACATTGCTTGTGGTCTCTTTGCCTTGGGAATAGTGTGTGCTGCCTGGGAAAAGATACTGTTTGAGTATTTGATTTGTGTCATTCTAATTGTACCAGATATTATATAATTTTAATTATATAATTTTTGTACTCCTTAATAATGCAGATTGCAGTCGTTAGTTAAGTTTGAATTTACAAAATTTATTTCAACTTTTAACAATTAGGGTTCATTTGACTCTAATGCTTTGCAGGAAGCATAAGGAAAAGTCTGAAATACTGGGCACATTCCCACGTGCATTTTTATCTATGACAATTCTACATAAGTGCACTCGCCGGATTCAATTGTGATACAATTTCAAGAAATTTAATCTGCAAACAATTATAACAATTTTTTTTATCAACTTTGGATATGGAAAATTAATGTTTCAAAAATCTAAATAAGGAAAATTAATAAACTGAATTATTTAATTTAAATATTGGCAAAGACAAAGATTTAATTATAGCCGTAAGTTGAACTGTGGACCATTTTTGGGATTGCAGCCTAAATTTCAGCCACGTTCCGGTTGTCAGCCCTTTTTTTCTTTTAACACAAATTGCCAATTTATTAATTGACTATAAATTGTGAACTTCTATTCATTAATACTAAGTATCAAAGTGTTTACGATAAACATGTCCCATTAAGTAGTCAACCTTCACATTGGAGTATGTCCCCTAACAAAAGCTGAAAGAGAGTATTTTCTACCTTTGCCTCGCAAAGCTGATTCAGTTTTAAGAAGATGCCTGTGCTTAGCTATTAATGAATTTCTGGAGGTAGTAGGTTGATATTCTATAACATAAACAATCAATAATAAAGAATTTGGATGAAATGTAAAAACTTATTTGGCGCATGACTCGGCTATTCTTCCTAGCTCACGTATTTTGACTACGTTACCCCCACCCTTAAGCCCGTTGCCTAGTCAGAACCGACTACTGACTGACTACCGAAAAAGCGAAGAGATCAAAAGCAACCAACAACAACGAATATCAAGTGCTGTGTGTATGGCATTGCTTCACCCTGGGGGATGGCAATCAGACTGTGGATGTCCACGCTGGCTTCGGTGAAGCAATGCGATACACAAGAAGCTGCCGCACCCAAAGACCCGGACATGCACAGGCGGGCGCCAGCCGGGCGCCCGACTGTGGTGAGCGGGTGGCTTTGGCGGGCACTTTCTCCGGCACGGCACACAGAAGCACAGCAGCGGACGTGCTGCGCTCTGTGGGCCCGTATTCTGCGTGGCTGGGTCAGCGGGCAGAAGTAGTGGCTGCTTTGTTGCTGTTGCTAGTGGCGAGCGGGTGGATGTGGCCGCGGTCAGTCACGCCCAATTCTCTTATGTATCTGTTGATGTTTGAGCAAGTGCGCCTTCTGGCGAAAGGCCTTGGCGCACACGTCGCACCGGAAGGGCTTCTCGCCGGTGTGCGTGCGCAGGTGCACCTTGATGTTTGACTTGTTGAGGAAGCCGCGATTGCAGATGCTGCACCGATGGACCGGCTTCTCCTTGCCCAGCAGGCCGCTCAGGTCGCTGGCGCTGAAACTGGCCACGCCCGTGGGCGACATGGCGCTCAGCTGAGGCGCCCCGCCGTCGCCCTGGACCTGCCCCTGGCCCCCCTGCTGCTGCTGCTGCTGGCCGGACTTCTTCTGCGCCCTGGAGCGCTTGGCCTTGGGCGTGCCCGTGGGCGCATTCGTGGTGCTCGTGGTGTGTGGATAGCTGCTCAGCATGTCCGGACTGCACAGACCGCCGTCCTTCAGTCCAGTGCCGGACAGGCCGCCGTTGGGCGTCAGCTGATAGGCTGCCTGCTGCTGCTGCTGTTGTTGTTGCTGCTGCTGCTGCTGCTGCTGCTGTTGTTGCTGCTGCTGCTGCTGCTGCTGCTGGTTGGTGTTGTTGGTCAAGTAGCGCGGATTGATCATCAGATTGTTGTCCGTGGTGCTGACCACCGAGCCCGGCGGACTACAGCTGCTGCTGGCCGCCGACAGCTCGTTGCAGTATGAGGTAGAACTGGGCGTCTCGGTCTTCAGCGTAGTGGTCGCCGAGGAACCGCCGCCGCCGGCTGCTGCGCCCGCTCCGGGCGGACCATGCTGCAGGCGATTCTGCAGCAGCGGCATGTAGCCATGGCTGAGTAGACTCTGCAGCGTGGAGCTGCTCGCGTGCACCGGCAGCGGCGAGTGGGGCAGCATGAAGTCGCTAAGCGTGTCCTGCTGCGAGACGAGCACCTTGCCCTCGGGCTGAATGCAGTTGCCATCGATCCAGGCGTCCAGGTCCATCCAGCTGTCGCGCGTGTCGTTGCCCTCCTCCTTGTCCAGCTGGTTGGGCACCGTGGTGTCCGCTATCGCCGACCCAATGATCGCCGCAATGTCATCGATGCTGTTCATGTCCACATACTCGGTCAGATCCTTGTAGATGCGCACGCCGCTGCCGTGCAGCGAGTCGGCGACTTGGTCGATTGGCGTCAGCGTGGAGCCGCTGCTGGCCAGGGAGGAGACGCCGCCACCGCCGGCACCACCACCGCCAGCACCATTGCCGCCCGTGCCATTGGCGCCCATAACACAGCTGTCCGCTACGGAGTAGAGCTTAGAATCTAACTGACTATCGGCGAAGAGCTTGACGTCGTTGAGGCAGGCGTCCGCGTCCGCGCTGAGCACGCTCTCGGGCAGGCAGGTGGATGAGGAGACGATATTGTGCTCCTGCGAGGAGCCGCCACTGCCGCCACCGCCGCCCGTCCCGCTGCACGTCGTCGCCGCCGTTGTGGACGTGGGATTCGCATTGGGATTGCTGCTGTTCGACTGCTGGTGCTGGTGGTGCTGCTGGTGGTGTTGCTGGTAGGCGCTCTGTATGTAGTTGTTGTTGCTCTCGTCCGGCAGCCGCTGGGCAATCGCATGGTAGTGATGCCCCGAGATGCCATTGATGGACAGGTGGCCCGTGTACCCAGTGAAGGGTGGCAGCGGCTTCAGGTCGGACAGAGCGTTCAGCGAGGAGCTGTTCAGCAGCAGATTGTCCAGCACATCCAGCGAGTTCTTCTGGTCCGTGTCGCTCGGCAGCGAGTCCAGGTCATGCTCCAGCAGCAGCTTGTGTCCGTCCAGCAGATACTGATCCTGGCTGCTGGTCTGCGTCGGTCCCCAGCAGGGGCTCATCAGTAGGCTTTCGACTTCTGATTCACTTGGGCCGTTCATGCTGCACAACTTCATTGTCAGTTGACCCAGGCGATGGACAGAAATTTTCGGCTCTTCTTCTTGCGCGAAATATCTAATGGTGTACCAATTGGTGCTGAAAGATACAGAAGCACAAACGTTCGTCATTAGTTGCGAAAATATATTGCAAATTTTATATAAAACTAAATAGCTACAATTACGTGTTCGGATATGCAAATGTTAGTTCAGCTATATAGACTTAGAAATAGAAAAGCTAAATTCTAGTATTTCAAGTACACTTTGTTCTTTAACAATTCGTACGTTTATTTCAAAAGTTACTGAATTAAGTACAAAATACTCTTACAACAATTAACTTGCTTAAAAAGAACGTAATACAATAGTTTTAAGTAATTTCATAATTTAACAAGAGTTCACGAAGTAAGTAATATATTTCTAAGAACGTTAAATTTCTACCCAAGTCTAGACAAATGGACTTTGACAATGTTAACTCGATTTGCTAAAAAGTAAAAACAATAAATATTAAATATTCAAATTTATTATATATATTATTTTGTCCAACAATTTGTTATCGCTCTAAAATAACACTACAATGGGTAGTTGGGCATTCGTTTTCGATTGGATCACCTATCTAAGGAGGGCTTCGAAATGTATATATTTTTTACGTAGTCGAAAAAGGAAAAAGGAGATACATATAGATCAATATCGAACAACAAAATTGGTTAAAATTTTAACAAATTTTATTATTCAAAACAAATTCGCCCATGACAAAATATTTACTTTAAAATTGAAATAATATAATATACCATAGGATTACCCTAATATAAAGTTTATGTTTTCACGGAGTATTTTTAAAAATGTTTTCTTAATCGTTTTTATTTTCTAAGTAATCTTTCACATTCATCAATGTTTAAGTCCCTACACTTGTGTTGGTTTATCTAAGCTCAGCTTACAAGCGACTTCCGTTATGTTTATAATCCATCTCCTAATATCTGTGGGATCTGCAGGTGCCCCATTAGACGGCAGCTGCACTTGCTGACAGCTTGCAGCACGAACTCAACAAGTTGATGGCCCTAATATGAGATTAATACAAATCTCAATGCGTATTCTACATACGAATATTAATCGAAGTCCATTTGGGCTGCCTGTGGTCTGAGCCGTATATTAAAACATTTCCACGGGGCTTTTCATATTTTACGCGTCGATTACCCACGGGAAGACGCCGCCATATGCAGCTCAAGTTGAGACATTCGACATACGGTAAAGAAGCGGACGGACAAGCCAAAAAAAGAAAAAAAAAAACGAAAGAGGAAAAAAACAAAAACAATCGATACCCAGAATGGCCAATAATAATTTCCAAACGGTATTTGGGTCACAACATTAATAATCAGTTAAATTAGCATATAAATTGGTAGAAATAAACGCAGCAGCGACGCAGCAGAACTTGAGCGCAGCTAGCTCAACATAGTTGGGGCATGGGATATCGTATTTGGATTTGTATATATGGATAGAGTCTACACCCTGGCAAAGATATGAGAGACCGACAACGAAAGTACAACAACAACAATAACAACAACATCTATCATGCGACACAGGTGCGGAATACCCGCCTGCCCCCTCTTCAAATTGAAAAAGAAGAAGCCTCTACAAAATATTCAAGACCAAGACAAAAAATCCAACACTGGCAGAGGCCAACAACAATTACGAGTGCGAGTATAGAAGCTCAGTTTGTCAGCTTTTTGGGAGAACCGAACGGTAAAGCAAATGAGCCAACGAAATAAAGACTTTTTTACGTTTTGTGCATAAACAGTTAAGTTGAGTTTTTGAGGCTTGGCCACTTTTTTATATTTATGTGTGTGTGTGTGTGTGTGTGGAAAGAAGAAAGCATACAACGCCAAATTGGCCAATACATCTAGTCGCTTGAAGCTAGACTTGTTTGGTATTGGTCAGCGCGAGAGAGCACAGACAATTTCGCTTTCAACAGGTTGTCGTAGCAACATGTTGCTAGTTAGCCTGCGAAGAAGCAACAAAGAGCAGCAGAAGAGACCAGCAATGGCAACGGCGACGGCGACGTCAGCGGCGACTGCGACTGCGATAGCGGCAGCGACGTTAGCGTCAGCTAAGCATGCGCAGCTAAGCGTGCCAGCGGCAGCGGCAGCAGCCAAACTACCGTTACACGAGAGACCTGCTGACATACTTCCGTGTTCGGCAGAGCCGACACGAAGCTGCCACGAAGCTTCGACTAAAGCTCAAGCTCAAGCTTTGCGTGCACTCAGACAAAAAATGGCGCCCAGTGCGCCTAGGCTTGAATGAAATTGGATTAATTCCACCTGACAATTTTCAAATTTCGATTCAACAATCGTGCATGAATTATGAGAATAATACCTTAATAATTATTATAATAATATAATAAATAAATGTGTAAAATGGTAATAATAATACACTTATTATTATCGTATTTGTGTGATATTAAATAAGCTACAGCTTACAGTATTGTTGATATCAACAATTTTGTTTTCAGTTCGATAGCCACTTTTTCAAGTAGGTCCGTAAAGTGATCCCAAATAAATATACAAACAAATATAAATATTATATTTCCCACAAATAACTTTTTCACGAATTTTCCGCCCGTGGGAAAATAAAAATATATATTGAACAGTATGTTTTTTAAAAAGTAATGAAGCTTATCATAAAAAGTTAAAACTGTGTTTTATCCAACTTATCGAAATTATCTATTGATTATCTACTTTTAAATTAAATATTGGAAATAAGTTTGATGCTGATTGGTGCCGGCTGAGACCCATACTGCATTTTCGAAAGTATCAAGTTTTGAATTAATAAGTTAAACTAAATAAATTATTATTTGTTTAGCGTGTAAAAGTTAGCGTGCCAATTGTTGGTTCCTATACTTGCATTATCTACATACATATCTCTTTTGTGTTTTTTTTAGTTTCCTTAGGATATCTTGTTAGTTGGCTCTTTGTTTTACCCATTGCGCATGACTTTTGTTTTCGCTTTTGCTGTTGTTGTTGTGATTCAAATTTAATGAATTTTTCGTAATGTAACTGTTGTCTTTTGTTGTTGCCGGGTTGTTGAGTGACGTTTGGGATGCGCCTACTTCTAGATTGGCGTGAAATATTTTATAGACATTCTGATTCTTTTATTGTTTGACGAGCGTCACTTTTAACACATTTTTGTAGTTTTTGTTTTTCATTTTTGTATTGTTAAAGTTAAAGTTTTATTGTTGTTGCTGTCTGTGGCTACTCAACATTTATTTTTTTTGTTTTAATGAGCCACATTGTAACGGTTGTTCGCTGGTCTTTTTGCATTTGAATGGCCCCAGCACCTACACACTTGCACGCACACACACACACACACATAGAAATTGCGTGGGTGCGCCACACAACAACAACAAACACAAACAATGCGCCTCTATTGTAATTTGAGCTTGTAATGGGATTTTCAGATTATGGTCAGAGAGCTACACATTTGGGCTCCGATTCGGGTTCGGGCACTGCTGTGGGCATTATAATTACTGTTTCTCTGTGTGCTGTAATGTGTGTTTGTGTGTGTGTTGGCCGATTTTAACGGTTATTTTGAATGAATTAGTGCAAATTTTTGACAACCGAGTGATTTTATGACCCTGAGCTAAGAGCTTTTATATTTTAATGACTAACTCGGTCAGTTTGTGGGCGCACTTGAAATGCCGTTAAGTGATGAAAACAACTCTATGTCAGTTAAGACTGAATTGACGTGATACTAAATATATCTAATATTTATTATGGTATTATGCTGTGTACAACATTAGGAAATTGTAAACTTAGAATGTAAATTCAACATATACACATCCAATTTACCTAACGTTTCTTAATGCCGATCCACAGGCAACTGCTTGCAAACGGGTTGAAATGAACTTTTCAACTTCAACAACTACTTAGAGCAGGAATAACAACAGCAACAATCCGTCAACAAGAACCCTCCAACAGCTGCTGCTAAACCTAAGAAATTGAGTTCTTAACTCTTCCACAGCGATTGGCCGAGCTGGGTCCAAAGTGAGGCTTCAGCTGGGGCTTTAACGGAAATTGGGTTTAACCTTTGGCGGCAATCAACTTCCGTTTAAATGTTCGAACACGAAGCAGCGGCAAAGGTCAAAACGTTTTTCCACAGCCAAACACCAAATGGCCAAACACTTTTTCATTCCCCCGTATTCTGTGCTGTGGCTTCGGCCAAAATGAAAAGAAAAATCAGGTCGCGAGCTGGCGTCGGAAAAAGCGAATGAAAAATTATTTGATTGCAAAATTTACAACCGCAACGATTTCCACTTGGAAAACCGCACGTACAATGCCAGCGAACAGCAACAACAGCTCCGCAAGGCTGCCAAGCGATTTTCCACACAACCAACTTTGACCAAGACCGAGAAGCCGAAAAAAGCAGCCGCAGCCTCTGAAACGTGTGGCTGGCATTGAGGTCGCCATCACTCAATGAAGGTTGCCTCAGCCTCAACTGCGCCTCTGACTCCGACTCCGATTCCGGCTCTGACTCCGACTCCAACTCTGACTCTGCCTTCCAACTCCAACTTGCATCTTCGACTTTATCTTAAGCTGTAAATGTGGATGCAGCAAATTGCTGCCAGTAAGCAACAACAACAGCAACAGCAACAGCAACACCAACAAGCAACAGTGGAAAAAATACTGAGAACAGCCAACTGGCAACAATGGGGAGTTGAGACGTGCTCGGTTCTTGTTCAGCTGCGCACTTGACAGCACATGTGGCACGTGTGGTGTTTTTGTTGTTGTTGTTGTCGTTGTTGTTGCTACTAGTCGAGCCCATCCACAGACTCCGACTACAACTTCAACTGGCCAACTAACCGCAACTGCACAGAGCACTTTAGCTGATCACCCAGACTTAGCTGGAAGTGGGCTCTGCCTTAAACTGGACCACGACGTTGTTGTCGTCTGTGTCGTTGAATTGTGGGCGTGGCTGATGGAAAATGCATAGGAACGAGATATGGGGGTGTTGCATTTGAAAAATATTCCAGGTGTAAATTAAGTTTGAAGTTAACTAATTCCGTTGATGGAAAATGAGTTTTTGGTGTCGACATGAAAGCGGAATTTAAATGAGATTTGTCGAGAAGGCATCCATCAAGTAAATGCAAAAGTAAGGCAAGTTTCGGGAGGAATACAAAACATTCACTGTTTTTTAAATGTGCCAGATAAAAGTATACACAACACATAAGTTTATTAAGTAATTCTTATATGATAGCTTCTATAAGCCTGGATAGTTTATTTTTATAGCCCATAACACTTTAAAATTGGTAAAAAGCTTATAATGCTATTGTGCATGTAATTTAAAGAGGACAGCAATTAAGGCTATAAAATATATATATGTTCAATCAGAGTGAATTTATAATTCGTAAAGCCAAGAATTATAACAATGAAAGTGATGTGGGCAAAATTCCTTATAAATTTGAAATAAATCAATAAATAAATCGTCAGATAATATGTTAAGATAATAAGACGCAGCTCGATAAAATCGATATATCTTCCTCAGTTTTAAAGCTAGTTAAACAATTTTTTTTGACAGATTACTGTTCGTTTCGTCTAAAGATCGCACAAAAACTAGGTAAGTAAGTAAAAGCAAATCGATAAAATTCATATATCTTGGGGGCGGGTCACGAGAGAAAATATCTCCAACAATTTTAGAACTAGAGTCACCAAATTTGGCAGACAGTTTTCTGATTTTTCTATATTGCACCTAATCCATGAAACATGAAACAATATGAATTTGTTTGACTGTGGCAGAGAAACTCCTTGTACGGAGAAGGAAATATGTACGCAGATTTGGTGCACTGGTCTTTGGAAGAAGGATATTAAAAATAAAAACATCTACAATTTATGCATCGGATATAATTGGTTATTTCATGAATGGAGCAGCAAGACAAGAAATATGAAATGCTTGAGTCGTGCGGTGGGTAGACCGTTAGCCGTCCCTTTCAAGGTGGGCAACCAATATATGTGTCCGACAACGAGATGACAACCCGGCGATAAACTCAAATGGAACCGCGGTCAGTTTGCTGCAGAGTTGACTACGCGGAGGCTTGGCGCTATTTTTATGGCTGGGGCTGTACAAGAGGCTGCTGGAGCCCAGACACCGGCACCACACCCTGTGTCTGTTTAGGGGCCCAACTAAGCAGCCAACTAACCAGCCAACCAAACAACCAACCAAACAACCAAGCGGCCAACCGACAACTAACAACAACTATGCAAATTTTTATGATGTTTAACTATTTTTAGTTGGTTTTTACTTTGTTGTTATTTAAATGACGCCCTCGTGCCTCTTGCGGTGGTTGTTGTGTGCGTGCCGAAACTTTTTATACCCTGCATTTAGTTTAAGCAGGGGTTAGGGGATATTGCCTGCCAATTTTGTTGCTAATATTTTGACAGTCTACATTGTGAAGGATGAGAGTGGAGACACATTTATAAATGAGGTGTTCAATTAAGCAAATTAATTAAGCCGAATGAAAATAAGCTATCTATATTAGAAGGTAAATTTCAGTAAAGATTTCCTGTTAATTTTTTGTGTTGCAACACCAGGAATCATCGCGGAAGATTTATTTGCCACAAATTACAATTATTTAGACTGGTTAAGTCGTATACAGGGTATGCGCTAGTTCACAACGCTGATGCGACTTGTCTGATTTAAGCTTAATGTGGTCATCTGAGCCGGCAACAACAAAAAAGACAACAATCCGGCGTGTCTGGCAAGTTGAATCCCCGAAAACCCAAAACATTGCTCAGGTCAGCGAACTTTTGAAAAGCGCGCGTCTAAAATTGTTGTTTATTGTGATGTTTGTTGTTGTTATGGTTGTTGTTGTCTCTGAATACATATATCTATATATGTTATTGGCGTAGTGTTTTGATTTTGCTGCCAAATGTGCAAATTGAACATAAAAACAGATTCAAAGTTTCAAACGGGATTATTAGTATAAATATTCCAAGCTAATTTACAAGTATAGCGAATTATGCAATAAATTCAAATTAATTTTTGGTAATGGAAACAGTCATGGGACAGTTATTCGATTGTTGACCTGAATACTACACAATATAGGTACATAATGGTGAGTGTTGATTTGTACGCAAACAGAAAACCAAATCATCATGATGATTAAAGTTAAGTTTCATCATTATGTTGAAAAAGAAGATGTGTCAAAAGGTAAAAATAATTAAGGTTTCTCAGTTTGGGGCTACCGCGAACCTCGAAATAAGACTGCAACCATAACAAAATATAATATATATATATAGTAATTATTAAACCTCAACTCGGCTGCTTGCTGTGGAGCTTAAGAATTAAATTTAATTTTTTAATTTATAAATTTTTTTAATTTGTTTCATCTTTTGTAATTGATATGTTACAGTTGCAAAGCTCATCAGGTGTGCAGCCAGAAAATCAAATCCGGTCTTAATTGATTTGCTTGTGTGCCCAGATATCTGACTTAAAAGTTCAGTTAATGAGGAAAAAAGTAAGCTAAAAATCTGGATTCTCCCCCCGAAATGCAACTTAATGCTCAGTCGAATTTGTTACGCTCACTGACGCTGCGGCACTCATAAGTTGTTGTTGCTTTAGCAGCTGTGCCTATTTGGTGATGAGCGCAATGCGCTCCCAGCTTGACTTTGACGGCGACTCCGACTTTGAGTTCTCCTCTCTTTTCTGGAGCCGCCGCCGCCTCACTGAATGAGTAAGCGTAATTTTGCGTCATATAACGGTACAAACAGCCGCTACTGTTGTTGCTCAGGTGTGTGTGTGTTTGTAGGTTTTTTTTTGGCTGTTATTCCGTTGTTGTTGTATTTTAGTCCATTTTGGTAGACAAACAAACGGCTTTTTATGATTTATTTTTAGCTTGGCAAAAGCGCTTGGCAACAATCTTAGCTGTAAATTAAAAGAACTTTACTTCCGAGTGCAGTAAAATAAGTTAAGTTCGGGGTTTTGGGTCGGGGTTAAGATGGGCGATTAAGTTTTAAAAGTCTCTTAAATAGAGATATTTTTAGATTTGTGCGTTTACAGATGGGTCAAAAATGATTTTCGTAGATTCAAAATTTTATTTGTATATTTGATATATTTTTAGAGTGTTTTTATCTTTAACATTTTAAGAACAGATCGCTCTAGAATATTCTAAAATTTTTTTTTGAATCATTCTTGATTTCATAATCGACTGATAATGTTACATCAATAAGAACAACATTTTTTACCTCAGTACACTACCATTTATGACAATATTTATAAGTTTATTACTTTGAATACTGCATTTAAAAATAAGAAATTGGGACTCGATTAAAGAAATGTCCACCATGATCGAGCTTAAAGAACGCATTTTTGTTCTTTTTTCTATAGCTAAATATAATCAAATTTAAATTCTTTTGAAAATGGTTCCAGCTTATAAAAAATGTGCTTTGACTAACAGGGGTTGATCAACTCTGGCTACAGTACTAATTAACAGGTGAGGAGCTATTTAGGTATTTGGATATTTGATGGAAACTACTTTTGAATTGCGCATTTGTCTCATATGAAAAAGCTGCGCTTCTTCCAGTTCTCAGTTGTCGCCTCTCAGTTGGATTGGAGATGCCCCGCACCAACCCCCTCGACAGTCCTATGTATTGCGTTGTATTTCATAACAGGTGAGTAATATCGGAAACGAATTCGGTCAATGACTTTTCGCTGATTTGTTTATAAACCAGGCTTGGGAATGTTCTTATTGTGAGGCCGTTGACTTAAGTTTTTGGCTCCTAGAAAATTCATTCACACATTACTTACTTTTACGAAATTGCTGCCTTCAGCTGTTGAGCATCCTGAACTTGTGTTCAGAAATTGGTCAGTTGATTGTTTTTCTACTGATTTTATTTGATTGAATTGTAATCCTTGTTCGATTTTGGGTTTTGATTTGAATGTAATCCTTTTACGCGTAATATTGCATTCCTTCAAGACAGTTTTATTATGTGATTAAAGTTTGGTATATATTCGTATCCGATTTGATGTTTATGAATGTTTTTGCAAATTTTATATTGAAATGTGATAACATGAATATTTATAACATGGATTAGGCTCTACTTAATCTAAGAAAGTTAAGTTAACGCCTTTGACCAAACAAAATAAAATAGTAAATAATAAATTAAAGTTAATTGTTATCCTTAAAGCATGCTCGTTAATTGTTAAATAAAAAATAGATTTCGGGCAACAAAATAAAATAAAATGAAAAGCATAAACATTTTTGTATACTCACAAAAACAATGGGAGGAAGACATAAATAGATGCATAAAATAATGAACGGGGAGTAGTACGAGTAGGTATATAGTATATATATTTTGTTTTTATTTTAATCCTTAGATAGCACACAGAAACCCTTGATGAAGGCTTGCTTTTAATATATGTGGATATATATATTTTATTTATTGCATATCGTATGTATGTACAATGGACGACTTTTGACTGATTGTATTTTGAGGGATATTGAGATGACGATAAGACATATATATTATTGTAATATTTTGCTTTTGGTGTGAAAATATTTACAACAGCGTTTTTAAAGAGTTTTTATTGATCGTTGGACGGGTAGAGTATAACTCTGTTGGATTATGTATATATTTTTGTTATATTTGTTGGTTTGAATTTTAACTTTTTTGTGTATTTCCTTTGCTTGTTTTCAATAATTGTATTGCACGTTTTGAAGATTGCACTTGCACTCCTTCATATATATGGTATATGGTTGTATATATGTATGTGTCGACAATAAATTCGATAATTAAACACTATCTGGAGCAATCTGCAGCTTTGCTCTCAACATTTTGTCAACCATTTTCACAATTTTTGAACCGCATTTTAAACATATTTATCACTGTGTTATTGTTGTTGTTTTTGTACACTTTGTTGTTGAACTGGTCACTTCTTTTATTGGTTGTTCCAATTTCTGTTGCTTGCTCTTTTTATTATGCCACTCTACATGCTGCGTGCTGGTACACTGCGCGTATGTGTGTGTGTGTTTCAGTGTCTATCTGAGAGAGTCCACGTCCACAGCGGCTGTAGCTGAATCCGAATCGGAAGCACACGCGAAACCAACGCAAAATTTACTGCGCGCAAAGAATCGCACAAATCCGAAGACGTCAACGGTAGAAAGCCAACTGTGCGCAGGCGCAATACGAAAAGAAATTTTCGAGCCGCAGCGGCCCAAGAAGTCGCTGTCAGCGCCGACATCGCAGTCGCCAGCAGCAGCAGCGATCAAAGAAGTTACTCACCTGGCCAGTGAGCGCGCCAGTCTGAGAGCGCAACGACGAGAGCGAACCGCTGCAACATGTTGGCTTTCCAACATGTTCGGCCGCAGGTGCTGTATTGCCGAGGTCGATGTTGCCGTCGTCTGCACTGGCGGTCAAAGTCAGGGCTAAGTTTGTTTATGTTGCGTGCTGCAACTGAGAGAGGTCAACTTTGAGTATCGCCGAATTATTGCAAATTTCAACTTAATTTCGCCTACACTTAAATTTTATAGTTCATATTAATTGTGTTTATTTGAATGCGTGTGGGCAATTTTTGAATTGAAAAGTGTGTTAAGTTCTAACTTTGTTGCCAACTTGTTTGATGCTCACTTTTTGCTCTCTCTGTCACTCGCTCGCTCCATCTCTTTTTCTTTCTCTCTCTCCTTCTGTCTCTCTCTCCCGTTCTCTCTCTTTTGCAGCACAACTTGACCTACTTAACAAAAATTTAACATTTTTTCCTGTTATTTCGCCTTGTAAACATGCGAGCAACAATTACAGTTGCCGGCGTTGCTGCCGCTGCCGCTGCCGCTGTTGCTGCTGCCGCTGCTGCTGCTGCTGGGGATTGATCGTTGCTGCGACGCGTCGCTGCATTTGCCATTTTGTTGTTGCATTTCCTCTTTAGCTGCTCATTTCGCACTTGTTGTTGCTTTACAGGCATCGTTGATTGCCGCTGGTTGATTGTTGCTGTTGTTGTTGCTGTTGGCTGCGCGTTCGTTTGGCTTTTTGTTTTTGCTTTTTAGATTCTTCTGTTTATTTCCAGCGTTTTGCAGTTAACGGTATCGCTTCGAAAATGAAAGCTTGCACAGAGACAGATACAGATACAGATACGACGACCGCAGACCACAACACTAACTCGCAGGTTGTGTAAATTTTTGATTTTGCTCACGACTCTTGTTGTTGTTATTGTTGTTACTGTGATATTAGCATAAGCCCAAACAACAGCAGCCGCCTCATCATCGCTTTGGCCTCTTGACCAAATGCAACTGCGTCACTCGGCTTCTTTTCGGTTACTTCCCCTCTCACACAGCTTCAGTCTGTCGCAGCCTCCGTGTGCCGCTTAAGTTGTTGGTCATGTTCATGGCTCATGATTTGCTTTTCATCTTTACACATACAAATGTCATTTACGTGTTTTTTTCGTCTGAAATCAACTTGCAATTTTTTATTTGCATAAATATTTTATGTGCTTGAGCATAGTTTTAACAAGATTTTTAAATTAATTTTTTTTTTTTGGTTGGCGTGACTCATGTGAGCTTCACTTTTTATGAGTGGGTCGGTGAAGTAGTTTTTTAGACTTGTCACCCGGCAGTTTTTGAAGAGTTATCTTTTCAATGGCAAGTTTGTTGCCTAAGTCTTTTGTTTTAAGAATTACATTTAAGTAAAAACTAGTAGTAAAGGAATAAAAGCATTAATAAAAGTTAGTGAACATACGTTTGTATATGTGGTACTCTAATTATTATGTTTTTCAAATGAAAGAAAATAAAATATTTAATACCTTTTTCCAACTGTATGTGAGAAACAGAAGAAAACATTTTCGACCTCATACATTTTATGTCTGGCTGTCATTTACATATACCAACTTCTCTAGACTAGACTCTAGAAGTACTCTTACTTGCTTAATACTTTAAACTATGCAAAAATATTGTTATCTTTGATCGTGTGACTCATCCTTTCAGATTTTCACCTCCTTCTGCCCAGTTAATTGTGGCAACTTAAGAGTTGTTGCTGCCAGTAACACAGAGCCCAAAAAAAGACTACGAAATTGAACAGAAAACGGAGAATCAAGCTCATGGGTACGGCATGTAACGAACGTCACACGGCACACACGAAAGGCAGAATACAGTTAGACAAATTCTATGCACGTCAAATGTCAATCTCAGAAACAGTACAAACAGCACAGCAACAACAATGCGCAAGAAAATAAAAAATAAAAATAAAAATCAATCTTGGCATTAAACATGGCAGGGCACAGAACTTCGGCGCAGCTTTTGAAGAGCGGCATACAAAACTAATTGAACTTGGACAGCGTGACACTTCATCAAAAAACTGAGAAGGCCCCAAATAGGCGAACAATGCAGGAGAGTGGTTGGCCAGGTCGACCCGGAGTCAAACCATCACTCAAGCTATTTGCTCCAAACAAATAAAACAAGCTATCAAATTAAAGCAAACGCCACGGGAGTAGCACCTGGAAAGGGCCCAACGGTAAAGTTCGAGTGCATTGCCATTACCATTACCATTAACCGAATACCATAGCCAATATTGACATGGGGGTCAAAGTCAAACCACACACGGCCCGAACAAGAATTGTGCATTTGATAGGGCAAACTTCCGATAAAATGGGTTAAAGACACACGTGCCCATATATAGGTTAAGCAAAGCTCTGTGTCAGCAACGAAGCTGAATACTGAATGCCTGGGAGTATCTACGGCACAATACATGCAAGATTGAAGTTCGAGAAAATCTTTTGGCACCGCAGGCGGCACCTGCTGACCGCAAAAGATTGTAAATTAAGGTGCAAACAATGCGCAGAAGTCAGCGCTTGAGGCTTCAACGCACACAAACACTTTGTCAGGCTCTTTTCAAATTTCTGCGCCTTTCTATTTGCCGCTGCCAACTGCCCCTGACGAACTGCAAATGTGACAAATCTCTGGCTCATCTGTGGCAAGAGCCCGCGGCTCGACGGGTGCCAGTTGCATATCACCTTGGGTGGGCCTCTTCTACTGGTCTACCTGCTCTGCCCGAATTCTGACATCAATTGAATTATCTGCTGGCTGTTTGTTTGTTTGGATTGTCTTTTTCGTTGCCAAATTGGCAAAACAATTTCCACCCGAATCGCAAATAGCCCAAAGACCGAACGGAGGCGACGGTGGCAATCGCCTCAGCAGGAGGCGATGCCAACAACGAAGATGTTTTCATCAGTAGATTTCATTTGAGACGGCAACATGTTCCTAATTTGCTGTGAAAAAGTAAAGTATTTACATTCGGTCTGAACAGACGAATACATGCGGAAAAGGAAAGGAGGCTGTTCTACAAAAATGTATTCGGAGGGTTCAATCATTTTAAAATACGTATTCATTAAGTATCAACAAGTACAAGTACTGCTTGTGTTAGAATAGATATGCATATGCCTAATTAATTATAATTATTACGAATATAAGATCAACCTAACATATTAATAGCAGTTAATAGTTGACTATCTCTACCCACACTGGCTATATCCAAACTATTTAAAATATAATAACTTTCTTCTTTATATAATTATTACTATAATTTATTGTTTTATTTTTATTTACTTATTGTATTATGATAAAATACAACATTATAATTTAAATATTTTCTTATCCATACTTTCGACGTTGGTATATATATATATATATATTAGAGATGTAATCTATGAAACATCGATCCGTTTTAGGTGTATAAGCAATCATATTCAGAGCATTAAAAATGGCTTTGCCCAAAGCCACCAAATATATGTCAAATATTGCATAAATTTGGCATAATCTAGCATGAGCAACAACAACAACACTAACAGCAGCAAAAACAGGAACGGAACGGAACAACAACAATAAGGTAAATTTTGCATGTATAATTTGTTGTATGCTGTGCCAAGGTGCGGGCGTTAGGCCCCAAAACAAAAGACTTCAAAGTGGAGGCTTGTGCAGAGAGGCAGGGGACCTATCAAAGCTAATAACACGCAAACAACAACAGCAGGCAACAGCTGCAACAACAACAGCAGACGATAAAAGTAGATGGCAAGCATAAAAAAGCAGAACAACAAAACGCACCACAATAAAAATGCTAAATAAATTGCCATGTAGGAGCAGAGCGAGAGCGAGTAATAGGGATAGAAATAGGGTTAGATAGAGATGCGGCAGAGAGAGAAACCATAAACAAAAAAACATTCTACGGCAACAGCAGAAGAAATGGCAGCCGACAGATGACAACGACGAAATATGAATGTAGTGCAAAGCGTGGGCGTTCTATCCGACCATCTGGAGACTGAGTTGGCGCTGGAGCTGGCTGCTGTGGGTGGGCAACTAGCAGTTAGAAGCGTGTATGCCAAGGCGAGGGCGAGACAAAGGTCAAGCAGAACGTAACCGGCAACTGGCAACTGGCAACCGGAAGTGGGTCAACGAAAACCGGATCCGCATCGCAAACACCAAACGCTTAACGCAAACGCAGCTGTGTGTGGAGAGAGATAGCCGATAGGAACACCAACTCCAACAGCAACAGCAACAGCAACAATGACAACGACAACAACAGCAACTGCAAAACAAACAATGCGAAAAGCAATTGAGATGCAAATGCAAATTGCATTGGCCACATGTTGCCAAGCTGCGCGAGTGTGTGTGTGTGTTTCAATGTGTATGCTGCCATGTTGCCAACAACATAAATAAACATCAAAATAATGCACACCATTAACATTGCCAATGGCCCCCAAAATGCAATGGCTCCGACGAGGCTCTCGCGGAGGTGGAACGAGACCAGATGCAGCAGCAAGAGTACAGACAGTCGGGCGGACAGACAGACTGGCAAAGAATTGCCAGGTTGAGGTGTCATTGGCATGGATCAGGGGTGCCAGCAACGACGCGGTGGAAGTGCTGATGGTGCAGCCTGGCCGAGCAGGCGGCAGACAATGCATCGCAGTCGGGCAGCCTCAACGCTTGACTAACTCTTTCTACGGCAATGGGTGACAACTTTTTGTGCTTTTCTGTTGCCTGTTTGCTGTTGGCTCTAATGAAGTTGCATGCCAGCCAACGCCAGGGATGGACGCTGAATTCGAGCAAATAAAATCGGGTACATACAAATGTCAGGCAGTGTACACAATTCCGTACTTGAATAACATGAAAATGTTTGTTATTATTTTTTAGGTAAGTGTGATCTAAGTTGGAAGAAAATTGAGTGTTTAATATTTAAAAACTTGTTGTAATATATTGGGGAATCAATGAATAGGATTTTTGAGGAAACCAAAATATAAACAATATTTTACAATCTATCTCACTCTTTTGTTTTATGTGCTGTTCGTTCATTGTATTTCCACCTTTCTGTGTCAGATACCGCGTGAGCGAGAGATATTTATGCGATTTTTATTGATAGCTGAAGAGTTTATTGCATTCAAAACGAAAGACTGAGGCAACGAACTTGCCGTTAAAGTAACAACCCAACAATTGCGCATTGTGGACTTTATGATACTTTAACTGGGATGGGGCCAAGAGAACTTTTTGTGCAGCCAAGCGCAGCAGCAGCAAAGGCACCAATCACAACGCAGACTTCCAGCATAACGGCCGAAAATCAGTCAGAAGGCAGAATCCCAAAATAAAAGAGACGACGCGTCGCTTGGAAATTATAACGCAACGCAGCGTTTTGTATAACGGTTACCGGCGAGCTTAAGGAAAGCCACCAGACAACGGCACTTTTTTCACTTTTGCTGCATCTATGAGATACAGATACTCACAACAACACAAAGACAACTGGCTGCCACCTGCAGCTCAGCATCGTGACGCTGTAGAAGATGCAGCTCGATGACTGCGCGCTTTGTGTGTTCCCCCCCTGCACAAGCCTCTCGTACACCCCTTTCCCTTTTCCCCTTGTCGATGTGTTGTTTTTATATCTGTTGACTGTTTTTTAATTAAATTTTGGGTGGGGGAGATCTTTGAAAACGTCGAATAGTCGGCAGCTTTGGACGCTGATAATCAGTAAAACGTAATGGGCCGTTGAAGTCTGGGTAGGGAAGGGGCAGCGTCACCGTCACCGTACCCGTTGTCTGCTTCGACTGGGTTACCGTTTAAGCGCCTTAATTGTTTAATTGCCATAGGCATTGTTGCAGTGCACGGTTGGGGGCTTTTGGGTTACCGTTGTGACAATCTACTGAAGCAAATTAATCGATTTGCAGCCACAGTCACAGTCGAGGCTTCACATGAGCTCGATTACGGGCGCTGCAACCGCAAAGCCTTAGCAACGTGGGTGACAGCATCCAAGCTGCAGCTGCTGCACTCAGCCTTGGTCCAGCTACCGATTTGCATAGCTATCCTTAAGTTTGCGGCGGCTTCGCTGCTTGTTTCGATGTCACTCTGCAATCAGTTTGGCATTAAATTCACAGCAGAGTTTCTACCGTATCTGCGAGTGGAGAGTGCAGATATCTGTCAGCGGACAGTTTTTGCTATTAGTGTAACAAATGGCTGAGGTAGCTCAGATAACTTGATAGGTTCGAACACAGCTTCGGATAGTGTGCAATGTGTCAAGTTTGGTTCCTAAGTCATTTGATTTTGTAGGACGAGTGTGTGAAAGAGCTTGACATAGAATATTAAGTGGTATATTAGTTTCTGATTAATCACCAATTTTAAATCAACTTTAATCTGGGAAAAATGTTTTTAAAATCGGCTGGTTTCTAAGTTTCCTTAAAATAAATTGTTATAGTTATAGTATATATCTATATGGTATATGATTTTTCCGACAAGTGGAAAGCTTTTGGTCCATAACATAAGAGCCTAAAAAATTGGATGAATGAAAAACGCATAAATACCAAAAAAATTGTATATAACAGTTTACCAACAATTTTCCACACTTGCGATTTAAATTTTGTTAAACCGCTAACACGTACATATCAAACCATTTAGCTAGTATATTAATCCGTTATAATAATTATAAAGTTTATAGAATAAAAACATTATTCATTCGTGAATAAACAAAGGAGGTACAAAACTGAGTTTCAATTTTTGTGTTTCAATTACATATGCAAAACTTCTGCATATTGCATTTGGGTTTCTCATTTATTAACTGTAATACTCGTATAGGTCACGCTTGTCCAAAACTTCAGCCTGTAACTGATCGCAAATTTTGCCTTTCCTTTGCTGCCTATTTAATGCGGCTGTCAAAAGGTTCTCAAAGATGAGCACAAAGTAAATGTAAACTTTGGATCCGGAATTGAAACTGTAACTTGGGATTGGAGCGTCAGATTTGCGATCGCCACACAAAATTAACCCAATTATGAAAGGCGCAACATAATTAAAGTGGACATCTTGCCGCAGAAGAGCAGAAGCAGGCTAATGCAGATGCTCAAGACCCGGCAAGTTAACCACTTGTGGTTGCAGACACCACCACCACCACCACCACCAGCAGCAGCACAGCCACCCCACCCAGCTGAGCAGACAAGAAACAAACCCGAACCAAATTGGGTCACGTGCTCAGCTCGCATCGCAGCGGCAACTTCAACTGACAATTTTACGATATGGCCAAAGCCAGAGGAGGAGTCTGACGGAGTTGCAGTTGGAGTTGAAGCTGGGGCTGCAGTTGGAGACTGCGGCTCTGGCAATGTGCGTGGCCATAAGGTAAGTTGCTGGCTTCGTTTGCAGCGCAGTTTGCCTAAAAGATTCGCACCACTCGACAAGTGCAATGCATCTTCATTGTTGTTGTTGTTATTGCTGTTGCTGTTGCTGTTGCTGTTGTTATTGCCGGCGTCGCGCCCATAAATTAAATGCACAAACGAGTTTCGCATCGCATTGTAAGATTAAGTGAAAAGGGGTACAGCGGGTGACTGGGAGACGGATTCGAAGACGGCGTCGGAGACTGAGACTGAGAATTCGTTGCTTTCGCATATAATTCAGCTTTGGGCTACATAATTAATTCCGCCAGGCCGCCCAACGTTTAATGTTGGCCCCGTCCCTAGTTCCAGTTTCTGTCCCATTGCCAAGGGAAGGAGTTCGCGTAGTACGTGATATAGGCCAACAGGTTTTCCAGCGCACTTGTTGCCATCGCCCAAAAAAAAAAAAAGTAAGAAAAAAACAAAAACAAAAATTTCATATGCGTCGCCGATCCGTGGGCTTCAAGTGGGTTTCGGGTTCGGGCTTGATTTGCTGGGGCCCGGCCGTCCAGCGCTTCCACTTGATTTGATTTTGGTATTCCATGCACCGTTATTCAAAAAATTCGAAAAACGTTTTATCTACTGTGTGTGTATGTGTGTCTGTATGGGCGCGAGTGCGTGCTGCTTTCAAGTTGCAGAGCTGCCGACGCCGCTGTACTACAGTGGTCGATAATCGAAACTAATTACAACAACAAAGGCTATTTATTAAACATTTAAATGAATCTGTGCTTGAAATACAAGAACTGATTTATTTATTTAGTTCAGTTTAGTTATTTAATGAGTCGAATTTAGTTGTTCGGTATCAGTATTATAAGCAACTTTAAATTAAATAAAATGTATTTAAATTAACATTTATTTAGGTCTTAATCATAGGTTTAAGTCAAAAATGCGTATACTTATTAAATAATTTTTTATTAACCACATTCTCAGTACCTTTTTTTATTTTACATATTTTACTGACCTTTGTTATTAATAATAGAGCACAGATATCGGTCCTTTGCTTGAAAAATATAGGTAATTATTTGTATTATTATTTTTCTTTTCACAGCCACTGTGCGATTGAAAGTGTTGATTGTTGAATGTACTAGCAAGCGAGCGAGGCAATAATTTAAATTTTATAAATTTTCGGCGTACTTAAAATTGAAAGCTCTGCTCGGTGCTAAGGCGTCTGAAATGCACGAGTCGGCGTTTTGTTTTCCAGCTTCTTAGTTTGTTTAATTACGAGCAGCTGGCGACCGCATTCGCAAAGAAAATGGAAAAGGAAAATTGTGCGGGCAATTTGAAAGCCTCAAACTCAGAAACATCGGCTTCAAAGCCCCGCCAGAGGCAGACAGGCAGACAGACACACAGCCAGAAGACAGATGCAGACTTAGAGCCATACTCAGACTAAGACTGAGACCGAGACCGAGACTGAGACTAGACCAGGCCAAGTGTGGAAACTAGTTAAAGCCAGTTGCTATAATAATTGTTATTGTTGCTGGTAGTTGGCATGGTAATGAGCAGCAGGCATCAGGCACATCAGACTGATTATCATGAGTAAGCATGATTATGCTTATATGTTTATGGTTATGGAGCCATGCGAGTGTGCAGAGAGTAAAAGTGTTCGCATTGTAAGTGGAAGTGTGTGTGTGTGTGTTTGTGTGATTAGAATAGTGAGTGTCGGTGAATGTAGGCCAAGTCTATTATGCTGCTATTGGTAAGTGTAAGCCAACTCTGAGTCAATGTCTACAGCTGCAGGCTTGAAGTGAGCTTCGAGTGGCACCCAACCACTTAGACACATACCTACACACACACACGAGTGTACTTGCTTGGATGGCTATTATACTGTTGAAAAATATACTGCGTAAAATACTGTTTCAAACAATCATAGAAACATTATAAATAAATTAAATAAGAAATATAAGCTTTCGTACTCTTTTAAACCTGATTATTTACATTATTTTAATAAATTAATTTTCAGTAAGCTATAAATGAGCAACATAATAAAAAATGTAATATTTTCATAATTACATTATGTATATAATCTGGAAATTATAATTAGTTGCCGTAATAAAAAGCATTCAATAGAAAAGGTACAAAATGGGGCAGAACGTTGCGGTCAGGTACAACCGACTGCGCTATACTCTAAAAACAGTAAAAAATGGTTATCTTAAAATATTAATGTTGACAATTTATGGTGGCGGTTACGAATATTTTTGGTTTCAAAAATTGAACTGCAAATTATTTTGATAATTCTAGCTCTTAATCTTCGAAGATATGGAAAACTTGCCATGATCTGATAGACGGCAGACAGCCACCAAGACATACAAAATCAATATATTTTGCACATTTTTAACAGAACTTAACATATATTATGCTTGATTAAGGTGAATATAAAAATATCCAAAATACTTTTGAGTAAAAACCGATCATTCAATTAATTGCTTTTATTTAGTGGATCGATCTAGTTGGTTCCATAATACGTTAAACATACTGCTTTAGCTTGTACTTTCGATAAATAAAATAAATATTTACCATGTCGTCATCAATTCGTAATACGTACAAAATACATATTATATTTTCTACTCATATATTCCTTATGTATGCGTTTTAACTAAATATTGTTCGGATCGAACTTGGTATCATGGATTTGCAGGCTTTTATATCCCAGTCTATCCCGTTGTATGCAGGATCCATTAGCTGACCCCCATCTGGCTCATCTATGTGCCACAAACGATAAGATGAGGGAGCGACGCCCGCACGCCAACTTCAACTAAATTAAAAATGAGCCCAACTTGAGTTCCGCCTCAGCCAACGACACTGAGGGGCTGACTGACGACTGGCGCTTAACCTGCTGTCCAGAGGCATGGCCAGACGCCGACACAGAGACCCACAAATGTCATCATTGCACAATGCAACGTGCTCGCGTCTAATGGACACTTGCATCGGGATCGGGGCCCCATGTCGCTGTCGACAGTCGAAACAAATTGGCATGGCATGCGGGAGGGGGCAACAGGGTTGTGCTGTGGGGCTTGCAACTTCCTTGTGTAATTTGGTCAAGTTTAGTGACGCATACAAGTTGCAAGTCGCAAGTCCGGCTTGGCCAAGTATGCCAAACAGCAACAACAACAACAACAGCAACTAGTTAGTCAGGCCAGGCCTATGGTATCTGGTATCCATTCATGCCAAGCGCTATCGCCACTCACTCCCTGCACGCTTCTCTTTCTCTCTCTGTCACTCTCTTTGCGCACACATATGTGTGTCTGTGTGTTAGTTTTGCCAATTATGGTGTCCTCCTTATTTTGCGTTGTTGTCTATCTAACTGGCTAGTTGGCTCTTGGCTGTTGGCTGTTAGCTGTTGGTAGTTCACTGTAGTTGTATTTGTTGCCGTGGCAGTGGCTCTATCTTTAGCTTGTCATATTTGTCTGCTTCGTCGTCGCGTTCGTTGCTTGAGTCTTTCGTTTAGTTACTGTTGTGGCTGTAGTCGTCGTCGTTATGGTGTTGCCTCCAAGTGGGTCACTTGCGATTTCATGACCGACTTTTAGCTTTTTTCATACTCGCACACACTGTCTCTTCTGGCTCTTCTTCTTGCCGCCGCTTCTGTCATTGTGTGCAGTTATTTATGATTGTTTAGCTGGTGGCACAGGCGAATCCCATTCAATGCCAATGGCCACTGTTCGCAGTTCGCAGTTAAAGAAATGCTTTCTATGCGTCAGCTCATTTCAGCCCTAATACATACATATTTATGAATCGGGTAGTCTATCAAAGCCCTAAACGCCATTAATTGGGCCCCTTATTCGCCATGGACATGCAAATGGCAACTTATTTGCACGTTGTTTGGGTTGCCCGCTATGCACCATTTTGAAAGTGACAGTTACGACTGGGCTTTGTGATCTCGCTAATGGCCTGGGCAAATACATATGTACATATGTGCATGTGTGTGTGTGTGTGTGCGAGGCGGAGGTTCTTGGTGGTTCGTTTTGGCTCTTTCTTCGTGTTCGTTGTGGTCACATATTTTGCTTTCGTTAACGCTTCAGTTGCGAAGACAAAATAAATATATCAAGATGCCAATTATGCGCTTGGCTCCCTCGCCATGCTCAATACATTGTTATTATATTATTCTGGGCAGCAGCTTATAAAGTACCCTCCTCTATCGTCCCGGCGCTACGTGATTTACCGTACGGTCAATTGAAATATAACTCACAAAGACCAGCAATTAAATAACAAAAAGAAAATTATCGGTATGCATTTGTTTGAGTACTTTTCATAACTGTTTACAGCCGCCTGAAGCCGCCGCGCCAACCCTCTATTGGCCATTGCCCGCTAGCTTGGACCATCCCAAGTTTATGGCCATTTCTCTGCAGTGACCACAAATTGAATTTAATTGCCTTGTTTCGAGCTCGAGCTGGCTTTTTGTTGCTTTTTAACGACTTGCTGAAATTGTTGCTTAATTCTATAATTATTTATGCATTCTGCGGCGCTGTTAACAAGTCTCGTTAAATCTTTATTGAATATAAAAAGTGGGCATGACACTCTCCAGAACCGTCAGTCCGAGCTCAGCCTCAGCCTCGGGCTCTGCTTTGCCAGAGTTTTATCTCTCGCTTTAATGCGATAAGCGATGTACGATGCTAATTGTTTCGACACGTATGTACATACATATACATATGTAAGACACTTACATACATATATGCATCGTTACAATATGTGTGTGCCAAAAAATGAGCTAAGATGCGAAGAGAACATGTTTGGTTTTGAGGGCAGACAAGTGACACAAGTTTTATCACATGCAATTGCTATGGAATAAAATGTGCATGGCACTTGCCATAAAATGAAAAGTTTCTTTATTAACCACGCTGAATATACTATCTTACAGGAAAACCAAAAGAGACAGAATAATATCAGAATCTTTCGAATTTGGAGCAAACGCAATGAAATATTTATGCAGAGTCTTAGTCAACTTTTAAAATTGTATTATAAAGGAATCATTTTTACCTACAAATTAATTAAATATTTCACTTTCTTATAAATAATTTTATTCTTATTTTCTAGTTGAATATTAATAAGAATACAAATTCTTCTCAGTTCCGAATTCGACACTTATTAACCTTAATTTTTGTAATATTCTTAAATTATATATGACTCATTCTTGATTTTATAATTTTTATTTTATACTACTAGACATTATTATCACATTCTTAGATTAAGGACAAACATTACTGTTTCCAAATTTTGGGACTTAAAATGCTTTTTAAATGATTGGGTAATTCTTGATTGCTTGAGAAATTTCAAAGCTTTCTTTAATTTTATTGTCAATTTTACCGGAGGAAATTTTTTTATTTTTTTCTGAATGATAAAGCGTACATGTTTCTAGTACCCAGCGGCAACCTTCGCAGTTTATACTGAAAGTTCAGATCATAGTATTGTCTCCATCTTTGTTCGTGCAACTCAAATCGATACAAAATAATTAAGTCCGTCTAATAATGCATATAATAGACGAAGCGTGCTAAATGCTGCTCGGCCTAACCAGCAACTAGAATAATTGTTAAGCAATAGCAACAAGATGGAAAAGAACAACAACTATTGGCTGATAGTGGTGGCAAGCTACTGCTAAACGGCAATCATCATTATCATTATTATCATCATCATCATCATCATCTTTTTATTTAGCTGGTGGTGCGCACATCAACGCGGCAATCAAAAACGATTAACAAGATCGCGACTGCGGCTCTCAGTCCATCTCCAGCTGCTGTGCCACATCCCCCTCTGCTGCCGCCTGACCCACTTGGCCCACCTGACAGATGTGTGTCAACTGCAGCAAGAGAATTTTACAAGTTGTTAAGTGTTTTGATTAAAAAACTAGGAACTGCTTTGGCAGCCACTGCAAATGTGATTATAGTCACCAAGCAACATGTGCAACAAGTTTAACAACTCCAACTCTTAAGGCGACTCCGGTTTGTGTTTACTTTGAATCCGGGTGCAGGACAGGCAACAGCGGCAGCGACAGCAACAGCAACAAATGTAGTGCAACATTTGGTGTCATGTTGCCATGTGTCATGTATTGGGTTGTTTTAGTCTTTGCCACAAATGAACAGCTCCACAGTCATAACTCAAACGCACACATTCGCATTCTGTTCTGAATTAGAGCTAAGCGAGCCGAGCGTAACTACTTAGCCAGACAAAGACAGAGCCAAATTTTAATTATCAATCATAAAGTCTATACACCCGCCCAAAAAAGTTTTTGGAACAGAACCAAAAGTTTAACAAGCATGACTTAGGGCCCCAAGGGCCACATTACTTGCCAAGAAGCCGTAGTTAGGTGCTGGCTTTAGCCGCCGAAATATCTCCACTCCCAACCACGCAAACACGTCACGCGCCAACGATAAAAAGTGATCCAGGTGATCTAAATCACTATCATTTGTATGGTATAAATATTGGGTTCATCGGATTTCTTAGAAACACAATCTGTACATTTTTGTATATTTATATTTATTTTCATTAATTCTTTTTATTTAAACAATCATAAATAAGTACTTGTAAATGTATAAATAAACACACAACATCTTGACTTCTAATATCTGTATGAGGGCCTTGCATTATTTTATTTGACTAGAACATAACATGTTAAATTTGCGATCAATCAATTCTCTTTTATCAGCGTATCCAGAGTCTTAAGTAGACTGGAAATGGTTACTGTTCACTTTGCCAAAACGAGCTACTTTTTGGAGGCGTTCCCCATTACTGATATGAACTGCCGCAACGCTTTAAGAGCAAGTCCAACGGGCTCAAACAACTTTCATTTGAGTGTGCCCTCTTGGTGCTGTAGCAATAACAACAGAAAATCCCATTACAATGCTCAGCAGCAGCCAGTCAAAAAATATTATAACGACGTGATTCTTTTGCATTGTGTGGCCTCTCAATTTTTATTTTTTATTAATTTTTTGCCACGAGCAGAATTGCAAAAACATACTAGAAAGACAGAAAAAAACCATGCCTGAAAGTGTGCGCATAATTAGCCCTATTTGTTGTTGTTTTTGTTTTTGTTTGCCATTATGATTGTCGTTGTTGTGCTACCAAATGAGCATCTATTACATTTCTTTTGTTGTTCTGATTGGTGTTGTTGTTGCTTTTCCACTAATCTTGAGTTTGCGCCAATGTGAAAGTAACAGTTTTTGTCAATTTCTGCCCACAGCAAAGAGTTTAACATAATGTACATATTTTGGCTTTTATTATTATGAGTACAGAAACTTAAGAGTGTAAACGGAAAATTGTTGCAAAAGCTTAAGTTGGATTGCTGGAAGTTCCCTTAATAAATTAAGCATGATTTAACTTGAATGCTTCCAGAAATCAGGTAATTTAAGAATAACGATCAAAAGACTCAGGCAACGAACTGGAAAAGTTTATTTAGGTACTTTCACAAGGAGTTGCTAAAGTTATTCAAATGAATTATTACACTCAAAATTATTACGTAACACTTACGGCGCCTTTCGATGTTCACAAACTGCAAAAACAAGAATCAGTCAAAGGGCCATGCTACAAATTTGCTCAACAGAACACAACATATATATCAAGTAATTTGAGTGTTTATTTTATATGTTCTTATGGGCAATATTCAATATTTCAAAATAAATTATTAAAAGTAAATACCATAGAAAGGATTTGTTTTTAGGCACACCATACGCTTCTTTAAACCTATTGCAATTATTGTCAAGGTTGTTGCCAAGAAATTTTTGCGCACACGTGTGTGAAGCGTGTGTCCTGCAAAAGAATTACAAAGGCTAGGACAGACACGTGGCACTTTTATATTGTGTAACATTTCATTACATAACATTAGCCAGCAATAACAAACTCAAGGTCATTGCAGTTCTTTATTATCTATTCCACTTCGCCAGACATTCTAAAGGGTTGAGGAGTTTGAGTTTTGCATAAGGTTGGGCCTAGAGAATTTGAGGCGCTGCGGGTAACTCTGTAAACTGCAACTGGGTCAACTTTTGTGTCACATGCAAAACATTGCATTGGATGATTTACGACTGCCAAGAAATGGACAGAGACTGCAACTGCAAATGCCACAGCAGCACGACGCGCTTGCGGATGCAATGGCAAAGACCATGAAGAAGACGGGAACAGAGACGCGGAAAGGCGACGCTGTCATCTTTTGTCATGGCCATAAAATGTCATTTTTAGCGTGTCTTGGTCTAAGGCGTGCTCGCTGACTGTTTCCACTTAAGTTCGCCGTATATATATATATATATATATATAGTCGTCGCATAGTCTTTGCTGTCATAAAATCGCGCATTTCACTGTTTGCTGTCCTTTGACATGCCTGCCTACCTGGCTGCCTTGACTGGCCACCTAACAGCGGAGCAACCTTTCTTTTGCCATGGTCTGGCAAATGATGCAAAAGCGCATTTTTACTTAATGACATTTCTCTGGGCCTGGGGTCGAAAGGGTTTTCAGCTCATTTATCCGTTTGTGGGCGTTTTGTTGTCCCAACTTTATGGCCTCACTGGCCTGCAGCACATTTGCATCATCAGTGAAACAAATCCGAATATATTTACCATTCATTTAGGCGTAAAACAATTCGGAAATATACTCAACGCATAGCAGTTCTTGAGCAGCCGCTGAGATCATGCGTAAGCAAATAACACAGTCCCTGAAAATTGGGTCAGGGCACACCTCTTTATAGCTCCCGGCTCATTGACAGATCAAGCCGACTGCCGCTTGCCCCCTGGTCCAGCACATTCACATCTACATCTCACATAACTCATAATAAGCAACGCCCACAAGCCATATAAAAACAAAATCTTGCCTGAACTGACGCGCTTCACAACTTTTTCACGGGTCCACACTAAGAGTTATAAAAAAAGAAATGTTATACAAACATAAAAAAAAATCTGAAGTTGGTCATGTTAACATTGTTAGGGGCAAGAATTTGCGATTTACGCAAGCAAAAAAAATCTCTTAATTAAGAAAAAACCAGATAAATCAGTTATCTTCGGAGTCCTTTTAGACAAAAAGTAAGTGTGTGTTATATTAAAACAAAAAATTAATTTCTTCCCTATTGTGTTTATAGGAGCTATATTATATGCTTGTTGTTTATAATTGTCGAGTTAGATTAGTTCATTCTAATGTTTTGAAAAACGGCACAGTTTTTAGTATACATTAGCAAGGGTAAAAATTCGGTCAAAATAATCAACAAACTTATGATGCCCAATTTATTTAACTGATAAAAATGATATAACTGGCAAAATGTACTTTGTATTTATTTTGAATTTTACATATATCCGAAATGGCATCAGCAAAATCAGAAATACATGGAAAACCCCTTTTAATTAAACTTAAGAGCATCAAAAAGTGCGCAGTTTTACCTCATCTGGAACGCTGTTTGCTGCAAAGACATTTCCTGAGTTGGAGCCCCATTAACAATTCCCTTTAAGGTGTTGGACATTCAAACGCAAGCTCAGCTCGCTTTTGGGCGAATAATGCGGGTTTTGGCCGACAACATTGACATATTCAGGTTAAAGAGATGCGACTTAAGCCCACTTTTGATCTCATTTGCTTTGCAAAGAGCAGCAGGTACAACAAAGGCAGCAACAACAACAGCAACAACAGAAACAACAACTGTTAGCATTCTGATTCACTTTCATGCGCAGCGCGATCGTCGATTCTGAGTGTGGTTGTGCGCTAAGCGGCTAAAACCGAAAGACGCACAAACAAATAAAAGCCACGATGGGCACACAAAACACACACGCACAGAACGAAATGCAACAACAATTACAACAAAGCTGAGAATGAGATTTTATTTGCTTAACCAACGCTGTGAATATTTAATTTGCACGCACACGCACACACACACATACGCTCACACTCAAAGCTTTAACGACGCTGCTGACCCACTTTTGGAGCAGAGGCAGCTTAAAAGCTGACTGCAGAGAGCCATACAACGCTAATAAGAACAGCAATGCCGCCATTACGAATACAAATACCCTCACACACACACACACACACACAAAGATACGTACAGCGCCAAAACGCGTTATTGTTGTTGGTGCTAGTGTTGGTGTTGGTGTTGGTGCTGGTGTTGGTGTTGGTGTTGCGTGCGTGCAGAGGAAAGATACTCACTAATTAACTCAACGAAAAGTCAACCAAAAGAATCTACCAACTCATTTGCAAATTGTGTCTGTGCGAGAGCGAGAGGCACATACATATGTATGTACACAAGCCCCCTAGAGGGAGACAGTGCAAGCGACTGATGGAGAGATGGAGAGAGTACGACTTTGGTGAAAGGGCATGCAGCAGCGGCGAGGTAACACCCATATAAATTATGCTTAGGAAACCCCAAAAGGTTGGCCAAAAAATACAATGACATCATTTTAACAATTTAGTCAGTGGGTTAGTTAGCTGGGAATGTAAGACGGTCAAGAATGCAGACATACATATATATAGTATATATATGTATTTCTTAATTAAAAATACAAATATACAATTAAAATATTGTTGAAATAAATGTAAAAAAAGTTATTTTAATAGTATGAAATTCAGTTGGTCAAAGTTAATTTTAGTACATTTTATATTTAAATATAAGAACTACTGAAATTGTGCTGTTTATAGAACAATAAAACACATTTTTAATACATTGTTTTCTTTAAGTATGTATTTATATGCAAGTATAAAGTAAAAGATCATTTCGTTCTTTCAGAGTGGAGTGATTTTGGCACTTTTATTGATTTAGCCGTTAAGTGGGAGGCTATGTAGCTAGCATCCCTACGCACCTGCATCCGCATTTTCTTTCTCTCTTTCATAATGATTATTTCACCACACCTACACCACTTACGCACCCATCACGCAGACCTATGCATATGTTACATGTATCAATATGTATACGGTAATATGTACATAGGTATCTACCTCATTTATTGTTCAACACTGTTAAGTAACCATCATCATCCGAAGTTTTGTTTATGTTGGCTGCTTTGGCCCAAATTCTTGAAAGCTGACAGCAACCAGCACGTAGATAGAAAGAGAGCGATGGACGGTGGGGGACGAGGTGCCGGAGGCAATTCCAGTTCCATTCCCATTCGTGTTCCCGCTGTGCGAGTGCGATGGAAAATACCGCGGATCTTTTTCGTTTCAGTTTCAGTTGTTGGCAGGGTAATCATTGTCATGCTGGCGATTCTGTTTCATTATTTCGTACCCACGCTTCTGCCTTGTTTTCTTCTGCATCTTACTCATATTTTTTCTTCTCGTCTTCTTCTTCTTCTGCGTTTATATCTGATGATAATGATGATTCCACTTGATAGCAATCGTAATGAGCTTTAACGTGAACGTTAGCGTTCTGCCCGCCTGATCATCATCATAATCGTGATTTTCTTGAAAGATGCAGATGCTGGCACCATCGTCATCATTTGTTGGTCACGCTGCGGTTTTTTGTTCCCCACACAACTACTTTTTGCCTTATTTCTTTTCGTCTTTCTTTCTTTCGTTTTCATTGTTTTTGCTTGCTTAACCAATATTTTGCCGCTCGATAATGAAAGGAAAGCAAAACAGACGAGTCGAGTGCCCTCAAAACAACAAAACTTTATAATCATCAAGAGTGAATCTGCTTGGGCCTCGACTCGCCTTCAAGCTGGTGAAATGCTTGTTGTTGTTCTTCTCCAGCTCCTCACTCAGTTCTCCAGTATTTTGTGGGCAGCCCACGGGCACACGCAGCGATTTGGAATTTTGTTGGCTTTCATTCTGTTATGGGGGATTTCATAATATTTGCACTGAATGTGCGGCTGCGTCTCTTTCACTTACAGGTGTGTAACCCACTTTTACTCGGCAAAAAGGCCTGAGAAAATTCTTAAATGCTTAATGAATGATGCGACGCGCGTTTCCTGGAAACGAAACCGCTTCGTGTAGTTACTTACATCGGCCTAATATAATGGCCATTCACATAAAGGGCGGTCCATTACCAGAAACGACAGTTTGAGTATTTATAATCAGCCCAAAGCTTTAAAAAGCTTTTATGGCGCCTGAAAGTAGGCAATGTAATCGCTTGAAAAAGTTACTTTTGTGTACAAAAGAAATGGCGAGCTACAAATTGTCAATGATCATATAGAAACAGACATGATCAGCTAGATGCACCTCATAACCATATGTTTGTCACAGTTTGTATTCAGTATTTACAGATCATTTATTTGCCCGCAAGAAAAACTTTAGTACTCAAAGAAAAAATTTAGATGTTTCCTCTTCTATGTTTTTTATTAACTTGCCTGTTACATAGGCAGTAGACAGATTATTTATTAACCATTTACACTTGTTTGATCTTAGTGACTGGGCAAGGTAATAACAACTACTTCACTCCAAAGGGCAGCTTAAATTACCGAAAACTAGTTAATTTGTTTTTCTCAAGCTATAATAATAATAAAATGTTTACAAAAATGCCTTATTATTAATAACAGAATTAATAACAAAAAAGTTATTTCGTAACCTCAACAATAACAATTTAATTCTCTCAGTGCATGTACTTAACCTGTAACCCTTTCAATGTTCCAATTGCTTACTTATAATAAAAATGTTTACTTTTTTATTTAATTTGTTTTCAATAATCAATAATAATAAAGGGTATGTATTAAGGAGTGTCTACCAGATTATTCTGTATTCTGAAAAGTACGTTTTATTAAATTGAGTGTCTATCATTGCCTATGACCCTGCAAGGGCATTTCTGATTTACGGTATGAAAACATATCAAGCCAGCGATTCCAATTCCATTAAAGATAATTAGTCGCCCACCGCAAGGAAGCCATAATACAAACAACAACAACAGTCGTATCAGCTTGCGACTGTTGCCTCCTCCAGCTCCAGCTGATAAGTGTCTGGTCAGTGTAGTGTATCTGGGTGTAGTCTGTCTGGAAGGTGCCAGCTGCTTCTCCCCAATTCAATTATGCAATTGATTCGCTCAGTTTCGCCACAAGCTACAAAGTTACAAAGCAAATATTACAGCACATTGAAAATAGAGAGGGCCGCGAGGCGCCTCGACACTGGCCTAGTTAAGGTGTGTTCTAGTTTCTGCAGACGCAATTTATCGCCAACAACGTCATCATCAAAATGCGAGCCCCTTAATTTTCTGATTGAAAACGTGCAGTTGTCGCTCTCTGAGCGGGTGGTGCGACGCAGAGTGGAAAATGCGCTCACTTAGGCGAAATAGAAAGTAGAAATGATCCACAGAGTTAAGTTAATTCGAAGATAATTTAAAAAAAAATTACAAAATTATAATTCAATTCGATGAAAGTAAATTTAAAGCTCTAAAATATTTTTAGACATACAAATAGTATCGTATGATTCAACATTGTAAATGTTGAACACTTTAAAAGCAAAATATACAAATTGTAAAAGAAAGAAAGAGGCATTAGCTATTTTAAGTAGTCATTTATTCATCTATTAGTTTGAAGAATTGAAAATTATTGAAGTTGTTAATCTTTTTCATATAAACACGAATATAAAATTCTTAACATAAATAAATACATAACATAAATATTGATAAGGCTTTAATTATATACAGTAATTAATGTCATATTAAGTATTAACATTTTGATTATCGCTTATGAACACATAATTTTAAAAAGAATTAACACTTTAATATACAGTTATTCAATATATATTATTGAAGAAACTAAAAACCTTTGCCGAGCTGTTGCCCCTTGAGAAAATTTTCCACTCGCAGATACACGTTCTCTGAGCGTTCTACTCGACTGTCAACTTTGCCATTAGCTGCTGCTCTCCCTCTCTCGCTCGCTCTCTCTTTCTCTCTCTCGTGGCCGTCGCGTGTTTTGGAAGCAACAATTCAATTTCAAATGGTCCGCCGACAGTTTCGGTTGGTGCTACGCAGCGCTTAATTTCGAACGGTTTAACAACAAAAATTTACAAATCAATTCCAAGTGGGTTCAAAAGAGTGCGAAAATCGAGATTGCTTATCTCCTGGTCGTCAAAATTACCATAAGTACGGAATCATGGAACGAATTTTGAGAGGAATTATGCGTTATCGCAACACAACCCGAGAGCAAATGGTCAAAGAATTTCAGAAAGTTCGCGACAATCCAGAGGTGAGTAGCTGCAACTTTGAGAGGTCAAGTGAATCAGATCACGTGCATCCATTAATGGCTAATTTGTCATTGACACATCACTGCAATTATACCCACATGTGTGTTTGTATTCTCCTAAAACACTGATGTACTGAAGCATGCCATTACCTTGTGCGGCATTCGTTTTATTTGCGTTGTTTTTGTTGTTGTCGGGGTCGGTTATTATCGCACTTTTTAATGACTTTGCGAAGCAGACTGATACCCAGACAATTCGAGAGACGCACTTTTCACACATCCATTTTCTCTCTCTCTCCCTCTCTTTTCTCTCTTCCTTTCGCTCTCACACTCTTTCTAGATGTGCTATAAAAGGTATTCCAAAAATGCCCCGTCTATAGCTTGAGGTTTCTTTAGAGTTTGGACATTGGAGAGCTGCAATTACTCTCAGCTATTCCAAATTTATTACTCAACGACGCTCAGCGTCTCTAGTTTGTTGTTGTTTTCCGATTTTGGTAAACAAAAACAAAGGCTAACCGGTTGGGCTCGATAAAGTGCGAATTATTTATTTTAATATTTTATTTTTATACACTTAAGGTGAATGCTTTTACTTTTCCACAAGCTTTTGCTAATTATTTAATTTCGCGTTAAATATAAAATGTTGAATTTTTGGCCAACAACGTACCTATATAAATAAATATACATTTTGTATCTTTATGTGCATAGATATACATAATTTAAAGTAAACATACATACATATATGTATGAAAACTGTTATTGATTGGCACGACTTTTGACTACTTCCTCTTATTCCATTGAGCATTTTGGCTCTTGTCCAAACTCGAACTAAATATACACTTATTTTATCTTTAACACACCCCGCACAAAGTATCTGTACTAATGTTAAACCTCTACCTTATCAGCCGAAGGCCGTGTTTTTCACCTGCATGGACAGTCGCATGATACCCACGAGATATACGGACACGCACGTTGGCGATATGTTTGTGGGTGGGTACGAGCACAGCGATACGCAATTGAACCAATACCTATTTTAACACCTGTACTCTTTCACATTGTTAGTGCGAAACGCGGGAAATCTGATACCACACGCCCAGCACTTTCAGGACGAGTACTTCAGCTGCGAGCCGGCGGCCTTGGAGCTGGGCTGTGTGGTGAACGACATAAGGCATATAATTGTTTGTGGACACAGCGATTGCAAGGCTATGAATCTTCTATATCAACTGCGTGATCCCGACTTTGCGTCCAAGGTGAGCCTGCTCAGCTCTGTCCACAGTCCTTAGAATAACACTCGAATGTCCCTCCTTCAGCTCAACCGACGACTGTCTCCGCTGCGCTCCTGGCTGTGCACGCATGCCAACACCAGCTTGGACAGGTTTCGGGAGTGGACTGATGCGGGCATGAATGACCCGTTGATATTCTCTTCTGAGACGCCACTACGCCGCTTTGTCGCCTACATTGATCAGGAACAAAAGTTTGCCATCGAAGACAAACTGTCCCAGATTAACACACTGCAGCAAATGTCCAATATTGCGTCGTACGGATTTCTTAAAACGCGCCTCGAATCGCACAATCTGCACATACATGCGCTGTGGTTTGATATCTACACGGGTGACATTTACTATTTTAGTCGCGGAGCCAAGCGCTTCATTGCCGTGGACGAGTCCAGCGTAGACCAGCTCTCCGCGGAGGTGAGGCGGTTCTACTCCTAGTGCTGCATATTGCGGCCAATTCTCAGCCAGCAGTGCCTTGGATTTATGTGTCTGTGATATTTGCAACACAATGTTGGCTTTTATACAGTGTGCTTACTAATAGGTGTCCCTTGTCGGTACTCGTTGCTCGTATCAGAAGTGGCATTTATATATGAATATGTCTTATTGTTAGCATTTTGTATTTATAAATGTTTGTTTTTACATGTAGTATGTGTTGTTTGTATATAAACTTAATGCCTAGAGGTTTAAACTTTAAAGCGTTCTTATAAATGTAGGAAAAATCAACGCTCAACCTTGTTCGAAACACAGGGAGATGTTGGCTATATGTAATGGGAAGCAATAAGACTTTACGGCTCGCCGGCCGTTTCGATGTGCAACAACAAACCGTGTGTTTTTCGTAACGGAAAACAAAAGGTAACAGAAACGGAAAAACATTAAACTTAACGACTGTCACAGCCCATCAGTGGTACTTGTGGTTGTGATGGTTGATGGCAATGTTATTTGGACTCTCCAGCTCCTCAAAGTACTTGCGCGCATTACGTATGTTTACCAGCGTCGCTTCCGAGGGCAGGGCGGGATCTGACATGACCACCATGACGTACGTGTTGCTGGTGAATGTATCGATGAAAGCGGCAAACGCATTGTTGCGCACCTCCATGGATTGGAACTTGGCGCCCAGTTTTGAGCAACTCAGTTTGAACTGTTTTATGATGTTGGAAACCTTTTCGAAGCGATGCGAGTCCCGATTCTTTTTGCTCTGGCAGTGCGAGATGACCAGAAACGTGGCCTTCTCGAACAGCAGCACCTCGTCCGCTTCAATCACATTAGCAAAGTGTGTCAGTGAGTTCTCCAGCGCCGCCACATTCGGTATCAACATGGTAACAATGGATGACCAAGCTCTGGGGGAGCAAAGGTTAATTGAATGTCAAACATGGCTTCTTGAGACTCACTTGTACAGGGTCTCATCCCAAATGCTGGTGCGAAAGCATGTAACATTGCCGGGCATGGACAAGCGTATGAGATCCTCTTCGCGCTCCTTAAACACCTGCTCACGCTGCTCTTCGGAGAGCAGATCCATTTTGTGCACAAGACAAAATATCTTCGCTTCTGGTGAGTTCTGCAGCAAAGCCTCCAGGCAGCTTTGATAGTGGTGCACATCCCGCTCCATCTCCTGGCTCTCCACATCGAACACATAGATAAGCACCTCCACATTGCGAAAGATATTATCGCGCTGCTGCTCACAGTACTGTTTCATGAAGCTCTCTTGGCCGCCACAGTCCCACAAATTGAGCACCAGGTTGCCGAGAAATCGCACATGCGAATGTTCCACATCGACTGTAAATGGACAATTGGTTAGTCTGACAACGAAAGACTGTAAGAAAAACGTATTTACTTGTTGCGCCCAGGCGTGTCGTATCACGGGCAACATAGTTTGCAAATATAATGGAACGCATACTCGTCTTTCCGGAGCCGCTCTTGCCCATAAGCAGTACCTGTGAACGTATAAGGCAATTAACATTTCATTTTCACGTTATCTAAGCTACACTTGTAGTCAAATTACCTTTTTCTTCATTTTATTGGGGTTTTCTGTTTGTTTTGTTAATAAAAAAGGTTGGGTCCAATCAGAATAAAATTTTAATGCTAATTATCGGACATCGGACGATAAGCCACCGATAGACTGTGGCGGTCGGTCGGTCTATTATTATAGCAAGACTAAGGGCAGAAGTTGTGTTCTGTGTTGTACAACACTAACCGCACTCAAACAAAAGCTCTTTGCTATGCAACCGTTTCAATTGTCGTTCCGCCAATTTTGAACGTGCGAAATTAATTGCATTCGAAATGCACTTCAGACAGTCAAATACTTACAGTTTATTTAATTTTTGTAACAGTTTCTGGCTGCACTTAGAGCGGCTAACATGAACAAATTGTACTTTGTTCTAGTTTTACTGCCTTTGTTGCAATGCAGTGGCAACCGTTGTGGCCATTCAATGAAGGTGACTTTAACTAAACCTGGACACGCACAGTATCTAACGAAAACTTTTAACGCAGCCTCTGGGAATGATTGTGTTGTACGAATCCCTCTGTTCGGACAGCCAAAGATTCTTTAAGAAGTTCTCGCCAGTTTTTCTGGACTATCACAGCTGCATTAATTTAACGCTGGTTCCCTATGGCAAGGCCAGGGTAAGTTGAACCCAATAACCTTAATTCCATTCTAATCACTACCTCATCAGCACGCCAGAAGCGGTTACGTGTGCCAACACGGACAACCAGAATGCTGGGGTAATCAGATGCAGGACTGCGCTCTTCACTCCAATTTGAACCAGTTGCAACAAATGGAGTTTATTGCCTGCCAAATGCGAGACCTAAACCTGGCCGCTAAAAGGAACTTCAAGTGCGCGAAATCCTTCAATATACTGGAAAGTGTAAGGCATTGCATGAAGTCGAATGGCAATGGGAATAGGTATCAGGCGGAGGCTGCGCGAATAACTGCTAAATATGGCTTTAGTGTAATACCCGCGATTATATACAATGGAGTAAGTATTTTCCATCGAGGGCCCAAGACTTCCTGTTATACCTACAAGTTTCGTAAAATGTTTAGAAATTCGATGAAGACATGCAGAAGGCTTACAGATCCAATGTACGACAAACTCTGTGCGACATATTGGTGAAAACCAAACACTTACAGCCCGAAGACTGTTAGCCCTATCAGCAGACCGTTCAATTGCAATTTTACACCTTCCCGAGCTGGCTTCGCAACAAATAATGCATTTCTTGTATCTTAATTGGAACTAACAAGTAGAGTAATTTAGTCGGGATTGCCCAACTAGCAGATATCCTGTGCCTATTTGACCACCCGGCTATACAAAGACACAGGCAAGCACAGGGACTGTGCTTCTTCTTCTTCACGCAGACGCACTCTATGGAAATGCAAATATAATGTTTGTTTTCTGACCTTTGTGAAACTTTTAAAACTGAAATGTGGCATACACAAAGTAAAGTGCAAGGCTATACCAATAAAAATCAGTTTTTTTTCTCTATTTTGGGGGGAACAAGGGTTGATCTCCAAGAATTAAAATGTTCGTAATCTACAAATTGTGTATCCTTACTCAAAACCGGGTCGAAAATCGATAGAAAACAGGGTGAGTTTTTATAAAATAAAAACTATTGTTGTTCCAAAAATGTTCATTGATATGTATATCAACTCCCGAACGCTATATAAAGAGACAGTTGTAATCTACACGGAGTGTACACATATCTCTCATGACGATCGTCAATCGATAAAAGGTAAATATTTCCCAAAATATTCAAAGCCAGTCAAAGCAGTCACCAAATTTGGTATGTAGATTGGTAACTCTCTTCAAAGATTGCGACCTTGATATCGCGGCCACGCCCACTAGAACGCTCCCAAGCGCCTCCGTCTTAAAAAATCGGAAATGGATATATCTTTCACTGCTGTTGAGCTAGAGAATTCATATTTGGAGTATTGATTAGCTCCTCTTAAGATTGAGCCAAAAAATGTTGGCCACGGCCACCTCCGCCCCTACGAAATATAATAACTCTATATTTTTCCAAATATAACAACTAATAATAACTACTGTGCACCGTGAACGAGACTGCAGCGTTCTTACTTGATTAACATGTTTGTGCTTAACATGTGGCCTTACAATTGTAACTAAGTTAAGCTAATAATAACTTTCATAATTTGTTTTAGATGTAAGTTATTGTAATTCGAACCTTGTGCCAGTTTCGGAATAACTTCATGTTTTGACATAGAGATATAATTTCGTTTAAGAAGTAATGTTTATGTTAATTATCGATAAGTTAGCAAAGCAATCGATTAAACTGAAGCTCGAGCTCAAAAGTACTAGTTCAGCTCCATTTAATGAGGTGAATTTAAAATTTAACGGCTTCTATGACCCCTCTGCGGATATGAATATTTTAAGCATCTAGAAGCATAAAAAGCGCGAGAAATGAATAGAAATGCACAGAATACCCGGTCCCGTGTCCATAGCGTGCTTACAGTTAACACACAGCAGTAAATTTGTGAGTACGAATGCCTTCTTGGGAGTTTAAAAAACACAAGCAGCAGACAAAACAAAAAACCGGCTTACAAGAGAGAATGGCCAAGCCGAGCGAGTGAGCCCAATACAACTGTTAGCAGTCCGTTGGTCCAAATTAAGCCCAAAAAGTGACAAACCGTTCAGTCGTTGAACTAAAATCGAATTGAACGGTCGCATAGACTTGGACCTGGCACTTAGCTCTGGCGGCGACTGTTCGATTTTGCTTAAGAGTGCATCGAAGGTCGAAATCCATCGATTGCGTATTTTTTGTATCGTGCTATTGGAAAAGCGTTGCAAGTGAAAATGCTGAAACTTATCACTGCCTTGTGCATTTGTGCCCTGCTCAGCTGTGGCCTGGCCGAGAAAGCTGCCCGTGAGAAACGTCAAGCTGGGAAGGTGAGGTAGCAGGGGAAAATACTTGGGATTTGTATTGATAATGGTCGTTGTCCTTAGCTGCACATAACACTGCTGTACGAGTCGCTGTGTCCGGACAGCCGGAACTTCATGCACCAACTGGGGCCGGTGCACGAGGAGCTGGAGCCGTACATTGACATTCAGCTGGTGCCATTCGGCAAGTCTGAGGTAATGTTTTTGAGAAAGTGAAGGGCACGCAGTTCGGCTGATCATGTTTTGTGCTCACTCATTCGCAGTCTGAGCAGAGCGGAGCCATCTTCCACTGCCAGCACGGACCCGCCGAATGCGAGGGCAACCGTCTGCAGAGCTGCGTCATCAACAGCACCCAAAATCAGGCGGCGCAGGTGAAATTCGCTGTTTGCCAAATGTTTGCCTCGAATTATGCAAATGCGGACAAGGTGTGTATTCCGTTTGCCCATCGAAAGCAACACTTTACTTAACCCATTAGCAACATTCGCCACTCAGTGCGCCAGCCAGGCGGGCCTCTTGACGGACGTGGAGTACTGCATGAAGACTCCGACGGGCACCAAGCTGCAGCTCGACGCGGAGCTCATCACCCAGCAGTACCGGCCCAGCTTTGTGCCCACGATTGTCTACAATCACGTAAGTGAACGCAACGCTGCGTTGCTTGAACCTCCTTCCTAACTGGTTTCGCTTTGCATTACTCAATTGGCCTCAATAGGTATTCAATCAGCAGCTGCAGGACCAGTCGCTGCGCAACTTCCGGGCCACCGTCTGCTATCAGCTGCGCCAACAGCTCACCCTGCCCGCCACGGTGTGTCAATAAGAAACCAAGTGAATATATTCGTATGCTCGCATGTGTAATTGCCAGAAATGTGTTGCAAATAAATATATGTATAGTTAATATACTGACTATATACATATGTAAAACTACCTATTTTCTAAAATATTTTTTTGATAATGCCATTTTAATGGCACAACAAAAAATTGCCATTAAGTTAACGCAAAATAATATATACAATTAAAAAAGCTGAAACCAAAAATAATTAAAACATTTCTAGGTGTTTCTTAAAAAAAAACAAGTGCTTCGCAAGTTAAGAAATTTCCTAATTTTGAAACGCACGTACGTGGTTTATATACAACATTCTTATTTTTTTCTTCGAGCGTCCATTTAAACGCTGTGGCGTTTAATATACGATATACCCAGTTCTTAAGTACCCTAAGTCCATTAAACATTCGTATGAAGTACAAATTTAAATTTAACCATTGCTAGATTGACTCGATATATACACATATGCACATATATTTAACTTACGCTCTGAGATAACTCTGTCGGTTTTCGGCAAAGGTAAGAGTTGTTAAGTGTTAGCAAAAAATAGCAAGAAGTATTTAGCGTCCGCATAAAATAATAATTAATTTGACACTGAAGTTCCGTATACTATCTAATCAAGTTAGGTGAGTATAAAGTTTCGTAAATACACTCCTTCACGAAGTGAAAAGAGTATATTGCTGTTGTGCAAAATCAGAAATATTTATATATCTATATACTAATGAAATCATTTAAAGATTAAGAAAAACTTTCGATCATGCCCAAAAACTACAAAAATTTATATTTTCCAGAATAAAAGCAATAATAATTAAGACCGTTTGAGACTGTTGTAAGCTGTTATACTGTGAACGAGTATTGCGCCATCGGTTTTTATAATGCAATTTGCGAACAAAAGAACATTTGTCATATTTTTATGAATCTTTTAATGTTAGCTAAACAGACATTGTGCGGAGTCACCCAGAGCTTAATTTAATGTACATTCGGGATGGGCTAATTTGTTTCCCGATTTATCGATATTTTAAAAAGGCCTATGTCTCAACAGAAAATGACTCTTGAGCCGCTGTTGAACCTTGTGGTAATTACTTCGCTCAATAAACTATAGCCTATGGGAAGGTAAGGGTTTGCATCTAAAAACTGTCATCCCATAAACCAACTTGTTGGATTTCAAATTCATATAAATTTACCAGAGAGAGATTGAAAAAACTCCGGACCATCAAAATCTGACTTTACAGCCTACCTTTGTTGACTGGGCCTAATCGATTTTAAATACAGATAGGCGTGACGTGATCAAGTTTTTGATTCAGCCTCAACTGCAGTCAGTACATATAAAGAGTCATAAGAATCAGAATTGATTGTTGACATTTCGAATGTCAATATCCAGTTTAATAATAATGAGCATTTTTGTTTATAACTCTTCGACTTTCAAAATTATTTGTAACACTTTTTTTAAATATGACCCTACATGCCAAGGAAAACATAACGTAATTTTCGTTACTTTAGTAGCATATATTTCATAATAATAATTTATATAGGTAGGTAAGATACAATTCATGGATTACATATAGTACATGCAGTGCCTAGGGCGCCTAGTTTATTTACAGAGCAAATCAAACAGATTATATTCGGAAAAGTGCTGGGGAGCAGGTGGAAACAAACAAGTCAATGTGAAATTGGAAGCCTTAACAAAAATAGGACAGGAAAAAAATGATTTATAATAATTTGTGCAATAAAGAAACATTTACACAATAATATCGTTAGGTTATTTCTTTGTATGATGGACCAACAACAAATGACTTATGCGCTAAACAGCTAACGGTAAACCTAGAGCTACGACTACAATATGTAATTAAATTTCTTGCACTTTTTGTTGCTGACGGGTGCGCAGAAATAACAAAGTGGAGTACACATCTCATTTAAAGCATACTTTCGGGCGGACGGGACTTTCAGACCGCCGTCCCCGCCCCCGCAGCCGAGCCAATGCTGAGCGAGCGGCGCGGCGCCGGCTTGGGCGGCAGCTGTGGCTTAACGGCTGCCGCCACGCCCGCGACGCCAGCGTTGGCCTGAATGCGCTCCTTCTCCTGGAACTCCACATAGCCGCTCTCATCGCTGCACTCGGAGTCGTCGTCCGAGACGCTGCCGGCATCAGCCGGCTCCTTGGGATGGGACACCTCAAGGCAGCTGACCGACTCGGCGGGGGACGAGGAGTTCAGCTTGAGGGTGATGCTGCTGGAGCTGCTGTAGTTGGTGGCGTCGCTGTTGTGGCGCAGCTGCTGGCGCCGCTTGGACTCCTCCAGTCTTTGGTAGATCAGCATCTGCTCGAGCACCTGCTGCTGCACATTGCTGCCCTGGGGCTTGTTGTACTCCTCCTGGTTGGCATTGGTGACTGTGCTGGCCGTCTCGCAGCCGCTGGAAATGGAGCCCTCGTCGCTGTCCGGGCTCGCCAGGCACTGCTGACCCCCAACGGCGCCGCCCTGCGCTATGCCGCTGGCAGTCGTCGAGCTGGAGGCATTGGACGAGATCGAGGACTGCGGCTGGTGGCGATACTGCAGGCTGGCCTGGTCGCTGTTGCGCTTTCGCATCGAGCTGCGGTGCAGCATCGTGAGCATGGCCGCCTGCCGAAAGTAATGATCGTCCGCATCGTCCAGGAAGTCCTCCTCGCCATCGCTGCAGACGCCGCTGCGGCGCAAGTGGACTACGTCCTCGCTATCGAAGTCCGCCTGCGGATCGGCACTGGGATCGCTGTTGATTGTGGGCAGCAAGCTGAGGGGCTCCACCTCGTCCACGTCCACGTCCACGTCCGACGTCCTCGTCGACGTCCTCGTCGACCCCATCCAGGTGCACGGCCTCCACCTGCAGCTCGCTCAGGCTGCCCAGGCTCTGGCTGCTGTTCTTGTGCAGCTGCATGTCAAAGTACGGCAGCAGCTCGTTGCTCAACGTCGTGTCGAACTTGAGCAGCTTCTCGAACTCGTCCGAGTCGGAGCCGTCGTTGCCGGCAGCCGATGCAGCTGGGGCCGTTGTGCAGGCGATGCTGCTTGCCGGCTGCGCTAGCTCCTGGAGTGTGGACTCCGCCTGGTGCGAGCAGCAGGTGGCCGCCGCTTGAATCTTGCCCGTGCGACGTATGGAATGACCGCGCCGACAACGTCGCCTGCCCAGCGTCATGGCCGGATACAGCGAGTCGCGCTGGCAGCAGGGCTTCATTTCGGGCTCATTGGTGTCCTCGATCTCGTCGCCCTCCTCCTCGCCAATGGCCTCCTCAATGGCCATCAGCTTGGGCGCCGACTTGGAGCGCTCCAACGGGGGCCTGTAGTTGTTGCCGCCCACGCTCAGCATGATCTTCCGCTTGGGCAAGCTGGGATTGTCGTACACAGCATTTGCCAGGCTGAGACGCGCATTTTGTTTCAGAATTTTCTCGCGCTTAAATTCACGCAATGCGTTCTCCAGATTGTCCTGCAATTGATGGATTGAAGGTGAGCAAGTGCCATGGCGCAGATTGCATCCCACTTACCCGCAGTGTCTCGCATATGTCCTGGGCAATCTTCTCCTTGCTGCAGAGCACCGCATGGCAGCGCAGCTCGTGCTTCAGCTTCCTGCCCTCGTGCCTGTAGATCCAGCAGAAGACGCGCGGATAGTTCTTGGGCGCACAGCAGTAGGTGATGCGATTCGACCAGTACTCGGTGAGTCCGTGCTGGCGCGTGGTCGCCTTCAGCCCGGAGGCGGACACCTTCACCCGCATTATGACGTCCGGCTTGGTGTGCTGTGTGTAGTTGCGCCAAAGCGTGTTCAGCTGCTTCTCCACGCAGCCCTCGCCTGCTGAAAATAACCAGAACGGGTCAGATGGAACTCCGGTCGAAGTGAACTCTGTGTACTCACCCTTGGCCCAGCCGGTGAGCACGTTGCCCAGATAGGACACCTTGAACTCGGGGTCCGGTGTGCTGATGTCCACGCTGTGGGTGCGCTTCCACCAGAGCTTGCCGAGCCCGCGGGTCAAGGTGCGCATGGCCTTGACGCTCAGCTGATCCTCGGCGCGACCCACATGCTCCTGCCGACTGCCGTACTGCAGGTCCCGCGAGTCCGTGGTCAGCGTGACCACATTGGTCACCAGCACCGTCTCATCGCTGCCGGCAATGTCGCCATCCTCCTTGGACATGCGCTTGAACCGCTCCAGGTACGGACCCGAGCCCCGACGACGACCGCCAAACGTATGGAACTTGCCGCTGGCCTCGTTCGCCAGCCGGCGCTGCTCCTCCCGCTCGAACTTGCGCGCGTTGTACGTGTTCCCCAGCAGCCGGGCGATGCTGCTGCTCTTCACGAACTTGTGCTGCCTCGGCGGCGTCCCAATGGGCACCGGCGGCGTTGGCGGCAGCAGCAGGCTGCCGCTGGTCGGCGCGGGGGCGGGGACTGGAACTGGGACTGGGACTGGAGCTGTGCTCGCGCTTGGCTTTTTGCTGCCAAAGCCGAAGAGTGTGCGGCGTTCCTTGGTCTTCTTCAATGTGTTGTTGTTGTTGTTGTTGTTGTGCTGTGGCTGTTGCTGTTGTTACTGTTGTTGGTGACATTTGGTTCATTGTTTGGTGTGACTGTTGCTGTTGTGCTCGATCCTTTGGCACTGATTATTGCGCCACTGGCGCTACTCAGATCCTCGTAATCGTTGTTGTTGTTGTGCGCGGCGGCTATGAAGTCAACTTCATCGCGACTTTCCAGCGACTCTGCGGGAGTCGTCATCGCTTTGTTGTCGTTGTTGTTGTTGTTATTGTTGTTGCTGTTCGCTGCCATTATACGTATCGTTGTTGTTGTTGTTGTAGCTGCTGCTGCTGCTCAATATCCGTTGGCTTGTGACATGTTACAGAGCTGCAATTAAATGAGACAACAGGATCTTAGATCAAACTAATGACTTTGCTTGAGTGATAATTGTCAAATAGCTATATCGAGGTACGATTATAATCGATAATTATTGATTGCATGATTATGAAAAGATGACAAGAATTTACTGTGTAAAATAATACCCATAAATCGACTTTTCACGCTTACTCGGAACTACATTTGCTTTTTCTATACATTGCTTCATTTTTGCACCTAATTACGTTTTGATAAACTTTAAACGTACAAGTACAAACAATTTTATTTGTAATTTGTTCACTAATTTTTACCATTAAATAGATAAGCAAAAACCATAACGACAGGCCGGGGTTACAATCCCGGGTTAATGTATGTCACATTTAAAGTGATATTAAAAATAAAGAGTTAGTTAAGAGCTAATAACTATTTCCTATACTTATAATAATTATAATGATAATAACTCTTAAAATCGAATTAAAATAAATTTTTCAAAATTTCATATCATTTTCTTTTCAACATTTCCAATATAATAGTTGATTCGGTTTTGGAACTTAAAAGTCGTCATTTTAAACAACTATTTAAAATTTAGTCTTTTATGGATATTATTTTGTAGTACGCATTTACTCTTTTGACAGATTAAAATATCTAGCATTTAATAAATTCCATAAATCAAAAAATGCAGTCATTGGTTCGTATCGAAATTTTGCCATACTATTTTATTTATACAAAAAGTAGAGTAAACACACAAGTACACTTTATGCGTCGCCTATTGCAATGCACCACTTGATCTCTGTAGCGAATGCTCAAACAAACGAATTTGATTTTGTCAGTGCACAACAAAGTAGTTATACCCTTTTATAACTGTCCACTTTCGGTGATAGTCTTGGCCTTGGTTAAACGCCCGACATTTGGTAACTTCAATTAATTAAATGTGAATATTTGTAGCTACGTTTGTGGCCGCAAGCGAAAAGCGTCTACTTTATGACATCGGGTAATTGGCGCATAATGAACCCCTCAATCAGCTGTAAAATACTTGTCCCATTGTCGTATTTGCTGCTGCTGAACGAGTTGGGATGTAATAGATAGTTATGTGGCTACATTATGCAAATATTTACGGTATTGTTGCGTTGGAACAGTTATTTTCTTTGCTGCTTGGAGTGCCCCAAGAGTGTGTGTGGCGCTTTTGTTTATGTTTATGTTTGCAGTCTGTGTTTTGTTTTTCACATTATTTGGATAATAATTGCAGTTTAAAAGCATTTAAAGGCGAAACTATCAAAGCCATTAGCTACGAGTCTTAAATGCCTAATTATAGAGCTACTACTGTAGATGACGTAGTTGCTAGCTGATGTTTATTATAATTTTGTTATTGCTTTTGTTTTGTATTATTTACCTTTTTAATTGAGAGTTAATTGTCTGTGGCGATAGTGGAAGCTAGTAGATGGAATAGGTTAGTGTCTACCCCAACATTGTTGTCGAAGCAAAACGGGTTTAATATTGTAATCCGGATAATCGTATCTTCAAATACAAATTCGCATTGTTCATTGCATTCCCAGGAATTGGCATTTTATTGCGGTAATATAGACCGTTTGTCTGCTTAGCCGATTCGGCACGTTTCTAGATTAAGTTCGGGTCTATTAGCTAGTCCCGATTATATGCCACAACAAGCAGTAAAGCTATTTATAATTATGAGTTCATCATGTGACTGAAATCAGTCCTTGTGGTATCAGCACTTGAGCCTACTTATGACTTGTGTGGTCATCTCGCCGAGCACCTGGCTAATCTTGACAAGTCACGCAAATCTGCACTGCATATTTTGTCCATTATGTTATCTAATCTCTTTAATTTATTTTTCGCTGTACTGTCGCAGTGATTTTTAGACTTTATAACTTATAATCAGCATGTATAAATTGCAGCTATTTCAAGTTGTCTCGTGATCAAAAGATATGTGGAACGTAATGATTTTTCAAAGACTACTTATGTCCGACATAAATTTCGCTGCAATCCAATGCAATACCAGAGATAGGCGCGGTACTAAAAAATTAATTCCATCTTGTGTATCCCGAATATATTTTGTTCCTTCGATTGTGGATCCAGAAATTTACGAGGGTCCCGTCTGAATAATTTTGTCCCGCATCCTATGTTCTATCCAAAGTTCCCACATACAAATTGTTTCTTTCTAAATTAAGTGATCAAATTCGAATAAGAAATTATGGAGCCAATGTACAATTTTTTTGAAACACATTTATGAAACTTTATGTGAATATCGCAGTAATCGGATATCTATTTTGATGTGTTTTTCAACCTCTACCACTTCGACAAAATCCATCTCTTGCCTGAACTCTTTTAACGCAATACGAACAAGATCACTAGAATGCACTTTTTCTAAAATTAAAAAAAAACCTGTACGATCTGTTGCCCTAAGGAAAATAAAAAATATTTTTGAAGCTATTTTTGCTTTTATCGACTCATCGAAAATGATTTTATGGGTACAATATGTTATTGAACCAAGCATAGACCTCTAGCTAATGTCGACCTTTCGGTCATGCAGCTCACTTAACCCCTCCATCTATCCTCTGTCTGATTTATTAACAGCCAATGGCCGGCGGCAAAGCCAGACAGCAATTGTGTTGCACCAAAGTTGTCTATGGTAATGCAACGACCTTGAAGTTGTGCAGGTGTTTCTGCTTGCAAAATCGATTAAGTTGTCCGATATTTGCTTAAAGGTTTCGCTGCTTTCACTTTTGCCATAAGCCTGACCAGTCGTGGGGTCTCAAGCCCAACAGAGCGCAGGTAATTGTCAACTATGCGGGCGGCCCATTCATTCATGGACATCTACATACACCTACATATGTACACGCATACATATATCTTTGAGAAAGCCCAGTAGTCGAGCTACCGAACCCGAATTCGAACCCCAGCCCAAACCCAGACCTAAGACCCCAGGCCATTGACATCGTCGCGCAGTTTTCACTCCACAGGAAAAAATTACAATATATATGTAATTTATGTAAGTAAAAAAAACCACGACGATGATGAAAAAACGAAAAAAGAAGCAAAGAAAGCGCGCTAAATTTGCAAGAAAAGGTAAACAAAAATAAGTAATTGTTTTGTTTGAGACGCCCCTAGACCATTATCATTTATGGTTGTTGTTGCTCTTGCCTTTGTTGTTGTTTTTCAGTTCGTTTCCTTGTGTTTCCCTTTCGTCCATAATTACAAACCTTTTATATAATAATTTATTTATTTTGTGCGTGTGCGCGCATTTTTGAAAGGCAACACCTGACATTAAGTTAAAGACGCCAACTAAATGACAAAAAAATAAAAGTCAATAAACGACAATTTGTATTATTTAGTTTATAAGAAATGCAAAAAACGTAATCAGGAAATGTTGCTGCTTGGGTAGTTTGTGTGCGTAATTTTAATTTGCAGCTCGAGAGCACAGGAGCGCAGTTCGCAGTAGATATTGAGTGCCAGCGCCCGAAACTGGGGCCCAAAATAGAAATAAATCTATATATATTCGTGGAATAAGAAATATGTGCGGCTTTACTTTATTTCGTAGTTGACCTTCAGCTATAATATTTTAAGAACTGAGCTTACTCCAATTAAAATTCAACGTCATGTGCCTATACACAGAGCGAAAAAGTCAGTTTTAAGTTCTACTAAATTTTTTTCACATACAAGAGGAATTTTTATTTTTAGAACTTTAACTATATTTGGAAGCACAAGACTTAAACTCAGAAATAGATTTAAGGCGTTTTAATGCTTCCTTTTTTATGTTTTACATTATTTCTAAGTGTAATTGAAATTAATTAAATGTATTAAAATAATACAATCTGAGTTCAATGCCGATCATACTAGAATTTAGAACAAAATTTTTCTCTTTTCACATTTTTATATATTATAAAATAAATCATAAGGCAACAAAGTCCTTGCAGGCAGCTAAAAGAATTTATTCACAAAATACAAACTTTTTTCTGAGTGTAGGTATGCCAATAAATCTTTTGTTCACTTTAGCGTTTGCCAAACAATGGGCTTTCAGAATAATATTAATAGAACAGCTGCTGCTTATAAATTTTAAAAAGGTCTCCAGCTACTTTTGGCACTTTTTTTCTGAAAACTGGCAGCCACTAGCCAACAAAATGATTGATCATCATATCATATAATTTGTAAACATTCGGAATTTATTTATTTGACTTTGGATCTAAACGTATCACAGCGCATCAGACAATGGGACAGCCCAAGCAGTTCTTCAACTAACTACCCAAAAAATAAAAATTTTAAAAATGTTTTTTTTTTCTGAAACGCCGTCACGTCATTTATCAAAATTTGTTTTTTAACTATTTTAACAGCTAAATTTGCGTTTGCCGTTGGCTGTCAAGTGTTTCCCAGGCAGCTTAAAATGCAAAACCACAATACAACAACAATAACAACCACTTTTAGATACATATTTGTCTAAAGTCAAGCTCCAGAGGCAAACACTTGAGACACGGCGTTCTCAATAGGTAACAAGCCTCTGTGGGTACAACAAAAATGCAATTTATTATTATACGCCGAAGAGACGGCGGCGATCTGCTCAGGTGCAGCGGTGCCTAAGCTCGGGCTCAGGCTGGGGCCCCTCGGAAACTGTGTCAGCAGCAAATTGAAAAGTTGATTTACAATAAAGAAAAAACAAAAATACAAAATGTTTACTTTGGTATAGGCCAAATTGAGTTTAGCCACGGCTCTGCGTGTGGCTTCAAGCCGAAGTGTGTATACATATGTGTGTGTGTGTGTGTGTCCGATGTCGGGTTAAATAAATCGTAAACATTGAATCGCTGACCGAGACACGTCGAGAGACATCAGACTCAAAGCAGCGACAAGAATGTCTCAAAATAAATAAGTACGATGAAAAGCAGAATAAAAATAAATATAAAAGAAAAATTCGACTCGCAACTAAATTAAATAGTTTCGCAATTCGATTTTTGGACATGTGTGTCACGCGGTGCTGTCACCTAAAAAAATGCGAGGCGAGGTGGACAACAAACACAAGTCCGAATACGAAAACCAATCCGAATACGAATATCAACTTAAGGCGACTTAATGCGAGGGGAAATAAAAGCAAGAAAGGAAAGGAAGTTTGCCAGTTTGTACGTGTGAACGCATCGGAATGCATTTAATTGAATGATTGAATAAACATTGCCGATAATTAAATAAAATACTTGCAATCTATAGAGATTGAGCTGAATCTTATCGCTGATAGCTGATAGTATAGAACGAGTAGAGTACAGTTGCGCATTAATTAATAGAACGGTAGTTCTTGTGTAAAAAAAAGAGAACAACTATTTAAGACTTTGAACACCCATGCAAACGCAGATTTATAATATACACTTAGAGAAAAAGGGCGATTCATATTCCAAAACGAAATGAAATTAAGTTCCCAATCATACCAGAATTTATAATTTTGTTATTCTGTTGCAATTTAGCTTTTTCAACAACTTTGTTTTGAGTGAGGTTTCTGTCCTCAAATTGGTAAGGAATTAGTAACCTTTCCGACAAAGGTTGAAATGTGTTTTGAAAAATTAGACACAATTTTCTGGTTACTTCGAAATTCTTCATAATTATTTACAGCTGCGTTTAATATTATAGTACCATTGTCTGTTTAAAAATAGTTTCATGTTGTTCCCACACATTATTGTATGCCATCGTTTTCAATTCAATTAGCAGGTAGCAAAGAAAACCAGTTGCATTTCCTCCTAGATAAAATGCTACTGTAGAAGTAATTGAATAAATGTCCGTAACTCTATAGCTGTTGATAAAATCTGTAGCCCTAACATTTATCTCACCTGTACAATTGGCATGAACTGCTGAAACTCATGTGACTTAACTGGCAATTAATTTCACAAATTCCAGGCAATCATAAAAAAGCAAAACACAAAAAAAAAGGTAAATAAACAAACAAACGAGCGTTTTTATTGACAGGAGTGAAGCCATGCAGTGGATATAATAAAAGTGAGTCTTAACTACAGCCAATTCATAGCAATTATGTGGCGTAATTTTGTACAAGTTTGTTAAGTCTGACGCCCAGAACTAAAATACGCCAACGTCTGGAAAGAACGATGCGAAATTGTATAAAAGGCGCAGATTTGCTTTAGTCTCGAGCCGACATAAGTAAACAGATTTATGTTTACCTTTTTATGGGGTCCAGGAGGGTCAGAGGAGGCGTCGGAGTTGGTTTAATGGGGCTAAGTTGAACTGACATGAAGTTCAGTTTACCTTTATGTTTTTAGTTAATTGAGGCAGCAGCAGGTTTTTGAATATATTTTTTTTACTTTTTGATGTCTGCGTAATTTTGTTGTTTATTAAATTTCTTGCTGTCGGAGTAAAAACCTTTTTTATTTTTTAAATTGGTTTTTGAAAGTAAATGCCTTGACATCATTTTGTTTGACCGAAGTAGCATTTTAATTTACATTTATATAGATATCTTTTCGCATTGTATTATATGCATATTTCTATATGGCTTTCGATTTGAAGTTGCTGCCTTACATGCGGCATATCAATTTGTTGATTTTGTTTGCCAATATCCTCATTAAAATTCTAACCAGCATCAGAGACGAATATTTGTTTATACGAACAGCCAAGTATGTGATGGACTTTGGTATTATTAACAAATAATTGAAAAATATCTTTTTTTCCCGAAGTGTTTTATATGCCAGAGCTAATCTACCACTTCAGTCAGTTGAGGCATAAGTACCAACGACATTCTTAAATGGTATTCGCATAGCTTAAATGACTCTTTATTCTTTTATCATACAATAAAAGTACAACGCATTTTAAATAGGCAAGCGATCCGCCAAAAATGGCTCATAACGACAAAATAAATGTAAATATTTATGCACAAAAATTATTTAATTAAAGTGCCTCCTGGCACTTGTAAACAATCCAATAAACAAGCCAACAGTATACACAAAAGTGACTAAGTATATACTTGGAAATAAATATATACATACATATATATAATTTGGCATATAATATGTAGAGGGAAAGTTGTGCGCGAATATTTTCCGTTTTGGCTAATTATTTGACAATTTCAGTTATCTGTCTTTTATCTTGACGCTGTCGTTTTTATCATAGGAAAAGATTCGCATATAAATTTCAACTGTCTTATTGTACAAATCATTTCTCAACTACAACAATGGAGCACTTGCAGGCGTGCCGAATGGCGAGTTTCACCAGCTCAAAAGCGAACCTAACAAAAAATAGCTAAGAATGCGCTAATAGCTGTTGATCGACTACAAAATGCCCTGTACTCAGGTCTTAAGTACAATTCTAGAATTTTTTCAAAATTTGTGAATTCAATACGTACGAAGAAGTACCTATAATCACACTTCAAACACTGAACTGAATTTTTCATATTTACGAACCTATATTTCATATATTTTATATAAATATCTTTTCAATAAATTTGGTTCGGTACGGGGTTAGGCTTAGATTATTTTTTTGGACGGTTCAAAATTCGCTTCATATTAAAAAAAAAGATCTAAAATATTTCCTGCAAATATTCAAATCTTTCAAAACTTTTAGAATAAAGATTCGGGTATGTACACGTAATATATAGAAAATAAACATTGTAATAAGTAAACATTGACTTACTGTTCACAAATATATGTATTTATTTAAGAGAGAAATACGTTTGCTGTTTTGACATGCATGTTTTAATAAAGTTAATGGCTGCAGGGTATACAAATAACATGACAAATTGTTTGTCATCGGGCAGAAAGGGTTTGTTGCGAATTGCCTGGGCAAAATTTATTGGCGAAAAATGCTACTAAGGGGGTTAATTGAGCAATAACAAAATGCAAAGCATGCGAGTGCAGACGGCAGCTTAATGTGTGTTTTGTATTGCAACAACAAAAGCGGCAGCAGCCGGAGCCGCAGCCGCAGAAACATTTGCAGTTGTTGTAATAGCAACAATAACACCAGTCAAAACTGGGAAGTACCAGGCAACTGTTTGTGTTTTAGGTTAGTTGAGATTCATGCGGTGTTATTGCTAATATTGTTGTTACTTATTGCTTCTGCAGGCACCTGCCAGTTGCCTGAAACAATTGTTGCCGAATTGATACTTTGTTATTGTATTTGCTTGATATTAATTGAGTTTCCAGTAGATTTTCAATTTTTATTTCAATTAAGCTCAGATGTAGCTAGCGGCGGTAAAAGTTAACCCTCAGTCTCCAAGAAACTAGTATCAGCTAAAATTACTTTGGGAGTGTCGCTAAAAAATGTTTTTATTTCTTCAGGCTGGCTTTTTGGCTAAGCTCACATCCAATCTCTGAGCTGATGTACGATCAAAATAATGGTCAATATATCAATAATACGGTTGTGCTTATTCTTCCAACATAGAAGACCAAATCTAACCACTTGTAGCATTGACTTTTATCAGGCTATAGAATTTGTATTATATTATTTTCGTAAGTGTATTGCTTAATCTAATTCAACGCATTATATATATATACATATGTATATATATTTATATATGAAATGCTTGATGAATCTTAATACGGTCTTCCCCACAAAATACCAACTTTTTTTCTACGATGTAGTACACAAGTCGTGCTTTGTGTACCAAAAGTTTGGACTTGATTGTGAAAAAAACAAAGCCTCTAAGACTCTCAAACCTACAGTGCGTATGCGTGTTAAGTATTCAGTCAATTACGCATTGCCCAAGTAACTTGGCCTGCACATGGACACGTCCATTGCTGTTTTGGCATTCAAATCATGTGACTGTCTAATGATAAATGCCATAAATAAAAAGACCAAGACCGAGAGCACAAATGACAACGCCAACGATACCGACCTGATAGCTAAGGCCATATTTTTTGCGGGTTTTCGTGGCAAGTGTTTAATTATTTAGTGCACAAATGCTAAAAGGCCACTAATTAATTGCTTAAAATTGGCACACAGCGCGCTACAATGAAAAGGAATAACTAAAACAAAAAACAGCGAAAATGTTATAAATATAACTTTGGCTAAATAAATGTTTAGTTCGTTTTTATGAAGCGTAGAAATGTTAATTAAACGTTCAAATCACATACAATAAACACTGAGGATGAGCCGGAATGATGCGCCATATACTCGATAGGGTGTTTAACTGGAATATTGCGGATTATGTAATGTGAATGCTATATACCATAAATTAATATTCTTTATGGCTCAAATGGCTGATTGAATAACACATCACGTTTGTGAGGAACAAAAACACATGCGCACATATACTACACAATATAGAAATACATCTACAGATGGATTTATTCTATTGCAAATTAGTGAGTAGCACGCAATTTATTGCAGCTAAAAACCAACCGCTTTCATGTTATTTTAATTATAAATGATTTTATTAGCAGAGTTAAAAATATTTGCGTTAATTAATTGATTAAATAATTGAACTTTCACTGAATTAGCTTGGCCATTAGAAATGGAATTGGCAAAAGAATAGTTTACATTGCGAGCCAACACCTCCTGAGGTGTGGCTATTGTTTTAGTATGATTATCAATTGATGATATCATTAGTGGGTCTTTGCAAACAGGGTTGTCATCATCATTATTAATAGACATTGTGTTAAACACTTCATAAAGCTTTTGTCTTTTTTCTCTAAAGATGTAAATTCTTGGTTGGGAAACAAATAATAACCGTCATCAGAATGAATAGAATTTTATAAAGTAGACATATTTAACAAACTTTAAAACGTAATTTTACCAGACGGAAAAACACAGACCTCATATACTAGATTGATTGCTAATATTTCCCCTTGCTACCATGCGTTTTGTAGTGCAAAAAAACAAAAAGGTTTTATTGGTTGAAAACCAGTAACGAAAATAAAGTTCTCTGCTATAATATTATTTGATTTAAATATTGTTATTAGCATTTTCAGTAGAGATTTACAGATTCCAGTTTAGTATGAATAGTCGATTTTAAACATACAGTTAACAATTCGATACGAGAACTGTTGATACTATAATCGTACAGTTACGGATAGTTATGTTATGTTATGTTAGTTATGCTAAAATAAAGTCTAATGTTGTTAACAGTGCATAATTATTATTAAGGGTGCATATAAAAATAAACTAAAATAAAATTGTTGGCTGATTAGCTTATTAGAATGTGAAAAACAGTTATGAGTTCGACAAATGCATGCGAAAGTTAGAATGTGACATTTGACTTGAATAAAGTTTATATATTAAGGATCAACAGTTAAGGCAAAGTAATCTTGTTTATATGCAACATTTGTTTAGTAGTTTTACAGATGCATATTTTAGAATTTGTAAAAATAATATTAGATTTTACCTTTACAATAAAAATTACATATTTTATATACTCTTATATAGATACAGGGTATACCAAATTGTATGCTCATACAATTGCGTCAATTTTGCCAATTCAAAAACTCAACGGAACGTAAAATACTTTTGGACGGAAGAGATAATTTGATCTAAAAATTGACAACATAAATCTTTGGCGACTTTTTGCAATTTTGGGGCTGTTAGTTAAGCGTGTTATTTAATTTGATCGGGCGCTCAACATTGAGTGATATTTGTATTTTGTCAAGCAATTAACGCGCATTTGCTGAATTTCGTGTGAAAATTTTCCACTCTCTGGCAGACGGCGTATAGGGACAGTTTTGCTGGGCAGGGAGTCAGTCTCGCAAAGATCAAGAGTCAAATTCTTGGCGAAGATAAAAAGGCAATAGCCTGCTTAGTCATAGCCAGCAAATTGGCCAACACACATGAGCTGCGGTGCAGCGGGGCGAGCCGAGTCGAATTGAATCGAATCGACCGAAGCTTGAGCTGAAGCTGAGCAACTGGAAGCCAGCCAGCCATTAAGTTGCGAAGTGCGCTTGCAACACGCCAAAAGCCAAAAATCCAGCTCCACTATTGCAGCTCCAGCTGTGTTGATATCGCCATGTCAGTCCACTGGCCATTAGCCAAGGTTGTTGAGTGGTAGCCGCGGCTACTTGCAATCTGTCTGATATTTAGAATCGCGTCGAGCGCGGAGTTCGCGTTCAGCGTGCAGCGATCAGCGAGTAGTTTTTAATGCCCTCTTATGGATTGCGCAGACGCCAAAAAATTGGCAAACATGTTGGCAAGAAAATCACATACCTCTACATACGAGTATGTACTAACTATGAATGTACTCTAAACATGTGCCCAGACACCAACAACAACAACAGCAATCGAGTGACGCCGAGTAAATTGTCGGGCCTGGGCCCAGCCCGGTTGTGTTTTTCCTTTGCTGTTGTTTTTTGTGTACTTGTTACGTGAGAAAATTTTTGAAAAGTTTGGATTTTGTTTAGCTATCTGTTGCTTGTGCGGGCCAGCTGCCAAAAATGTGAAACTGCTAACCGTTTTTTGCAATTTTATGGCTTTGTTGGTCACCATTCGACGGCTGCGGTCGGAATATGGTCTCAGCTCTCTGGCAAATGCATTCGCCTGGCAAACAGAGCCAAACACAAGCCAAACCACAATGTGACCATGTGGCCGGGCCAGGTGAAAACCTTGGTGTGGCTCCGGCGAAGGGTGCTCTTGATTATTTGGAGCATTGGCTATGGGAAGTGTAGCCATGACTTCCGTATAGAGTGTCTTGCCAAACAATAGCTTATACAGATAATTATCCATAACAAATCATATGTAAATAAACATAGGTTTAGGCCTTTCTATAGCCCCAATATTTTCCTCTTTGCATTCATGTATATTTTGTGCATTTACTCTTTCGAATGTTGATTTATTGTTATTGTTATTATCGTGAGGTTACACATATTGTTAAACTGTGAAACAACTTATAAAGTCCTCCATCCTTTGGGTTCATCTTCATCATATATTTGAAGAAGAATTTACATTGAACGTTGATTATTTTTTACACACAATTTATTTATTTAACAATATGAAATTTTGATAAAAACAATTTTGATTTAAAACAATATTTATATAAATCTGAAAACCATTCCGAGTTAAACGCAATGTGGCATAAGCCCTATTGTAACAATGTTTCATTAAATATAAGAGATTTCATTGGAGAGATCTTTAATATGTTCGCCCTGTGCACTGCCCTACTTTGTATTAAACATATTTTTTTATCCAAGCACTTTTAATTTACAATCAAATAGTATTTTTAATACAGCTGATACTTGCTTCTACTTGTATTGCACTCATTTTGATACATAGTGCGGGGCGGGTCGATTCTCCTGGCTCCTCGGCGAACCCATTGAGTTAGCCGCAGTCCAATGAATTTCAATTAGCGCACAAATTACTTATGAATTCCAATTACAATTACAATTTCAATAACGAAGTGTATAATAAACAAAAAAGAGGCTCAAAACTGAAAGCTTCAGTGCAAACAGCGTGCATGAAATTAACTTGAAGGAAACATTGCAAAATGCTTGCACTAAAAACTCACACAAACAGCAATTCGCTCTTATAAATAATTTGCGATAAAAAAAAACTTGATGAAATGCCAAACTTATGATTTAAGGTTTCATATATATCTTGTTTTCGTATTTTTTTTTTTGACAATGCTAATTTAGTTTTTGTAAAACGTGTGAGTCGCATTAAGTTAATTCATAAATTTATTTATTAGCTAATTCTAACAAATTAAGCAAATAAAGCTAAGTGCCTGCCGCATAGCTTAAAAAAGGTGTTTTGTGCGACTTCTTAGCTTTTGCTGTATTTTATTTTTCACGTTTTTTGTGGGAACCCATTTAGATTAACATGTATTCAAGTTTGGTTTTGTTTTTATCCAAGTTCTTCAAATTATTTGCAATAAATTCACCGAAATTTTTTGTGGCATTGGTTGTTGATTCATGCTCCAAGAGCAGTCGATGTGTTGACCCATGCCTTAATTGAATAACAAGTGTATGCCTTAAATGGGTTTTTGTAATACCCTGTACCCAGACTAGAAGTGGTATTCAAAGATAAACTGATTATGGCTTGCAGTTTCAGCGTACTGTAGGTTTACGAAACTTGTTTGTTCTATGTATTATTCAACAAATTAAAGAGACCTAATATGTATTTGTATATGCGTGTATGTATGTGTATATTCAACCACACATCCAGATCCACATACAAATGAGTGTCATGCATGTCAAACGTAATATAGCGTGGCAACGATAAACACACTGATATTAGCTTTGGAGAAATGCGCAATTCGGAATGGGAAAAAAAACATGTCAAAGTACAGCCCTTTAATATGGGCGAATTAGTGGCACGCTTCGATGTGACGGCTATACAAATTACATCAAGTTGCTTTTTAAATTAAATATCAAAGCTAAAATTAGTGACATGTGCGCAGGCACATAAAGTGGGGCTATTAAAATGCAAGAGAAGTCAAATTGATGCCCAGTCAGACTATTATGAAAAACAATAATAGCCAAAGACAATTGCAGCATCTAAAATTGTCGTAATTTTTTTTTTTTCTTAGATTTTTAACATTGTTCCACACATTAAACAGTTTAAATGACAAATACAAGACGGCGCTGTAAGCAATTTGTGGGCTACAAATTGTCTGTGCATTAAATGCATTTTCATTTGAGACACACAAACCCAGTAGCCCCAACTCCCGACTGCCAGTTACCGAGTTTTTTTACCCACTTTTCCTCCAGTTGCCCATATGACTGCATTTTGGGCAATGAATGGCGCACGCAATGAAAGTAACGACTAATTGTTGCCATATATGTTAAGAAGAGACTTCTTGTTGTGTTTGTTACTGTGCGAGCGGAAAGAAGGGGGTTGTAGCCTTCCGTATTGGTTATGTTATGGTCTCTGTGGTATGCAAGTTGGTCGTTAAGCTAAGCACTTGTGCATGCACTGCAACGCTTTAATGTGAGTCTCAGTAACCAACAGGCATAATTAAAAATTACAATTACTTTGTTTATATTTGCAAAATTCATTGAAAAATTAATCAAGTAGCTACAATTACAAAAAAAAAAAAACAAAAAAAAAACGTCATTACTATTAAAATTGAATAATAAGAATTTATAAAAAAGAAAGATAAATATATCGTTACCTATACTTGAAAATAAATTCGTTTGCACTTAAATATAGTACAAATATTGACATGGTAGAAAGTTCTTACTTTTGTGACAACATGTTTATTTTACTGTAAGACCATTGATTTTAATCCCGTAATTTGTTTAAAACAATACTTTTAAAACGTTTAAAGCGATAACTTCATTTATGTTCATTTTTGTAAAATGTATCCTGTACCTAATCCAAGAGTATTCCTTCTAATTTTTGTAACACTAGCGATCAATTTTGAAATCAACACTGAATTACGGTTCACTTAAGAATATTTAAGAAATTTATTTTGAAATTCTCAGCCCAAACGTTATATTTTGTATGAATGATCAAACAGTTTATGATAATATTTAGAGCGGCGTCTTTCTTTGAGTGTATATAGTTTATACTTGTTAAGGTAATATATATTTTGCGGGTATTTTTGCAAGATATTTGAATACGATAAGTAAACTGCGAAAAAGAACCGCGTAAATCCCATAGATAATATCTGATAAATAATTCATTGGCTCCTGCGCAAAAAAATCAAATTAATTATTACAAATTAACACAAAAAACTTGGCGCACGCGTCTTTTGAATAAACATAAAATAAACAATCAGCACAAGTAACAAAAACAAGAATGACTACAAAAACAACGAAATCTAAAAGCTTATCACCTGAAGCAAACTTCGGCTTTTGAAGTTGTTGCCATTTGTTGGCCAATCAAACGAAACGCGTCAAGCTCAGATACAGATACAGATACAAATGCAGATACAGACACAGACACTGGTACAACATTTTATGCTGACGCACATTGGACGTAAATGTCGTGGCTTTTCATAAGAATTCGGCCCCCCTTGGCGGCCCCTTGATAATTATCAAAGTTTCCAGCTACCGCAGCTGCCAAACAGCTTAGCAAATTTATAATTGTTACCCGGCGCTGTTTCGATTTTTTCTTTGGGATGCTAGACAAGTCTGGCACTAACCTGAAGTTTGGAGCTTGGCTTGTGCCAAAACAATTTACAGATTTGCCAGTGCCTGTGCTAGTGCCTGAACTTGAACCCGTTTCGGTGTGGTCAGCGGTCGGCCATATCACTTTTACTACAAGAATTTGTTGTGCTCAAAACATTGGACAGTAACTCTCACTGTGCCCAAAATGACATGTCATGTGGATTCAACTACGCGCTGGCTACGTGCCACAGCCAGGTGAAACTGAACCATGTCCAAGACAGCTTCAAATGATGTGTTGTGCAGCGGCGAGACAAGTGAAATTAAGAGCACAAAAAGAACTCTTATTTTATGAACAGGTAATTAAATGAAATAATCAAAATTTAGAAATTGATTTAAAGACCCAAAATGCACGTATTTCGAATTAAAAGATTTAATCCTCTAATAATAAGAAAGATACAAAACATTCCAATGCATAATTAAATAAAAGTTCTACATTTTCACTGCATAAAGAGTCATATACTGACAAATTAAGTTGAAAAAAGAAACTCATTTCAAAAAATTCACATTTGAAAACTTATGTACATCTAATATAAATCTTTACGTCATAAACCAAAAACGAAGCCGCAGGCTAGTCAACCAGTTATGTTTATATATTATTTTAGCTCTGACATATGACGACATTTTGTAATTTATTCGCTCGAAAAGTTATGAAAAGCATTTGTCAACTCAATTTCGTTGACTTTTTGTTTGATTAAATTATAAGTTTGTTTGCAAATTTGTAGATTCTTTTGTTCGATCCAAGTTCAAAGTTCAACAAGCGTTCCGGCAATACCCATAAATATAACATTATATTGTGTAAGCTTCGAATGTTGATTTCATAGTCATTTCAGTTGATTTATAATCGTAAAAAAAAGTAATTGAAATCTAAATCTAATTAATAACGTGGACTTGAGCTTTGACGAGAATATAATTACAAAGGCCTTTGGGGAATAAATATAGAAAATAACTACAAATCTGGCTCAAAAACTGTCAATTAAAGACAGTGTCTACAAAACCGTAAGATATATAGATGTTCAGGGCGGGAGTGGGTGTAGCTTTGATCTTTGTAATCAGTGATCAATGCAACTAAATTTCGTGACTAGCTTCTAATTTACGAGGCTTACATTTTGTCAAGACAGGATAGGTCTGCCCAAATATCTGAATACTTTATCTATTGCCTTTATCTAAATACGCCTACATAACTGAAGGTTGGAGTCGAACTCTAAAACGGACATTGCAAATATCCAATATACTCCCTTACATTAGCTGTAAAGAGTATAATAATTATACCAACAACTTTGGATTTGATTCAAATTTTTCGCAGGTACAAAAAACAAAGCAATTATTCGCAATGCGTGTGCAAATTTTAGCTATTGTTCAATTTCCGCTCGTTGACACAAGTATTTTGCCGTTGATGATGCCTCGGTTGTGCAATGGTTTTTGTTTTCGTCAACGACTAAAGACTCATCGATGGGAGTCAATTGAGCGTGTAACCGGCAGATAATTCCATTTATCACATAGATACACGAATGCTGCGGCTGACCTCAAATGCTAAAAAATATGAATTAGTATGAACTCGAAGTCACAAATTACAACAGATTATACATATATGCCTATACATATATATTTACTGGTCGGTCTAATGATAACGATTTGCATAAGTTCGAACTGAAAAACGACAAGCGCCACTTTAAAACCTGTGTTGCTGGCTTTCGACCCCATTTGCCGCGGAATTGCGGTTCGATGCTGGCTGGGATTTAGCCATATCATCGTCGCAGAAAACCAAAAAAAAAAAAACAAACCAGTTAAAGGTTAGGGCCAGCAGCACCTCCGGCAAAACGCCGCGGAGTAGGCCAACACTTTTAGTAAGCATGTGTGCAGCAATTACGTGCATGGACCCAACGGAATCGCTGGCTGCAATTAAAACGCACAAAGGCGAATGCCGAACGTGCTGAAAAGTCAACGTCAGTGAGGCAAATTAACATTAACATTTAAATGCCGTTCAACAGTTACACTGTGCGTACAGCTAGATGAATGTTGTTGTTGTTGGCCCAGGTGAACAGTTGAACAGGTGTAAATAAAAAAACTTAATGGCGCCGTATGGGAATCGCTTGTTGATCGCCGGCTATTATATAAGAAATGTGGCCCATCTGTAGCTGGCTGACCCACATTTAATATTCTAAACGCTGCCAGTGGAGCATGCCCAGCTTTGCGTGCCTCTAACACTAATAGCACCCGAGCTGCGAATAGTGTGTTGGAACCGTTACGCTGAATTCGCCCCGAGCAGCTGAAAGATTCGGCATTGTATTTGCCAATTACCTTGAGCTTTTCGTACATTACCCATAAAAGTGAACAGCAAATATTTATGAAAATTGTACAAAAAATATAATAAAATATATAATTACCAAGCAAATTGTTGTTGCGGTTGTGGTTGCGTGTCTGTAAATAAAACAAAAGCAAAATAGCGTATTAATTTATTTTGTGTTAAAAGATCTCTTTAAAATCGATAAACATTTGCATTTACATGTGTTGTTTTTCTTTAAGCAATGCCAATAAAAATGTTTCACACGCGTCTTAAAATATGCTCGAAATTTATGCTGCGGGCCGCTTTCTCGAAATAGAAATTGAAAATACTTTCAGCTGATCAGCTGTGATCGCCACAAAATCTGCAATTATGTGGAGATTTATTGAAAATGAAAACAACACCAACACCAACACCAACACCAACACCAACACCAACACCAGCGCACAGCTTGAGATTTAAAAATCAGTAATCAAACAATTGTCCGACTTGTGATCGAGCGAGCAAAATGAAAGAGCCAATCGTACAATGAAACTAAAACTCAATCGCCAGCAATCAGCACGAGGAATCCAACTGCTCGGTTGGCAGATGCGTCACAGCTGCGAGCCCAGAAACGAAGCACACAGATTCAAGATATGTAGGTTGCTTCTCAGCCTCTTTGCGCATTTTTGTTTTTTGTTCTGCCTGACCATCGACTCGTCGCATGAATCAAGCAATTGTTCGAGCTTTTATTGCTGCACACAAGAGATACAAATTCGTACCACACTCGAGATACATTCTCGCAAGTATTTTTATATTGTGGGCTTGGTAATTGGCTGGGCCAACAGCAAAACGGGTTAGTAGTCCCGAACGAGTGTCAATGGCTTAAGCCGCGGTCTCTCATGCAAAGCGCATATCTGTCAGATATAAATGGGCCCCAGTAAACTTGACTAATTGTTTGCGCCACGGCTGTGTCGCTGCTGCTGCGGCCTTTTTTTTTTTGGCCAATATGTTTACACGCAACGGACTGAAAGCCGGACAGCCAGCACTAAAAGTCATTTTGGAAAGTTCTGGGCATGACCTTATTTTCCCGCACAACGCCCAGCGCACTTTAAGCCCCATTTGAAGGCGACGGCGACGATAACGAAGACGATGGCAACGATGACGATGACGGCGCTTGGTAAATAAAGCAAAGTGTGGCTAATAAGGCACCAAAACACAGCTCACAGAATACGGCAACAGCAACGACAGCAGCAGCAAAACCGGCGGCAACAACAACATTATACCGCACTTTGCCACTGTTTTAACAATTGTGTAAACAGCAAGAAACAGCAACTAAAAAAAAACATCCCAAAGGTACTTTGCGCACATCCAGTCAGTCATTTATGTAGTTAGGTTAATATGAATACGTTTAATACACTTGCCTCTGCGGAGAGTATTAAAATTTGTAGTGTAATGCGAAATTTTTAATAAAATAAAAAAATAATAATAAAAATACATTCTTTGGATTATCTGGAAATTTTGCATTATAGATTTGACTATTTTCTGTGCAATATAAACCTGAAAAGTTGCAGCTGTTTTAAATTCTACTCTCTGGCTAAGATATTTTAAGTGATTACGACAATGTTGCACTTGATTTGAGTAGAACATTTTTGTTTTTTAACAAGACATTATTACATACAGTATTTATTACTTGAGTTTGAGTGCACTTTTAACTTTGATTTTAATAACACAAAGTAACTTTTATTTAATAGTTGCGTTTGTAAGGGTATTAAATATTTTGCAGTCCGAAAAATACAAGTTTAATTTGTTCCTAATTATATTCTCTAGCCATATTCTTAAACTTTCTAGAAGAACTCTTCATTTCAGTTTTCACCGTAGGTGAACTAAAAAAAAATATAAAATAAATATTTTTTTATTATAAAGCTAACAACTTTTTATCTTTCATATGTTTTTCTTAAATTACTTGAAAGATTGTGCTGATCAAGAATGTCGGTCAAAAATGTTTTTGCGTATAATGTACATTTGCTTTATGATAGGCCATTTTAGCTGAGCAGGGTAAAACAATAAATAACCTTTGTGTTTATATACAAGCATAGACTAAATGCTGTTAAATGAGCACCATTTTATACATTCCATAAAGATTTGAGCACAAATTGGATAAGACAAATGCGTATTGTTATTATACTTAATCCGTATAAGTGTTTTCAAAGAAAACATTTCTAATACATTTTCTCTAATATTTCTTTTTTAGTTTTATTAAATTTACTTTTTATTTTTCATAATGTATTCAACTATTATGACATACCAAAGACATCAGCTAAATTCTACTATTATTCTGCCCGTATATAATCATAGCAACAGGTTTTTAAGTTGCTTATATTGATTTTTAATTCTAAATGATGCGCCGTGAGCAACAAAAAAAAACCGAAAATAAATATTATTCAATTTGAGTATGGCTTATTTTAACACAGATGGGTGCGTCTTTTTACGATTATAGTGCTCGGGGCAGAAAGCAAATCATCAGCATTTATGCATAATTTCAGAATACTCGTGACTGCATTGATTCACGGCACTCGCCCTTACACAGGTATGAGCGTATTCCAGTTTATTGGCATACCTTGTAAAGATACGTATAAAACAAAAAGAGTTTCAAATGCCGAAGTTGGAATGCACTTGTTGGCAAACTAAATTAGATATAAGAAATCGGAGTAAAAAGCAGACATACATAGATAAATATTGCAGTTTGGAATAAACATATGAACTGAATATAGTTTAAAATGTTACCCAAGAGTGTTACCTTTTGTAAGGGTATAAAAAAGCAAATCTTGCTACATAAAGAATTTCATTCACGATGAGTACTTGGCTTAAGGTGTACCTGTATAGCTTCGTAGATGTATCTGTATCTGTAATCGTATCTGTATCTCTATTTGTACCTGTATCTGTCTCTATGCATAACTGCCAGCTGAGCTGAGCTGACTGGCTGGCTGCTCCAGCAAATGCGTCGTTGATAATTTATATGTGTCGTCCGGCCCCCACAATCAAGTTACCAACTTGCCTTTGTTTCTACGCGCATTTATAGATTAACTGAGAACTGGGCACAGCGATAGGGTCGAGAGAGGGGCGACGTGATAGTGGTAGTGGAATAGGGGGAAAAAGAGGGGCCACCACAGTGCGCTTCATTTCCGTTCATGTTGCCCACATCTTTTGATTTTTGGTTCAGTTCAGTTCGGTCTGTTTAGGCCAGGGCCTGTGTCTGTGTGTGTGTGTGTGTATCTGGCCTTACAGGCCATCTCACAATCTTACATATGTAATTGCAATTGCCGAGCGACTCACGACGCGACTTCAAGTCGCGCACCTTTTAATTTGTGCGGCATTCCACCCCGCGCTCCCCACGTCTTATTTTAATGTTGTGTGAAGTTCTAAGACCCCGACAAGAGCGCAGCGGAAGTGCGTTCATTATTTTTAATGATTTTATTTAAGGAGCCTCAGTGCGAGTGCAACGAGCCTCTACCAACTGCCAACAGGCAAAGGCAACTGCCAACGGCTACCTGCTATAAGTATGTCCAAAGGTTCCTTGGCCGCCGTATTTGAATAGTTTTCCCAGGACAGGACCGCATTTGCACGCAAGTGCACGTAGTCGCCAGCAGTTTATCCAGATGCTCACCTTGCTGTCGACCCGGCATGTGGTGGGTTTTTTATGCTTGGCAAACAAGCCGGGAAGTACTTAGGCGTAGTTCCTACACTAGAAGAAAACCAGGAACGTTGTCACAATCTAGTCAAGGTCAGAACCTAAATACTCAGATACCTCACATAAATACTTGACCAAATGACTAGTTAACATACGAATATTCTGGAACAAAAAAACCAAAATGCATTGGAAACTTTTCTTTGAGTGTAGGAAATTGAGCACCAGCCAGGGCAATTAGAGAGTGCGAGTCATCCGTCGATAAATGTTTGGTATTTATGCAAAGTACACGTCAGATAAGAATAAGTATAAGTGCACTATGAGGACACTATTGGGACGTAAACAAAACAGTTCACGACTGCAAACAGATTAACTAATTGTAGACTTATGGCTTCATCGATCCACAATATTTGACGTGGGACCATTTTGTTGACATCAGCAACAGGTAGTTGCGTACTTCAAGATATTGATGAGACATTTCATTATCTGTGTCTCTTTCAGTAAATGGGCATGACTTATCTTTGTATAAGTATAAGCCTCTCTGCGACCCCAGAGACACGCCCTATGGTCCATTGACGACCTTTAACCTAAGCCTCAAATTAAATTCTTCTCTCGTCTGGACCTGTAATTAAAAGCTGTGCTTCCAGTAGCTTCATATCGGCAATTAGCAGCGACTTGCGAGACTTGAGATAATTTAAATAATTGAATGCAATGGAAAAGTCTACAAGTCGACAAGTCTGTGAATCTATATCGGCCCAACAATATATGTACATATATGTGCACTGTTTTGTGGGCAGGTACTAGTACTTATAGTTACATTGACATTTTGTGACTGTCAGTCAACTTTGACCGCAGCAAATGCAAAATGCGGATTACAATTGAGTTCAACGTGATGTGGATGAACGCCCCTGACTGACAACTGGCGGGTGTGGTGAGGTGGGGCGTGGGGATGGGGATGGCAAGCCACTCACAATTATAAGCCCAAACAAAACAACAAAGCAACAAAACGTTGCATGACAAGACGTCAACATCAACAACAACAATTGCCAGTTGCATGTTTGTTTGCTTCTTTTTTTTTTTGATAATTTTGCTGACGTTTGACTCACGATATTGCCCAGAGCGCGCTTTTGAGAGCCGGCATCTGTATGAAGAGATCAGCTACTGGGAGTTGATTGTTATGCATCGATTTACATATACCGAAAGCAACTAAACAAAAGCTCAACCTGATAGATGGGTAGGCAAAAGTCATTCAGTCAGCGGCAACGTCGTCATCATCATCATCATCATCACCACCATCATCAACATCGGCAAAGTCGTCTTCATTTGAATCAATTAAACCTGATGCTGTATGTGTGTGTGAGTCAACCCATACTCATAATCGTATTCATATTCGTATTCGAATTCATTTTCATTTTTGTTTTTGATTCCCCTGCTGCTGCTGCTGCAGTTGATTGATCATTGAATGTGAGCCGCGCCTAAATTCGAAAATTCCATGAATTTTATTATAAAATCAGCTTTTCATAAAGGTGGCTCTCTGTCTACTGTCTACTTGTCTAGCCATCACACAAAGGCTTACACACAGCCACACACACACACACACACACACGCGCGCGCGCGAACGCAACATCAAAGGTCAAAAACACCGCACGCAAGAGAGAATTCGAAACCAGTCCAACTTCAGCTTCAATCCAACTTCAATCCGAATTCATTTCGAATGCAATCCAATTTCGATTTCAGATTGTTTGTACGCCCTGCAGGTTCTTCTTCTAATTCCTTACATGGGTCGCCCCTTTGGATCTGTTGTTGGCCATGTGTTAATTTGGCTCTGAAACAGGTCTGGGCTAGGCTTAGAATTGTTTGGCTGTCTAGACCCAGAGAATTAGCGGCCATTTTGGTATTTAAGATGATGCTCTAACGCGTCGTTGGAAAATTTTAATTTATTTTCTGTTTTGTTTTTCTATTTTGTGGCATTCATGGAATTTTTGATGGAATTTCGTTAAGGCTCTCCCTCAGTCTAAGCCTAATAGATTGTCAGACAGTAGAGAACAAAGAGCCACCACACGCATCAAAAGGCGTTAGTTTAATGGCAGCAAGAAGCGTAAATGCAAATGCAAGCGTTGCCAGGCCGAATCATTAAAGCCATAGCTAATAGCTGGCTCATATATCAGGCCATGATCATATATCAATGCATAGACAAAGACACAACTGAAACTACAACAGGCCAAGACGCGGGCCAGGCCAGGGCAATCCAATCTAGCGAGCAACGCCTTTTAAGACATTCTCTGCGATTCATATGCCATTTTTTCCACTGTATATTTAATGAGTAATAACTACTGGCCCCCGAGTACCAACTGCATCCGACTACATCTATGTTTGCATGCAAATACATACTTGCGTTTAGAAATAGTAGACGATGCTATTGTATTTGCGCAACAATTACGAGGAAATTAGCTGAGTTGAAACACATGTAGATACTCGTCGAAATGCAGATACGAATGTATCTGAACGTATGCATGTGCCTGAACATGTACACTTGTCTGTATAGATTAGCATGAGGCAAGCGCCCACACGATCAAAGAAATGAAAATGGAAATGGAAATGATCACTCGGTCGTTCGTTGAGTGCAAGTGGGCAGCGTCGGTTGCGCGTTCGCCTCCATTCACAAATATAACAATGAGAACAAGAAGAACGCTGGCAATAGCAATAACAATAACAATAATAACAACAAAAACAAAACAATACACGGCAATATGCAGCAATAAGCAATAAACGAAAATAAAGGTCAAGTTTAAGTGACAAGAGATAGACATAAACGGCTAGAAAGAGACAGACACTTTACAAAAATTAAAATTACGTATACTGAACAACATCGTGTGGGTGTTGTAACTCGTCAATTCTTATACAAATACAGACGCCGTATGTGGGCTACATCCATTGAGAAAAACAAGTTAAGTCCACACACAAACACTCTTGAGCATAAACTGCGCAACGAATCGATCAAAACGTGGCAAAACCATATAAATACAAATTAGGCCAATAGGTAATACTCCAGAAATTTAGGTAATATACCGAATTATCAAACACATGCTTATCAAGACTAATTATATTCATGCATGCGTGTACATATGTCAAATTTAATATGTACTTGCATGGCTCGTTATCTTTTAGGCTCTTTATCTGATTTCGATTGCTTGAAACCGCAATTAGATACAAAGCTTATAAGCAGGCACTGTCAGTCAGTATAATACCAAGTTCCGATTGCCATGGCTACTCCAAACAAAAAACATTTCTCTAACATTCAATTCATAACTGTAATCAGTAAATTACATACCCCTGCGTGCTTGTGTGTGTGTGTGTGTGTATCCAACGAGTCGTACATTGATTCATTCATTAAATTGTGACGCTGACTGCACAACAAAAGCTGCTATCCGGGGGTTAGGACCCCCAGCTTAGAAATACGCTGCGACTCTTTGACTCAGCGAACCTTGACCGAGAGCAAGTGGCAATTAAAACTTGATGTGCGCACAAGAAAGTGCCACGCCTACCAGTCGACACACATCCCACAGCCGAGACATCATATGTGGGTGTTAATTAAAATTGAAATCAATTGCCTCGACCCTCCCAGTGAGCTTGACGGAGGGACGGAGACGCTCCACTCAAAGTTTTTTACGAGCCTTGTCATGCGAGATTAAAACTCTAAAAATAGCCCATTCCGGCTCAACTAATGGGCCGTGATTTCCACGAAACATTTTTGGACGCAATTGTGCTACTAAAAATACTTCACTGAGGCTCTAATTGCGGTGGATAATATATAGAATATAAACAGGTCTGGGATGCAAAACATAAATACGGGAGCCACGAGACAGTTACGTTTTTATCGCGGGGCTGCGGGGGTTGATCAATACGTAGTCGGATTTATTTGGGTTGTATCCATGGAAACATTCAGTCCAACCAAATGCTTAAAGCAAGATTCCCCATTCAATGGTTGATTATCAATGGTTATTATTATCTATAATAGATATTTCGAAAATGGATTTTCGCATATACTTTTTATTAATATAAATATAAATATAAATATAAATAAACTTATTGTCAAATAATAATCATTTAAATATGAATTGTATTTATGCTATAGTACTATACAAAATCTGAAAATATTTATATATTACAATTGGTAAGTAATAGTGCCATCTATTGATTTTTGAGCAAATTTTATGTAATTCTTTCAATAAGACACCATTTACAACAATTATGTAAAAATTGGTTACAGCGTGGTTCCTTAGAAATAATTTCTTCAATTTACAGTAATTTGTTCTAGTAGTAAACAGGAACCTCTCGTGTGGCGTGTGTGCAATTTTAAATGATTAGCGATTATCAGACAAGGGCCTCTCAGATAGCGGTAAATTGGTAGCTGTCCGAGACCCGCGGGCAAACTGAATGCACCTGAAGTAATTTACCAAAGCGATTTTTAGTTAGATATTTCGAAACCAATCGACTTTATATTGCGCAATAGTTCGGGACTAAAGTATCTCTGATGTAATAAATTCTAATATATGCGAATTGTTTTTTGCTCGTTTGCCATAATTTAGTATGCATCGTTAGCTTAACTCACCACGGATTTCAGGTTCTCTCCGAAATGCCACGAGTCGCATGATAAGACCAGAAACACCTGCCAGCTATCGAAGCTAGAAAAACTTATTTATGACTATCTTTATTTTATATACGAACAGAAATGTCATCGTTGTGAATAGAAACCAAAGTTAATTTAAGTGTTACTATTCAATGAAGGAATTTAACGTTTAGATAAATAAAACAAATTCATAAAATTTTACTTAGCATATACATGTTGTTATAAACTTAGTGTCAAACATTCCGAGGACTATCTTCCAGAATATTAAATTAAATGAATAGACTCTTCCGCTAAGAATAATATTAATAAGTGACGCAAATTGTAATATATTTCCATCAAATATTTGCATAAAAAATTCGCGATCACTATACCCCATAACAACCAAAAATATATATTTAAGGGCGATATTTGAACACACCCTTATGTACGTCAGGGGCTAAGTTTAATATATTATAATATTAATTAACATAAATAAATTATTTTATTAAAACTTATATTTTTAAGCTCAATAAGCCTAATGTCTTTCTGAATTTGTAGTATTTACCTTTTTATATCTAACTAACACAATAAATATTTACAAATTTCAAAATGGCCACTGGAAAAAAATTAATATTCAATGCACATTTCAGCTGGTAAAAATACAAAACCAACAACAACTACATTGTATAGACAATTGCCAACAAAAACACTCGAAATGAGGCCTTTGTCCAGCTAAGAAACGGCAAAACAACTGAAAAACCTTCGTGAAAAATTATCCACGACGTAAAAAAGTTGTTTAGCCGCCGTAGCGCACGAACTTACACAAAATGTGTTATTGTTGTTGCTGCTACTGCTGTTTTTGGGCACCATTTCATTCATATGGCCAGCAAATGCGTTAACGTTAACAACAATTGGTTTGCCCGCTAGCCAAGCGGCGGCTCAGTTTGGTTTTGCGCGCAAATCAATTGACAGCGTCACGTAATCAGCGCAATCATTACGGCCCGTAAAAGCAACAACAATAACATCAGCAGCAGCAACAAACGCTAGTCGGCAACAACGACTTTGGCAAAAACGTCGCGTCTTTCAAGCACCTCAAACTGGACAACGGGGCAACTTGACAGCTCGAAGCAGCTCAAATCAAATCAATCAAGCGTCGCACCCAAAACCATCCAAAAAAGCAAAAAATCAACTTGCAATCCGAACAGGTTGTCCGAACAAATTCCCCTAAAAATTGTTGAAAGCGCTGCATGTAAATGTTGTTAACAATACTCTTAAAAGACCCCTCCCGGTTTACTATAAAATACCATGAAGCTTGTCTTGACCAAATGGAATTTCGATAAGCGAAGAGTAACTGAACTTCGGTTTGTTGTGATTGGCTTTTACGAATTGCCCAATTATCACTAAAGCTGGTAAAATGCATAACTTTAAATTTAACGGCTTGTCAGTTTACACACACATACATAGATCGGTAAAAAACTAGTTAATTGTTTAAATAAAAACAACATCGTTTTAACCAATTTAGTGGTTTGGCAAAAACTGTTTTGAGCAACGTAGAAGGAAATTTATTTTCCGACTATTGCAACTGCAGATCAGCGAAATATTGATTTAAGGATTGATGGGCAGAGCACTATATAAATTTTGTAAACAACTAAGTAAGACAAATATAAAATATTATATTGCTTTTTCTTAACTTTCTTCGCATCAAGTAAGACAAAAAAAACAAACTTATTTATTTACCAGCTCGTTACCCTTTCACATCGTTTACAGACAATAAACGAACAGCAAAAAATAAATAACTATAAGGAAAAACAAATCATTAGCTTTTGTGGCACGAGCAATGCATACAAACAAATTGGCACAAATAAATTTAAAGTAAATATGTGGTAAAATACATTGCGGAAAAATACAACGAAAAGTCGTGTGTGAAAATTTATGGCAGTCGCTGGACTAAAAAAAAAATTGTTGAAGTTAAAAGCTGACAGACAATTTCAAGGTTTCACATTGCTAACCTACAAAAGCTAAACGTAAAAAATAAACAGAACAGCATAAAAATCAGCAAAAACAAAAAATAGAATTGAAAAAGATTGAAAAGAAAAAAATCAAGCCACACACAAAACAAATTCACAAACGGAAATACTTGAAAACAAAAATAAAAATACAAATAAAAAGTTTGGGTTTTGTCTGGTTATTGCATTGTTAGTGCCTTTTGCTTTTTTGTCCATATGAACAATTTGTTTAAACAAAAAGAGAAATAAATAAAAAATAATAACAAAAACCAAAACCATGCGAAAAATGTGAAGCTCAAATAAACAAGAACGCTGCTAATAGAGAACGTGACGGGCGCTCGCAATTGAGACACCTAAATTGAAGTGGGCTGAATTGAATTGACGCAATTGGGAATCAAAAGAAAGATAAGAACCTTTCGAGGACCATAAACACGATACTCAATAAACAATTGGCATTTTTTGTTTACGAAGGTGATATAATAAACAACCATAGTTGACTAATCGGGAAATTTTGTATGTAATTAAATGTTTTCCTCTTAACAATTTGGGTTTTATTATCTTTGTACTCTCTAGTCAGTCATAAGGCGTGGAAAAGGCCGAAAAAATTATAAAGAATTAGGAACATTTTAGAAAGGCAAAGAATGGAATTTATATTTTTACATATATTATGTGAATATTATTAAATATAAAAATAAAAGTTCCATTGCGTTAACTATAAAAAAAAACGGTTACTACCAACTTTAAAATGAATAAGTAATACGTTAAAAGAAATTAAACAACATTAGGTTTATTTTAATTATTGCTGGCAATCAATTATAACTATTCAAAAAAGTGATATAATTATAAATGTATATAATTGATTATAATTAATTACATTCCTGAATTTTAGTCATTGTACTAGAAATGTGACATTCCCGCATATCAAATCAATTAGTAGCAACAGGTTTGTACATATGTCTGTCATAGAATCAAAGTTTCTCGCCCCACTTTAACGTGGCTCACACTCATAAATACTTAAGAATGCGAATTTGCAATTGTGGAAAGTGTTTTTACATTCGAGGCAGAGTTTTCACCACCTCCAGCTCGTTATCGATGCCGATAGAAAAAACCGATGCTGATCTCGACACTCTTAAGTTAACCACACAGTTCATTGGCCATCAGCTGTTGAGTTGAATGTGCAGCGAGCTAGTTCCTGCAACACCTTAATAACGGCTAGACAACTGACTATTTGTGGAAGCATTTTAAACGGCTGGCTAAATATCAATTGCACAATTTTCCACTTGATTTTCCTTTTTCAATTAGACAAACACACGGCGCACACTTAACAGACGCCAATTGCCACATTAAAGCCCCATTAAAAGAGCATAGAAAAACACTATAGAAAATTCCGCAGGCGCATCATAAGTCTTTAACCTTTAGATAATAACATGGAAAGCAAGATAAAAAATATATATTATATTAAAAAGCAAGACAACAACAACGAAAAAGTCAGCGGAAATTGGTGTAAAACTTGTCTTTGAAGGCGACGCGCGTTGCCAACGCCAACGGCACTCGCTCTCTGCCCGAGATGGGATCGATTTGGAGCGGAGCGGAGTGAAACGGAGTCTGCCTACAGTTGCTCCCATTATTGTTGTTGGTGTTGGTGTTGCTGCTGTTGTTGCATAAAGCCAATAGCATTTTGTATCACATTGCAAGGCGTTGCTGTTGCTGTTGCTGTTGCTGTTGCTGCAGTTGCCGCTGGTTTCAGGTTCAGATGCAGTCCGATCCACGCTAGAGCCGCGCTGGAGCCACTTTTGTGGTCGCCGTCATCGCTGGCAGCTTTTCACTTCACTTCCGAGAGCTGCTGCCGCTGGATGAATGAAATGGAGTGACTCAGTGCAGCATAAACTTGACTCCTCGAAATGAGTTCATACCGTTCATTTAACTCAACATTGGCCAACGGTTCGTTGTTGTTGTTGGGTGAAAAAAAAAACACACAAGATGAAAAACTTTCATAATTACAACAGCAGGCACTCCAGCAGGCATTCAACTTTTTGCAACCACTGTGCAAATGTGCGAAGATTGGCTCAGTTGCTGCTAGTAAGGAGCTGATTATTTAATCGAAATGATTATGTTTGCCATCGGTGATTAAATGTAATCATGCAACAACAACAAATTGCCCACCTCCTCAGCTCGAATTTGTTGCACTTTGATTGCTTCTAATTAGACAGGAAATATCACAAGACACAAGATTCCACTGAGATCCTTTGGCTTTTATTTTATTTTATTTTTATTTATGGCACACTTTCAGTACATTAAATGCTAGACTGTGAAAATTATTATTCTGTTTGTAAAAATGGATTAATATGAACTCCATTAACCCCATGTTTATACAATAAACAGTTATCCTGACGAAAATTTGGACTAAGATAAAATAAATTTGTATATCTTATGCATATTTCAATATAAAGGCATGTACTTTCAAAAATGTATATGATCGTTAAATTCATAAGAAAATATGTCATTAGTGCTGATACTATATTTATATTCGCTTAATTATAATTGTTTTCTCCCTTGTTTTTTTAAGTGGAAAATAACAAATATTTTTAGCCGTATATACCCATATATTAAGCAGAAAGTGAGTCTAGAATAATTGGTGCATACAATATATAATTATTATCCAATTTGCCTAAGCTCTAAAAATACAGCAATTGGTTTACGATTAATCGGATAGCTCAGCTTGTAAAGGGGAGCCGACATAACTGCTTATTATACACCACGCAACCTGTGAACCTGGGAATTGGTATTCCTACGCAAATAACAAACCCAAAACCATAAAATGTATTTACACTCACTCGCAAATATGTACATTATCAATGCTAATACTCGAAATATTTTCATAAGCTTGGCCTAAAAGAGCACTCGCACCCATTCAAATATTGGCCAGAACTGTCAGCTACATAACAAAACTAACTAAATGTCGAATACAACATTTTATTGCAGATACTTGGCAGACACTCAAGAACGCGTGCTGTTTTGCCTTGGGGCCACAGTTTTAGAGATAGAAACCACGCATTGTTCGAGTCTAAGCCAGCTGCCAATGGCGCTGGCACTAGCCAGGCACTTGGGTTGCATTGGGGCATTTATCGGCGCCTCGTACGCCCCGCAATGTAAATATTTTGCACGGCACTTATCAGGTGGGTGAGGCCCCCGGCCAAATGCCCGTTGTAATACTCAGCTGGCAGCTGCAAGCTGTAAAAAAGCGAAAAACCGAACAGCAGTTAAACTGGCAAACGGTTTTCTATCGCATTTCTCTGACCAGCATTCAGATTCGAGCCGTGTAAGCCCCATGCTGGGGTTTCACCTGACCGTACCGTAGTAGTAGTATTGGTTGTATTTTTCCAGTTAGAGTTTTAACACATGTTTTAATTGCGTTCCCAAATTGATTTTAAGTGCTTTGACACGGTTCTATGGCCACATAAATAGCCAAAGTGTTTAATATTTATGGGCTGTCAGCTGCTGGAATTCTAGCTCATAACTTACCCATGAGCCATTCAATATTCAATCAATTGCGGTAGTGGCGCATAAAAACGCCAATTAATTAAAACAACAACACGCAAAGGCACCTGCAAGTGCGAGTCAAGTACTTAATTATAATTAAAATCAAGACAAATACTCAATATTAAGGTCAAATTGGCCATTTTAAAAATGCCTTGAAAACGCCGCTGTCAGAAATTGAAGTGAACAAAAACAAGAAGCGTTTTTTTAAGCTTCACTTTTCGCTGATGCGTTCGAGCTGCTGCTGCTTCTTCCACCCTTTATAAACTGGCCAAATTATGCAAATGCTATTGAAATTTGTTGTTGCTTTTAATTTTATTTTCGTTTCTTCGATTTTGTTTACGAAAAGTTGTTTTTTGAAAAAAAAAAAAAGCAGACAAAGAAATCAAAACAAGTTAAATAACAAATTGATAAATATTAATAAGGCCAAAAATACAACGAGAAAAAACTTGTATTATTATTTGCCCGCACCCGCTGCTCGCTTCGCTGCATGCAGATACTGAAATACTTGTGTATAAGACAGATACATATGGCAGAGAGCCTCATTCGAGTCGGTTACAGTTACGGCTAAAAGCTCTGTGCGGCTGTGTATCATTTTAACGGCATCCGTTGTATGCAAAGCACACTTGTGTATCTGCTAGATACAAATTGCAATCAAGTGTAAACACAAATGCGCCGACAAAAGCAGACGCGTGTGCGCGTAACTTGAGATACAATCTTATTGTCTACGCTCTGCATATATATATATATATTTCAGTCTGTGTGTGTTTGTTTGTGTTTTTGCAATTTTTGGGATTTGGGTTTTAAGCGACGCAACAGCAGATACAGGTGTATCCGAGAGATTGCGTGTGACTTATGACAGAGCGTGAGCTTCTCGTAATCTCGTAAAAATGCCCGGACATTATATCGCATTCTGCCTTTGAGATACTTTCATTAAGCTGCCTAAGGCCTTTCGGTCACCTTGAAAAACAATCTACTGAGGGGAATTCAAGGAACTCTATTCCTAGTATGCTATAAATGGAAAAACGATATTAAAGATAAGGCAGGTGTAATAAGTATTTATTATTTTTTTACTTAAGTTCGACATTTACAAATGCGTAATTCTTTGAATGACTCAGTGATTTAATCAATGCACCAAGTATTCTATATTCCCTGTAATATGGGCCAATGTAACCATCTGACCTTGTCCCGAATAAAATCGTTATAATAAATTAGAGATGACAGTGTAAAGAGATAATAAAAAAAATAGAAAAACCACAATTTGCAAAAGTTTAAACCATTTTGAGCGATACGTCATGTACTCAAAATTAACTAAAGGGATCATATAAAATTAGAACGCTTCGATACCAATAATAATTCGTAATGTATTGAACAAAAACAGTTCTAATTTTGTGGGAAATCCTAATTACCATAATCATGCTAAAAATAACTGTATAACTGTCACGCTCGTAGATACTACAAATACTAGAATCAGCTTAAGATTGGCCATGCTTGAAGCGCAAGTAAACTGCGAGTAAGGGAAGGCAATGTCAATGTAGATCAGATCAAAATACATATAATATACCCCACATGAATGAGCGAAAATGTAGAACATGAATTCTAGACTTCCAGTGGCCACTCAATGTGCTGCCCGGCGGGTTCCGCTCCAATAAGCGCAGCCCGTCGATTGCTTAGCCATCCAAATGGGCTTCAAAATACACTTACGCATGGGCAGTCGCGCCGAGCGCCTGCTGGAGTCCATTTGCAGGCACTTCAATTACCAGCCTGGTCCGCCTTAGCGTTTGGGGCAGCAGCGAACAACCTTAGCGGCGGTTATTCCAGCCGCAATAACCTTGTGCCGCTTATATATACACGTATGCGATATATATCGCGTGCGATCCGAAAACGACACATAAACCATAATTAAATTCGAACAGTGTTGCCCCAAAAGCCAAGTCCCAAGTCGCAATTCAAAAAACAGAAAACGCGCGCTTGCACATTGCGCACCTGTTTTTTTTATAGCTAAGCCGCCTCTGCCCCTTCTGTCCCCCGTCCCCCTCCCCCAGCCAGTTGCCCGTCCGGCCAGTTTTGCGTTTTATGAAACAATTACGAGTTCCAATCGCAGTCGCAGTCCAACACCAAAAGCAAAAGCAACAACAAAGCAAACCAAAGTTAAAGTAAACCGATTCGAGCTGAGTCCCATCGAGCCGGCGGCTGCCAACAATGCGCAGCGAATTCGAATCGAACACCAAGTGGCCAAGCAGTTGGCCAACTCGGCCACAAGCCGGCGAGACTCGGGGGCCACAGCACACATTAGTGCAACGTTGTTGGGGCACGCCGTCCAAGCCAATGTGCAAGCGGTGCACAGTGGGCAGAAAACAAATCCAAATCCAATTACATAGGCAATTTGCATGTCGTATCGTTCTATGCATTATTTTCTGGGCGAAGTCGTATGCAGTCTATATTTTATAATAATAAGCACCTCAATCAAATATTTAACTTTTCTTTTCTTATTTTTTAGTAGCCAGTAACCTATTTTAGTCCTATGGCTATCAATCATAAATGGTTGATAAGAAATAAAGGTCACTTTGTCTGGCCATCAAATACTTCTAGATATGACGTCTATTGATAAACATTTTATATTAATTTTATATATATATAAAATTAAAAGGGTACCTAATGACTTACAACAAATTAATTCCGATGACTTTAATATAATTATAATAGATAATTGATAAAGAGTTAGTTTTAATAATTTGTAAATTTGGAGGGGGGGGGAAAAAAAAAAAGTTTGGGGGGGTGGTTAAGTGTAAATACGAAAACAAATATTATCCTGAAAATTTAATATATTCTCCTTTTAAATTTGGTTTGAACCGTGTGCACAACTAGCGACATTTGGTTTTGGGGTTGCAGCCATTTTATAAAGTGTTCCACATTACAACTATCAATTATATGAAATCATTCTGTAAAGGATTAAACATTTCTTGTTGTTTTTATTCTGTCGGCTAATGGCCACAGTGCGCCCAATTCAGTCGGGCTGGCTTGGCCCGGTTTGCCTACGATCGGAGGAGCTTCGATCGCCGATTGCTTCGATTCGATCGGTCGCCTTTTTAGCTTTGGCGTAAAATTGCGGAGCATTGTTGTTGTTGTTGTGCGCCATTAAGGCAACAACTGCTACACAGACAGCAACAGAAACCTGTAGAATTTACAATTACAGCAACAACAACTGGTAGTCAGCGTATCTGCGTCAATGCTTTTTGCTCGCTGGCGCATTTGCAATTGAAGCGTGGCTCAAAGTGAGCGTCGGCTGTCCCCCACCGCCCCGCTCAGCTCCACCCAGCTCCACTGCGCACTGCTCTTGCCACACACACAAACACACACACTCACACACATTGCCGCTGCTTGTGTGTGCGGTTTTGTTCGTTCGCCGTGTTTCAACGTGTTTTTTATATAACTTTTTGTATGTGCATAGTTTAGCTCATGTTGTTGTTGCTTTTGTTGTTGGCTGGGTGCTTGGTCTAAAAAGTGTTGTTGTTGCTTTTGCTGCTGCTATTTGTTTATTTCTGCATTTTTTGTGGGAATATTTGGCGTTTGTTTTTGCTGTTGTTGTTAAGCTTGGAATTTTGTTTGCAAGATTGTATTCATTTATTCAAATGTTTAAATGAATGAATGGGGCAACTGCAGGCGGCCTCAGCTATGAGTCATGTCTGGAATTCAATTTGTTGCAAATTGAGTTCATTTTGTTTGTGCTAAGATTTAGAATCCAACTCAAAGAGAAAGCCAAATATAACCGGAAAACATTTTTGCAATATTTGTATATAAAATGTAAAGAAGAATATTTAAACTAACATTTCAACTGTGTCAGAGCTTCGATTAACGGTTAGACCCAATCACTTTTTTTAGTTTACTTTTCATAAAGAGGCAGAATCCCTTCTAGCGAATTGTGATTATTTTCTTTGCACAGCATCAACATAGCATTTTCTAAATAGATTTTTATTAAAACTATAAAAGAATGTTTCTTCCTAAATTTTTGTGCATTTACTTATTTTTATTTTGTTTTCAAAATACTATTAAAATCAATTTCGCTCTATTTAAGCTGGCATTAATATTTTCCCTGTCTAGCCAGCCACAAAAGATCAAAAGGAAATGATGAACCGGTGTACACTCTTTCTTTTCTCTCATGACTTGCGCCGTGTTCCGCAATTGTGTTGAGCAATTTGCTGATTATCTCATAATCAGCTTCGCCTCGCCTTACGCTCAATTTGAGGCGAGTTGAGTTTAATGAAGCTGCAAATCAGCTCGGAAATCAACTTATGGTTACATCAGCAGCAACAACAACAACGACGACGAAAATGAAAAGCCATAAAAGACAACAACAAGATACATGAAACAAATTTGATTTACAAAGCAAACGCGATTGCATTTCAGTTTTTGGCATTTGCAACAAAATTGTGGTCGTTGCTCAGCTGATTGATGTGTGCGTGTGTGTGTGTGTGTGTGTGTGTGTGTATTGCCAATTTTGGCGCGCAAATCAGTGAAAGTTGCGCTTGGGTTGGGGTTCATTTGGAGCTGGTTCAAATGTTGGTCAATGATCCGATGGCAAGTGCAGAGCACAAAAATCTGAGTGTTGGCCATCACACACACACGCACACGTGCACACACAGAGGCACACACAAATATCTCAAGATAAGACCCTCCAGAGGCATTCCAGTTGCGGGCAATAAACCAAGTTATAACCACAGAGAGCATTATAATAAACCAACAACAATAATAATCATCAAAAAACAACAGCAAATAGGCTTACTCACCAATTTGGTCAACAAGTGGTTTGTGATAAGGGCGGGGCTCCAGAAACTGGTTGGGCAATTACTGTTACAATTATTTGTGGCTTTAATTCACTTTCGTTATAAGGCGGCCATCGATTTGGGTTGGCGATAAGGCTGGCTTTTTGGGCATTAACCCTTATGCAAACACACTTTTATTTGGACGGCCGATTTCCGCGCACAGCACAAATTATTTATTTTATTTATTTTTTTTATAATTTCTTATTTCGTGTAAATTGCCCCGTCTCGTTTTCTTTGCTTTTCACCACTTGGAATTGATTTTTTTCTTTCTGTATTTTGCTTTGTGTATTGCCTTCTATTTCTATTTTCCAAGCAAAAGCAAACAAAACACACACAAACAATGCGAGTGAGCAGTGTGCAGCCGTGTGTGCGTGCGGTCTGTGTCTCGCTCTAACCGGTTTGTTCGTGCTGTTTATGTTTATGTTGTTGCTGTTTCTTCTGCGCAGGCGCGGCGGTGGCTGCTAAATGTTGCGATTGCAGCAATGGGCAAACAAATTGTTAATTATTTAAACAATGTTTAAGAAATAGAATTCGCTTGCAAGTCCTTGTTTCTAGATAGCCAATGCAAACAAACGCATACGCGCGCACACACACACAAAGTCACACACGTACAGTGTTGCACAGGTTCAGGAATGCAGGCAAACAGGTGTCGATGTCGCGTTGTTTTGGCTTCTTCTTCTTGGCCTGCTTTGGCTCGTTGCCTATGCTTCACTCACTGTTTTTTTTTTTACTGCGAGTCGTTTGTTTGTCCCTTAGCACGCGTTAAATTCGTTTTTAGTGTTTGAGTCTAGCGTCATTTATTAAATTATGTTTTAACACTAACGTTTTGGATAGAAAACAAATACGAGCGCCCGAGCTCCACACATCTACTCGAATTGACTTCTGAAATGCAACTGTTATCGAAAGCAAACCACTGCTTGTGTCGATGAAATATGCCGATTAGCCTTGTTCGAATCTATTTAAGTGTGACCGTCTTGCCGAAGCTGCCATCTCGTTTATATATATAACATACTTCCCGTCCGTTTCATTTTGCATTTGGACAGCTTTTTAATTTTTATATATAACAGCACTTAAGTAATTGAAACATTTTTTGGTTGGCTATATAAATTCAAACTAGTTCCCCAGCGCGAATCTGTCTAGTTCCGTAGCCGTAGTTTCGCGCAGCCAACTTCACGTGAGCCGAAAATTTGCGCGCAGCCAACTTAACGTTAAGTTGGCGGGAATATGAACTTTAAATAAGCGCGCTTTAACAAAATGTAAAAAAGAAAACCATTTCCAAAAATCTTAGATTTGTATAATTTTTCTTTTTATAATATAAAACTTATGAAAGCCAACATATATAGACTTTTTTATATTATAATTCATGATTTGGTCCTCTTCCAAAGCGGGATTCGAGATCTGTAAAAATCGATGTCGCGTTTCTGGTTTCATAATCCCGCGAAATAATCCACATTTCCATTGTACTCAAAATGATAAATTTGGTCTGGGCGCACTGTAAATTAATTAATAGAGCTGCATTTCTACATATCTGATATATTTACGTCGACAGGATTGTTGTCCACCCAGAGTCCCACAGCTTCGAGATAAGAACGCAGAAGTATTCGCCAATACCAATAATTATCTGAATCTGAAAGCTTGGGAATAACGGGCACATGAATAGTGAAGTCAATAGGAATTACTTTATTTGAATTCCTGCCCAACAAATTGAATATAAACATTTTAAGGTTGATAATTCTTACTGTGTTATTTATTCTGACAACTTAATTTTGACAATGTTACATAAAAAGCAAAAGTGTTCTCATTAATATGGACGGAAACGTTCTTCTAGATTTTTAAAGATTTGTTTCGGTGTCTCCTCATCATATCCTGGCTCAAGCCTGTCAGTCTGCACAGTGGCCAAAATAATGAATTTGGCATGAGGGTTCTGTAAAGTAGGAAATAAAAAATTGAGAGTGCTTTGCATTTGCTATGGTTAGCCTTAGACCCACCTCTTTGGGATGATCATCCTTCCACAGATCAGCGGATTCTAAATAGGCGCGCAAAAGCATGCGCCACTGCCAGAAATTCTCTGGGCCATAAAGTTTCGGTATTGCCGAGAAGTCCAATGCAACGTGACCCGTACCGCTGAACATTTCGATTAATAATATCACTCGTATATTTAACTTTGCCAACTTTGCTAACTTTGCCTAGGCAAGCCCATCGATAAAGAAAAAGCTTCGCATTGAGAACTTTGACTATCTTGGCTTAACATTTCAGGGGATTAATTTTGCTATAGCCCAAAAGAGTTTCAGTTAGGTGCACACGAATGTTTATCGACCAAGCGGAAAGTGTTAAGCGTTGAACCACAATAACAACAACAACAACAGCAGCTCCGACAACAACAGCAACCATTATAATTAAACGCATACTCATGCATATTTTCACAATTAAACTATTAAATTGTTAAAATCAAATCAAAATATAGTTCAGATACACAAAAAGGGGCGAAAATTATCACAGCCAACACAATGGGAATGAAAAGCGAAATGAAATAATCGCCACAAAGTTGTCAGCGCAATTTATTTAATATCCAATGACCGCATATCGAACACACAACTTCTGTTACTATATGCGTGTGTGTATCTGGAGGGTTCATGTGAATCTACATATTGTTGTGGGCGGCCGATTGTTTGCTTAATTTTACATACATACATACATCTATATATATATATATATATATATATATATATATATGTATATATTAATACATACATTGAACGCACTGATGGCACTTTGCGTACTCTATGAACGGGTACATGTTTTCAGCCACAATGTTGGTAATATTGGTATCAAAATTATATGCCATAGAAAATAGTTTTAAATGTGTATCATAATAGAATTAAATATTTAAAAGTAGAATGCAAAAAAAATTTAAATGTCAAAAATTATATAATTACAAACTGAAAAGTTAAACTAAATTTCATATATGTATCAACACTAAAGTTTTCGGAGTAGTTTTTATTCTACTTTTTTATCAAATTGTGCACACAAATTTTTCGATTTCCTCGCTGCAATTTTAAACAATTAACCCAGGTCAGGTCCAAAATAACAAATCGTCCTCGAGATGTGAAAAATATTTGGTTTATTTAAATAGTCTTGAGCTGAACTGATGATTTCTTTATTGATTTTTAACATTTTTTTTTGCTTGAGTCTTTTGGTTTGGAAGTTTTTGTTTTTTTTGAAAAAAAAAAAAATTGAAGTTTGGGATGTTTGAAACCTAAAATTAAAATTTTGTTTTAAACCTAACTAGAATTTGTTAGCAAAAGTAAATAAAATAAGTTTGTGTCATATTTTAAAATTTTGACGAGCGACAAACCCAAAAACCAGACTTAGGAACCGAACCGAAGGCGTAAACCGATCCGTCAAGGGTTTCATTATTTTCCGAGGAAAAACTAATTTCTCATGAAAGTTTATGATATATACATATATGTAACAAGTGTAAATTTCAACATTTTAGAGGCAACAAACAACGAGTGCGAATTACAGTGTATAGATAGCATAGAGAAAAATTTCGCGTCCAGATTTCAGCGTTGTTCATATAAAAGTTTTTTTTCCAACATATTTAAATTTCCTAGAACCAAACCCATATATATGAAAACATAAATAAATAATTATTTAACACGGGGAAACTCTCAGAATGAATAATCCGTAATATGCTCATTAAAAATATTTCAAAAATTAGCATTGTTTGCTAATTAACAATTAGATGCTTCCATATATATAGTATGTAAATAACTATATATGAGAGCATTTAAATTTCGTTAGTTTGTGATGTTGTTTTTATTTTTTTCGCTGCGTTCTCAGCTCGGAAAATCCCTGAGTTGAGGCGAGCTCCGAGCTGAGGCCATTTGGCAGGTAATTTATTTGTGGACGTCCACTAAGGGCGCCCTATATAGCCAACTAGCACGTCACTCGGCCACGTTAGTTGTCATTGGCGAGGCGATGAGTGCATTACTACCACTTTGCCTGCTGCTGCAGCTGCTCGCCGGCGGCGTTCGCTGCTGGAGCTTCGGCGCCCTGTCCGAGCAGAGCGCTCCGCAGCCCAGCGACGCGGGCAACCCGGACAATCACACGCGTAAGTACGAGTCCTTTCACAGCTAAGTGCCCAATTTGAGTGCATCTCTCAGTGCTCACACGACAGCTGATTGTGGGCACGCTGCTGCCGCCCCAGGTGCCACCGGCCAGCTGGCCCTCTGTGCCCTCGATAGTGACACCCGGCACCAGTAATTGCCGCTGTGTGCCGGCGGGATCGTGTCCCAATCCGCTGCCCTCGGTGCCAAACGACGGCAGTGGCCAGCTGGACATACGCATAGTCAACAATGGCGGATTGGTGAGTCGCATGTCGGAATTCCCAAAGGAACTCCAGCATAATCCGCACTACGTTTCTAGCCGACTGTTTCCTCCACGGCAACGCCCCTCTCCTGCAGTTTTGGGCTTGTGGCATGTTGTCAGGCTGGCAGCTATCAATGCGGTCTGCGTTTCCCGCCGCCAGCTGGCGCGGCTCTGGCCAATCCCGGCCAGGCCAGCTTTGGCGCGTATCCTTGGCAGGCGGCGCTGCTGACTACGGCGGATGTGTATCTCGGCGGAGGAGCCCTTATCACCGCACAACACGTTCTGACTGCCGCCCACAAGGTCTACAATTTGGCGTAAGTGCAGCTGGCCGCACGGCGCCGAACATCCGGCTAATCCTTACCAGTCTGACATCCTTTAAGGTGCGCCTGGGCGAATGGGATGCGGGCAGCATCAGCGAGCCGATTCCTGCGCAGGACGTGTACATTTCCAATGTGTACGTGAATCCCGCCTTTAATCCCAACAATCTCCAAAACAACGTGGCCATCCTGAAGCTGGCCACGCCCGTCTCCCTCACCACTCGCTCGACGATCGGCACCGTGTGTCTGCCCACCACCAGCTTCGTGGGACAGCGTTGCTGGGTGGCCGGCTGGGGCAAGAACGACTTTGGCCCCACCGGCGCCTACCAGGCCATAATGCGTCAAGTGGATGTGCCGCTGATACCCAACGCCAACTGCCAAACGGCGCTGCGAGCGACCCGCCTGGGCGCCTCCTTTGCGCTCAGCCCCACCAGCTTCATCTGCGCCGGCGGCGAGGCTGGCAAGGATGCGTGCACGGGAGATGGTGGCTCGCCGCTCGTCTGCACCAGCAATGGAGTCTGGTATGTGGTGGGACTGGTCGCCTGGGGCATCGGCTGCGGACAGGCAAATGTGCCCGGCGTCTACGTCAATGTCGGCACCTACTTGCCCTGGATACAGACAACACTCACGCTCTAAATCACAAGAGCTCGCGGGCGGGGGGAACATTTCCGAGCTTATTGGAAAAGTGCTCAACGAACCAGCAAACATTCCATTTGGCCGATAAAAAGTTGAAGTTCTATTATTAAATCATTAATTTATCTTGTTATGTAAGCACTAGAGAATTACATCAAATTCAAGAAAGAAGTTTAAATATATTCTATTTTATCCATATATATTACCTGATTGGAGATCAATGCAAGTTGCAAAGAAATTTGGCCAGGTGGGAAAAATTGGGGAAAAAGAACGATACAAAATATTGTGTTTATCATCCGTTTGACTTTAAAAATGTTTGCGTTGATCTATTGGAGAAGTGTTTCACAGACACACAGACGGGAAATGGATGAAAAAATTATAAAATGTATAGGTAAAGTGTTTTTTACTCGGCCCGAGCAAAGCTGGGCAATACCTGCTGGTATATATATATATATATAACTTATGATTATTAACTCGAAATAGGAACGTTTACATTCACAAAGCTATTTCACGAAGAGCTTTTCTTGGCAGATTTACATGCCCCCTCATATTGCAATAAATTTAAGAGAACTCGTAAAAAGCATTAACTTACAACCTAGCAATTAGTAACTTAAATGATTTTTTAATGCATCAGATTTGTTGGTAACAAAAAACCCGCATTTACATTGTGTTCAACTACTGACATAAATTAATAATTTACAACTGTGCCTAGTTTATGTAGGGAATTCGTTAATGTGGGCAAGAGCCAAAACTCTAATCTTATTTAAGTTGTGGATTCAATGTAATTAACTTTAAGATGAAGACTCGCAATCGAATGAAAATAAAATTTCGCGATTCTAAATGCAACATTTATTTAATTATATAATTAAGCTGAGTAAAGGACATTTAGCAAAACAACATATTTTTTTAAATCATATATTAAACTCACAAAATGTGATATTTGACATCGTGTATCGTGTACAACTTATTTTTATTTAAAATCACAAACTGGGATTCCAAATATCTCATGTTGTGCGCTTAATATTACTTCATCAATTTTATTATTTCGTCTATAGCTTTGTGCAAATTATTGTTTAGATTTATGATTGCTGAATAGTATTTGTCTCAGTAAATTTTAATTCTAAAATTCATTCATTAGTTTATTAAAATCAGTGTGCGACTAATTAGTATTGCATGTTAATTGCCCCCATTGTTGTAATAATTACGCATACGCTATGCGAACTGGGCTACTGAAATCGATTTGCTTATTGGCCCTCTTTGAGGGCAGTAACAAAGGTAGCAGCAACATTCGTTGGATACACACTCCAACATATTTGTATACACACGGCCAACAGGTTGCTCCCAGCATGGAGACATGTGTTTCCTTGCTGTTGTCGTTCTTGTTATGCCCCCACGCACACACACACACACACACACACACACACACACACACACACACACACAAACAATGCGAACGCACACACACAACCTCCGTGCCCCATTTCAATGTCTTCTAACAGTGCCTGACGCATAAACAAGAAGGACGCTCAACTTTGCTCATTTGCACCCAATGCCCCCGGGTCTACTAACCAGAACAGGCACCATACCCCCTGTCCCCTGCCGCTTGCCACGCCCAGCACCTGCCAGCCTCAGTGCGGCTCTCGATTCCATGCCGAAGATTGTATGCAAATTAAATGACTCTGCGTTTTGCAGTGGCAATTGCACAAAATTTTTATTGGATATTGCGACTCGGCTTATAAGCAGCAATTGGCACCCTCAGGCCGGTACATACATGTCTTTGGGTACACGGCCCGCTGTATGGCCGACGACGCGACGTTAATGCAAAACGGAAACCGGAAATGTAACTTGTCGCACTGGCCGCAGCAAAAACCGAGAACCAAAAACTGCAAATGGCAGGAAGCTAAAAATAACAAAAACAAACACATAAAAAGGTATGCTCTCAAGAGCATACATAACACCAACAGCACTGTTAACTTTCGTATACCCTACAACTTAGTTTTACTTATATACTATATATGTTATCTGTTCGAAATAAATCAACCATAGGATTAAAACTTACGTAATTTTTATAATTACTAAATTATTTAAAAAAAATTATATTATTATATATAAATATTTTTAAAAGCTTACATATTTTTCTCAAATATTTAACTACTTATATTAAATAGAATTATAAAATCAAAAAGGGAATTATTTGATTATTTCGTCCAATGTTTCCAATTTCCACAGAAATTAATTAAAAATTACTAGTTCGATCTAGCTTAAAATAAAGCTATAACAAAACAAAAAATTAAACTAAATTCATATTTTATTATATTTTTTAAAATATTTGACTAACATTAGTTTTCTAAATAGACATAATTCACAATTTGATCAAAATTACATTAATATGTGATATTAAAATACACAACTTGTGTGTGACGCATAAAAATTGGTAATCTAAAATATCAAATCTTTTGGCATAGAGTAGAAAAACTCACTCAAACGCAAATGTTGCGCTCAACGAAGACGAACGCGAATGCGAAGCCGAAACAAGTCGCGAGTCCTTTGGCTCGGACTCGAGTTACTTGGACGGCTCGTGCTTAGTCCGTCCTCGGCTCTCGTGCGCAACAGACGTCGCTTTCTACAGGCGCATGTAACGAAGAGAACTAATAGTATTTAAAAAAGCAACAACAACACCAATTACAATAGCAACGACAAACACAAGAGCCACAGCAGAAGTGTCGGCTAGAAAGTTAGTGTTGTTGCGCTTGAAATAAGCCAAGTTAAGAGCCCACGACGAGTTTACTTTCGCGTTGTCGTGACCGTTGCCAAAAATCGAGTGAAAGTGTATTGACGGTAGCAGGTGCAGTTGCATTTTGCAGTGTTGTGTAATCGGCTGTGGCTTTAGTTTCGTATATTAAATCGATTAATTAGCAATCGACATCAGTGTTGGCAGCCGCTGCCTTTTCGATCGTGCCCCGTTACTTTAATGGCATTGCCTTAGCCCGATGATGGGAGCGTGTGGTTCTGTATGTTACGCTGTGACACACTTTGCTGTTGTTCTTGTGCTAGTGCTTGTCTTCGTTATTGTTGTTGTGCTTTGTGTGCGCTTCGCCTTATTAAATGTCCTTGATGTCGTCGCTGTGTCTGACTGCCACACCCCCGTTGTCTAACACGCGTGGCTCACAAAAAATGTTTTATTAAATGAAATCTTTTTGTGGGTTTTTTCCAGTGAAAACAGTCGCACAAAAATCTCATTAAATACAACAACAAAATATGGAAAATTTCCTTAAATATAGCAGCATTTCAAGCAGCAACTGTGGAATTGTGGACAAATAAGCAAGCACACTTTTCGGGGGTTTACGTCATGTTTGCTTACGCTTAGAACCGTTTTGTATGCCAAGAGTTCTATATAACTATATTATGTTCAAGTCTGCCCGTATGTGCGCCTGTGTTTGTGCTTGTTTTGTATTCGTCTTTGTATTGGTACTCTGCTCACCACGTCAATCGCCTGACAGTCGGGCCCATCCAGCGATTCCAAATTCCATTTTCAAGGCAGCCGCTTCATAAATGCATGCCAACTACAACTTAATATTTATACATATACAATCGTATGCACACTAGTCTATATGAACTGTACAAACTGTCCGAACTGTGCAAGCTGTTTGCCTAATGTAAATTCAACAAGCTGCACTTTCCATTTCCCTCAAATAAGCTAACAGCTCGCCGAGCTGTTTGTACAAATTTACGTAAGTGTTGACTACTATTTGATGTTCATTATATACATAAAATAAATATGCCAACCTGCCTATACATATCTGAATGCATACATAAATACATATATATTCCCACACCTCCAACCAATTGCAAACGCTTTTCTTGTCTCCAAGAAATGTTCATGTTCATGCCTTCCACATAAAAATTAAACATATAAACAAAACAACACACTCCCAACACAATTGCTTCAAGAATCGTTACTGCTCGTATTTTGCAATCACGTACTGTTTTGATTAATAACTGCACATTTTTAAATACTCTGTTTGAAATTTCAAATAAATATATTTATATTGGTTTTGGCAATGTCTTATTACTTAATTACTTATGTTAGCTAAATGAAAGCTTTCATAGCTCAAAATTACTAAATATAAATTTTAAATACATAGTATCTCTATCTAATACGCAGTTATTTTATTAGAACTTATTAAGTAGGAGAATTCTTACAAGGAGGATTCTGTAATTAACTTAAGAAATAGTTTCTTTTGAATACCTTTTTTAAGAATATTCAAGACCGAAATATTCTTAACATTTTTAAATTTTAATTTAAGCGGCACTTTTCTTTAAGTGTATATTTTTATGTATTCCATACAACAATATTGTTTAATTTTTAAAGATGCTCACTTCATTACGCTTAAGTGTTTTTACTAATTAAAAAGTGTCAAGCACTAGAGCTGAGTTTGCCTTTTGCATTTTCCTTTCAACTCCCAGTGACGCTGTCACATTCGATCACAATTTGTCGTTTCCTGTCTGCTTCACATGCCAATTGGTGTTGGCTCGGCAATCCACTGAGAATCTCGGTATGCAAAAGGCTTTAGCTGTTCTCGTGAACTCCATAAATAAATGAGAAATATGCATGCCATGTGAATGGGGGGCGAGGGGCTGCGGAAACCGACTGACATTTGGACAGACGTTGACATTTTCATGTGCATGAAAATGTCCTTAATATAAGGACATTTTCCGTGCGTGTGTGTAGGATTATCGTTTCAAGTCTATGCGAAAACATAATTTGCTCTCTCTAATGCCCTGTCGCGAACATCATCCGTCGGTTGCCATGGTGCGTGCGCCTGAAGATATGAGGCACTCGTATCCTCATTCGTTATGAGATTCCGCCAAGCAAATACGTCAAGTGCATCCACGCTCGTAACGAGCAGCCAGGCTCAGGCAGGGTACGAGTTGGTTGTCCAATGCTAAGATGCATTCAGGTGCAAGTAGTATGTGCGGGAGTAACATGAGTGATATCACTTCACAGATGAAAGCTCGACAATATAATTGGGCAAATAAATAAAAAAAAAGGGAGAAAAATGTACAAGTATACAAGTGTATCTTAAACAAATTTGAGAAGACAGATAAGATGTGTGCCACCCTGAAGAATATTCTTTCTATTTATTTTGTGCCTTCCCTCCAAATTATGTATTACAAATCCAAATTATGTATTACAAATAAAGTGCATCTGCGAATCAGAAAATCTCGAGAGAACTCTCGCTTGTGTTTTACTTGTATATTCAGTTTAGTTTATTTGTGGTAAATGGTGAAAATGCTCGAGTAACTACAGTTAAATACTTATATATGTATATACACACACGCATACTGCACTTAACTTAGCCTCTTTGGCCCTCTCTATAATCTCTGAGACAACCTCATCTTAAAATCGATATTTACCAATTTTAAGGAAATTGGGAAATTAAAAAATGTATAAACTTGATTTGCTCATGGTATTGGGTAATATACTATATTGCAAATTGAAATTCCAAGCTCCTATAGTTTTCGAGAATGCCGACGGACAGCCGTCTGACTTTGGCCAAAGATGCTGCCCCCGTTGCCTAGTTTTGCACAAAATCAATATACACTTGCCTACCTCTTTTCGATGGGTAGATGGTAATGCTAAATTGTTTACTTAGAATGCGTGTTTTTGGCTATCGAATTTTGAATCAATCAGGATATCTACTAGTCGCACACTCCTTGTTTTCTCCGGATTCTAAATCATCGTGAATACGTATTCAGGTGATGCTTTGTTGCCGATTTCTAATCTTATCCTTCTGTCATGTCCTATTTGTAAGCGTAACGTTAAATCCCAGTTTTCATCTGCAGCCAAGACTACCGACAGGACAATGGTTGGCAATGTCAGCGCCGGTGCGACGCAAGCATTGTGCATGGGTGTCAATCAGGCCTGCAACATTGCACTTAGATCCCAGCATGCCAGTACGTGTCCCCTCGCTTGCCTACACTCTTCTCTCGATTCGCAATATTTCTCTATGGCGCTATAAGAATTTTTAGTCCACAAAAAAATCGAAGTATTTGACATGTGGCAGGCATGTCAGGGAGTTGCACACACATTCACAGATGCATATACACACATGTATTAGTGAATGTGAGCAGATGGCTGCCATCAGGGCATTCATTCTTCCGCACTTCCGGCGTTCATGCAATCGTTTCTCGCTGTTTCCGGTTTCTAAAGTCGTATCTAACATATGTCGTACTTGGTATTCAAATCAAGCGCATTAAAGCGCTTGATATACCCTTCATTTTAGGAGGCTTGTCAAATATATTTGTTCTAAATTTTAACTATCAAATAACTACATATAGGTTTTTTAGCACAGTTTGTAAAGTTAAAGTAGTTACAGGGTATCCTCGTAGTTAATCATGTTGACCCACTATAGCAATGCACATTGTTCTCATTGGGATTGTGACTTTTATGGTCGCGGCTATGTGCTTGTTTTTGTTGCCCATTGTTTGACTCGTTGGCCTTGTGCTTCACTTCGTTCACTCGTGACGGCACATGAAAACTTACACAAAGAAAAATGGAACATAATTAATATATATATATATCGACATTCCGAAATATTCCTGATCTCCGTCTGCTTTACGAGAACATAATTAACTAAATTTGCTGGCTCTAGCTCTTATAGTCTCCGATATATGCTAAGAAAACCAATTCGTAAAATTGATTTTTATATATATTAGTCAAATGGTGCACGACATCCAAAAAAAAAGGATGATGCATAAGGACACACTTGACAAAATTTTGTTTGTTGTATCACTAATTGTTGTACACTTATTGCCATTGCTGCAAGTCGGTTATAAATTAATGTTTTAAATGGCTTAGTACAACAACAAAAATTAAAAACGTAGCCAGCTTTTTGCCAAATTAATTAAAGCACTCTTATATTTTATATTGGACAACTTTATGTGACAGTCTCGAAATTTATTTATATAGACAATATTCTGGCATATTTGTATGCCGGCCAGTTTTGATTTATTGCCCAATCTTGCCACATGACATGACAACAATAACAACGAGCCGAGGGAGCCACTACCACGGCTGTAATTATTGTGCAGAGGTGTGAGTGTGCCTTGGGTCCTTGTTCAGCTGAACGAAACAAGCGCTTTATATAGTATTTGGGTATTTAACATATAAAATTTTTCTCAGATATTATTATTAGCCTGTATACACGGATATATGAGAATATATTCTATATACAAATATTATGTTTATTTACGTATGTACTTGTATTTTTATTATTTTGCCAAAACATGTGACATTTGTGGCTTAATTTAAAAGCGGTCGCCAGTAATAACAGCAAAACACCATTAACAACAACATCAACAAAACAAGGCCAACAACAAAGATATTGTAAACTTTGCCAACTTTTCATTATGCAAAGTGAGCGAAGGCGGCCCCTTCGCTTGTTTTCTTTTCTCTTGGACAGCATTAATAATTCGGCAAAAAGCAAGCGAATATACTTACAAATTTTTTATGGAACACATACATAAAAATATCAATATATGTATACATATATGTACACGTTAATAAACATATATATATATATATATACACAAAATTTGTAAGTATATGCATATATGTATAAATTTATGCTCAATGGCAAAAAGCTCATCAAAATGGAAATCCCACAATGCATTTATTTTTGTGAATACATTAAAAGCATATTTTAACAAGAATTGATTCATGGAACATTTTGCGCGATTGTGCACTTTTTTCATTTTACTATTACTATTATTAGTAGGTTAAAATTGATGCCATTTTGTAATAAGCTTGATCTGCTTATGTAGTCAGACGGACAGGCAAACGGATAGGGACAAATCAACTCGGCTATAAAAACACTTACGTACAAAATAATTTTTCATTAAACATTTTTACGAAAATTCACTTCAAGGTTAAGTTATGAAATTACGACTTCGGTGCCAAATTTAAGGACATTTTTAGGAATTATTCTTTGAATGTACGTAGTTGAATTATGTGAATATTATTTTTCATTTGCTCTCTTTAAAGTGCTGTTTTAACCTCATTTATACAATAAAATCGAAATATTTACATTTCGTTGTTTTTCAAAACTTTAAATACCTTTAAAAAAAATTATGCAGATATTAACGAACCCACGAAAAGAAAAAAGACTTTTTGCAACGAACTTTTTTGAACCCGGTTTCATTAACAACAGCTTTTGTAAGCTTACCATTTACCCCAAATTTACAGAGTGCACCCGATAAAGAAAGGGAACAACAACACGAACAACTGGCATCGTCCAATTGTTTGCCAAAGTTCAACTTTTCCTTTGTGCTTTTGTGTACAATTTTTTTAGTTTAGTTGTTGGGTGAAAAACTTTTGCGAAACGCTCAATTGAAATTCGCATTTGGAGATTGGCAGAACAAGTGTTTGAAATTCAATATACCATATACAATATAAGAAATTTACTACGAAATATACCGAACGCTTATATAGAGGGCCAGTGAAATCTGCTTGAAAAATGAGCGCAAACAATTTGTGCGCTGCGTGGCAATAAAGGACGAGCCCAACGTCTTGATAAATGGCGTTATTTGACTCTAAGCATACACCAGCACATACACACACAGAAACTGCCGCTGCTCAGCTGAAGATAAACAAACGCAGTCATAGCTCGAATCGTTATCTAAAGTGCTACAAGTGCTTGGCCAACTGATTGGAATTGTTTTATGCTCGGTTCGAATTGATTGACTTTAGGTATTGTTACCAGCATTCTTAACGCCTCATTGGCCAGCCAGCCAAACAGGCAGACGGACAAAGGCAGCACGCAGACACTGGCCGAATGCACTGAATTATGCAAACAAACAAACGAAGACAGAAACAAACACACAATCCAATGGACAGATAAACATTGTTTTATCTGGCTTTTCATACGACCCATTGTACGCGAAAATTGTATCAATTGCCTTGCTAAAATTTTCTAAATAATTTATGATGGCTTACAACATTAATGACGAGTGAATTATTAGCTTTAGGCCTTAGGCTAATGCAGAAATTCTCATCAATATGGCATATATGTTTATTTATGCTAAAAAATGTATAAAATGTGTAAACTGATGAGAGACTGTTTGTTACATACGCCAGTGCTGTTCAAACCTTCAACCATCGGAAATCAACCCAAAATATATTAGTAAGAGAATATTTAATATTTTCTAGTTGAAAAATATTATACAAAAATGACATTTACATTTTTAAATATTTTTAATTATATAATATAAAATACTAAAATAATTAAAAGATTATACAAATAAAAAAAAATGAACATTAATATTTTTGAAAGATCGGTTTAATTTGGAAACGGTTCTTATATCGATAATTTGTATTAAAAAAATATATAATTAACAACTACCTAACGTAGTAATATCTTTATGTAGTACTTTTACAAAGTATGTAAAACGAATTTTAGAATTACCTGCACCGATACCTGCCCATTTTCTTATTCTAACTACCTATATTCAGGGCAGATATTTCTTTTTTAAAATGTATAAATTTGTTTTAAAATGTAGCTATATTTGCGAAACATTGCAAGAAATAAATTCAAAATATTAAATCAGTGCAAAGCTAAGTGAAATAAATTACCTTATAATTTAAACTCACAAAAAAGTGAATCAATCAAGACTATAAATCAAACCCCGGCATCTGTGTTTTCAGACAGATGTTTACTAATTTTCAAAATTGTTTTGGTTACTTTTTAAAAATAACTGACCCCACTCTAGAGATTTCTGGTCCGCATTTGTGAACATATGTCCTTATTGATTTTGATTAGTCAAGTTTTATTATCATTGTTTGCAATTGTCTTAAATTCCATTACGACATTGAATTTGTAACTGCAATTGATTGAAAGTTGAGCGCGTTTCCAATCAACCGTTTATTAAATATTCGAGTTATGGCACTGACACACATACACACATAGATATTTCCCAGTGTCCTAGTTAATAATTAAAGATTGACGTCATTAACACACCGACACAGTCACTTGCAACGAATGTAATCCAACACGCAATGTGAGTGTACCTAGATATTCATGTGATTTCCAGTTGAAGCGACGAGACTGAAAATAGAATATGACACAAGCTACTGGAAACATTGCCACAGTTGACAGTTGCCACCAGGCAACACTCCTTGGACGGGAATTTTACAATTTTCAAATTGATTCCAGTGCCCATAAATTTCGCAGACAGGCTGTGCACCTATTGCCGCAACTGTGGCCTGACAGCGACTTGACTTACAGCTGACTTGTCGCTGACTTCAAGTCAACAAGTTAGAAATTATGCAAAATTATGCAGCCAGGCGTTCTAATTGTTGTTGTCTGCCATTTTGCGAAGCCGGCGCCAAGCTCGCAACTTTCAATCGTAGCTGTGATTTGGTTTATGGGCCTGGGGCATGCAAAGGCCCACAAAGGGCCCCAACAGGGTCTCCATTAGGGCCAAAAGCCAATTCCATTGGCGTCGTTTATCGCAATTTCGTATAATCGATTGAAATAGTCGAACTTCTGGCATTTGGTGTACAAAAACCGTTCTCCACTTCAGCTGCTGACGCCGTTGCTGGTTCCTGGTTGCCGGGCAAAGTTATTGAGTTTTTTGTTTGCCCACATAGCGTATACGTGATATTTGTGCATGCGACCGTATGGTAGCTTGAACTAGTGAATTGCAAGTGCTAGAAGGTGGCGCAGCTGTTGAAGTGGTTGAATAAAGGCTTTGGGCTTTAAAAATACTTAACTTTTAACTTACATGCAGTGGTCACGGAAATGTCTTACAACCAACTTCCAACACAATTCCAATTCAAGTCTCTAATGTTTCACATAAAATTTAAGAATACACCTCTATTATGAATTTTTATAATTTATCTGTTGCAAGCAAATTGAAGAATTCAATCATATTTATAATAAATAACTGCACAAATCAATTCAACTTAAATGCACTTTCCCATTATGCATATTGTTAAAATTGCTGCAAAAGATAAAACTGAAAGCAAATGAGAAATATTATATTTGGTGACAGCGGACAGACAGAAAAACCAACTCTATACCGTTACTCTCTGCTGATATCATGCGACACATTCGCATAAATATAAATATTAATGGGTTGCTCGTTCAATGGAATGCAATGCGATTTACTTTCATACTACACACACATGAGCACACTCCGATTTGCATATGCAAAAGTGTCGCTTTAAATAACAAAATCAACAGAGTGCGAATGCTGGCAACGTGTCGTATGCACAATACGCGCAGCGAAATTTGTTGCATACACACGGGCAACTGAACACTTCCATATGTGCGTGAGTGTGTGTGTATGTAGCGTATAATATGATTCATATTTTATACTTAGTATTAGGTCCTAAGTCAACTGCGAAATTGCCTTTGCCATCGATTGGTCGCTAAACTAAGCAACTCAACAAAAGCAACGACAACGAAAATATCAACAACTCCAACGAAGGCCAGAAATTTGCTGCATCATTTGCCAGTAAGCTTAAATATTTATATTCAATTTGACATTTAGTGGCCTTGGGCTCCTTAAATTGCCAGTGCAGGCAAAACAGCCAAGTTGCCAGCGAAAGCAGCAACCAGCAGCAGCAGCAGGATGCCGGCGCCTAATCCCGCACAGAGTAAAGAATCGTGTAGTCTCAAGCAAGACGCAGAAGTGGGTAGGGGGAGTTGGTGCCGGCAGCAGCCCCACTGCCTGGGGGCAATGCTGACAATGCTGTCAGAGACGGGAAATTGCGGCTGCCTTGGCATGTCTCGACGATTGCCACATAAATTTTTGAAATTGACCCGCATAGCAGTGCCTTTGACATCATCGCTATACACCCAACACCCGCAACTATGCAAACCAAATGTAAGACTGTGATTTACTACAAAGCTCGACAGGAGCCTGCAAACTTGTTTTGCACTGCAGCAGGTGCATTGAGCTGCATCGCCTTACTTTCATTCCTATCTGCTGCATTTCACTTAATTATCAGCGTGTTCTCAATAGTACTTTAAACAAACTTTTACACACTTGCAAATATCTGCTTAAGTGTTATTATATAAAGAATTCAAATGTAAATGTATATTCCATAGCAGACTCAGATCTGCATTTTATTTTCAATGAAACGAATGCTTGGTTATATCCGCCTCAGCTAAAGTGTAACAATTTTTAACTACGTTTGCTGAAAGCAAGGTAAACCGTGAAAATCTCTTCGACAGTTTTGGGTCTACAGTGGAATTCCTGTAGTATAACTTAAGTTGAAAAAAGGGATACGGAGCTTACGTTTCCATTAGGTCCTAGGTGAAAACACAGTCAGACAGTAAGGTTACAACCGACTGTGAAGTTTTTACTTGTTATATATATATTTAATATTTAATATTCTTCTGATATTGCGCTAACAATATTTTCAACCAAATAATAAAAATATATAAATAAATGTAATGTTTTCTTAACATTAAATAAATGTGACAATCCAAATCTCAAACGCAAACCCGGATTTTTATACTCGTTTACAAAGTGAAAAGAGTATATTGGGTTTGTGCAATGTCCGTCTTGCTGTATAAACGCTATTTTTTCGCCGCTATTAAAGCTGGAGACTTGAATCTAGGAATAAATACTCGTATATACCCGTGTCAGACAAAGTGTTAAGATTTTTGTGTCATGTCCATTGGAAGGCTGGCAAATAGATAACATGACGATCGCAAATGGATAAAAGGTGAATATTTTAAGATAGTCGCCGACATTGGGTGTGTAGATTGCTAGATTGCCCTCCTCAAAGATTTTTGATATCCTAGCCACGCCCGCTATAACGCCCTCCAACCGCACCCCCTTACAAAATTGAAAATGGCTATATCTCTCACAATTAGTGAACTAAGGGCTCCTAATTTAGAATATATGTTACGGGAAAGCTCTCCCCAAACATAACAGGAAAGAAAAAATTTTTTTTGAAAATGAGTAGGGGGGAGTACATGGTATTTTACAAAAAAATCCAAAAAAATTGTATTTTTAATAATGGATATTTTTGAAATGCAGATCCAATCTAGAGGACAAACCATGAAAAAAATGCTATCAACCATGAAAATCGATTCAGTTTCGACAAAGTTATGGGAGACTGAAGAATGGGAGCTATGGATCCGAGAGCTTTACATGTCAAAATTTGTGTCAATTTTTGCATGGTTTTTGACAAAAAATTTTACCCCCTCTGAATCGGTTTTAATGTTGTTTTTTATACTAATTTTGACAACCACAATCGATTAAAAATGTTAATTTGCATTTCTAAATTTTAAAAAAAAAAATTTTTTTGAAAATGAGTAGGGGGGAGTACATGGTATTTTAAAAAAATATCCAAAACATTTTATTTTCAATAATATATATTTTTGAAATGCAGATCCAATCTAGAGGACAAGCCATGAAAAAAATGCTATCAAACATGAAAATCGGTTCAGTTTTGACAAAATTGCAGGCTTTTGAAATATGGAAGCTATGGATCCGTCAATTATTGTCAATTATTGACAAAAAATTTTACTCCCTCAGAGTCGGTAATAATGTTGTCTTTTATACTGATTATGACAATCACACTAGATTTAAATTTAAAATTTTCATTTCTACATTTTGCACATTTTTTTTGGAAAATGAGTAATTTGTTTGCCGCCATCGAATCTAGAGACTGAAACTTAGAATAATATAAAAATTCTATATTTTTCCAAAATAACAACTACTGTTCACTGTGAACGAATATTACGCAGTCGGATACGTCCGACTGCAACGCTCTTACTTGTTGAGCGTAAAAACTGGGCTTACAAATTAATCCTAAAAGCGAGGCATTGATTCAACCCGTCAAGCGAATTACCAACCATTTATATACGGCTTACAGCCGTGTTTAAAAGTTTCACTCAACCACTTTAATATTTTTGTTAAAGAAAGACATTATCACGAAGTTATCAAATCATTTAATTTTACTGTAATCCTTTGAAAAATGTTTTCGATTAACTTAAAAAGCAGAAGCGCAAATTGGTTCCAACTCACAACTCCCGCTGTCTATCAATGCAGAAGAGGGGTTTATGAGTATGGGTATTAAGGTAAATAAACAACGATAATAATAATAATAGTTACTATGAATATAATAATAATAATAATAATAATAATAATGATATTAAAAATATTCTAATATATTTACATAAAATTTGTCAAATTGCTAAAATGTGTAATCTATACAAAAATTTGTTACAGTGTAAAATGGGATATCCTGCATGGTGATTCATTTTTCATTTCCCAGTTTCGTAGTCTGTCAGTGTGTCGTCATAAAATTCTTATCGCCATATTCACTATTAAAATGCTTGAAGCTGTCGAAGATTATCAAGCGTGCTTGCGAACCACGCCCCCGCCCTTTGAGTTGGTTCCCTTGGGGTCATAAAAATGTTCATGCTGCCTGCGCATTAAGCAAAACTCTGGCAAACTTTACGGTTTTGGCTTTGGCTTTGGCCTTGGGGCGTGAGTCTTAAGGCATAAGCGCTCCAGCGGATGCGGAAGCAGACGTTAGCCGAAAACTAGGCGCCTATAGTTAAAAATCGCATAAATTCTTATGTGGGGCGCCTGAAAGTTATAAATAACTGAAATAAGTGCATAAACGACGGCCTTGAATGCGTTTATTTTTGGCAGCGCTAAAAATTTCATTTCATTTTGGCCTTACGACGCGTTGTCTGGCAATCCGGAGGCGGAAGCGGGTCTGACAACTGTGCGAGTGTACTTCAATACCGGGCAGGCGGCCAAGGCGGCCAAGGCAGCCGAGGCAGCCAAGGCATGACTGGCGGGCAACTGGGCCAATGTGAGCGAAAGTTGCTGCAACAAATCGACAATTGCTTGAGCCGGACATGGGCATGGCCAGATCCCGTTGCTCTCTAAGCCAGCAATTAGTTCGCCATTTGCGTTGTCACATTTCATCTCGCCGCGGACACCCCTTGTCCCAGTGCACCCACTGGCCACTTAAATTTAATGGCAACCTTTTGCACCACTCGAGGAGATGTGGCACAGTTTATACCCCACACACACACACACCAATGAAATTATAGGCCAATGCTTGTGAGAGAGTGTTGGTGGACAATATCTGTGTGTGCGTGTGTTCGCAAAATTAACTGCTTTTATCTAGTTATTGCTGTTGTTTACTTTTCCTATTGCCATAAAAACACTTTCCGTATGAATGTTTTCGTATAAACACAACTTTGCGTGTGTATGTATATATCTATGTGTGTATTTGCCTATGCGCTCAACAGACAAACTATTTATTTAGGCCAAGTGTATTAGATTTAGTATGTGCCTTAGTGTAATTTTACCAAATGTCGCATTTGCTGCAAATTCCATATACTTTATTATAATGGGATTTGCCAGCATATCGGGTGATGTGATTATTGACCATGAATCTCCTTCTATACGTATTTATCTAACTTGCTTAATACAAAAATTTGATCGATAGTATATACTTGATATTAAGAGTCAACTGAACGACAAGCTGAATTATCTGTCTGCTTCCATATCTCTCACTTTCACTTTGCCTAGGTCCGTTGGACTAAACTTGTGATTGTGCCTTGTTTTTTAAAATATCAATGTGTTTTGTGTTTTAAAATATCAATCGTCACACAGCTGTTATTCCTAGTCTTGCTATAAGATTCAAAATTTGTAAACTCTATCGTTGACACTATGTTCCCAATGTAATCCAACATAAATTTATCATCAATTCAGGTTTTTAACTTAAGGAAACTATATGGAGGAGAAACTTTGACAGTTTCTGAAAGTGTCCCCAGGTTGATTTATGCTCATAATTATCTAGTGATTTTATGAAATAAGTTTTAATTAGCTTGGCAATTCGCAAGTGTGCACTTTTTGCTTGCGCAACGGCCAAGACACAACAGAAATAACTTGGCAACTGTTCAGAGAAAATTTCCGTAAGCTGGGGCGGGACACGTACTCTAACTGGAATCTGCTGTTTAAGCCCGCCAGTCGAAACGAGTCTCGGCAAAGCTTAAATTGAAACTGTAAAACTTTAGCAGCAACTTTTCATGGCGACGCCTCAAAGTAGGCAGCGCATTTTCGCTTGGAAAATGAGCGCGCATTATTTCCATTTGCATTGCGTCATTTGCCCTGCGACGGGGGCGTGTCAAGGGGGCCTTTACTAGTGACTTTGTCTGCCTCGGCTAATTCACGGTGACCCCTTTTGGGGGAGCTACGAAAAAAAATGTTGGGCCGCCGTTAATTGTCAAGGCAACAGCGGCGAACGAAGCGTTGCCAAGGCAACAACAACAACAAGAACAAAATGCGCAATCAGCTCGCCTGTCACTTGCATGAGTGTGCATATGTGTGAGTCTGCCAGTGCACAATTCTGTGTATAAGTGTGTAATTAAGTGTCATTTTAATTACATGCATAAAGTGGCGCAGTACTTGAAAAGAGAAAAACTAGCTGTTCCACAAGTCTGCCGGCAATTGTTGCACATGTTCTACGCAGTGGGTCTAGTTAAAACTCTCTTCAGAGACCTGCGTGGTAATTGCAGAAACTAAAGATTTTTACAATGTTATTTTTGAATAGCCCAAAAAGTCTTTTTTAACTTTATTTGTAGACTCCTTCACAAAATCATGTCTTGCTAGTCGGCATATACCCGCATTAGATAATGGATATAAGTATTAAAACTATGTTGGCTACGGGAATATTATTTAATCTATATATCTCACTCAGTTTTAAAGCTAGATACATCAAATTTTTCTGGTTATTACTGACGGGGTCCGTTGAGGGCGTACCAAATCGATAAAAAACTATATATTTCCCTTCCTTGGCTGACAGCTTTCTGATGACCTCTTCTAGAGTTCGAGCGGAAAAAACGCCCGCGCCCACAAACATTGTTATGACAGATAAACAGTCGGACAGATGGACCTTAAAACCAATTTACTCTTGTCACTGTTCGCACGATTATAAATAAGTATGGTTCAATGCTTTAGTTTAGGAGCATGCAGTTAAAAACATAGTAATGGGTTTGCAGCCTTGAAAACATTTTTAAACACTATGAAGACTATAAATACTTTTAATTCTTAGTATCAGTTTAATTATAAAAGAGCTAAGTTAGGAGCATCTAAGGTTTCGTTTGTGGCAAAACTTTTGTGCCGTTTTCCCATTAGAAGAGTAAACACTGTAAATTGTTCTCGACTACTGCAACAGGAGCAGGAACAGGACAAAGTTCTCTTGGCCCGTTTTAAGTATCCAGGCAGCCAACAACTTTTGCAACTCACTCACGTACACAGCATTGCAGTGGTACGTGTCTGTGTGTGTCTGTGTGTGTGTGTGTCCAGCATGTTGGTTGGCTCCCAATTGCATTGCGTAAGCCTCTGACATTGAACAGCTCCACTGCTGACACGAATGGGTCGCCTGACTGCCAAGTGGCAGACACCACGACGAAAGCAAACAAGAAAGAAAAACTATATTCTCGGTGCCGAAGCTGAAATACCCTTGCAATGATTCCTAAAGGAGAGAATGGTTTCGTATAAATTTCAATTTTTAGGCTGATGCATTTGTTCACAAAATAATACCTTTTAAAAGAGTATAACGAGGTCGTAGTTATTGTTATGCCAGTGCTCGAGAAAAAGCATAAGGCAATCAATCCAAACGGAGTTGCCGTCCTTAAGCAACTGCATATGTATGTGTTAATTAATTTCTGTCAACATTCCATCTGCTGTTGGACCACAATGATGATAATGCTGATGCTGATGATGAGCCAAAGTCACACTCAGGTAATCCGACCATCAATTATGCAAGCAAGCAACAGATTTGCCTGCCATTTTAATTCGGTTTTCATTAAAAATTTACCAACCAACTGTAAAAGTGAAGTCCTTTTAGCCAGCAGTCAAAATAAGTGGTCTGTTAGCAACTGCTTCACCTGCACAAAATCTACGGAACGTCACGTAGTCAACAGCTAACGGACCGGGTCACTTTTCGACTCTTGCAAACTGAAATAGCTCTCAGAAATGCATAACAAACTAGTTAGGATAGTTAGATATTCCAGTCCAATGCCTCCGCCCTTGAAAGACTTTCCAGTATAAGAACTGTTTAAAGCCTGAGAGTTATTTTGAACAAAAAGCGAAGCTGTGATTTTGATAGATGAGTACCTCAGGCATAAAGGCGTTTGGAAAGCAAGTATTCGTGTTATAAGTTAGGTTGATATAACTCTATCAACTCTTCGTCCCCAGTGCGTAATATTTAGAGGGGATCTTCAGTATCAGTAATAATATTATTTATTTAATTTCTAAACTGCTTTAAAACTGAAGGATATAGTGGTGTAGCCAAGAAACCTTAACAGTTTATCTGACGCGGATATAAAAAATTTCAATGTTTTAATAGCATCAAAAGAGTGTATACAGACGGACGGACGGACAGACAGATATTGCACAAACTCAATATACTCAATGTACAATATACAAACATAAATAAACTTTTTAAGACAAGTTGAATTTATTAAAGCCACAACTATTTGGTTTTATGAAAGCAGCCACAAATAGTTTCATTTCATTAAATGAAAAACCGTACATGCTGCAATCCGGTCACACTTGCAATCCCTGCTGCTGGTCACGGACAACAGACAACAACATGTATATGCAGACATATTTATATCTATGATAGATAGTTGGAGCTTAACATACATGGCTACATCTGCACCATGAACGTACGTGGCTAAGTAGCCAACGAAAATGGCTGTGCGATGGCCTTTTTATCTGGCCAAAATTTAAAATTGCCAGCCGCGGATGAAGGTAGGCCACCTGCTAGGCAACCCGGCAGCTTAGTTGGCGGACATTCCAGCGGATTTCCGCTGAGCGCCGAGGTTGTGTGGCTCTCATGCAAAATGCAGCACACATTCCCCGGAATCGGGTCAGCCTGGCCGAAAGGCAGCCCAGGCTAGACGAGCCAGATGGGCCAGATGGGCCAAATGGGCCAGAGCACACAATTGAATTTCTAAATTAGGCAAGTTTCGCGAATGAAGTTTGGGCCGCATAAAATTGAATTAGTCTCGGGTCATTGTGCTTGGAATTGCAAATGCAATTTAGGTACTTATTATTCATCGAGTAGACACCCAATAAAAAGCAAAAGATACTCCAGAACGAGATACTACGAACATCCAGGCTAATATTAATGAAGGATGCTAGGATATAAAAATAACTTTAATGAACATGAGTAACGAAAGCATTTTTGATTCCATCAATTAGATCAGTTTTTTACAAATTTCGTTTGTTTTGCATGTATGTTTGTTTCTTGTATAATATTGGCTTTGTTTAAGTATTCAAAGATTTTCAAGATTACTAGTGTTAAGTAAATTTAAATGGGAAAGCTTAAAGGAGATCTACTTTTATCGACTTTTGTTCAAAGTACTCTACTTGCTGTTTTTAATATTTCATTTACGTTTAAGTTATGTAATCCCTTTTTGTAATATATATAAATTTATAAATATAAATTTACTACTGATTGGTAATAATTATAAAAAATTAACCTTACATCATATTAATTCAACGCAATAAAAATTTATTCTCGAAAATCAGAATAAAAAGTTTATATTCTTTATATATTCTTTACATATATTAAATTTAAAGTTTATTCACAAACATAGAACATTTTCTACTGACGATTGCAATTCATATTTTACGATTTTTAGGATTCTGGTTAAGCGAAATGGTAATATTAAATATTATAAACGATATAACTTATCTGGTGTTTAATCACATCATATAGAATACATTCTATAATTTTCCATAATCGGTTTAATTTTTACTCTGTTTGTAGAAGTTTATTTTATTTTTCATCGATATACTTTATTTAATGCGGATAGTCCAATTTTTCGCAGTGTACTGTGTTCTTAAGCGTCTACATGTTCAAATAAAACGATGAGCGCGCTAAACTTTATGTGCTTTAAACCTGGATTATGTTTTATATATTTCCAATTTCATATATCTGTCTTTAGTAAATGTATATCATAAATTATGTTGCTTTGCATGTTCATTATCGCAGTCGTAAACGCACGTAATCATTTATTAGGTGCTTTGTTAAAATAATAGCCAAGTTTCAAAATTGTAGTAACCACTCTTCTGTATCTTTATCTTCGAGTATATCGCTATCTATCCCTATATTTTTATCAAACTTAATTTTCGACTTTCTCTCAACTTCTTCAAAACTCATGTTGTACATTTGTTTTCTCTACCTTTCTTCTTTTTATAGCTTCAAGCTAAGACAAAAAGTATTTGCAAAACGTAGTAAAAAATAAGAGAAAACATCAGAAAAAAAACAACAGCTAAATAACAAAAACAGAAACAAAATCAAAAACAAACATAACTGTAAATTGGTACAAACATACGTCAAACAAAAGCAACAACAACTTGAGCCTGTTGCCGCAACAACAAGTAACAAGTAAAAAGCAGCAAACAATAACAACAACAACAGCTACTCAAACAACAACAACAAAAACGCCGCTAGTAGTTTTCTTTTGTGGCACAAGCAAAGTTCCATTTTGCATAGTAGACTTTTAGGCGCCGCACACAAATTAGCAAACGCAACAAATACATCAACAACAACAACAACAACAACAACAGCAACACCTTCAAAGCATCCATCAGAACATCCAAGCAAGCAACCACCACAACCACCACCACCACCACGAACCACATGAGCTTGAACAAGATCAAAAAACGCGACAGCTCAGACTTATGACTGGTGCGGGCCAAGGGCGCCGCCGCTGGCGTTGGCGTTGGCGTCGGCGTCGGCGTCGGCGTCAGCGTCGGCAGCGGCAGTCGCTATAAGGTGACCGCGCGATGTGTGCCAGAAGTGAGCATCACATCGCCCACCAGCGCCAGCGAGCAGCAGCAGCAGCAGCAGCAACAGCAGCAGCTACAGCAGCTACATGAAGCACCGAACAAACACATAACGCTGCTGCGCAGCCGCTCACAGCCGTCGTCTAACAGCATTTTCTCGCCAGGCTTAGGCTTAGCCGCGGGCGGCGCCACTCTGGTCGAGGAGGAGGACTTCAGCTTGCTGACGGCCGAACCAGCCAATTGGGCAGCCAGTGGCAGCGGCGCCAACAAGAACGTGCTGCAGCGTCAGCTGGCGACCACCACGCAGCTAGAGGAGCAACAGCAGCAGCAACAGCAGCTACAGGAGGATCAGCCGGAGCAGCAGCAACAGAGTCTGGGCGAGATTGAGCCACCCAACGAGCTAACACCACTGGTGGAGGAGCGCTGCGCCGCTGCCACAGGCACAAGCACAGGCACAGCCACAGCCGCAACGACAACGACCAATAGATACAGCCACAACTCGAAGACCACGCGCTCCTGGCCGGTCATCTATCGCAATCCGCACCACTGCGACTACGAGGCGCTCTACGTGCAGCAGCAGCAGCAGACGCCGGCGCAGCAATCCGCGCAGTCGTTCAAGCAGAACTGTTACTCCAACCAGTTCAAGCAATCGATCGTCTACTCCAGCAGCAATGAGGAGCTACCGGGTGGACCGGAGCTAACGGAGGTCGCGCCTCGACAGACCACCTGCTACTACTTCGCGCCCAGCCGGCACAACAGCATTTATGAGCATCCCTCGTCGGTGGTTGGCGGCTCCTTGCAGTTCGACGCGGCCAGCAACGCAGCGACCACAGCGGCGGCAGCCGCCGCCGTCGAGAGTCTGAGGAGGAGCAACAGCATCCTACTCAGGCAGAACAGCTGCGCCAAGGTCATTCAGCGCAGAGGCAGTGGCAGTGCCGGCGCCGCTGCCCTGGACACATCCACATCGCTGAGCTCCCACATGGACGGCCTGGGCATGGGCAGCGGAACTGGCGCTAGCGCCTGCTGCTCTACCTGCTGCATGGGCCCACCCCCGTGCTGTTCCTCTTCGTCACGCTACTAATGACCACCAGCGCCACGGCCATGCTGTGCGCTGCCATAATGACTGACCACTGGGAGCACGTGACGTGGGATCGCAACAGTCTGGATCGGTACTCGAATCGCTCGGGACTGCATCTGGAGTGGCTTCTGGATGAGCAGGTGGCCATGCTAAAGCCGGATAAGAGGGGTACGTCGTTAACTAATATAATTGCAGTCCTCGATATATAACAATGATCCGGGTTGGAGTCCTAATCGAGTATAGGGATGTAGTGTTTGTTTTAGCCGAAGGTCACACAGTGAGGGCTATTTAAAAAATATACATAGTTTACAACGATATCCCATACTTCAATTATAATACAAAAATACTCCTGTATTGCTTTTCCGATTGAGAATAGTTGGTTCTTTAGGGAGTGGGTTTTAAAGGGGTTTCTGCCAAACAACATTGTTGGGAAAACTTTGTTTATTTAAAGGGAATCATAATTATTTAATGGTAGCTAGGGATCGCAGCCTAAAATAAATGTCGTTGGTTCGGTTCCGTCATATTTCACTTTGCAGTCGGGTATAACTGACTACGCAATACTCGTCCAAATTACCTTCAGCTTAATTAATTTAATTTAATCTAATTTTGGAAAACAATATCGATTATCCAACACCGATTGCTAGATAGTATGGAAAAAGTGCTATTTGTTATTTGTGGGGGCGGGAGTGGACACACCCAACGTACTAAGATCCGAAATTCCTGCGATTATAGTTACATTATAGCTACATATAATATTTATTTTAAATGGTTTGCCCCAAGTTTATTTAGCTTAGTCCAGTTAATAAAATGATATTGGTAGGCTGTGATCAAACCGAAATCGACTATAATATTTATAGACAAATTCTAGATAATCTACACAAAAATATTATAAACCGGATTATAAAATGGTCCATAATAAGCCGTACACTTTTCAGATACCATAAAACAGAAAAACAATCCTTTCACATTTTATATGTACATATGTATATTTCTTAGCCGATCATCGATTTCGACGCGATTCAGTTTTCCTGGTGCCGATGCACGGCGGCATCTGGACGCTGTGCATTGACCTGCCCATGCAACAGCTGCAGGAGCTGCGCCGCAATCCAAAGTTTCCACGCGGCGCGCCACCGTGTGTCAACTACTTGGCCGGGTCCATGGAGAATGCGCGGGGCGAGGAGCAGCGCAACGATTGGCAGCACAGTGAGTCACAGGTCATCACACTGCAGCCGCATCTGAGTACGTATTATGGCGCAATCCTGCCCTGAACCAAATCGACAGCTCACATTTTCGTTTCGACACATTCTGTTTTAAAATTTTCGTTTTGAGGCAATTTTATTATTGATACATTTGTTTGGCTCTCGCTCTCGTTTTTGTTTTCTCTTTGTAATAGTATAAAACATTATTTTATGTACGCACTTAGCACTAATTGTAATTGTGATCTTATAGACTTATAGAAAATGGTTGTAGTAGATTAAACAGCAAAAACAAATAGTATATTCTTAAATAGGGCAGGGAGGGGATAAACATGTGTGAGTTTTAAGTAGTTGATGTATTGGTGTGTATTTATGTGTTTATATGTAACTGGAATGTACAGTCTTCGAGTGACATTTAAATCGCGGCACGCTTGGCTGGCGAACAGAGAGCTTCGGCCTCCGAGCTGGGCTCCTCGGGCTTCTTGCGCTTGATCAGATGTGTTATATCTGTGGGCTTGGCCGAACTGCTACTGATGGCCGACGAGGAAGCAGCCGACGCTTTGGACGACGATGAACTAGATGCAGCCCCATTGGCAGCAGAAGCGGCAGCGGCAGCAGCAGCAGCTGCTGTCGAAGAGGAGGCGGCTGCATCGCCACCGTTGTTGCTGCTGCTGCTACTCATGGGTTTGATGTAGTTGTCCAAGGCAGCGCGCACCTCTGCTATGGTCTGTTGGAGGAGGATTAGCGCTAGTTTTCATTTAATTCGTGTTTGGCTGTGTCTTACCTGCGCCTGCGTCTCTTCGATCTCCTGTATCTTGACCAGAATCTCTTGTCTGGTCTCCTCCAAGTCGAGCATGTTGCTCTTTTCGCGCTCGGTAGGATTCTCTTTATTCTTGATCTCAGTGATTTCCTCCTCGATGAGCACGCTCGAGTTGCGTAGAGCTGTGGCACCCTCCTTGTTCAGCTGCTGCATCAGATAGGTGAGCCCGATCTTGTAGTGCAGCTCGGCCAGAACGCGACGATTCTTGTTGAGCAGCTCCGCGTGTATTTTCAATGCCTTTTCTGCAAGTCAAATAAATGTTAAGTGGACGATTGAGATGTGAATGTACTTTAAAGTGTTACCGTAGTCCTCCCGTGCTGCATCCAGGATACCGTTCTCAAATTCGATATTGGCCAGCTCCGTTTGGACATCAGCAAGGTAGGGCAGACCGCTGAGTCCCTGGCGCGAGAAAATCTTGGCAGCCGCCTCGAGTATCTCCCAGGCTAGTTGCAGGCTGCCGCTGACGCCCTCGCCCTCCTCGTTATCCTCCTCGGCTTGGTCCACATCCATGGCCGCCGGTGGGCCGTTGCTGGTGCTGGCTGCCACCTCGCCATTGGAGGTGCTGGGACGTTCATCGCCGGAGCCGGAGCCGGCAGCGTTGCCATTGCTGCTGCTCACTTCATCCACACCTGTGGGTGGCTTAGATTTGCCGTCTGCCTCTCCTGGCTTTGACTGACCGGCATCGCCCGTGGAATCGGCCTCGTCGGCTTTACCTTCTTTGATGGTTTCCAGCTTTTTACCATTTGCAGAGCCGTTTGCCTTGGTCTCCGCTGGCTTCTCGTTATTGGCCTCACCCTCTTCATCATCGTCCTCGTCCACATCCTCCTCATCATCATCGGCCGCCTCATCGGGCACATCGATCACCTTGTTCTCGTCCAGCGCCATGGCAATCAAGGACTTGGCATAACTGCAAGACAAAAGACATTTAAATATATTTGGGCCGCATCCTCAATTCACGCCTTTACTCACAGCAGCAGCGGCTGTCCCAGCTCATCGGCCAGCTCGCCGTAGACCTCCTCGTATAATTGGCACACCTGACTCAGCTCGTCGGCTGCCTCATCGTAGCTCTTTACGAGAAAGTTGCGCGATCCCTGACTGAACAGCTGTTTGCCCTTCAGTATTTTGTTGGCACGTTCTTGCTCCAGGTTAACGGCGCCCTCCGATGGCACCTTGTCGGGCGTGGTGTCCGCAGCGACGGGCTCGGCGGCTGTCTTCTCAGGCGCCGCATCGGCAGCAGCTGTTGTGACAATTGCTTCAGCTTCAGCGGACATTTTAGTGTTGCTTGTGAAGTTAACTGTAAAGTGGATAGTAAAGAGATTCATTTGTAAGACAAAAACGGAATGCATCTAAAAGAAAAAGCTTGAGCAATTAATAGCGCATCAATTTATGTTTCTTCCATTAAGTTGATTGAATTTAATTTAGGTTTTTGTAATGCTTTATATATTTTCTTGATATATTTGCGCTTAATCTCTTAAATCCACACATAATTTTTGCTCCCACCACAACGTAACAACGTATGTAGAGATTGTGCCCTAGACGTCACTTTCGATGTATGTAGAGACCGGCAAAAGCATAAGCAAAATAAAACCACTACTCGTATATCCTGCAACTATTAACGCACTTAGCTTGCCGCCGCCACTATCACAGCATATACTCTATGTGCTATATTCATTTATCTGGCTCTCTGATTCACTTCATTCATAGTGGCTTTAAGCGTTGAATTCACGCTGCCCGCACATTTCACAAGTCATTAACGCAAATCCCCAGTGGAAAGGCTTCGGAACTGCCGCAAATCCTTTGAGTACATTAAGCACAAATAGTTAAAAATAAAACAAGAAAAAATCGAAAGAGCAACAACTGCGAGCACAGGACACAACAAACGTCCGTGACACATCCCAGACAATGACATCAAATGCATACATATAGTAATTACCAGCAATAGCTAACTAAGTTCCACGCCAAACCATTCTCAATACCATACCGCACATGTGTGCGCCCCCGACCTCTACCATACGACCATACCCATCCACATTCTCCCCCAGCTCCATGTCAAGCTTCATGTTCGTGCAAGCGGACAGTGAACAAAAAAAAAAAAATATAGGTCATAATGTGGTTCGGGCGGATCACGCCCACTTTAGACATTGTAAGTCGCGATTGCCACTTTGGTTTTTGGCACGTTAGTTTCGTACTGCGGCTCGGCGGGATTTTAATTGGCAGTCTGTGCAGTGCACGGACTAATTGGTTTTACTGCTGTTTTGATTGCGGCTATTATCCGGCATTGCAAATAAAAAGCTCACGTAGATTGGTTTAGGCTTTCAAAGCCCAAATATTGATATGAGGAAAAGTTATTGAGCAAAAAAAAAAAAAGATGAAACTTGACTTTTAGTTACCTCTAAAGGTTAAAAATCATCTTGAAATCTACAAATCGGCCGTAGGTAAAAACGCAACAGTATTATAAGAATTTCAGCCCAATGTCAATTACAAATACAGAGCTTCGTTATAAGGAATAACTTTTAAGAACATAGTATTTCTTAGAAATGAACCAACTATATAAATATATGTATGTCGATGTTTTTGGGAAAAAGTTTCCAAGGTTTTCATATGGTTTGTACGATGTAAGCATAACGAAATCTGATAAACTCCGAGCACCAGCATACACCACAATCTGCACATATATGTATCACAATCCTGATCTTTCATTCTTCACGCCTTAAACAGCAGCTTACAGCTTTTGCTCTGCATGAGACCCCCACTCTTTCCGTTTGCTTCCCCTATGTAAATATCGTTCCCAATGGCAATTTTGTGTTTCGAATTTGCAACATCTGTGAATCGCAACTAATTAAGAATCCCCTTTGATGGACTAGGAATGCAAAACCTGTCCATATCCTGCTCACTGGTCTGCCTCATCATTCTGGGCAGCGCCGCTTTGGTGGGCGCCTTCGGCGTGTGCCAGCGCCAAATAAGCGCCATACTAATTACGGGCGTCATGTATCTGCTGGCAGGTGAGGGACCCCAGGACCCCAATCCAATAATTGATTACAAAGTGTTGTATTTGTTTGCAGCTTTGTTCGCGCTATTCACGCTTATGATAATACACTTTAAGCGGCAGCAGGGACGCCCGATGTTGGATAGCGACTACGATGGCACCGTCGATGGCATTGTGGCGCGTCCGGGCGGAGTCGCCATTGTGGCCAAGCCGCTGCTGGGCGCACGTGTATTTCTGACTTCGTGGAGCCTCGATCTCGGCTGGGGCGGCGTCGTCTTGTGCGCCATTACGTCGGTGCTGTGGATTCTGCTGTCGAAGATCATGCGGTACAACCCCTTCTCGGCGCTCATGATTTAGCTAAACGCCCTGCCGCTCGGCGGCTATGGCAGCTATGATGGCTACTATGGCAGCTACGGCAGCACCAACAGTAGCAGCAGCGGCGCCAGCGCCAGCTTCCTGCTGGCGAGCGCCACATCGTCGACGCGGCAAGCGGAGCAACGGGGCAAGGGCAAATACATACTCTGAGCTTCCCCATCTCCCACTCTATTAATATACCATTGATCTGTCTCTCTTTCGTCCACACTGTACGCTCAACGATTGATTTCGATTATTTTAAATGCGCGCCCAGTTGATCAGTTGTCAGTGTTGGAAAATGTACCAAAATTAAAAAGACGCAACAAAATCAATTGCCTTGTTCTTATACTAATACTTATACTTATAAAACAATGTCTTATACTTATTGTAAATCAAATTTACGATTCTCTATCTCTATTTCTAAACGATACACATTTAAAATTTTTGTATACATTATATATATTTAAATTTAACAACTCTACACGAAACAACTCTACACACCAGATGACTACATTTGACATTTGTAGAATTAAAACAGTGTTGAAAATGGGATTTATTGACAAATACCCAAAGAGGGCTTTTGCTTCAATGTGCTTATTTAGTAACAATTCCGCTTGCATAGCAATTTCTAGCTTATTGCAAAAGTCAAAATTATGGGCGTTTGCGAAACTTAATGTAGTTAAAAGGTACATTTGTTCAAAAAATGAGAAAACAAGTTGATAAATCAAATAAAAACTATCAAAAATATACACACTATACATAGAGTGCTTTAAAAATGTATTCTATTTGTATAGGAGCAAATGTTCTAAAACTAAAAACCAGTAAGTGTATTTTTATGCAAACGCTTCGCCTTAAACAAAACAAAAAAAACTAAATACAAAACTAATTATGATAATTAAAACTATTTAAATACAAAAAACAAATGCAATTTCTTTTAAACAAGAAGTGTCCAACTAGGAGATATCTTATACACATTTCCAACCCGAACAGCCTTTTTTCTTCATATAACTTTCAGACTTTACATTTGGCAACCAAATGTGGATACGAACCAAAACAAGAGATTATACCTGCAAAAATTACTTTTCTCTTTATTTACGATGGATTCTATAAAAGTCAAATATTCTATATGTGAATCTAATTTGGTGTCCTTATGAAAACTGGGTCGGAGATACCTCCTCTTTTGGCCAAGGTAAATGGTAGGCGACTCTTATCGATCTATTAATAAGCAAACAGGCGACACATCTGCCCAATTGTGCGAAAATGTTTATTAAATTTGTACTGTAAAAATATCTATATAAATATCTGGCAAAACGCGAACGCAGGTTCATTAACATTGAGTGCGGCAGTTGCTGCTGCTGCTGTTGAAACAAATTAAACAAATATGCAAATGAACTCGCAGAAAGAAAAAAAAAAAAAAAAAAATTAAGTAAAAAACATGTGCGACAATTTTGCCAAGGAAAGCGTCAAGAGCAAAAAATGTGTGAAATGCAGCTGCAGAATTGAGCGAGAATCTGCATTGGCTTAGACCAGGGGCGGGGGAAGGCAATTAAATTACCAGAGATAAAACGGCTTGGGTTGTTTTATTAGCACGCACAACAAACAATTAAATATGTATGCAAGTGTTCATGTAAGTACATATGTTTGTACATGTGTGCGACAAAAGAGATCGAGATTACAAAACAACGCAAAAAAGTTCATTCACCTGTGTGAGTGCGTGCGTGTCTGTGTTTTGTGCGCGCGTCGCAACGCGCGCCTGTCATGTGTGTGAGTGTGTGTGAGAGCCCGCCATTCGCCTCCCGCGCAAAAAAAAAAACATACCGGTAACGCTATCAACCATTTATTCAACACCAAAAACTACAACACAACTCGCATATTCGCAGCGTAAATTAAATTGCGAAAATTAATGCCTTTTAGCATATGAGATTTGCAAATTCGCGAATTCGCATGCCCCCAATGTACATGTGTGCGTGCATCTGTGTATAACTATTTTAACAGCCTGCACAGGAATTTTGTCATTTAACTGACACTTACCTGTGTGTTGAGTATGGTTGCCAAAACAATTTGTTATGTTTGTACACTTCCAAACACTTGAATTACTCGCTTATTTGCAAAATTATATGAGCTAGCGCCGCGAAACGCTAAAGAAGACAGAGCAAATATTGCTGGTCTATCGATAGGTATTGCTAAATTCATGGTCACACTGCCGGCGCAGGCAAGCGCACTTATCGATAGTAGTTAGCAATGGAAATATCATGGCCCTAAGAAAGAAGCAAGATAAACTCTCAAATTTAAAAGTAGAGAAAGTAATGTCTCTTCATTTCTTTAAATAGATAAATTTTAGTAAAATCTCAATTGATATATAGAGGCCTGCCAACCGGCTAAACAATCGGTTGACCAGTGTAGCCACACACAATAAAGTAAACCAGCCCATTGTCGATTACAATTTATCGGATCGCCTTGTCTTATAATCGAGGAAACAGTCGTATACTACGACCAATTGCAGTTACATTTCAGAACTCAACGTGGGGAGACGTGTGTTGTCCATCGTCCTAAATTCAATATAACGTTAGTGATAATTGACATTTGAATAAACAATACGGTAAACGACGTCAATAAAAAACGTGTGCTGCTCCAAATTCCAATTGTGCACCTTACGAATAACTAAACGCGAAGTAATAAGCACAAGCTTCTCTTGTCAAATATTTATACACACCACCAACGCACGTTTGCCCCCTTCCTTGAACCGTTCGTGTGTGTGGCGCCAACGTATGTAAAAGCATTTAACATTGCGCTCGATAAGAAAAACAACAACAGCAACATCAACAATTATTGTAAGTATATTTTATGCTGTTGCTTTTGTGCTATTTGTCCTTTGTGCGCGCACTTCCCATTTCTATTGATTTTTAGTGGCTGTCGCTTGGCCGTCAACTTTGGCCCTTTGTTTTTGTCGTGTTTTGCTTTGTGTCTTGCTCCACTTTACGTCGTGTGTGTGCGTGTGTGTGTGTGTGATTTTTTGTTGCTTTTGTCATTCAACTTGGCCGATGTCTTTAATGTTGTTGCTGCTGCGCGGATGCCTGCTGTTTTTTGTCTCCGTCTTATGTGCTTTTTCGCTTTTTTTGTGTGTGTGTGTGCGTGAAGGGTGGGGAGATTTCCTACTGATTCACCTGCTGTTTACTTCACGGGCAGCTGCAAAATCTCAGCTGCTGCCTGCGACGCTGCCGTCACACCACACCAACAACAACAACAACAACAAAGGCAAAGCTTTCATTGTTGTTGCAATAACCGGTTTCGGATTTCATTATGAAAACTATGTTAAATTTTTGCTATTGTTCAACGGGCGTTAAATGCGTCTAACTAATAGAGGCTCCAATTGCCAAATTGCGATAATTGCATTTAATTTTCTCTTGTCGCTGCGAAATATTACGTTTTCTGCTGGTTTCCGATTGACGTTTCCTGCCTTATCCTGACTCCTCTGGCGCCTACTTTTTAGGAGTTTTTTTTCTTGTCAGGAAATATCCAATAAAACAAAACTTTGGCCATTCAAATGTCGCGACGTTCAGACGATTCGGGCCACTTTTTAGTTTTTTTTATTTTTAAACTCTGCTCCTACGTTCGTGCTGCATTGCGACCGATCCAACTTCAACGCCATGCCCACGCCAACCCCCATCCCCATCGCTGCTGTTGTTTTTCTTGGCCAAAACGTGGCATTTGGCAATTTCGAAATGCAGCAGGCAGTTCATTGTTGCAACCACCGGGACGCATGACGGGCACACGACAGCCGCACGGACATTTCAAGAGTAGGACGATGACGACACGGTGTCAGGGGCGGCAGCACACTCCAAGGATTAGTACATGCTCGACATGCTACCCATCGATTGGCGAGTGGGGGCGGCGGGTGGCTCACCTCGTGCGGGCGGCGGACCCGTGAACTGGCAACGGTTCCTGGGCGCCTGGTTGTGTAAACTGCGGCAAATGTCAAGCGGAAAATAACAGGAAATGAATTGTAAATTAGTGTCCCCCAATGCTGCCACAACACGGTTGCCACTCTGTGGCCAAATTGCTTTAAAATGGATAAGGGTGGCTTGGTATATCCCGAGTTTCAAAAAGTCAACTATACTCAAAATATAGCTAAGGGATTTGCGGAAATTATTTCACCCAATGCAATAACATGTTACTTATACTATAACTTACAGAATTTCGAAGTACATACTACGTCTGTGAATGGAAACTCAGGCAAAATCAAAGAATGTTGCAGAGAAGAAAATTCGTATATTTTGGTTTTTTTATAATTCCGATTTTTTAAATATAACTCTCAAATATCTGGCTTAATCTAAGACTCGTTCTACATTCAATTAAAATCGTTAAACTATTATTCCAAGTATGAGCTGAAAAAAATGCTGTTCTGGATAATACAATATTAATGGTCGCTTATGGAATCAATATTGACGCAGTTTTGTTTATATTGTTTTAATATAAATTGAAATTTTAATAATTTTCTATTTTTCTTTTTTTGAAATATGATTTCAAGGAGCTTTAAATATGACATTTCATTCAATCGATTTTTTACTCATTTTCCATTATCTTAATTTGGTGAAAAATATATTATATATATCCAAAGAACTTGGCCACCTTAAACTCCGCAAATAACACAAATATATTTTCTTATAATTTAGCATTCAAAATTTATCTGCCCATTTTAAAAGTTTTATTGTTTACCCCTATTATTGATGTTTGTAAACATTTTACATTTTACCCTCACAATTTTCATGCTCATGTTGGAGCTTTATCAACCAGGTTTATGCATAAGTCGACATTTACTTGACGAGAAAGTATTCCACATTATCTGGAATATTTGCAACGCTCGCGACGCACAGTTCGAGCGGCGCCTCGAATCTTGTTGGAATTCAATCACTTTCGCCTGCTGGCCAAGAATGTTTCTGGCTTTTAGTTGTTGCTCCAACGGCAGCTGGCAACGCAGAAAACTGTGAACTATGCACTCGCCCATTTGCCGAATGCTTTTTTGGGGAGACGGTGGTTGCCCGGCAGTCATACGGCGTCATCTGCTGCTGGCCCAGACGGGGGATGTTGGATAAAGCTGTTCTGCGTCTGTCTGTCTGCCTCCATCCACAACTGGCGGGTTCCCATGCTCAGCGCTCGTTCCTTGCTCCTTTGTTGTCTCGATGGCATTTTATGATACACATAGTTTACTTTGGCTTGCTGGGTTTGGGTTTATTTGCTCGCTGCCACGAAGTTCATTCGTAATGCATTAGCTGCGCTTCAACTTTTTATATAGAGTTTCCATTTCACATAATTTTACGACGACAGTTGCGATATTAAATTTCTGTATTTGCTTCACTTTATTGGGGGCCAAGCACTTGGACGGTGAATGGGAATCGAGTGTGTAAATATGGATCTATATGTCATTAAGTGACTAAGTGACTTCAGGTAACCAAACTTGACAGATATTTATAGACTACTCTTTATCAGAATGACTAGACGAGTTGATGTTGGTTTGTTTTTATGTGAATACACGAAATAGCTTTTCCATATTTATGTATAAACCATTTTTAATATTATCAACAACAGCAATTGAGTATCACCTCTGTCACATCACTGTATTCCAAAATGTTTAAAACTTATTAGTTACATTATATGTTTACTATATGTAATATAGTAAAAGTTATACTTTAAAGATTGGCTTTATTATATGTTTACTTACTTAATTTAGAATAGTGATTTTACCTGAGTTTCACTTTCTTCTACGACGAGCACTTCTTTGCTAATTGACGAATAATTTAATAACAAAGCAGGTTTAGTTAAAAAACTGTTTTTGTTCAAGAATAGAATTCGCAGTCATGTTTGGTTTTCTATTTGGATGGGACTGCTAAATCAGAAGAAGAGTTGTTATAGCTCAATTCAATGCGATTTTCCTTTTCTCAGTCAGCCTAGTTTCTCACAATTTCGGTAGCCCATATATTATTTTAATTATACGCCTTTAGGTTTCGGCTGGTCCGAAAGCCGAACCACAATTAATTTTTGCAGCTGCGCAAATGTTTCTTGATTGTTAAAAGCAATTTAAAAAAAAAGAAGAAAATTAAAAAAAAATACATATAATGAAGCTCGCCTTCGATGCGTCGATTCCATCGGTTGGGTAAGAATCAGACGCTCGAACAAAATAAACATTTTGCCAATTTTAAATTGAATGAACAGAAACAACTAAAAAGTTCGTTGAATTCATGCAATGTGACTGTGTGTGTGTGTGTGTGTGTGTGGGGGAGGAACTTGAGGTTTTGTCCAGTTATCCGACTCTCGGATTCTCTATAAGCACGCGCCGTCTCCAATGATTAGTCAGCCAAATGACGCGATGACTAACTCAAATTGGAGCTAGACAGAGCTACGGCTGGGAGGCAGACGGGGAAGGGGAGCTGCTAGTGTGGGCAAAGCGGTCAGTTAACCCGCTGTAGACCACAACACCTGGCACTGGAAACCGAGCAGCGTCAGTGGGCAGCCATTTGACACCAGCGCCAGACGACAGACGACAGACGACAGAAGGTGCAGAATGGGGGAGCGGTGGGGCAGAAGTCGCCTTTCAATTGCAATTGCTTTGGCTTTGCCTTTGCCTTTGCCTTTGCCTCTGGCTTTGTTTGTCGCAGTTCTTTGGCCGGGCCTTGACTTCTTTTCATTTGATACGCTGCCATTAAGATTTAATTTAATATTTTACTTGGCCGTTTGACTCTTGGCGCGGCGCTCAGTTTCTTTGTTTTTTTATCCGGCACCCACTCGACGGCCTTAATAAATTTGCATTCGCTGTGAGGAGTTGGCGTTACGGTTGCGACCTCTTATTAGACTTATTAGTATGCCTGACAAGCCTGTAGCCGAACCCATACTTAATTTATTCATGTGAGGCCAACTGCTCGTTTTAAGTCCTACACGGCTCGCATATTCGCGACAGCTGTGCTAAACGCGGAGAAAGCGAATAAGTCAACAGGAAGAGCTCTATTAGTTCAATTCAAAGACCAGAACTTATTATTATATGCAAAAATGCCATTCCTGTAGGGATTAGGCTATAAATATTTGGCTTGAAAATTGTTTGTTATTATTTGTAAAAAAATAATTTATTAACTTTAAATTGTAATGAGCCTGAATCCATTGAAAATATGTAAAGCAGGGCATAATGGTTTTGTGCAAATGTATGTGAAAGGCAGAAGGAGGCATCTCCGACCCCATAAAGTATATAAATTCTTGGTCAGCATCAATACCGAGTCCGTCTGTCCGTCCGTCCGTCTGTATGAACGCGTCGTTTTCGGAGAATACAAATGCTAGAAAACTGAACTTGGACTTTTTAAGTTTATGTAAACCATATCAAACTCAAAGTTATTTATTATCTGAAATATTTGAAACAAATCTCGTCTACCTGTTATTTTGTCTGAATCATATTTATTTAAATTTGTGTATATAAACGCCTATGACTCAGAAATGTTGTTGAAATGCTTAAATCGTCTTTTTGATTCTCAGAAAGTTATCCAATCGATTTGTTAAAGAAACTTGAGCTGAAATGAAGAAGTGTGATATACATTTTTTACTTGTATTAATCACAGGAGTTGTCTTTTTACTTTATTATTCGTAAGAACATAAAACCAAAATTACCTCAAAAGAAAAAAATTGTGCTTCTTTTCAGCCACAGAATTGATACGCTTCTTAAAGTTTGACTTGACTTGACAAAACAATTTGGACTTTTAAGGTTAACCCCATTATGCATGAAACTTGTCCCAAAAAACAGTTGAAGATAAACTATAGCCACATGAGGCATATTTTGGTTTAACCCAATGCCGCCTTGCCCCATATCTGGCACTTTTTAAGTATTTGCTATACTTAACAAGTTAGTTCAAGTTTTTGAACGCTTCCCCTCCTCAAGAAATGGGGCCAAGAGGCGCGACCCCAAAAGCACATGCCAAAAACATGCAAGCGGAAATAGGCGATAAGAGACTCGCGAGGCTCAACGGCCTCCATGGGGTAGTGCACCCTTAGCTGAGGCGCAGAAAACAGAGAAGAAAAAGTGTATGCGTCACTATTGCATGCGATAAAACAAAAGCCATGTACAATAAAAGCATCGACGTCTTCTTGGCGCCCATTGCATGTGAAAGTGCACTTTTGACACAGCAAGATCCCATCGCATTAGACCCCAACGGACCCCACAACTACCCCAGCAGAAACGTAGAAGCAACCCTGAACCAACACAGCGCAGCACAAATGTGGAAAACATTCAGAAAACTGGAGGCGACTTTTGTTTTATGGATTTGTGTCGCACTTTCAGTTTCGACACGTACAATTCACAGACTGCTATGATGGTTGGCTGGGGGGATTGGGGAAGCGGGTGCCTCCTTTTCCATTAATGCAGATTGTTTTCTGCGTGCGGCTGTAGCAGGAAATGAACGCACCACACAACAAACACTCAAAAGCCAATTAGGTGGCAATTTAAGCAAACGCCCGAGACTGGTACAGACGCCCCCACGAGGGGGGCCAAACGGAAGATGGGGGCTGGAGAACTGTACAACTCCCCAGCAGGCATGGCAGCGAGGTGAAGGAACTCCATTGTGTGTGGCTCTGTTTGCGTTTCATCACATGCAATATTAATTAGGCAGATTTTAATGGCACCCTAAGCACTTTTCGGTCCTGACTGGACTCTACAAATAGAACCAACAAAGCCAACGGCCCGACGAGATGTCTGGCCTCAAACATTATTTATGCAGCTGGTCAATTTTGGAGACTTTACACCTGATTACATATTTACGTATGCTCTGGCCATAAGCATTTAAATATAACCTAAAGGTCTGTGGTAATGTGGTAATGTAGAAGTAGGGGACTGAGGGCCAGCACAAAAGGACCCATAAACATGAATAAGGGTTAATGAACGCCAATAAAATAACAATTAGCGTGCCATGTCGTTGTTGGAAATATAATTCATATACGATGTGCATATGTATGTGAGTTCAGTTTTTTTGTGTACTATATGTGTAGGTTTGTAACAGGAAATGCAAGTTTTAATCATATTTTCTACGATTCGGCATGGCGGCAACACTTGAATAATCTCCAGTTCATGTATACTATATAAAGTAATTTGCGGCTTATAAATATGGTAAACTATAGCGTATTTATTACATCAACTTGACGCAGCAACAAAACCAGTTATGATGTGCCCGATTAGGAGACACCCTGCAAATTCAGCTGTAGATACTGATCAAGAATATATATGTATATCGTATCCGTTCGAAAATGCCTCCTTTTGCCTTATACATAAATAAGAAATTTGCAATATTAACAGCGTTTAAAGCTTATATTTATATAGATTCTTGCGAAGTATCAACAGAGGGTATAAGAACCTGGCACACCAGATTTGGTAGGCAAGTCAGGTAAACATATGCACGTACGATGTCTGGAAAACGGGAATGTTAATGCGTATGTGCGCTAAGGTATGTTCGACCTGGGCACAGGATGTTAGACTGTTTTTTTTTAATGATTTTTATTGCAACTTATTTCTTATAACTTATAGCACCATGTTTGTTAAAAGGCCTTTAACAGAATTTACTCTATCGCTCCCAAAAAGCTGCTGTAACTACTTATTTTAGCCTGTTTTTTTTCTTCCCTGAATCAATATTTGTTCAAATTGTGTCTGGCTGGCAAACAAAGCATTCATATTTAAGCTTCCACAATTGTTCCACATGGTAAATATTTGAAGGAAACGGTTATTATTAGCTCTAATCTACAGCGCTCCTCTTAGCCAGTATTTGAAATGGCATATATATATATATATAATCTACACGTCTATATATGTTTATATTGCATTCAAAACACTTTTGCAAATTGCAATTCTTGCATTTGTGGCCTTCAGCTTTCGCTTGGGGTAGATATAACTCAACTTGGTCAAAACAGACAAAGACTCGCAAATTTCACTTTCGTAAATCTCCTCCCCCCCCTCTCTCTCTCTCTCTCTCTCTCTTTATGTGTGTGTGTATTTCTGTTTTTGTCTAGCAACAAATGCGCAAACAATTCGTGAGCTGCGAGCTGCACTTGACTTATGGCAAGACCCCCGAATGAATGCAACTGCCACCTTGAGATGCCACACACAACATCATAATCTTTCAGCGAGTTGTCGTTGTAGTTGACGTGGCTTTCAGCTTGGGAGAAACCACCTTCCCGCTCGTCTTAGCCATGTAAGCTTGTCTGTTTACTTTTCTTCAGCACGTTGCTCGCTGCGCGGCATTAAATCAACACCTATTGAATATGCAGCAGAGGCAGCGCATACAAAAAGAACCTGCTGCCTGCCACAAGGCAGCCGTGTCTTTAGAAATGATATATGAGCAGCGGCGTCTGGTGGTTGCGAGTGGTGCAACTAGTTGCCGCTTACTCAGGGGCCTTTTATCCGATCTCTGCGCCGTGGGCAGTCGCTGGTCTATGGCCTCGGCTTGGTTCAATTAGTTGATATGCAAACAATTAGCGAGGCTAGTGAAAATCTTTCAATGGGCTCCCGCAATCAATTATTTATACGATTCAAGCGGAAATGTGGTAAACATAATTAAAACAAAAATAACAACAACAAAATACGCAAACCAAATAAATCTTTCAAGAGTATTTGCGAATTTGAAAACCAAAACAAATCAAAGACAGACATATGGAAGTTCGCGGCCCCACCGTCCGGATCGGATCGGTTCTTAATGATCTGATATTTGTGCCATATGCTGCTATAAATACAAATAGTCAGAGGCCTATTTATAGTTCGTGGAGAGGCGGAGAGGAGTACGGAAGTGCAGTGGATACGTTTGGAGCATTCTGTAAACTAATTTCATTTCTTTTTATTAAAATGATCGCATAAATAGCCGCGTTCGTAGAACTTTCATTATTCGCTTCCACATTAAATAATATTTATGCACATTTATTTCAACACTTCGAAACCTGCCCTCTCCTCTGCCCGCTGGCACTCGGACTCTTGCACAATTGTTGGCTCCGATTCCCCATTTTCACGCCTGATTAGCTAAGAGTGTTGAAAATGTTGATGGCTCGAATATGCCCTGAACTGACTCGAAAGTGTCGATTGATTGTGCGGCACACGCCTCGGAAAGCTTTTATATATTTTGTTGTGTGAACTGTTCAGTGCGAAGCCTCCCTCCCTCCCCTCCCTTCCCTCCCTTAGTGCTGCATTGGGCGTGTCTACAATCGCTTGCCATGATTACATAGCGCTGGCTTGAATTGAGTGGAGCAAAGAGTTTGGTGAGACTTTGAGATATGATCGAAATGGGGAAACAGATTGAATAGCAGAAGTATGTAGGTATACCGATATGGAACAATAAAGTTGATTGTCTAGTTTTAATGGGCACTCCCAAATGCATTGCCTGCTTGCATATTACAACACTTCGGTTCTGTATTCTTAATTTCTGGAACTCTTTTTTAAATGAATCGTATTCTTTGGGCTTACAAAAATTGTATATATATTAAAGTACTTAAAAACAACAACTATTGGAAACAAGTAAGTTCGATGCGGGTTTATCCGAAAATGGTAATTTGGAAAATTTTGTAATTTGAATTTTCGGCTCGATCTTAGGAGTCTTCAGAAAAATGCCAAATTTGTTGGCTCTCTCTCTCTGAAATTGTGCGAAATATGGATTTTCGCACATTTTCTCCAGCTTTGATTGCGGCGAAATAATTGCGTTCATACGGACGGACATTGTAGATTCCATATGTCTGATTCATTGAAAACGTATATTTCTACTTTTTGAACTATTCCTATTTGTGATGGGCAATCACTATTCGTAAAAAACATTAATTGAAGCGTGCTTTGCTAGACAATGAAAAACATTTTGACACGCATTGATCTTCAACTCGAAACTCGCCTCAAACTTATAAACTGCCCAATGCCAGCGCCACCTTGCACGACCGAAGGCAATTGGCCTGAACTTCGCGACAGATCACGCATCAATCATTGCAAAATATCAGCGGAAAGAGTAATTTAATTATATTGTGAAGGCTGCGAGACCGCGAAATCAAGCTAAAGGCGAAGTCTCCGACCGACAGTAGGGAAATGTTTTATATTTTACATACCAGAAACCGCGACGCCCACATTCCAAGTGTTGGTTTTTTGGTTGAAATCGAATTAACCCATATTCAGGCAGCATTCAAAGCATTTAAATTCGCACAGCTGGATGTGTGTGGTTATCTATACACACATACCTATGTACATTTGTCCCCCTTTGGGTCTGTTTCAAGCGATGCATTGAAGCGCAACGAAGCGCATTGGCAGCACATGCCTCCGCTCCGTAGCCGGAATCAATCTGGCTGATTGAAATGTTGCACTCTAGTGCCGCAAGCAATTCAATTTAGCAGCAACAAGAATCTGCGATTAAATGTGCAGTCAAAGAGATTACAACCACAAAGGCTGACCGCACCCACCTCAATACCCACAGCTTCCGCCTGCAAGCCCATCCATTTGCATTACAATTCTTTCATTCACTGCGCTCCGTTTTGCATTTCCTCAAGTGGGGTAGAACGGCACCAGGTGGCATGCCCCCGTCTAATGCCCTCTTCTCCCACGTTTCACGTTCCGTATGTCAATCAGAATCATCATCTACATCACTTGACACACAAAAGGCGCTCGATTCGCGTTCTTTTTTAAATTTATTCATGCTGCTGTTGATCATTGCGGGCTCGTGACATCTCAGCTTTATGTGTGCTGTCTGATATCTGACTGAGCCATTGTGCAAGCTGTGACACGTGCCTAATGGGCAACTATTGAGTACTTAACCGCAGTGAGCCACAATTCGGTGGGTCTCTGTACCGATTTGATTGGCAAGTCAAATGGAAACGGATCGCATTTGGCCACAGTCAGGTCACACATCTGGCTTGAATTGTTTTCATTTTTTTTTATTTCCTCTCAAATTTGCTACCTGCTTCTTCTGAGAATCTCGGAGAGAGGCGCACCCGCGCACTTTCGATATGAAATGGCCAATACATAAATAATTCATTTGTCGTTTCAAGTGTTCACTCAAGTGTCATAAATTAAAGCGGCGGCTCGTGAAAAACAACAACAATAAACAAACAGCCCGTCATCAAAAGCTGTCGGCAATTATTGTTGTTGCTTGTTAATTTTGTTTACTGCGGTACAGTTGATCACTTACATAAATCGGTTTGTGCGCATCATTTAAGGAAAAGCATCTTTGTAGTCTGTTTCTATTACTACTTATTTAAGTATTGCGATAATTCCAGTTGTAGAACTTAACCTTTGTTGTTGTCGTTGTTTCTGTTGTCGCTATAAAAAGCTATTGTTATTCTTATAAGCGCCGGCTGATTGCGCAATGCAACTGAATGCCAAGCAGGCAACTTGTAGATAAGCACATACATTTATATAAAAGAACAGTAGACAATTGTTAATCTTCAGTGCTCGAAAAAACTATTCGTGGTAATCTCATAATTCTGATGCAGCGAGTGCTGCACAAAACAAGATTTTAGTTCAACAAGCTTAATTTCTCGATTTAAGCATTCTTTTTTATCTTCTCAATCCAACATATAACTGATTTAAATACAGCTGTGAGTCGAGTTGTGATATACACTTTCAAACGAAAACAGATCAAGAAGAAACAGTTTGCGCGTGGTGTACCGAAGATTGAATATCCTTTTTGAACTATTTGTAGATTTGTATTATATAGATAACATTTAGTAAAGATGTTGGAGGCATAATGCAATTTTAGTTTGCTTAAGATGTATGGTCGAAATTTTTCTGACGGAAATATATAAGTTAAGTCAAATTTCCACGAAAGCAAAATTTTGAACGGTAAAAAAAATAAATGTTCATGCGGACTCGTATAAAATTGAATTCCAGCTAGTTGATATACCTTTTAATATACTGAGATGCCTTCTTTTCGCGTTAGACCATAATTACTTTAGAACAAGGCATTTATAACTGCCATTTGGCAACTGGAACGCAGCAATGAGCAGAGGAGGGGCACCATCGCAGACAGTTCATTAATCATACGAAGCCCCCAGAAGCTGCGTCATTTGAAACTTGAAGCCACAACGGGTCTTCTCTGCTCCGTTTCATCTGTGTGCATCCGAAATGAGCGCAAGCTGAAAGCCCATTCAAGTCTTGCCTACTCACAATGGGCAGAGGGCTCGGTATTATCCTCAGCAGGGGGGGGGGGGTCAATCCTTGGCTGTGCCTGTGTGCAGGCCCCGCGGCCTCTAAATGCACATCCTGCCATTAGCAGGAGACGTCGCCTCATTTAATTGCATAATTTATTGATAATTAAATGCGAAACTCTTCCTCTCTCTCTATTTGCTTCGCTTCAGGCAGCGACTCCCACAACAATTGTCGCCGATGAGGTGAATGCACTGCAGCTGGAGGCGGTGAACCCCCCGCACTGTAATAGCAATTAAGACAGCTCTAATTGGAGAGTTCAGAGGCAGAGCCAGCAGCTCATCGAGATGCCATCGCTGCGGCAAAAGGTCACCACGTACTTTCGACAATTGAGTTTCATAGCGGAGCCGCGCGATGGTCGGAGGCGCGTCAACGGCCATGTGGAGGAGGACGATGGCAGCTTCATAACCAAATATCTGGAGGGGTAAGTGACCTCTGACCGCTATTAAGTAAGCCAACCAACCAACCAGCCAATCCGTTTTGCAGTCGCATGCAGCGGGAATTTGTGGCCGGCGGACCGGAAATCTACAATGGCCAGAATCCCACAGACATGCCCGTGCTGAAGCTGGGCCGCTACGCCACCGGCCCGGACACCATCACTGCCGCCTGCACGGGTCCCGATGAGGGTCTGACGGGCATCAAGCGCTCCAAGCTGCATTTAAGTGCCAGCTATGCGGATGACATTGACTTCATCGATACGCAGCAGGAGAACGAGGATGCGTATGGCGTGCGCAAGAGTACGCCGGCAGCGCCCGCGCTCAGTTCAGCGACGCGGCTGAGCAATAAGTTCGCCCGGCCCACGGGCTCCAGGCGCCAGAGCAACGCAGATCAGGCGACGACAGGTACGGGAACTGCGGCAACCACAGCCGGCGCAGGCATGCGATCCCGGAAGAACTCCAAGAGCAGCATTGCCGCCGCGTCGGCTGCAGCCAGCGAAAGCGGCGGCAAGGCCACCACCATAGTGGTCAGCATGGTCAGCAGCACCAGCAACAGCCCCGCCCAGGATCAGAACAACAGAAATCTATTGAATGGTAAGACTGAGACCTCTACGGCTGCCGGGCACGGCAACACGGAGCGTGAGCGCCTGCTACGCGAAGCAGTCAGCAATCAGAGCGGCGCTCCCAATTCCGCTGACCTCTCAACGCCGGTGGCTGGCGTCCAAAACTGGCAAATGGATTGCGACTTTGCCTACGGAATCTCGGTTTCTCTCTACGAGAACAACATGCTGACCAAGGAGCCCATGGGCAATCCCATCGCCGACTGCTACGGCTGCGTGGTGCGCGGCGATGCCGCTGCCATGGCCATGGCCGACGGCGTCAACTGGGGTGAGTCAACAGCTACGGCTACCACTTCATTCTATCGGCAGGTCAGACGGAAAGTAAATCCCCTATTCGTAATAGTTTGTCTGGTGTCTTTTGATTTTTTCTTGATATTTAGAGGTCTTCAGTAATCTATCTGCACAATGCGCTATATCTAGCTTTAAAACTGAGCGAGATATACAGTGGGCGTGACCAAACCCCAATATACTCTTTTGACTTCGTGAACGAGTCTTCATTTTGTTATTTTCTTTAATTAACACTTAAAGCTACTTGTGTTTACTTGATAAGCATGCAATTATATTTTCGGGAAAAAACCACTTCTTACTTGCCCTGCCTGGTCACATTACCCATTATAGAACGGCAGTGAGCAGCATTAAGAGACGAATTTACGACGTGGAGACATCATCGTGCAGTACCCTTAGATATGACAATTCATTTGAGCTTAAATTTCTTTGATGCTTTTCACTCATATAACGACTGTTGTATGCTCTATCTCTGTCCCGTGCATTCAGGTGATGGCGCTCGTTTGGCCGCACGATCCGCCGTTCACGGCTGTCTGGACTATCTGGACCGCGCGGTGTTTGGGCAAGCGCACGAGTGCCGGGCAACCACCACGCAGGAGCTGTTCGTGAGCCTGTTGCGCAGCCTGTGGGAGGGACACGGCTGCATACTCGAGGTGGGTGGTGCACTCTCCACGCTGACAATTGCCGTGGTGCTGCCGCTGGACGGAGCGCCTGGCAAATACGTTGTGTGCGCCTGCAATGTGGGCGATTCGTTGGGCTACGTGTACTCTAAGAAGCACGGCGTGCGAGAACTGACGCAGGCCTCCCACGACATTAGCTCCATGCGGGACATGCGTGACGCGTTGGGAGCTCTGGGACCCGCCGATGGCAACAAGCCTGAGCTCAGTAATCTCACCTTCTCCATGAGCTGCATCGAGCGCGGCGACATTGTGTTTCTTACCTCCGACGGCATCAGCGACAACTTTGACCCGGTCGTCGGCAAGTTCGCCGAGGCCTGGACCCCCGATGTGAAGCTACAGCAATTGCAGACAGCGAATCTGGCGCCCAAGCGCCAAAACAAGAGCGCCTCAGCGATCTACGCCCGCCTGCATCCGTCGTCGGCCACGCCGCCCAGTCGAACACGCCAGCCGAAGGCGGGCAGTCCACCTGGCAATGTGCCCAGCCGGCCCAAATATATGCGCTCGCAGACGCTAATCGATGCACGTCACGGCGTTGGCGCCGCCGCACCAGTTTCACCAACGCCACCCATCCAGCGCATACCCAAGTCATCGCTGGGCCTTCCGTTGGTCACTGGACCGCAGCGTCATGCCCTGACGCTTTATCGTTTGGAGGATCTGCTTAGCTACGGCATCAACGGAACCTTCTCACCCTGCGCCTCGGCGCGACGGCTCTGCCACCTTCTGATCGACTTCGTGCGGATGATCACCTCGGCACGTCGCAAGACTCTCGAGCAGCGAGAGCTCTTCTACAAGCTATCCACTGGCCCGGACGGGGTCAAGCGCGAGGTCCAGCTGAATCGCATACAACACAGAGCGGCCCGCAAACGCATCGTCGACAGCAGCGCCTTTGGCACGTTGCCTGGCAAACTAGATCACGCCACCGTGCTGGCCTATACCGTAGGTGGTGCAGCTCCAGATGCGTCCGATGCTGACGACGCTTGCAATGGGGGCGGCAGCAGAAGCGGCGGCGGCGGGGGCGGAAATGGGAACGTGGCGCCCGTGCTGCAGACCAAGGAATTCAAGGAGACAACTTTCTGAGCTGCCCACACATACATCACATACAAATGCGTATTCAGCACATATAAATATACATATATACCCCATAAATACGTAGTTTTATATATATATATTATTTACTTGATATTCATGAAGCTTTCGTTTAAGTTGTTGATTTGATTTTTTTCGAGTTTGTCAGCCATAGTTTTTAGCCATTTTTGAAATGCACACGTGTAATGCAAACGCAAAACGACAAATTGCCTCAAACGTTTTAAACTACCAAAAAAAAAACTAAAACAACAAAAAATGCAGCAAATGTAATTCATATTTTTACACCTTTCATACATTAGAATACGCTACATTTAGCCGCATCAACCTAACGTGAACTCGTGAAGCAAAAGATAATTTAATAACGTTAATACTCTAGCCGAGTGCACGTTAAGCCGCTGCATGTAACCGTCGTAACGCACAGCTTAAATGCCGTCGGGGCTGTGCAAAACGGGCCTAAAGCAATACAAAATCGAATAAACGCATTAAAAAAATTAATAGATTTGTTTTATCTGCAAGCTAAAGCTGTCTAACTTAGTTGTTATTTAATTCATAAGGCCATAACTCAGTCGGAACCAATTAGCAAAAATGATTTCTACATAAATATATTAGTCTTAATTCAGCCATTTCATTGCACAAAAATTTGAAGTCGTCTCAACCGACGCACGTCTGGCTGTCAACAACTTCTGTTCTATATGTATATTAACAGATAATCTCAGTAAGTGGCTGACACTGGCAGCTATTTCAACTGTCGCGCATGCGCAGCAGCAGCTTGGCAATCGTTTGTGCACGCGCTGGTGACGAATCCTTGATTAATTTATAGAAATGCTCCACGCTGCACAGCGTTTGTGGCTGCAAAGAGAAGAGAACAAATTTGATAATAGATACTCAGATGGTAGCATATGTATACGCACAATAGTCTCGGTGTCCAGTTGCGCCTGAGCCTTGTTAGCGAGCATCCACAACTTCACCGCGAGTTGACAGAGTGCTTCTCTGTCCAGATCTGCATAGCGAACTATGCGCAAAAAAAGCTCCATGGAAATTTGCGCTTGGGTACGCAGTTGCTGGGCTGCGCCCAGAGACTTAAGCTGCAGCAGAATGGCATCCACAACCTGTGCACACAGATTATTCACCTCCACCAGAAACTTGGGGTCGTGACCGTAAAGTGCATCATTGGAAACCACTAGAAGAAAAAAAAAACGAATTCTTTTTTAGAATTTCAACCTAAACTAAAAGTGTGATATTTACCGCCATCGATGTGGTAGGGAAACTGCTCCAGGCTTTGCACATAGAGCATGTCCAAAGCATGCAGGTAGATAATAGCTGGCGCCGTGCTATTCGCCTTAAAGGATCGCCTACCCACGACATCTAGCAACAGGCGCAGAAAGTATAGGACGCCCTGTTCAGGGCTGTCGGGCACTACGATAAGCGTGGCTAGCATATTGCATAAATACGTGACCAGATAGCGCTCCAGGCAGCGCGGTTTGCCTTCAAAGTCAACGGTGGCAGTGGGCAGCTCGTTTACCAACTGCAGCGCAGCCTCAAAACAGGCGTCCGCTGTTAGACACAAAAAGTTAAGTTTTAAAGTAGTTTTAAATTGTTAGAAATCAGCCTTACCCTGACCAAGACACAGATGTCGCAACGCCAGTTGTCCACACAGCAAATACAAATCCATTTTCTGCTGGACAGAGCTAATGCTGGGAATGGTTATAAAACAGTACGCAATGCAGGCCTTAACAAAACCCAAGGACTTGGCGCCTTGTCGACTGGATGAGCGCATGGTTAGCTTGCAGGCGGCGTGCACAAGGGTGACGTAGACCGCATCCAAGTTGCTAAAGGTGGCGCGTGCCTCCACGTAGAAGCTAAGCTGCTGCTCCAGATCTCGTCCAAAGTGCACTTTGTTTATGAAACCGTTGATCAACTGCGAAATCTGCCGACGTTCGTCCTCCACAGAGAGTGCGCTACAAAAACGTTTTTTTTAAGTGTCACATTATGTTTATGTGGATATTGCGCTCACTTACTTGACCGAATCGTTCAGTATTTTGCCCAAATACATGAGTGCATTGGTGACCACAGCATCGCAGGTTCTTTCCTCACTGTTCTGTCGGTAGTAGCTCAGTATGGACTTGCACATCTCCACGCGCACCGACTCCTTGTGAAACAGATCCAAGTAGGGCAAGAAATTCGGTTGTATGAGCAGCAGCTCAATGCTACGATAGTTTTGCATTATTCTCGTTAGAATGCTTTGCAGCTGGCCATAGTGCTTCTCATAGGCCTTGCCCAGGCACATCCGCGAATTCAGTTCACCCAGCAGACGATTTACCTCGTGTATCTGCAAAAGAATGTTTAACTTATGCTTAGTTACCGAAGTAGATATAAAATGGTCTTCGTACTAACCGTGAAATACTGTGCTACAAAGGGCGCCCAGGTCTCCACACAGTTAATGTATTCGTTTGGATCGGTGAGCGTATTTATGGTTTGGAAAGCGGCGTTCAGAAAAGGCACGCGCTGCTCCTGCAACGGTGCACAGCTGCTGACACAGCCACCCAGCGGACGCAGTAATTGGGATTTGGATATACCCGGTGTATCGCAGTTGTTGATCAGCTCCAAAAACTCTTGCGCATGGGCAGCTATAAACTCTCCCTTCGAGGAGTTGAGGATAGACAAGAGCACAGCACCACTTGAGAAAAAAAGAGATGTGATAGAACCCAGGCTTGAATGCACACTGCAATGGCGTACTTGTTCTTCAGCTGTTTGCACTCGCTGAGCATTTCCTCCGCGTAGAGTTCGCTTTTGTGCACCAGGCACTGCAACATAAAATCCAGAGCTGGTGCATACAGCTGTAAATAGGCGCTGGCCGTGATTATCTCCGGATGCAAGTTGAAGCGGGCCACGAGGCGAAAGATCTGTCAGCGAGGAACCAATTAAAGTAAGAGTGAAATTAGAGTATGTCCAACTAACCTGCGGATATATCGTAAAGAAATCAGTAAAGTTGTCCCGTATGTATGCTTTGCTGGGCGTAACCGGCACCCCAACGCGCACCAGGTAACAGCGCGCATAGCTGGACACTAGGGGATCGGCAATGCCACGTAGCTGACTTGTCAGGCGTAACACCAATTGCTCAGTCTCATGCTGTGATGATGTCAGAAACTCGTAGCTCTTGAATATAGCCATTTCCAGATAGAGACGCGGCAACAGCTCACGTATGGAGGCAATTTTATAGAACCAATTCTGACAGGTGTCGCGCGCAGCTTCGCGCTCCCGTTGCAGGAGAACAGCCGAAGCGCCTGGTATGCCCGCCGCCTTGGCACGCAAACGCTCATAGACCAGCTTGCCAAAGACATCCAAGATATCGGTGATAAGCACATACTGGCTGGGATAGAACTGGAGCACGCTGGTGTCCGACAGCATCTTAGCGCACTGTATGGCTATTTTAAGTGCCTTGACGCGCTGGTCATTGTGCCAGGACTGAATGAGCTCCTGCTTGAGTTGATCGAACCGTTGTATGTACTCCTGCTGTGTGAGGTCCATCATGTGGCGCATGCTGCCATCGTCGAAATTATCCAGCTGCTCCAGTCGGTACTTGACTTTGTCGGCCACCACCGTCTGAGCCTTGACTGTGTGAAAGCAAATGGATATATTGTAAGCGAATCCTATTTGAAGGTCCGAAAGTATAAGTCTTACAGTTTTCACCCCCACCATCCGTGCTGCTGGTGCATAGAAAACTGGTGGAAAGCGACAGCTTCTCGTTGGTGGTAAAACGATTTAATATGCCCAGGCGCCGAGAGCTCCAGTTAAGCGTATTATCCTCCGGTTCGCTTGCATTCCCACGCTTCGACTTGAGCGGCTTCGTTCGGGGTATGAGCGACATATTGAATCATAATATTTTTCAAATGAAAGTCATCGTGGTTTACTTACAAACTCGCTGGCCATTTGAGTCAGCGGATCATTTAGCTCTTGCTCCTGCCGCGCAAATTTTGAAAGTGGATCGGTCCCCTCCAGTGCCAGCGCCAAGCTCAGCGTATTATTGTCCCCAACCTGATCAAGAAATTCATTCAACGATTGCAATGGGCGGCGGTTTGCTAATTACTTACCGTGACGTTGGCGGTTTGTTGCTTGAGCGGATGTTCCTGCGTGGCATGGCCGTGTAAATGATTTTTAGCGACTCGGTAGCAGCGTGGTGCGCAAGCCCTGCGTGCATATGCATTTAATATAAACAAATTTATGTTTATTTTCGGCAAAGACTTACCATTCCAACGTCGCCATGACTGGCCTTGCAACTCTGTTAAGCTCGACGCAACTCTGTTAATTGAACATAGAGTTGTTAGCACTCACTGTGAATGGCAAAACAACATATCAAAAGTAGTTGGCAACGCGAGACATCCGCGCATCTTTTTCCTGCATTTTTCCAAAAAAAATTTGTTTTGCTTCGACAATATGGCAAAAGTACCAAGTAAATGGCTAAAAAACACATGCAGAGTGTGCGGCAAATACGCCAGTTTCAAGAAATCTTTCAAAATATTCGATAAAGCCAACAAAAAGCTACTGGGCAACATAGAAACGCTGACGGGTCTGCGGGTAAGCTGCGAGCTGTGACTTTGCGTGAGCAATTATGTTATGCATCTTATTTGCTTAATTTGCAGCTAGAGAGCTATCTATGCTTACCCGAGCTGATGTGCGAGTGCTGCAACATCGAGTTGACAAGTGCTATCCGGTTCCGGGACCGATGCATCACTGCCCAGCGCGAACTGCTGATGGGGCTCACCAAACAGCAACAGGAGACAATACAGGAAAGATACAAGGCGTTGATAATGGGAGATGAAGAAACAACGCCGCCATCCGATTGCCAGGAGATCGAAGCCGACTCGGAGCCAGAAGCCGAAACTGAACCAAATGAAATTGATCCCGATTACCAGCAGACAGATGAGGACTTTGTTAAATTGATACCGCAGAGCAGTGGTACAGTTACCAAGGTGAAATACGAGATTGGCCCCGACATGACCGATTTCATTGAGGCTGACGAGGATGACAGTGAATCGCTCGTGGAGGAGACTCAGTACGAATGCCTCATAGCAGACGATGATGGGAACATTGTTAAAATCGAGAACATGACGGATCAGCTCATTGTGCCCGATCCCACTGAGGTATATCTGTATGACTCTGATGATGAGGTGGCCGTGCTAGACAATGTACTCGACGATGAATACGAGCATGAAAATGTTGTAAAAAAGTGCAGCCTGCCGCCAAAGCCAAAGATCAAACCCGAAGATCCACGCCGCCGTGGAGCAGGCGGTGTTTACATTTGCGATCAATGTGGCAATCACATAAAGGGACGGATGGCATTCGAGTTGCATTGCCGTCGCCATCGTGGTGAAAAGGATTTCCAGTGCGAGTAAGTGACCCAGAATAGATGATGTCTAAACATATATATTTACATTTATATTACAATTAATTGTGCTTTTATCGCTAGAATCTGTGACAAATGCTTTTGCACCACTTCAGAGCTTAAGCGGCACATGCGCAAACACACCGGAGAACGTCCGTTTGCCTGCCAATATTGTGGACGCTGCTTCTCCGACTACACTACACGAGTCAAGCACGAGCGCACCCACACCAACGAGCGACCCTATGTATGCGGCACCTGCGGCAAGGCATTCACCACTGGCTATATACTTAAAAACCATATGCTGACACATTCCGGCTTACGCTCTTATAGGTGAGTTATAGCAGGTAAACCACCGAATCTGTTTAGTTAAATTTGTTGGTTTTCAGATGCGAGCTCTGCGACAAATCGTTTATGCTGCCCACTCATCTTAGCACTCATATGCGCACCGGGGTACACAAGCGTACATTGGAAAAGTTTCAGATGAAGCAGCAAATGCAGAACGATCCGGCCCTTCAGCTCAAATTAGAAATGGATGAGGAGAGTTTGCACATTCAGGATTAATGCTGTACATTTTTAATTTAAATTTAACACTCAAATAAGATTGTAACAAACCTATTATATATTAGATAAAGATAAAATAAAACAATTCAACTGTCTTCAGTACATTAATTTTACTAAGAATCTTCTCTTCTTGTGGCACTAATAAAATAATAATAAAAAGTATTTGCATTAATTTTGAAATAATATGGACAATTATGCACATAATGTACAAATGATGTCCAAAGGTTAACAGCCAAGTAATCATTACACAACACTAGCTACAGACTGAGTGTTTCCGCACACACGTGAATGGTAAAAAATAACAAACACAGCTGTAGATACCAGCTACAAACGACGCTGTTTACCAACATACATATTCATCGAGCGTAAGGAATTATTGTTTTCATTGAATTATTTTATTTAAAGCACACAATGCTCAAAAACATGTGCCGAGTCTGTGGCAGACATGCAGCAAACAAGAAACCGTTAAGAATCTTCGATAACCCAAACATGATATGGGGCATTCAGGTCCTTACGGGCCTAATGGTATGTATACATATAATTTGATTTTGGCTTGTCAGCTGATGCAGATAAATATATTTATCGTTTTGCAGTTGGAAAATGCTAAATGTTTGCCGGATCTAATATGTATTTGCTGTCAGACAGAATTACGCGAGGCAATTAGATTTAGCGATAGAGTCATCGCAACGCAACAGCAGCTTCTGACGGCGTTAACAGAGGAAGAGCTTCAGGATGTGTCCGAGGAGTTCAGGGCAGCTGTAATGGAATACGCTGTGAACAGTAGCCAAAAATCAAACAACACAAGCAACTCCGAAACTCAATCAGAACTCGCTACTATAAATGAGCCTGAAGCAGATGAAGAATTAATCATTAAAACCCAACCGGAAGAAGACGAGGAGATAGTTATCGAGGAAGATGCCAAACATGAAGAACTCTTGGAGTACGAAATAAGCATTGATGATGACTTGATCAGACAGACAACTGAACAAGGTGATGCACGACTCTACGAAACAATAGAAAATCTAACGGATGAGCCCCAAAATATAGTGGGTAGTGCAACCAACGAAAATTCAGCTACCGAAGATTATATTCTTACGGATAAGGATTCAGATGAGGAGTGTGCAGTGTTGGACAGAGTTTTAAATGACGAGATTGCGGCTATAGGTGGTATCAAGAAGAAACGAGGTCGCAAACGGCTCGGAAATTTAATATTCGTGTGTGACGAATGTGGCAATCATATATCTGGACGCAAGGCCTTTGAACTACACTGCAGACGACATCGTGGAGACAAACAGTTCGAATGCGAGTAAGGATACAATAACCATAAGCATACAACTTTGATTAAATATGTGCCTAATTTTTGCCAGCATCTGCCAGGATCGATTTTGCACGAGTTCCGAGCTAAAACGTCACATGCGCAGGCACACCGGTGAACGTCCCTTTGGCTGTCAGTACTGTGGTCGTTTCTTCACAGACTATAGCACTCGGCTGAAGCACGAGCGGACACACACCAATGAGCGGCCGTATGTATGCACAAGCTGTGGCAAGGCCTTTACCACCGCTTATATACTTAAGAATCACATGCTCATTCATTCTGGCGAGCGAGCCTTCAGGTGAGGTTCTTTTTCTTTGTACTGAACGTAATCAAAAATTAAGATAGCCTTCAATTGCAGTTGCGATTTGTGCAATAAATCCTTTATACGTCAAACACATCTGGCCACGCATTGTCGTTCCACCGCGCACAAGCGTAATCTGGAGCGGCAAAACCAGGAGATTAGGATTGAAAGTTAACTTATATTAACAACGTATCCATATGTATTAAGCCTCAAAATTCCTTACTAGTATATATATTTGCTGGTCTAACATAAAATTAAACAACAAATTACAGTCTTTAATTTAAATGTATATTGATCAATTATATAACAAGCTTGAGAAATAGTGTCTAACATATTCAAGAACACGATTTTGTATTCATTTTGATATCAATTGAAACTAATTTCAACAGATGAATATAATTTCTCATTTCTTTCCTTCGGACGAAATAACTTAAAATTGCCATCTGTCGAAATCTGACTTACTTTTAATTTGAATTTGAAGGCATACATCGATAATTTTATATTTTTATATATAGTAAGTATTACTAATTACTGTATTTACTTTTACTATCCCTGCGATTTCGCAAATTGCCAAATCAAAATTACGTATAACCACTTGTTAACCGCCAACAATCGTTTTACAGCACTAGTCGCAATTACGATTGAGTAAGTTGTTCACGTATAAATGTGAATGGTAATAAAACAAAAACACAGCTGTAGCTTTAAAAGATGCTGTTTACAAAAATAGATGACGAGCTGAACGAATTTTGATTTGTATTTAATTGTTTTTTTTGAAGCGCACAATGCTCAAAAGCACGTGTAGGGTGTGCGGCCTAAATGCAGCCTGCAAAAAATCCTTAAGAATCTTTGATAATAAAAACGTGCTTTGGAGCATTCAAGTCCTTACGGGCTTAATTGTAAGTAATATGTCAAATATAATATATATTTATATATTACATATGATTCGACGATCCCTCCTCAGTTGGAAAATGCTAAATGTTTACCTGACCTCATATGTGTAAGCTGCCAATCAGAATTGCGCGAAGCAATTGGATTCAGCGATAGAGTAATTGCAGCCCAACAGCAGCTTCTGACTGCGTTGACAGAGGAAGAGCTTCAGGATGTGTCCGAAGAGTTCAGAATAGCTGTAATGGAGTACGCTGACAACAGTTGCCAAAAATCAAGCAGTACAAGCCACTCTGACACACAATCAGAGGTGGGTGAAGAACTCATAATTAAAGCACAACCAGAGGAAGACGAGATCGTTATAGAGGAATATGGCAAAGAGGAAGATCTAATGGAGTACGACATCATCATTGATGATGACCCAATTATACAGGAACCTGAAGCACAGGTTATCAGAACCTTCGAAACAATCGTGAATAATACTGAAGATCACCAAAGTGCAATAGTCAGCGAAGTCAATGAAGAGGCAATTGCCGAGGATTATATCCTACCTGATAGGGATTCGAATGAAGAGTGTGTGGTATTGGGCAGAGCGTTGGACAAAGCGACTGCAGTCAAAAAGAAACGGGGACGAAAACGCATCGGAAGCCTCATATACGCTTGTGAGGAATGTGGGAATCATATATCTGGACGCAAGGCGTTTGAACTACACTGCAGACGACATCGCGGAGACAAACAGTTCGAATGCGAGTAAGCATGCAAAAGCAAATAATACTTTGATTTATTACGCGCCTTATTTCCAGCATCTGCCAGGACCGTTTTTGCACTAGCTCCGAGCTAAAGAGCCACATGCGGAGGCACACCGGTGAACGTCCTTTTGGCTGTCATTATTGCGATCGCTGCTTCGCGGACTACAGTACGCGGGTAAAGCATGAGCGGACACACACCAATGAACGGCCGTATGCATGTGCCAGCTGTGGCAAGGCCTTTACCACCGCGTACATTCTTAAGAATCATATGCTCATCCATTCCGGCGAGCGTGCCTTCAGGTGAGGTGTTTCGTGCGCACATGGAAGGCATGTGTTCAATCAGATTTCATTCAATTACAGCTGCGAGTCTTGCAATAAAACCTTCAGACGACACACGCATCTGGTTACGCATTATCGGTCTAGAGCTCATAGGCGTAAAATAGAACGTCAACACAAGGAAATAACTTCTAAGAGCTAAAAATAATCTTACAAAATTGTAAAAAGAAAAAAACAAATAAAATATTCATACTTAGAGGTTTAAGAAAATCCATTTAGATTTAACTGAATTAAAGGGAAGAAAAATGTTGTTTGGCGTACTTCAATTTCCAAGCCTGTAAATTTATGAAATTTAAACCAATTATATTAATTTAAGTAAGAACGTTACCGCTCTAACGATATTAGGCGTGTAAGGAGTAAGGAGTATATAAAATATAATCTTGCGTTAACACGGACACTGCAAAAAACATATATATACTGTTTTTAATTTGTGAACGAGTAAATAAAATATATATATTGTTGTAAATAAGGGTCAGTTTATTTAAACTGTTTGCAGGGACACTTACTGCCTTAAGATAAAATGGATTTTATTTATATTACATATCTCCGGCTAAAAACTTACATGTTTTATGTACAATTTCTGTTATTATTGTTTGGGGTCAAAAAGAAAAATGTAATTATTTCGATAGTTGGTTGGGTGCTGCATCCATTGTCAGATACACGGCCTGTGGGGAGTTGAACGTGTCATCCAGCCGGGGGTTTGGCATGTTGGGGAGAGCAGTTGGGTGTATATATTTTTGGTATAATTTTGTAAAAAAAGTCTTCATTGTCTTCACATCTTTCATTCCGCAGATTTGCACAAATCTTTAATTTGAAAATATTTGTAATTTGATGTATCCGACTTTAGATATTTGCTTTTAATATCAAACTGTACTCATTATAAGCTAAGGTGCTACTGCTCCAAAGGCATTTCAACTGTAACAACTACCATGCCTTGTGTCTCTGTGGTACTCTGTAGCAAGGTGATTCCATCCATTGGGCGCAATTCCTCCGCATTCATCGCCTGCAGCTGTGGCCCACATGACTTTTCCACATTCTGTTTATGGGTGTTCGACCGATAGTGGGTCTTTAGATGAGTTGGCCGTGAAAAGGAGCGCTCGCATAAATCGCATCTGTAAATTCAAAGCATTATTAATGTAAATATCATGTCGCAAAAATGGTTTTATTTTTATGTGTATACATGAAAAATTATTTAATCTATGATGCTAGTTCTGTTATTTACAATGAAACGTTGGGAATTATATCAGATATCAAATGGTCTTAAGCCCAATCCGATTATTTATTTTTCAAATTACTTTTAACACTAATTATTATAACAAACATATTTATTACTAGATATCTTAATTATTATAAAAGCATATTATTTTCTAGATATCTTAAATTCATTAAAAATATAAAAATAATAAATAATTTAAAAAGTTAAGTAATGTTGGCAAATATATTCTACCATTATAAATGGTATGATTTTCAGTTTCATCGACTATTGGTTTTTTTTTGCTCTTTCTTAACTTTAAAAAACTGAAGGGAAAATAAATAAAATTTAGAATAATGAAAAAAATTTTCAGTTAAAGCAGAGTAAAAACCAAGTCAACTGCATTAAAATAAACGATCAACGCTGACTATGATTTTACCTACTTAGACTAAAGTGGGAAATATCATTAAATTTAAAATTGTAGGAAAACTATGCTTGGTCAAACACAAAGCAGTTTTAATGTTTCCACTGTATGAACACATTGCCTTTCTTTATACATAGTTAAACATATGTATGTACGTTTTCTTTTGAATGGTAAGGAAACCGGTTTTTAAAAACAACATACATGCATACAGTCTACAAGACCAAAAGAGCTTTTTCAGTGTCTAGAGTTTGTATTGGTTTGTACGACTTGTGCGAGTTGCAAAAAGCAACAGTTTGAGTTAGCTTTGAGGTGAGGAAAGTACGATTTGGATTTAGTGCACATTTTCAATCTGCGAGCAATTTGTACTATATTTTAGCAAAGCAAGTGTGTTGTATATATTAAATAAAATAAATACATAATATATTAAAATAAATTTATGTTCCGTTTGAGGGTACGTGCACGTCTTAATCGCGGCTTAAGTACTTGTTGCCCATGAAATAGAGAGGCTGAGTTCATTCAAGGCTGCGTTAAAGCTGTGTTAATTTTTTCTAATTATTCGCCTCGCAAGTAGTGGAAAAGGCAAAATTAACGCTCTAAGAGTTGCGACTGTTTGAATAAATTATCTAAATATCGTCATGCATATTTTAACTTAAGATCCTAATAAGGAATAACAAAAAATAACAACAAAGTTGACATTTGTTTTGTGTAGGCGACACTCAAAGTGCTTACTCAGTTGTAAATATCGATGATATCATTCTGACATCTGTTGGCAGGTGAAGGTGAAAGACTTAATGTAAAGTCAGCGGTTTCAGATTTTACAGAACTGACTTTTTTAAACATTAGTTACAATTTAATGGGCTTTATATTTTATTTTAATATATCTATTTCGTTGCAGTCTTCTTCTACTATGAAGAACATACTATTTGCAATCGTTGTTTTTACAACACTATTGTGTGGCACACGGGCCACCCTTAGTGGTAAGGCGATTCTTAAAGAAAAAGATATGATGAGAAAAATAGTTTTCGACAAAAAGACTCCTGATGTGTTCTATTGTCCAATGCAGAAGCCGTCGACGATGAACAAAATTATTGTCACGTAAATAACATTTACATTCTCACTTGCCCAATTACAAATACAATATATATTAATAAACTTAAATTTGCAATTGATTAGAGCACGGCCCCTACACAAGTTGTGTGAATATGAAGGAAACCCCTTGCCATCCGAATATAAATCTGATTGTTATATGGATATTGATGAATCAGATTATGCATGCAAAGAGAAATACAGAATTATGGTAAGCAATATTTACCAATAAACATACTCAGTTTATATTCGAACATCTGATGCTCACAAATTAAAACAACGACGGTAGTGCAGTCCCTATTTTATTTTATCGCGAACCATATTCGAGATGCTGATCAACAATATTCGAAGCAAGCGTATTATTTTTTTATTTTTATCTCATATTGGCCAGAGTGGTATTCGAAGGAATATTTTATATGTGTTAACATTTGTTGCATAGTATATAAATACATTTGGGAATATAATATAATCTAATATATTATTATTACACTTATTTTACAAGTGATTCCTTTGCAATTCCAAGTAATGCGTATAAAAGCCTTATTCATACACCAGTTAATATTTGGGATTTTACATTTCGCACTTAAGTAAATAATGAGTACCCTACCAATTTATTGAATCCATGTATGAAACAATTTAATTTAAGCGTTTAACTTTATATAAATATGCTACGTACCCATTCATCATATGTACTATTGACGTAGCACTTAAAAACGTTTTAGCCCATAAGACATTCTAATACTGAGTTTTGTTTAATTACAGAAACGATTCGCCAAAGACGAACCCTAATAAAATAATCACAAACAACACAACAAATTTTAACAGCTTATTGTACATTTTCATTGCACCATACGCTGTTAGCTTTGAGTAACTGGATAACACGGTTAAACATCGCAATTTTTGCTGTACTTACATGCATATATTTTTTATTTTATACTTATAGAAACACTAATTATATTTACATTTAGCAAATTACACATAACACTAAAAAAAAAACAATAACGAAGTATTATGTTTGATTAAATATATAAATATTCTCGAAGTTCAGTTCAAACGCGTCAAAAAGAACAAATTTTAAAATTTTAAAACTTGTAGAGATGTAAAAAAAATATCGCTTAATAAATAATACAGTTTTGAATAAAACTGTTTTTCGATGTCTACGTCTGAACTCAGCTACAGTAGTTAAATATTTAAATATTTATTAACTGGACATTTAAAATTAGTAGACGTTATGAAAAAAGTAAAGCTTGACCTGATAAAAATATGGCATGATCTTGAAAAATCTTTATAAAATGCACTGTATTTACATATTTCTAAAGTTTGGAAAACCATCATGTTGATTTTTATCATGTCTTTCTTGTATCTTATGAAAACGCGGTTTGGGGTATCTGGATAATGATTATAATTGAATTATTCCGCTTTTCAATTATTTTGCAGAAATGTAAGTAATTAACCTTCTAGTACTAGGAAACATCTAACAAAACAAAGAAGCACGATATTCCACAAATGTAATTATTCTGTATTTATTTCGATTTTATGTACTTATTTAGATGCGTAAATTTCCCCCGGGCAGCGAAGAGCCGTTCAACGGTGCCCGCCTAAAGCGATTCATGACTTACAATAAGGAACTCAACTAATCCGATGCAAGAGTATTAACTACTTAAACACATATGTGAGAAAACATATTTAATTCCTGTCATTTTGGGACCTGATTCTAAGCTGGTTTAAATATGATCCACTTACAAAAAACAAAAAAGAATTGTCTAATTTAAGAAAACCGGTAAGATAATAAATAATGGGTTTTGTACACTTGCCTAAACAACCGTTCTCCAGTATGCACCAGTTTATGGTTTTTAAGAATATAGGAGTTGGTGAACGCCTTCCCACAGTGCGCGCAGACAAAAGGGCGTTCGTTGGTATGGGTGCGCTCATGACGCAGTCGTCCGCTGTAGTTGACGTAGGTGCGCTCACAGTAGCGGCATGGAAATTTGCGATCACCAGTGTGCATTACTTGGTGACCCTTTAGCTCGCCGGCAGACAGAAAACGCGCCGAGCACTGCCTAGAAACCGTATAGGATTTTTATATAAACACGAACGTTATTGCGTGGAGTTTACTTGGCAAGCTTACTCGCATTGGAAGGGCCTTATGCCACTATGTTTGCGCAGATGGCGATCAAAGGCGGACTTTCCCGTTACGTTGTTGCCGCACTGATCACAGAAGAACACTGGCAGCTTTTGCTTAGTGCGCGGCGGCTTTAAAGCGGTGGCTTGGGCTAAGCGACGATGTCGTTTCGTTTTGATTGGCGGCACATAATTATCATCATCCAATGAGAAATCATTTGCTGTGTCATCGTTGCCATTGCACGTTCCCGAGTCTAAATGGTCGATCCCGTCATCCTCATCAGCTTCATTGCTTGGGTGTTCCACTTTGATTAGCACTTCAATGGGACTCAGCGGCGCTTCCACATCCTCGTCTTCGCTAGCACAACGTACACGACTGCGTGCACTCCGCCGCACACAAATCACTCGAGTAGAGGGAGGATCAGCTGCAGTCTCTGGATCGGTTGTGCCCTTCGGTGGTTGCGTCCATCGCTTGTGGTTGCGTAGGCAACGCCTGCGAAATTCTATGGCACAGTCTAAGTCATTTTGGCAGATTTTGCAGATAACCTCGGGCAAGTCTGGTTTGACCTCCAACTGCAGGGCGATTTCAACAGATTCTTTATTGTTAATCGATTATATGTACCGTCTTTTCATTGACTTACAAACACCCCGGTGAGTAGTTTTATTTGCCGCAACAGTTTGTGCGCGTTCCTCTCAAATAAATTTGTTGATTTTGTTGCATCAGTCTCAATTGCACAGATGCGGCAAATGTTTTGCCGCATTTTGTGCCGAATACCTAAATCGTACCCTAATCAATTGCGAATGTAAACAAAGCAGCTGTCCAACACCCACACCCACAAGAGAAACTGCCATTCACCCAGACGCGTCAACAGGTTGTTGTCGTATTACAGCACTGGCCCCAAAATAAAACTTCAAATTACAGGTATTCCCACTATCGCATATGCTCTATTTTGTTGTCCACCATAGTTAGATATACAATTTAACGGTGGTTTAGTTTTACTAAACGTTAGATACCGCTGCGACCTGAGCGTCCTGATTCTTCTCCATGTTCTGCTTATGCGCGTTTGATCGGTAATGCGTTCTGAGATGAGTCTTCCGTTGAAACGAGCGTTGACACAAATCACATCTAACGCAATTAGAAACTGATTTTTGGCAATTTTTAAAATGTAGTCAATATCTTGCCTGAACATGCGCTCCCCCGTATGCACCAGCATATGGTTCTTTAGTATATACGCATTGGTAAAAGCCTTGCCGCACTCCGCACAAACGAAGGGTCGTTCGTTGGTGTGCATTCGCTCGTGCTTCAGCCTGCCCGTATAACTGACATATCGACGATCGCAGTAGCGACATGGAAATGGCCGCTCTCCCGTGTGTGTAAGACCATGGGCGCGCAGCTCAGCAGCGGACAGGAAACGCGCCGAACACTCTCTAGAAGAGCCAATTGAATATTCGTAATTTATGTATATAAATTCACGTGCATATATGCATCATGCAGTAATCTTACTCGCAGGCAAAGGGGCGCTCTCCAGTGTGCTTACGTATATGCCGGTCGAATGAAACTTTGCTATTTACATGTGTGCCACACAGTTCGCAGATGTAGATGGCCACTTCTTGCTTGGCTTTTAAGAGGCTTTTACAACCTTTTGTAGAATGTGTTGAGGGCTTAGAAAGCTCATATTTATCAGTACTTTCGTTTGATTCGCTGCTGACATGCTCACTGTCGTCCGTATCGATGTCTGTGGTGGCTTTCACGACGTAGTCCAGATCCAGATGATCCTGTTCATCGGCTACATCTGTGTTCATAGTTTGGCTTTCCTTAATCATAACTTGTACTGTTTGCTGTGGCTCCTCCTCTTCCGAGTCGCTTTCTCTGTAGGTGCTGGCGCCAATACAATTGTGGTTCTGGCGATTCTCTGGACTTGGACACGGACTTTCTTGCTCACTCAGCGAGGAATTATCGTTGACTTCGACAAGAGGTTGCCATTTTTTTTGCGTCTTAATGCAAAGCCTGCGGAAAGACATGGCCAGCTTGAGGTCCGACTGGCAGCAAAAACATATGGAAACTGGTGCATTTTGCGAATCCCGTAGCTGCTTTCGATTTGAGTGGGTTATTTTAGCTACATTTGCACCTTGGAGCAAGCTTACCCGCAATCCGGTCAGCATTTGAATATGCCGCACTAGCTTCCTATTTTTTGGCTCGAAGAGATCCATGCTTTTTTCGCATAAATGGCTTTTTCCGCAGATGCGGCACATTTTTACCAACATGCTGACTTTGCATTGACTTTGTTGTAATGGGAATTAAATGAAATGCATTTGCATGTAAGAAAGTCAGCTGCGTTGACAATCACACACAAGCGTCGACACAAAGCTTGTAACGGTTCTGGTGCTTTCGAATTCAATTATTTGGCGCCAAAATGTTCACTTTAGTACACATTAACGATACAGCATTAAAGTAAAAATAAACAACTTGAATAAAAGCAATGTGCAACATTTGCGTTGCAGTCTTAAATACCCTTATTGTGTGTAAATTGAAGTTAACTTTAATGAAATCCATTAAGACTAATTTTATTATTTGGTTGAAATACTGTTTTGATTTTGTGAAATACTATAAATTTTGTTTGGTAACAGATTTGATGCTCATTCATGCCTGGGAACTATTGTTGTCCTCGAACGACTTGATTTGATTATGCTTCAGCTGCAAATCCTTGTGGAACAGTATCTCGTGGCGCAAAGCGTCCGCCCGCTCACGTACAATCTTTAAATCCAACAATTCCAAACGGCGTTTCTCGATCTGTACGCGATAGCGATGCAGTTCCTGTTGCCTTTGACGTAACGTTGGCATAGCGTTATTAGTGCTTGTAACTGCCGTGGACTTATTACCATTTCCCTTTGTGACAGTGCCACTAGAACCAGCAGCTGGCTTGGTACGACGTTTGGGTTTGAGGGTGCCGCTCTTCGCCTCTATGTGACTGATACGCGATGTGCTTTCGTACAAAGCCTGCATGTCTATGGGGCCGGGTATTTTACCAGATTTCGATGATTTCAGCAGTGGAATCCGCAACTCTGCGGAGCCCGAACAAAACGAGTCACTGTCGTCTGGTATACACATGCGATTGGCAAACTTGGGCGCAACCTCGCGCACTACAGCCGTCTGATAGGGCGGGAAGAAGCACGTCTCCAATTTCAGATCTGCAGTCGCGAGCTTGGGCTTGGATGAGTTTGTCGATCTAGGTGTGGACCGATCCGCGAGCTGTTCCTTGCTGCGTCGATTTTTAAGTGACTCGTGCGATGGCTTGTAGCGCAGTGCCAGAGTGGGATGTGCCTCGTTGCCCATCTTCTTGTTGCGTATCCGATCAAAGAGATGATGCCAGCATCCAATGGCGCGAGCTCTCTTGGTGGTGGCCAGTTCCTGGAGAGACTCGTGCGATGGCTTGTAACGCATAGCCAGGCTAGTTGAGGACTTGGTCGCCGCGTCTTGTACAGTTATCTGCTCTTTCCTCAGCAGCCGATATTGTCCATCGGATGCCCCCAGGGCTTGCGTCTTACTTGTACTGGGCAGCTCGTGCTCCGAATTGGAGCTGGACGAATTCTTGGTATTGTTAGTCGGCGACGAGCTTCTATAGTTTACAACGGAATCATAGATTTCCTCCTCGCCGTCATGCACCTTCCACATCACGCGACGGCTGCTACTCGACTGCGATGGCCCAACATTCTCCACTGTGTCATGTTAAAGGGTAATTAAGCATCTCGGAAAGAACGCAATGAAACTAAATGCTTACCAGACTTCTGTTTTTTATCCATAGCGACCCTGTGCTACAGAACGCAATAACTTTGGATGTTATGTAGAAATGAGAGCGACTGTAAATCTGAAATATTGTGTGTCGTGCTTTTTTTTTGGGAAACTAAATAAAGTCTTGCCTAAGTAAACTCAATATTTGTCAAAATGGTATTGAATTAACAAAGCCTACTACAACTATATGATAATCATATATGATCTAAACCAATACACATCTTTTTTCTTGTTCTTTAATTGGTATTTTTCATCAAGTGTATATAATTTGTCATAAAATCTGTTTTTTTATTTTATTATTTTGTTTTGTTATAACTTAATTGTGTTACATTTTTTGGTTGTTCGACTATCGCATTTTAAAAATGTGTGTTAACATTTTGCATTCTAACAGAAAATATATATAAATATTATACAATTAAAGTTGCCAACATAGGATTAGTTTAGGTGTGTCTTACTAGGTTTTAATATTTAGTTTAATGGGCATCCCACTGCAATAATTGAGAGCATGAGATTTTGTTCTGATTAGAGGGGTTAATGGAAAAGGAACCGCAAAGGAGACCCAACGATTAATTTGACTAGCATTTGGTGAGCATATTTGATGAGATGCAATGAGATTAAGTGGACTTTGGTGGTGGGGAAACATCATGTAAATGTGTTAAGTATTTCATCTAAGTTTCAATTCTCATCTACTTTACTTAAACATTGATTTAGTGGCGTCTTGAACGGCTTATTAGCATATATATATGGTTTACGCTAGATTTATATAAAGTATTTCTTTAAAGTACACATTGCCTTTTGACTTTTTCGTGGGCCAGTTTGAAATTTTCAGTAATATATCTTTGTTTTAGTTTTACGGCTTAAGTTTAAATTTTAACTATTTCTTTTTGAAACATTTATGGGTAAACTTTTTATAGAATTCACATGGTTTTTATGTTGTTCTCTTTGACTAGGCAAATCCTATTAGATTACCTTTAAAAATTATGTATGTTGTTCGAGCTTTTCATTTTATAATTTTCACACATTGAGTTTGTATTTTCCTGGGCGTATAAGTATTAATTGATGTAAAATTGTCTTACAAATGTGAAAATTATTCAAGTTCGAGCGTTTTGGCTGTTTTGTTGTATTGGTTCCAATTGATGCTTAAATGTTAACAATTAATCTTGTATATAAAACCGTTTTAAGTACACGTATATATATATATATATGTATATATATATATATATATATTGATACATATATACGCTATCATAAACCTTACTATACACAAGTAGAGATGCATATATGTATATACTATATGCTATATGTTATATATGTATATGTATATATGATGGTTTGGGGACCATTTCATTTTTCATGTCTCATTATATCTCATATTCAATTCATCTGTGTGTATATTGCTAATCTCTGTTATCTTTCAAGTACATATATAGTACGGTATAAATGTCTCGTCTTACTGATGTTGCATGTATTCTACTAATCATAAGTTATTGGACGACACATTGAGAAAACGAAGACTATGGCGTACCACACTTCGGTCAGGTAGAGCGCGATCTGCAGCGTACAGAGGCAATATTCCAGACGCAGCCTGTAGGTCTGCAGCAGCAGCAGATACGAGACGCCCAGAAAGCAGGGTGCGGTCAGGAAGACCGACAGTATGGCCGTCCAACCTGTAGATAAAAGCGCGCAGAGCGAGAGAGAGAGAGAGAGAGAAAACAAAGCATTAGTGAAAAACAACATTGATAACAACTATAAATAGACGATGTGCGAAAACTATGTCAATCTGAGCGGACGCCCCAGTCGCCTACCTCGCTCGGCCAGCGTCCCCCTGCGCCCCATTATTAGACGCAGCGTCTCCACCACTATGAAGCTTATCATCACAGCCGAGTCCTGGGCGAGCGTGTGACCCGTATAGCTGAGATTGATTGCCTTCAGCAGACCCATCGCCATTTCGCAGCAGGCGAACATGCCAAAGTAGAAGCTATTCAAGTAGATTAGCACTTCGTAGTTCATGCTGGGATTTGGCTTCTTGGGCACCAGCGGCGGCGGTCGTTTTGGCGGCATTTTAACTAACTAGCTTATGTCTCCCCTCCCCCGGGCTAATGCGTAAATACACTGTACACTGAGATACAACCCGGCAGCGATCGCAACGCGTTCAACGTTGCTCACGTTGGGCGCTGTATTTTTAGACTGACCATAATAATAATGTGGACCTGCTGTGTTGGCCATTGGCTCTGTCGTTGCCATTTGTTGTTGTCGCTGCTCGTTTTGTTGTTGTTATTTATTTGAATTATGTGCTGGTCGTTGTCGCCTTTGGGTGCTTAAAATCTCTTTCTTAGTTCTGCTTAGCTCTGTTTTTGTTTGTTTTGGTCAGGGTTGCCCAATTAATGACCTCCCCCAGGTTGTACGGTTAATTAACTAAATTAAATAGAATTATAGAACTATCAAGAATGCAATAAAATGTTAAAAAGCTTCCTTGCCTTTAAGTAACTTATTAAAAATTTTCAATTATTTAAATAAATGTAAGTCCTTTGAGTAAATATAAGATTGTAAAGTCATGTAAGAAAGTTAAGAAAAATAAGAGTAAACTTGTTAATTACTTTCTGATTTGTTATTTGACTTTAGGCGACAATTGTGTTCTGTTATACAAATATTTGTTCAGTATATACAAATATCTGAAGGCTGAAGCGTTTATAATTACTTATACCAAAATGAGCTTGTTTCAATTTATTGTATATATATTTTAGAATAAGTGTCTTTAGATTTATTTAGAATAATAATTAGGATATATTTTCGAAATTACAGTTATCTGATTTTAGAAATTCGTTGGCATCGACACACAGAACACTTAATAATTTCTAATCTCTAATATCTATTCACCTTAAGCTTTCACTAACATTCTACATGCCATCTTTTGATAAAAGAGCAACACACTCACTATCGAAATAATTTGGGCAATGATAACCCCTTTCGAGTCTAGCTGGCCTAAACAATCAGTTGGCTAATATATATACACTTGAATTAGAAGTGTACATTGCACCTATGATGAGCAGCGACAACGATGCCAACCGGCGCGCCGTCGAGAGCTGCAGCGGCTGCTGCACATAGACTTCTTATGTGGCCAGTGTATTCGTATATGTATATAATTTTAGATCATTATAAGCGTATAAAAATACACCAACAACGAGCGAGTCCGAGTCAGCACGCCGGACGACAAAGGCCGGACAAAAGAATGCGCTGTGAATTCAAATCAAATGCCGCTTTTGATCGAATCGGACGAGTCGCGTCGCGTTATTATAGTGCTTCAAACGTAATGGACCTTATATAAGATATCGGTTTTCATACGAACCTCGTTAGTAAAGCGTTTGTTCGGCTCCTTGTTGAATTCATTTGGTTTTCATTGGATTTGTTCATTGTTCGGTTTTGGTCTTGCGAGGACTGACTGCAGGAATACGCCAGCGTATTTTTGGTTGTTCATCTATAATATCTTGCCTTCTAAAGATCTCCTCTAAGTGTTGTAGATCCTTAATTTCGTGTGTGTGTGTGTGTGTTCTTCAGTGGCTTAGCCTACATCAAATCGCTCAACTTAAACGTAAACTGCTTGACGTAATTATACCAAAAGGTGCGTTGTCTTCGTCGTACTATCCCAGCTCCAGCTCCCCCTCTCACTCCCATTTCCATTCCCGTGTCAAGTAATGCTGCTGGTGGCTTGGCCGTGGGCACCGACGTGGCAACGTTGACCAACTGCTAGGTGTATGTAACGGGTCGACACATTGTACAAATGAATATGCTGGCGTAGACTAGTTCAGCACCTTGTAGGGTGATCATTAAGGCACTCAGAATAATTTCGAGTTTGAGAACATAAGCTTGAAAACAACACAAATAGATAACAATAGCAAGACTGGGCAGTGTTAATATTACGGATGCGGTTGCTTGCCAGCCTGTGGGAGAACAAAAAGTAGAAATAGAATACAATTAGTAATGAAATAAATAAGCTGAAAGCCTAATAGCTATTTAGTTCTGGTTTTTCGATAATTAGTTAAAATGTCCCAAAAGGAAATAAGAATATTAAATTACTCATAATTAATAGGTATTTGGATAAATTTTTGTATATATTTAAATCAATCAATATTAAAGATTATTCTCTCAGAGCAGTCCAGTTATTAAATAAGTATAATAAACTTTTTTCAGCACTAAACATATTAAGAAATAAAAAATCCACATAGATAATTATTTTGCCGAGAACAAAATTAAATTTGTAAACTCTTGCAGAGTTGCAGAGTTAGCATTAAGAATTGGCCATCATATAGCCTTGCATAGTAGATATAACCATTCCGTCTGACCGACATGCTCTCTATGCAAAATTGTCTCTACGTTTTTAAGCTAGCTAGATAAACGAAATTGATGTTTGTTTAACACATCATTTTGTTTTCCAAGATATCATGACTGAAATCGGAGTTATGAGTCTTAATTTATTATATTTTATTCAAGATATCTGGTTAAACTAAACAATAATAATTTTCTCTTTTCTCCTTAAAATACAAACAAAATATTGTCAACTTTAGACTATAGCTTGTATAGGAACACCATTGTGTTTGTCTATGAAGTTTATAAAATCTACAGGGTCATTCGTCCCAAAATTAAAGAGGTAGAGTTATATATCGAGTTTGACGTAAGTGACTAGCTAAACTAAACTAAAAGTTTTTATGCAAATAGATTTTAACACGATTGACATGACAGATACGTGGTTATCAGATTGATTTCGATTAAACTTTTCCTTTTTAGTTTACTTACAAATTATAATTTATTTAACATATCTGTGAGAAATTGATCCTAGAAAATATAAGTTAAACTGTAGACTAGACTGCATAGAAACAAACAAACGGACAAAAGATTGTCGCTATATCAAGTCGAATTTTAATCTGCGAAAGTGCACCCATAAGGGAAAAGTTGCCTGTGATGTACGATTTTTATCACATTTAAACGGTACATTACGGTAGTATTGTGAGTTTTAATTTGGCTCTTAAAATCTCCGAAGTCGTTTGAAATAAGGGGTTTGTTCAATGATTATTATGATTTTTATTGATTTTGGGGTCTCGGTTAAGTCTTCAAACGTTAATTAATTAACGAATGCTGAAGAGAAACGTCACTCTGCGGGTTTTTTAGTTTTCGTGCTCAATGCGTACTGACAGTAAGATGGGCAAATCAAGAATATATTCACAATACTTGTTGGGGTCAGAGATGGGATGAGATGTATATTACTATTTATATTTTGGGATACATTTGAGTACATTACATACATAAAATATGAACATGGGTTCAACAGGCTTAATAGAAAAATAAATATTTTGAATACAATAAATTCGACATTTTTAAAGCCAGTTTGCATCCCTTTGTTGACACAAATACACACACCTACGTTTCTATAGATACCAGGAAAATTACGCATTCGCCATGTGGAGTGTGAACACGTTTATGAACCGTGAGGGTTGAACCGGGCCAGTAAGGAAGTAGGAGAGCCGTGTGGGTGTGAGGATACTGAACAGTGATGACGCTTGTCGCGCCATGACGACCGCTGCAAATAATTTGAGCATGTCATCATAGCAGCGGCATCTACCATAGCCTCCCCCTCCCCCTTCCCACACACACACACACACACACGAACAGCCTCCAGCTCCCCAATCAACTGTTGAGTTGTCCGCACCGTACAGCTCATTAAGTAAACAAATACGAATAGTAAACATAAAAGGAGCACTACCCTTGTAAGCATATAGATAGATACATATGTTTATACATATTATAGCCCTCTTCTTGGGATTACTCACCACGATCGCTGAGGCTGCTCTTGCGTCCAAAGACAATGCGCAGCGTTTCGATGATGCACAGCGAAAGCAGAATAGTCGCCTCACGTGACAGAACGTTTTCGCCATAACTCAGATTGATTCCCTTTAGCACGCCCACGCCTACCTCGAAGGCGGCGTACATGCCAAAATAGAACGAGTTCAAATACATGAGTATCTCATATATGAGGCTGGCGTTCATCTTGCCGTTGTTGTTGTCGCTTCTATTGTTCTTGTTGTTGTTGTTGTTGCTGTTGCTACTGTGTTTGTTGTCGTCCACCTAGGGCAGAGTCTGCCCCTCGTTGCCCGCTGTCACCGTGGCAGCTTGAAGCTTGTGCAGAGATGTTCGCTTTAAAGTTGTTGTTGTCGATGTAGTTGCTATTGTTGTTGGGGGCAAGTGGCCCAGGCAGCGACGGCAGCAGCAGCAGGTGGCTCATACGCACACACACATGTTTTCATGTATGTAAATGCGTGCGTGTGTGTGTGTATGAATGGCACTGGGCGGGGAACTGGAACTGCTTTGCCTTGAGTTAATGGCGCTCCGCACTTAGTGTATTTTTAATTGTGTCTGCCCATATGCATATTTACATTATCGCCTTATCGTTGCTGTTGTCGTTGTTGTTCCTGCTGCTGCTGTAGTTGTGTTTGTCGTCTGGTGTTGTCATGGGAGTCTCCGTGTTGCGCTGGTAACACAGTAATGGGATTGGGGTATGTGCATGTGTGCGTGTGTGTGTGTTAAATATATGCGTGGAAATTGTTGAAAAACAACGACGGCGCTTATATAAAAACCAATTTAGTATTCGATGCTCCGCTCTCACACACGCACACAAAAAAAACAATGCCGCGTAACTTTATGACACGCACTCGAGCACAACCGACTGACCAAGGACTCCCAAGCCATGCACACACACACAACAGCTTTCTTTTCGTATGCCTATTTGGGTTTTCGCGTAAATAATTTCCAATTTTTGGCTTTTATGGTGCTGTTGTACTTTGGCTGCACATGTGGAGTATATTTGGATTGTTCATGAGTGAGCGAACAGCAGAGATGTTCACTGAACTGAGTAAATGAGCTTGTTCCGTTTGACAGTAGTTCTCTTTGCTCATTGTTCTTTTGCTCAGTCAAATTTGAATTGAAGCTGGAAATTTGAATTATGATACGACAAAAGGAAGAATAAAATGGAATGTAGGTTTGCATAATTGAATTTCTGTTAATTGATGTTCGTATCCATATGCAGATATTTAGCTTAATATAAATGAATAATGTACAACTGTTTGGAGGAAAGTATGAATGTTTTCTTGTTCCTTATTTTGTTTACAACTTGCTTAAATCTGTGTGATTTATAAAAAGTGTGTTTAAATTCATTTTTTAAATAAAAATACATAATATTAACATACTGGAAAACTAGATGATCGCTATCTTATATATGGATTCTGTTAAGAGAGGAGCGGTTCTTTTTAAATGACAAGTAATTCGGTTTCCAGCACGTCAGTTATCGTGCCAAGTCTATCGACCAACCACCACAATCGAAGTAATCTACAGTCTCAAATAATAAATAAATAAGTAAATAATAATAACCATGCCCGCTGACCAAATTCAATACTCTGAGAAGTATTTTGATGACAAATTTGAGTACAGGTGAGCTACCGTCGAAACAAAACTATGAACACTTACCTTACCTTTTCGTATTTCATCTCCAGGCACGTAATTTTGCCGCCCGATCTGGCCAAGCATGTCCCCAAGTCGCATTTAATGACAGAGACAGAATGGCGCAACTTAGGGGTCCAGCAGAGTCCTGGCTGGGTGCACTACATGATGCATGCGCCCGAGCCGCATGTTATCCTATTTCGTCGCAAGCACGTTGAGGAGGAGACGCCGACATCGCAGCCACCATCTGTCAAAAATGTTAATGTTTGCGCATAGTTGGACAATATGTACAATTCGGGACGCAGACGAGAGGCTAGTGGAGGTGGAGTTGTTAATGTTGGACAGTATTCAATAAGATTGGAGCTTATCATCAGTCACCCTGATGTAAAATAAGTTTGCAGTAGTCTAAGGACACACACATTTTGATACATTGATACATTTTATAGCAATTAAGTTCTCGGCGGCTATACGGCCGCACAGCATTTGAACATTTCGAACGGATTTTTCATTAAGTTTATTTACCTAAAATACAAAACGTACGCCATGTGTACAAATTACAAGTAGTAGGACTAAAATTCGATTGATGCAATATTTCTCTAGTGGTAACAGCGCCAGATGGCCGGCGTTAGGTAGTCCGCCCAGCGCTCATAGGGAAGGTCACAGTTACGCTTCGCATAATACTCCATGGCATACAATGAGATCAGCACGCCGTTGCCCAGGATGAGCGAGAACCATAGGAAAATGTTGCCCAGGGTTTTGGGCGCGCTGCGCATGAGGAACACCAATGCCACGCCCACCACACCAAAGAGCACAAACATAACGGGGAAGAAGACTTGCAGCGCAAATCCCAACACCTGTTCGTGCACCAGCGCCGATATCAGGAACACCAGCAGTGAGGAGGCCAGTTTCGAACCCTTGAAAATGTGCATGTAGACATCCCTATATACGTACTCGTACAGCCAGTCGTGCACCACCACGTTCCAGTTGCGGTAGTAGCGATCGTAGGTGTGCGACGTCCACCAGTCCTTGTAGAACATGCGGTCCCCAAAGCGCAGCAGCTCCGACGTAAAGTTCAGCCACGAATGCAGGATCATATAAAAGCCGCACAAAAATATCACCGCGCTCGGCAACATCATGCCAAAGAGCTTAACAGTAAGCTGTGACGGTCCCAGGGCCTCCTTGCCAATCTGGCCAAAATGCTCGTTAATATGGCGCTCATGGATGAAGGCGTAGAGAAAGGCAACGGCCACAATCTCCAGCAGGCGGCAGAGCGCAAACTTCCAGCGAATGTGCGCCGTGCGTGGATAGCTGTCGCGGTAGATGAGCGTGGGTGCGAACAGGAAATAGATATAGCAGTGCAGGGGCGGCACATAGGGACGGGTCAACTTGGCCAAATCGCCGTCCGCCTTCTGCTTGCCCAGCAACACCCGCTCCGCATTGTAGCGCACAAAGGCGTGCATTTTCATCAGTAGGCGAGTGCTCTCCAGGAGCAGCACGCAGGCACTGACAAAGGGCAGCCGGAACTTGAGGCACAGCGAGGTGGACACGTAGCCAAAGACCAGCTGGGCGCTAATGTACATAATCAGGCAGCTGTGCGACCAAAAACGTTGGGCCGATCCTGGAAGTGGACACCACAAACGGCATCAGACCTATGTTTCTGACTTGAAAGTACTTTCAAACTCACTGTGCGATTGCAGCTTGACACGCACCAGGGCCCAGCCCTGGAATGCATAGTACAGCGCCAGGACGAAGACGTGCTCCAGCAGCCAGACGCCGAGCACCCAGTGGAGGCGCTTGAGCCCGCCACGAAACGTGCCCAGGCCAAGGTTGATGTGGCCCTCGACAAAGTAGTCAAAGCAAATGACGTTCAGCAAGAACATGACCAGAATTATTGAGAATATGTGATAGATGGTGCGCATGTGCTCCACCTGCAGCAGCGCCGTCAGGTACGATTCGCGTGCCACAAACACCTTGTCGGGCAGTTGACGTCGCTTTATTTGTTCCGATTGCCGTTGTTGATGTTTTGGTGTCGCCTTATTTTGGGCATCCGCTCGCCCGTTTGGACTGTCGCTGACGTCAGGCGCCGACGATTGCAGCTGACGATTGTGCCAGGTGGAGCTTGGATTTCCCGCCCTGCCCGTTCCGCTATCGAACTGGCGGAACTCGTGCGCCCGCAGCTCCTGCTGTCGCACATCCTGCAGCACGTCCTCGATCATGCAGGACAGTCGCTGGTCGAAGTCGGACAACATTTTGCTCTGAAACTTTTGCAGCTTTTCGCGCAGAAAGTGATCAGTCGCGGCGGCATTGCAGGATTCTCCACTTGGCCTCGTCTTCTTGACCATGGCAATAACTTTTATTGTTCACTTGCGTGCCTAATCTCCTGCTAGACTGTTCGCTGGGTCGCGGTCTTAAACAATGTATTGCAAGGTCCGAGGCTCGTTCGCTTCTGGCTGTTGTCAAATGCGCCAGATGATAACGGCGCTTTTGTCCAATAGGCAACGGCGTAGTTGAATTTGTGCTGCAACAATTAGCTGTGAATAGGGGCATAGCTGGCCGGCTACGCAAATAAAATGCATCGTATCGGTAATGTTTTATAATTCTTTTAAGCTATTAGCTTTTAATATTACTTTTGTATTGTCTTATCTACCTTCTTTCAAACTCGATTTATCAACTTTTTACAAAAATTAAATAATAAAGAAATAGAAATACTATTCGGCACTCAATTTGTGCAGCTACGCCCCTGCGCTCGACCAGAACTCGCTCAGTCACACGTTCTCTCTCGCATTCGCTTTCGCTCTCTCTCAGTCGTGCAAAGTGCGTCGTTGTTGTTGCCGCTCAAATAGTTTTGCTAAGTACATTACAATTGAAGCACAAATTAGATTGCTCGCGCCTTAAGCGACCCGATTAGCTGTCAACGGCACTTGAATCTTAATCAATCGGCCTTACGAGCAACACATATGGGGCTATGTTACTGATAAGGCGATTTATTGTTCATTGGTCCGTTGTAAACGGGTGCACTTGCACTCGCCATCGTACACCCACACACATGCATACGTATGTCTACATATAAAGACGCGCGTTCATAGGTATATGTAAGACAGCGTGGAAATGCGTATCTTGTAATGACTGGAAGATTTCCTCACCGGATTGCAGAACTTAGTGTTTATTTGAACTATACAAGGGCATTGCACGATTGTGCATATATGTACATATATTATAATAATGTACCAATTAATTCAAGATAAGACATATGCTTTTAGTAAATTCTCATATGTACAAATCTCTTATTCTTCATAAATGCATTAGCAAACAAGTAAGAACGTTGCAGTCGGACGTAGCACTCGTTCGCAGTACACAGTAGTTACTCAGTTTCTCAATTTTATTTTTTTAATTTAAAATTGAAAGTTTACATTTGTAATCGGCTGTGATTTTCACAATTAGTATAAAATACCACATAAAAACAGATTCTGAGTGAATACAATTTTTTGTCAAAATCATTTTTTTTTCATGGTTTATCCTCTCAATCAATCTGATTCTGCATTTAAAATATATTCATTATTGAAAATGAAATTTTTTGGATTTTTGGATTGACAAAAATTTTGACATGTAAAGCTCTCGGATCCATAGCTCCCATTCTTCAGTATCCCATAACTTTGTCAAAACTGAACCGATTTTCATGTTTGATGCCATTTTTTTCATGGTTTGTCCTGTAGATTGGATCTGCATTTTAAAAATATCCATTATTAAAAATAAAATTTTTTGGATTTTTTTGTAAAATACCATGTACCCCCCTACTCATATTCGAAAAAAATTTTATTTTTAAATTTAGAAATGCAAATTAACATTTTTAATCGATTGTGGTTGTCAAAATAAGTATAAAAAACAATATTAAACCCGATTCAGAGGGGGTCAAAGTTTTTGTCAAAAACCATGCAAAAATTGACAAAAATTTTGACATGTAAAGCTCTCGGATCCATAGCTCCCATTCTTCAATCTCCCATAACTTTGTCAAAACTGAACCGATTTTCATGTTTGATGCCATTTTTTTTTCATGGGTTGTCCTGTAGATTGGATCTGCGTTTAAAAAATATCCATTTTTAAAAATAAAATTTTTTGGATTTTTTTTGTAAAATACCATGTACTCCCCCCTACTCATTTTCGAAAAAAAATTTTTTTTTAAATTTATAAATGCAAATTAACATTTTTAATCGATTGTGGCTGTCAAAATTAGTATAAAAAACAACACTAAAACCGATTTAGAGGGGGTCAAATTTTTTGTCAAAAACCATGCAAAAATTGACAAAAATTTTGACATGTAAAGCTCTCGGATCCATAGCTCCCATTCTTCAATCTCCCATAACTTTGTCAAAACTGAACCGATTTTCATGTTTAATGCCATTTTTTTCATGGTTTGTCATGTAGATTGGATCTGCGTTTAAAAAAATATATATTATTGAAAATAAAATTTTTTGGATTTTTTTTGTAAAATACCATGTACTCCCCCCTACTCATATTCGAAAAAAATTTTTTTTTTTAAATTTATAAATGCAAATTAACATTTTTAATCGATTGTGGTTGTCAAAATTAGTATAAAAAACAACATTAAAACCGATTCAGAGGGGGTCAAATTTTTTGTCAAAAACCATGCAAAAATTGACACAAATTTTGACATGTAAAGCTCTCGGATCCATAGCTCCCATTCTTCAATCTCCCATAACTTTGTCAAAACTGAACCGATTTTCATGGTTGATGGCATTTTTTTCATTTCATTTCAAAATATCCATTATTAAAAATAAAATTTTTTTGGATTTTTTTGTAAAATACCATGTACTCATTTTCAAAAAAAAATTTTTTTTTTTTAAATTTTTAATTGCAAATTAACATTTTTTCATGGTTTGTCCTGTAGATTGGATCTGCATTTCAAAAATATCCATAAAAAATTTTGGATTTTTTTGTAAAATACCATGAACCCACCTACTCATTTAAAAAAAAAAATTTTATTTCAAAATTTAGAAAAGCAAATTAACTAAAAAATATACATACTAAGACATTTGATACTTAATATAATAAATATAAAATCTTTTATATTTCTGATACTAAGTGCTTAAATTTATACTTATAATAGTATGTTAGTATTTTCAATTTCCTTAAAATATTCAATTACTATTTAAATATTTCGTGCATACTCTGTTATTTGTAATTAAAATTTTTTTTTAAATACATAGAAAAAAGTTGGTAGCTAAATAAAATGTGTAGGAGAAATTTTGATATTTTTCTCTGCGCAAAATAGGCCCAAGCTTTAGCTCAGTATAAAGCTCTCGTTGTGAGCATGTGTGTGTGTGTGTGTGTGTGGGTGCGTGTGTGTGTCTGCTTGTGTATTTTTGGCATATTTAATTGCAAATATTTATGTATGGGTAAAAAACAAAAACAGCAAATACACACACATAAGCCTAATGTTTTGATAACGAAAAATGAGCCAAAATTAAAGCTCACGGCCATGCGTTGTCCTGACCGCCACACAGGATGCATGTTTATGTGGGTGTGTGTGTGTGTGTGTGTGTGTGCTTGTGTGGAAAATAATATTAATGCCGTGCAGACGCAATAACCAAAAATATATATTATTTATGCGGAATAAACAGCAGCGGCAGCAAACACACAAAATATGAAATTAATGCAAAAATGACAAAAGCAGCGCGCAAAAGAGACTCGCCGAAAGCCAGAGAAAATAGCGCGCAAAGTGTACGAGCAATATAGACAATGCTGTACATGAGTGTAGGAATATAATGAATGCCGCCTGCCCGGTAAAACATAAAAGTCAAACTCAGGCCCAGGCCAAAATATTCATAAACAGCAGCAAAAACGGGCCAACATTATGCAGGGAGATCTGCCAGATAGCATCGCATATAAAAAGACATTTTTATTGCGCCAAAAAAGAACGGCATGACACGAGTGAAAGAAAGCCAACGGGAAAAAGAAGAAACTAGTAACAAAAATAATATGCGGCCGCATAAAAATCTATATAATTCATAAACCCACACAGACACAGATACAGGGACAGAAACAAACACGTACGCCGCGCTTGGCGGCCATATTGGGTCATAAAAAGCACACACACACACACACACAGAGAGTATAACGGTATAAAAGCCTGACCACAGACGAACGGCAGCAGCAACATATACAACAACAACAACAACGTCGGGTGAACAAAAGTGACAGCCACAGCAGAAAAAATTTTATGACGCAAAACTTTGTGAAGCAGAAACATATAAAAAATGTTGCATATTTTTAGGGGGCAACGTTGAAAATTGTCCCATTGCTGTCCGTGTGTGTGTGTGTTGTCCCTGTATGTTTGTGTGCGTGCCATTTCCGTTTTGTTGTTGTTTTTATAGGCGCACAGTGTTGTGTCCTGTGCGGATTGGACGAAAGAAAAAAATGGCGCAGTTTTGCAATTTGCTAAAAAGCCACATAAAAAGCAGTCGAAATACAAGCGAAATGCTAGCGAAATGTTAGCCACAAATAATGCTACTATTACGAAATTGTACACAGTAAAAAAAGAAACATATGACTGAAAAGAAAATATATCCACAATACTTGAGTAGACAATTAAAGTAAATATATTAAATTATGCACGTATAAATATATAAATATACAAATTAAATTTTAAATATCGCAAGAATGGTAATACCTAGCAATGGCAACTTAAGCTAGTTATGTGTATTCGAATGAACAGAATATCTTAATTGCCATAGATTATTAAGAATATTGTTATATAATTATTTGCCAATGGCAGCATAGAAGTAAGCTATAGGATTTAATCTAATATGTTTTGTAATAAAGTGTACTACTTGACACAGGTAAAGACCAAAATATCATTCAATTCTGTACTGTATTTCAATTTGATTATATTCGGAAACATACGTTTAAAATAATAAAATTATTAAAATATTAAAATGGCAAAGAAGGAAAAATGTGATGTGGACCTGAACGAATAAGTAAGCACATCTGAAGGCTACCCTAAAATATTAATCAAAAATTATATTATATTATACATTTATTAGTTTAAAAAGTAAATTGCTATAATATTGTGTATTGTATTACGCCAAATACTTCCACATTTGAAAACTCACGATTACTGAATTTTCTCTCAGCGTGAACCAGCTACATATTACAGAAATTGGAAGTTCTGCGAGAAATCAGGAGCAGTTTCTGCATTTTAGCCAACGTTATTAATGTCGTATTAGCCCTTGGCCAACTCAGTGGCGTTCACGTAGGCGTGGAGGCGTGTCTTGGCGTACGTTTAAAAAATAAAATAAAGCAGCTACGCCTGCCGAGCAACCTCGTCCTCGGCACTACAAAGTCCAACAACGACTCGCCGTCGACAAATTCGCAATGCTGCACAGTGTGCTCATAAAAATATGCTTGAAATTGGAATGCCATGCGAAGAAAACAAACGAAAAGGCAGAAAAAGGACAGTTAAAGTGCGTTTCGGGTAGGTCGATTTTGTGATACCGTGTCACAACACATTCCAACAACATATATAAATTAATTAATTCAACAAAAAAAATTGTATTAAATTTTAATATTAAATAAACTTTATGTTGATAATAAAGATTATAAAGAATATAATTCTGACCCTCTTATCCAACACAAAAAGATCTATACCTTAACATAAAATAAGCTTATAATTGCCCAAATAGAAGTATACTGCTTGTTATCATATTACAGGGTATACAAAACAAAAACTCTTAGCTACATTTAATGTCGCCAACGATATCAACAACGGGAAATGTCGCGGCAGGCGCAGGCCATGTGCGCCATGGGCCACGCTCCACCAAGCAGGAGTAATAGGAGCAGCCTGGGATGCTGGAAAGGAGCCAGCGGGGAGCTGGGGGAGAGTGGCTGTGGCGTCGTAGACGAATCGTTCGCTTTTGATTGTTTTGCAAACAAAGCGAAAGCGAAACAAGCAACCAAGTAACCAACCACCCACACGAACACAAACACGCACACACACACACACTCACACAATGCTTTTTGCTTTCTTCTTTTTTCCCCAAAATGAAAAAAAGGAAAAAACGTGGCAACTTTTTTCGAGGGTGGATTTTCATTTTGTATGCTTCATGATTTGGAACTTTATTCGCCAGTCGCCCCATGGCGAACCGTATACATATGTATGTGTGTGCGTGGCTGTGTACGTGTATGTGTGTTTTTGTTTGTGTGTTGATTTTTTTTACCATTTCATTATTTGCAAATTTATGCGGGGTGGCATTTTTGTGACTCAGGCGTTTGTTGCTGCTGTTGTTGATGCTGCTGTTGTTGTTGCTGCTGCTGCTGCTGCTACTCCACTTCCATTCCGCTCATCGATTTTCGGTTTTCATGTCGAGCGATTTTTTTATGTAGATTGGCCATTATGTGGAATTAGTTTTTCTGCAGGATTTTCTCTTTTTGCACTCGTTGATCGCTTGGCCCTGTGTGTGTGTGTGTGTGTGTGTGCCTGTGTTTGAGTTTGTGTGTGTGTGTGTGTGGCACATAGAAATGGCGTGCGCCATAAAATGTTATTGGCTGCTGTTAGGAAATGTGAATGTGTGGAATGGTAGATGGGTTTTGATGAGGCCCAGAAGTACTCAAACTATATAAAACGAAAGAGGAGCAACCAAAATGGGCCCCCCATTAAATAAGATTAATTTATTGAAAATTGCTTATTTAGTATTTGCGCCTGATTTACCGAATATAAAAACATTTAAAGAGGCCTTCCTGCTGGCCTCCTAATCAATTTATCAATAAAATAAAACAACAAAAAAATATATTAAAAAATTTTAGTTTTATGTTGAGATACAACATTATTTAAAAAAAAAATAGAGGCAGCAAATCAATTTGTACATTTTCCATTTTTCCAATTATACTTTACCCAATCATAGAAAATATCTATGTGATTGATGATGATTTGATTAATTATTTTAGAGAATTTTCGTTTTAACAAAGGCAATCTATATGATATCATATTCCAGTTAAGCCAGAGAGTATTCCAAATAATGTATATTATATATCAGCGAACTTATAAGGTAGATGTATTCTGGATTAGATAACTTACGTACCAATGATAGAGTCTTTTTCCAGATATTTTTATCAAACTGCCTAATGTGTTTCAAAATATCTTTAATATATAACCAAAATATTATAATATAATATTATACATTTTAGGCAAAACTAGTTAAATATTGTGTTTTCATATAAAACCCCCTTAGAGGCAAAGAGTAATTAGTCTATTTTTTAAATTTAGATAACAAATAATAAAAAAATGGTTCGAAATAATATAAATTCTCATTCTTATAATAGTGCACATAGTAAATTAATGAAGTGTATACTCCCCAGATGGGCCTATCTCAAGCATTTAGCTGTTGTCATTAGTTACAAATCGAACCACAATCGCAAATTCTGAATGTTGACTCTTTTGTATTTACCCAAAAATTTCCATAGCGAGCGAAAGACAAATACAAACTACTAAAAGTACAATGACCGCAATGGTAAACAAGAGTCAACATTTTTATCAGTTGTTCAAACAAAACGTTTCTACAATTCAAATATTTTTTAATAAATCTCATCACGATTTATTTACATCCGTAGCTTAAACATCGGCAAAATCAACTGCGCTCAAATATATAGTTTGATGTTAATGCGAGAGTTTTAAAAATAGTCGATGATAAGTTATTCCAGAGATTGCGGGAGATCACAGTGAATGATGATCCTACTATAATATGTTTGGACTATAGATCAACGAACTTGTGTTTTTTAGGAGCTTGGAAGGAGTTTGTATTTTTTTATCCTGGCTACAAAACCGAAAAAAGTAACCGTGCTTCGGTTGTTAAATTTAATTCATTTGAAAAGTGTTTTGGTTTGGTTATGGTTCGGCTTATGGTTTAAAAATATTGAGTTCCTGGATTAAACCGTTTGGGTTAAAACTGGTTTGAACTTGTTTTTGATTTTTAAAAGCATTTCCATGTTTTCAGGTGGGCTATAAAAAGTAAATAGATTTGTTAGACAAAATCAAAAGCTCTGCTTCGATTGTTTTCAACTTTGGTCGAAGCCTGAGGGCAGACAAAAAGTAATTTTTACTCAACCTTCCCTTCCCTGTTTGGCATCCAAAAAGAACCCATAACGGACTATTGAAGAGAAAAAAACAAATGTGCTGCCAACAATTCGAATGCTCGATGTGAGATTCTGTGTGTGTGTGTGTGTGGGTGTGTGTGTGCTTGTGGGGGTGGTTGCTGGACGCACAAATAGCCAGCTGAGGACGGGGAGAGCAGGGTGGCTGCTGTCTTGGGTGATAATTTAACAACAAACGAATGCGAATGCGAGTGTTGTTTTTGTATTTTACTCTTATTTTTGCTTATTTTCGTTTTTCTTCCCTTTTTTACACACACCCACACACACTCGCTGAAATATGGGCGGGTGTGTGACACATGAACGAGGCGTGCCAGGGGTTGACTTGGTGCAAAAAGCAAGAAATTCACATAAAAATATACGAGTACTCATTATGATAATACGAAAATAAATGACAGTGGTGTTTATACTCATAGTATTACGGCGAGTTCCGACTCCATGTAACCGAGTAACGGACGAAGGACCCAAACATGGCGCTGTGTTAATTCCCAATGTTAGAGTATGTGATCATTTACACATTGCTTATTAGTAATAGGGTATTTAAAGCAAAGAACGCTGCACTATTCGTCAAATAAGTGTACATTTAAAAAATATACGTATACATAGATATTGAAAACATGAATTTTCATTATTGCACCATGCCATTGTTACAACAATAGAATATTTATTATTAATAACTTAAAATTATAATTATTATTAAAGCTAAGCAAAGTGTTTTCACATACAAATAAAGGATATTAAATAAAAAATAAAATTATATTTTATATATAAAGTGAAATTCAAAAAGAAAAAGATTTTGTAGGTTTCATATAATATGTTCAATATATTATTTTTTGCTTGAAATTTCTGTTCTAATTATATTATATTATATTACCTAGAATTTTTCAGTTCAGTGATAATCTAAACTAAACAGGTTCGAACCCACATTTATGAAATTGCTTTCTTCGAATCGAATTTAAAATCGAATTTTCTGTCCATAAAACAGTCGAAACTAAACTGAACCATATTTAGCAACAAAGATATTAGAGCTTAAACAAATATTTGTTTTCAATACTTCGGAGTAATTGAAAATTGTAAAAATAAAACAAATTTGTTTAAATTTAAAATGGATTATTTAATTTTTATCCAATCCAAAGTGAAATCAGAAATATGGAAATATCAGCATATTTCAACTATTTACCCACTTTATTTTATATTTGATTTAATTGCAGCGCATTCAGCTTTCGGTGCTGCCAACTGTAAGTAATTGTAAGTATTTTATATCTGACATTCCATTACATTAGAAAATAAAATATGCCGCCTTCGCTTTGCTTTGCTTACGTTTTATGCCTCTGTTCTGGGGCCAGCAACCTGGGGAGGCATATCTAATTCAACATTTGGCATAGGCTTTGCCGCTGTCTAAAAGCCCCTCCCGTCCCCCGACTTGTCGGCTGCGTCTAATAGGCTCGTATACTTTTCGTAAGCAGTTCAATTTTTTATTCGCATGTGCGCTGCGTTTTCCGGCTTAGTCTAACGGTACGAAATGGCTGAGACGTTGGCCATTAGCGACATATTGTTACGGGCTTGGAAGGGGCGATGGAGGGGGGGGCGGTGGAGCAGCTGCCTGGCCATTTAGCTAATCTCTTTGATCATCAGGTTGCATGTGGAGTGGAGAGTAGCTGTACAGAGAACATCTTTAAGATATATTAAAGAGATTAGAGAAATTTCCTTCAACTGAATAATAAATAAAAATAAAGGCAAATTTTTAAAACCCATTAAATTTGGTATATTTGTGTGCAATCGTAATACTTGCCAATCCTTAGAGCAGCTGCTGTTTTGCTACAGTTTTCAATTTGGCTCTGGCAAAATCCGTTACATTTCGGTCATAAAACTCGAACAATCCTGGTCCAGGGGTCAACAATTAAATGCCATTTGCAATGGAAACACACTGGAATCGCTGATGACCATTGTCGAGTATATTCTATGGGCAATGAAAAATTATTTAAATGCGCCAACTATTTTGAATCAAGACGGAAAAAGGTCAGGCCAGGGGCGAGGGGTCAGCCACAGGCCGTGCGAATGGTCAATTGAAATGCCGTCCCCTGAAACCATTTCTCAACATGCAAAACAATGGGATAATGCGACAGCAAAAATCCTTTTTTAGTTTTTGCGTTCTGTGCGAATCGAAATTGGTACAATTTAGAGCATTTTTGTTTGTGCAGCAATAAATTTGAAAATTGCAGGCACTGCCCTCTGCCCCTGCCCCTAGCCACCCCTATGAACCCGGGCCAGCACGCCGCCTCCTTGAAGCTGCGTCTTATGCGTGACCCCGAATTCACGCAATTTCCGTGACACATTCACAGTTTTCGCATTAATTTTAACCTCTGCCGATCCTGTTGCCTGACGCTGACAAGGGGTCAGCGCCGGCGACGTGCGCTCTCGATTTCCAGCCAATGGCCGCTGCCCAACCCCCGACCCCGGCCACGGGCCGCTGGACCGAACTTCGCATTTGGTTCTGTGTTGGCGGCACTGCACCGCAGGGGTCACGAAAGTGTGAAAATGTATAACTGCCGGACGGACTGATTAGATGGTCGAGTTCGAGGACACTCGGGGTGGGACCGCTGGACATTTTTGGCGCTTATTTCGAATTGCCAATTGCCTAAGCTCGGGATTTAGCACAGCCGCAGCCACAGGCCCTGGACATAACACAATGGAGTCGGATTCGGATTCAAATTCAGTCTAAAAATGTGTTGGCTATTGTTGAAATGCGTTTCGATTTTAATGCGCCGACAACGACCAAGTAGACGGCGACTTAGTGGCGTTAATTTCAGGCGCATCACAAATGTAACCCAATGGTCAGGAGAGAGACAGAGAGAAGGAGAGGGAGGGGTTAAAATGATTTGTGTCCAAAACTGGGAAATGTATCGGCTGTATAAAACGTATATTAGAAAGAGAACCAGATAAAGCAGGGAAAAAAGGTCGTAAAAAAACATTTGTATTATTATTATTATTATTATTATTATTAGTTGTGTATTATAAACGTATTCTTGTGCAAATTCTTCATTCTTGTTTTAATAAGGACTAGCTGCTGAGCCTTTGGCCAGCCTGGGAAAACCCGAGAAAAAAGTCCGGATCTTCGTTGAGCAGTTGCATAAACCTAAAATATGGTGTTTTAGAGAATGGAAAAAACACATTATGCCAGGTTTAAACAATCTAAAATAAAATATATACACAAAGTCAGTCTAAAAATATAATAGTTTGTAAATCTAGTAAATCAATTATGCAATTTTTTGCAAGCTCTTAGAGTTTATTTAAAATAATAATTTTTAACAACAAACACAATGAAATATTAATTAAAAAATTGTATATATTCGTTATGAATATTTAATTGATATTTTTATTTTAAAAGTCCATACTTTCAAACTGTGAGATAACTAATGTGTAAGTTATGGTAGTAGTGGTCATTTTATGAATTGACCTACTTCTGAAAAAGAAGTCGCTATATTACCATCAAAAAAATCACTATTCACAAATGCTTAAACATAAAGCAAACTTGGATATTATGTAGGGCACTAAGGCCTTAAATAAAATATGTGGAAATGATTGAGTATATATTATAACTATTTTTATTATTATTATCATTAATATTGTTATCATTCTTATTATTATTATTAATTTTATTATCATTATTTTTATATCTAAAATTAATATGATTATATTCTTATGGAATTCGAATGCGGGGCAATGATGCGCCGGGTCAAGTTCCAGCCAATTGTAGCCAGTGTATAACTATAGTCTATTTTAAAAGTAATCTTAATAATACTACAGAATTTTAAAAGATTTCTAGCAAAAAATCTGCTTTGTCTCTTTATCACACGCTTTTTGAATCGTAAATTCATATTTGCATTGCAATTTAACCCTTTTCCGAGCGTTTTTACTGCATCCATATACGCAAACCCATCGAACTTAACCCTTTTGCATGGCTAATGAGCAGGAACTGAATTCCCGGAAACAAGTTATACGTCCAAAATGTTTGAAAGCCCTCATAAAAAGAGCACGGAGTTTAATTTAACCCGTTCGGCCAAACAGTCCAACAACTTTCGCCAAAGGGTTAAGGAAGTACGAGTATTCGCCGCGCAAGGTGAGGAACAATGGGCGTCATAAAAAACACAATCGATAGATCATAAAGAAGACAACGCGTGCAGCATTAGCTGGAAACAAAAAAAGTACACACACACGCACACACACACGGATACCCGTTGTAGGCAATTTAGCTGGAATTTTGCAAGGACAACCGAAAGAGAAAGCAACAGAACAAGGATATCCTATTTTGGTTCTTTTTTCTTAATGGTGAAAGGGTTAAGGTACAAAAAACAGCAGCCGCAGCCTGAAATCGGAGATCGAACAAGCTACCTGCACTGTCTAGGCCATAAAAAACTAAATGTTTTATGGTTTTTGCGGAGCTCTAAAAAACTGCTTTACGCGGAAGTGAGTTTTTCGCCTTTTGGCTGTCGCAGTCGGGTCCTTGGACAATCATAACTAGAGCAGTCTAATGAACATTCACGAGATGGTCGAGTTTAACTTATTTTGAGGCGTCAACGTCTGCTCGTGCGCTGAGGAACTTTCTCGTGATTTTCCACTGATTTTCATTGTTAAGCCGTCGCCCAAACTCATTACCTGGTCATGCAAAATATGGATCTGCATATATACATATAGATATATATATATATGTAGGTTCGTATATACGGTGTTGTAGGCCTCATAAACAGCACGAAACGGCCACCAAGCCACCGAAGCGGGCAATTGTCCTGCCGTAATGCGCGTTGTCCTTCACGCTTTTGTTGCTTTTCAGCTACTTTTACTGCGTAACCATTAAGACAAACAATCAAAATTAGAGCAACTATTTCGCCATGCTCATGCATCTTCCACTGTATCTGTATCTGTTTCTGTTGTAGCTGTTGTTGTGCGTTGTATCTGTATCTGGGTTGCCGCTGCTCTAGTTTCCTTTTTTAATCCTTCGGTTTTTCATGCTAAAAAAGGATTTACGGATATGTCGTGCCCGCTGTTTAGCATAATATTTCTGCGAAACTATCCACGAACCTCTTACCCAAGTGGGCGTATCCTGGCGAGGACTTTGCCATTTGATTTATGTAGACGCAATTTTCTGGCATTTACAATGCGGCCTCTGTGGTCCTGTTGCTCAGTCGTGGAAAATACTCTATTTATGTATCTTAGAGGCTTTTACATACTTGTAAAGCTTAACAAGAAATAAAATAAATAACTATACGTAGGATTTTCAATTTTAATGAAATTGCTTTTATATACATATATGCATTTATATAATGTCAAAAAAAGCATTGAAGCCAACTTTAAAATTGTACATAATATTCAAATTTACTTTTCTTCGCTTATACCCGATCCTCACCTCATCGCCCTCAATACCTAACAATCATGTCTCCATTAGGAAGCACAGTAGCGTTAAAAAAACAGACTGGAAAACCTAATTGAGATCAAAGAGAAAAAACATACAGACGCACACAAAAGCGGAAAACCAAAGAAAATGGCAAATCATCCTTGGCATGAAATCAGCTTAAAAACCTCAAGGTGATAGCTGAAGCGAGAGGTCAGCAGAAAAGTGCGCCAAACTGAGACAAAACTAATGAGCTCTTAAGGTTTTTGGGGTATGGGTATTGAAATTCGGTCAACCACAAGATTCGCATTTGCATATGAGATTTGATCGCTAACCACCACGGGCGAACAAAGCGTGCCGGGCGGAACAACAGACCAAGGACTCGAGATCTTAGGGATCCTTGTTGACATTGCCAGAACAATGGTGAAGGCTGAGCCAGCATATCATTTGCATAGAGCACTTGAACTATGTACTCTGCGCAATTAGATGACAGTTATCACGATCTTCAATTAAAAGGTCAAGCGTGACGGTGCTGGACATGTGCGGACGTCCGCTAGAGTCCTGGCTGTCTGGGCAGTCCTGGCAGCGGGCGCGGCTTAAGGAACATTTGTTTTGGCTTTGCGACAACTTTACATAACTGCTGCTGTTGCCGAGGATCAGCGGCTCCACACCCGCCCGCGCCCGCCTTAAGCAGCGCTAATCACATGCTCAACAATGGATCAGGACTCGGGATCAACGAGTCTGATCCTGATCTTGATCCGTCAGCGCGCTGCGTAATGTTGGATTATGCAGTCGCCTAGCCAACTTGTAAATCACTTTTAAATCTCGGTTCTAGGACCGCTGTTACTGCTCTAGTTTCCCGGCAACCGCGGCCACTCCGGCGATTTGTTCGCGGATGCGGGATTAATGAACAACATGGCAAGTCCGCCTGCAGCCAGGTAGCCGGCCCTTTAATCCTTTCTTCAGCACTCTCAAATCCGCTGTAAAGTCCGGTTGCACGTCTAATCCGGTTGACGACGTCAATGATGCGCGCCTGCCTGTCGTGCTCCTGCTCCGGGTCCTGCTCCCGGCCCAGCTACCTGTTCTGCCACCATCGCAGCGAACGTCCTTCCACCAGGTTCTCTAGACCTCTATTTGCATATCGTCAAAATTTTGTGTGCATTTTGGGCCAGCGTTTGTTTTGTAAATATTGCCTTAAAATTTCAAATGTTGATGAACATTTAAATTCATAATTTACTTAAAATCACATATGCATAAAAATCATGCAATTCATAAGTATATAAAAACATATTCCATAACAATCATCATTATGCAATGTTCAGCTGTAAAAGCAGGTGCCGGTAGAAATTTGGCGAATTTGTGTTTTCTATTTAACGAGTTGTTTTTAAAATATTTGAAAACTGTTTTCTTTGTATCTAACGTCAAATTAATTGTTTGCATCATAATGTAAATATTTATTGCCAAAATTATTGAAATCGCGCAAATGCGTTTATGGTTGAATTTGTAGCACATTGTCAACTTTTGTGAAATTAAATAAACAAAAACTTCTATTTCGCTTGGCTTTTAATAAATTTTTACAATCCATGTATAGAAATATTGTGATGTATAAAAAATTACCGAAAGTTTTAACTTTTGTATATGCATATAGTTAAAATATGTATGGGTACAATATTCTAAAAATTTAAAACTGTATTTAGGTCCTGTATAAGGAATTATAGCATTATATATTAATATTAGATATAATTATTAAAAAAAAATATATTTTTTAATTATTTTATCCAGGCTAATTTAGTTAACATCAGCTAGTCATGAATACAGTAAAAGTTTTCTATCTTTTCCAAAACTTTCCCAACTTCATATGTACTTAGTTTCCAATTATTCCAACTTGGTCCTTTCGCCTCTTAATATACAGCCAATGTAAGCCTCAATGCCAATTCGGCACATTATTAATTGCATAAACATATCATACGAAAGGGAAAGCACAAAAGCTGCGCTCTTTAAAGCAACTACATAGAACTTTGAAGCTTAATATGGCGCCATCAATCTCTTTGTCATGTTCGATTATTGCTCCACTTTACTTGCTATCAACCATGTTGTGTCTAGTTCGAACATTGTCCAAAACTCCGTAATGAGAATTGAGTTAAAGTTTCAGATCAGAAGGGACAGCACCAAAAACAATTGTCGGCTGCAACAGCCGCCCCCACTCCCCACCCACACAATGAAAACCGACTTCATGGAGCTGGCGGTGACCAGGGGCCACAGGGAGACGAGTAAGACCCAAAATCAATAATCAATAATGAAGCGAATTTTGCCAAAAAATAACGACAGCTGCAATTGCGAACTGCAGCAAATGCAGCGCGTAGCCAAAGGATGCATATTAGACGTACACAGCAGGACGAAGAGAGCGCCTCGTTTGATAAACAAAAAAGAGAGAGAGAGAGACAGGGAGAGAGAAACAGATAGAGAGAGAGAGAGAGGGAGAGAGACGAAGTGAGAGAGGTGGGGAGGCAGCGACCAGTCACTGTACACTGCTTTGGGGATGGGGCGCATTTCACTCATTGCTTTTGAGTCTGTTACAGCCAGCAGCCGCATTGAGTGCATTGCTTTTGCCGTTGTAACTGAGTAAAAAGAGCATATCCCGCTCTCTGGCTCTCGGCTCGGCTGCTGTGCCTGTCTGTATTCGTGTGTGTAAGTGAGTTTGTGAGCATTTGTGTGTTTTTGGTTTTTGTTCATGCATTTTTGACATTTGTTTCTTTGCATTTGAGTTGTTTTGGACCAGAGCTCTGCACTATGCGGAGATTTTCAGCTATGACTAGTGCTAGTTGAGCACGAATTCGTGTCAGTCGTGCTCAGTGCCTCGCATAAGCCAAACGTCGCTCAGGAGCAGCATCAGCATTTTCAGAAAGGACGACGAGTGTCCCAAGCAAAACGAAAGCGAAACCAAAAACACAGTAGCTCTAAAAAACAACATTAAAAAACTACATAACAAACAAACTGCCAGTGAACGTGTTAAAACTTGTAACAACAAATTTATAACATTCGAAAACGATTTACAAATAATTTGGCAGCCTTTAAAAGAGTTTTTTTCGCACATGCGCGAACTTCGCACAAAAAAGACAAAAAAGCAAAGCCAAAAAAATAGATAAAAACGACCAAAAAGGAGCAGCCACCAAACACCTCCGACTGTGTGTGAGTGTGTGCTTGTATGCTGTGCGCGTTTTATGTTTCGCACGCACTTTTATCTTCGTTTTGTTCAATTTAACGGTGCCGCGGTCAAGTGCAGAGAGCGCGAGAGCTTCCACAGCAGCAGCAGCTGCCGCTCCTGCCGTGCCCGATTCCCGATTTCCCACTACCGTTTCACGCTTCGGACCAAAGCCTTCTGAGATTTGCTCAAAATCGCCTCAGGTATGTAAATATCACTTTTCAGTTTTTTAAACAACAGCTCTATTGCGCATTTAACCTTCAGAATATTTAGGGGCTCTCTGGTGGGGGAACATAAATTAAAAGTAATAATAATAGATTTACATTTAGATGAAAGTGCACTCCATATTTGTGGGGCTACCAGCAACGGTGCAGCACAAAAACAAATAAACAAAAACAAAATAGTGCGAATTTGGGGGAACGGCGCAAATAACAAAATGTTGAGGCATGCCGATAAACATAAATCCCGATTTAATGGCTGTGGTGGGTGTTCAAAAAAAAATAACAAAAATAATAATAGATGAATAGTTTTAAAGTATTGGGAAAAGTCGTTAAAAGCTCAACACACATGAACAATAATCTATCTAGTTAGTCTGCCCGATTCTTCACTTTGTGTGTCAAAGGTTAACAGTTATTATAATATATATAATAGATCTGAGTTGAATATTAATTATTCAGAGAACATTACGATGGTTTGCTTTTAAACTTACGCCTTTAATTTTCAAAATTTTTATTAATTTATTTTGCATTAGATATCCCAGTAACAGAAAAGACGATCCGTTATCTATTTTGTTACTCAACCTAATTTTCAAACGTTCTACTTTATAATGTAATTATTACTTTTTTCAATCTAAATTTTGATATACTTAGAAAATCTAGTTATTGATTTTAAAAATTACGATGGCTTGCTCGAGATTTACCGCTATTTGCACAGGGTCTTCCACATTGAATATATATTTAAAAGAAACAGAAAGCAAAATATGGATAGTCGCAGTTTTCATTTATTCAGTTTTAGAATATTCTATTTGCTTTGGTTTTGTCAGTATCAGAAATCGCCTATCAATTCTTTACTTTTTACTTTTACTCGGCGTTGCTGTTGTTGCTGTTTTCTGCTTCTTTTTGTGTCTAACCTTAAAGACAAACAGTCACACACACACACATTCACACACCACACCATTGCTTACATATCATTTGCTAAAAATGCAACAGCAAAAATTCTAAAACAATATTTCAAAATCTGTCTGGCTTTTAGCCGATCTAGCGAACTTGTTTTTTGCCCGTGCAGTTTGCCAGACCTCATTTCCCCCTCTCCCCTTTTTTTACCCTCGGCTTCTCGACTCCCCTACTCCCCGTCTCGCCCCCCGTTCGTTCATTCGTTGCCTGGCAGCTAATTTTATTTGTTTACATGTCCGACTGCATGTTATATTTTGTTGCCCGCCTTTCTTTCTCGCCGTCTCTGGCTTTTTAGCAATTTCTTTTGATTTTCTTTTTTTAATAATTTAATTTTAGACACCCAACTATAATTCAAAGTCAACACTGCAATTTTTTAATGGCCATTTCGCTACAGCCTGCCAAATGTGCATTTCGAAATATTATAAACACAGAAAAACAAAACTGAAATTTGGCGTATTTTGTTTTTTTTTTTTTGTGTTTTTCTTTTCTTTTAACTATTGTATTTTTTGGCAACAGTTGCACTAAAATGATTGTCAGCTGTTTTAGTATATTTTTAAATGTTTTCCGACAAAAGAACGTTGCACGAATCGAATGGATGAATTATTTCTTTTTTGACGGCATTCGTTGGCATTGAAATGGTGCCTATCGGATTCCAGGCAGTTTTCTTCCTAAAAACATGCGCGTTATATGTGCTCATGCATATAAACAAAAAAATAGAGATGCTTTTTTCAGCAACAAAAACAACTGAATATAAATAATTTTTTATAATACACATTCAGATCCCGCTGAGCCTCTGCATCCCGCTCTGCCAACCGGCGCTGCCGTTGCAATTTTACAACAAAAACATTTTTTGTGGCGCATTTTCTGCGTCTGAATTTTCCATTTTTGCCGTTTTCATGATATTTTTACAAGGGGGCGGTGGCTGTGGCTGTGGCCTGTGTGCACTGCCGGTTTGGGGGGGTGCACTGAGGGGGGGCACGGGGTTGGCCAAACGACTAGCACATGTTTAGTTTACTTTGCAGTTTCGGTTGCGTTGCATTCGCACTCGTTTCCCAAACCCCCCAAACCCCCCACTCCCCCCACTAGCCCCTCTCTAGCCAGCGCACACCTCCTGACGCCCGTTCTTCATCCCAGCCTGGCTGTAGCCGGCGTAATATTAATTTTACACTTGGCCTTTAGTTTTTGCCTTTGTTATTGTTGCTGCCGTTGTTGTTGTTGTTGTTGGGTGTGCAAAAAAGTAGACTACCCGCAAGCTTTGCTCTCTCTGCGTCTTTGTTGCTCACTGACAAGCCAATTAATTTGGGTTCTTAAAAATATCACTAGCTAAATTAAATAAATATGCTAAGCACTTTGTGCAATATACAATTTGTTGTTGTTTTAGCGGTTTTTGTTGCTTTTGTTGTTTTGTTAGAAAACTGGTGCAGCGCAAAATTTCCTGTACCATCAATTATGCATAAGAATTGTAGATATTTTAGCTGCCAGGCGTCGATAGCAACCTACCCCCATCCCCCAATTGCACCTCTCACACCAATAACCGTATCGTCACCCCCGTGCAGCGTTCCCATTCCCAAAAGCCGGATCGGTGCTGACGTTTTACGTTTTTAATAATATTTACTTGAAAGCACAAACAATTGGCCAAAAATGCGGCAACTGCAGTGAAATTGCAATAGGAAAAAAGGAGAGAAAAAAACCGAAAAAAGTATATGTACAAATTTAATGGATATATTTGAAAACTACGCAAATCAAAGTGGGCGCAGAAAAAAATATAGTAACCAGAGAACTCAGAAATAGGCATTGAATTCGGTACAGCAGGCAGCAAAAATATTAAAAATTAGTGTTTTGCGATCAATGTTACTTGACATTTGTAAAAAGAGGTTTTTAAAAAAACTATAATCCATAAAATCAATTTTCAACACATTTTTTTAAATTTAAAAATATCCTTTTTACTTATTTAATGGGTTCCTCTTTTTAATCTTGACGTAATTACCTATCAAATTCCTATCAAATTCCTTGTTGAGTTTTATTTTTGAGCAAGAATTAAAAACTCAGGACATTCTCTGTATTTTTGAGTTTTTGTAATTTCTCAAAAATTATGATTATGGCCTAAGTTTTAATAATGTAATTGAAAATTACGTTGTGAGCATTTGAATAGAATGAAAAAAATATTTATTACCATGTTATTTTTGTAATCAAGCTTATGATTATGATCTCTGATAAATATGTGCAACAAATGCAAGTTAATTACAGGAAATCGAATTATTTTGTTATATATATATTTATATCATATACGTATACGTGGAAATATATATTAAAAATATAAGTACGATTAATAAAATAATCGAATTAATTTCATTTGATCAATTAACACATTAATTTATTTTTTAGTTTTTTTATATATTAATTTTTAAGAATAGAAATTGTTGCTCAAATTGTATTATTTTCCATTGGAAAATGAATTTCAGAGAAGAGTACAGTTAGTTGGATTGAGTGGAATGCTAGAACCTATATAATACCATTGTGTAAAACTATTGTTTTATTTTATTTCTTTTTTTTTCATTGCTTTTGGCACATCTATTTGCGTTCTATGATCGCTTTGCCGAACTTTTTTTTAGAAATGCAGCGCGCAGCCTTTTCAAAATTATCGCCGAAAAATATAAAAATAACAATAATTTAATGACTATTAAGAACAAACGAATGTGCTCTGAATGATAACGAATCGCAGTGCAAACTAACTAGCTGGGCAATTTTGAGCAGCGGCAGCTGTGTGGGATAATGGGCCTGTCTATATCTGCAGGGTATATGTGTAGTTGTTGCAGCCGTCTCGTTCTCGCCTGGTGGGCGGTTCCCTTGCAGGTCCGACAATTAACTTAAATCCTTTTGCTTTTTATTATTAAACGCGAAATTCGCTGGCACAGGCTGCGCCTACCAATCCAAATGCAAATCCATATTCGCTGCTCGCAGCTCGCTGATTAACTTTAATCCACTGCTGGGAAAACTCGTCGCGTTTTGTGTTTTAATCTGCATAGCTTAAGCTCCGTGGCCCGGATCATCCAAATCCAATGCGCGTAATTTCATTTCGTTGTTCTGGCTGTTGCTTTAATCCAGTTTGAATGGATCAAGGAAATGCGCGACTCGCGGCCCAGCGGCTCGCGACTTCACGACCCGATACCTGACTTTCGGCCACCTTTTCCCATCTAATCCCTTGACGCGTGCGGCGTCTACCTGGCCCATATATAAGCCACAGCCGCTCGCAAATTGCCAGTCAGTCACACGTTTGTTTGACCAGCGAGCAGACGCACAGCATCCACTTGAGATCCTACGCAGCACACGCATTGGAATACACGAGCACGCAACGCAGCACGAGCAGCGCTAGGTGAGCCCAAGTACCCAAGGATAGCCCCCATTTTCCCCTCTGCCAGACAGCCATTTTGTCGCAAGCGAAACTCACTCAAACTGCCACCCCTCTCACCAATACCAGCGCAGGCTGGCCTGCTTAGGGGTGGCAACAAAAAAATACATTTAACAAAAAAAACTCAAGGAAAAACAAAAAATGAAGCGCAAAAAGCATTAAAAAAAAAAAGCAGCTCGACGCAGGCGCACTGAGCAAACATTGAACTAACCTCCGCTCCCGTTTCCCCTCTCTCCGCTCTTGCAGCCGCAACCAGCAACATGCAGAACTGGGAGACGAGCACCGCGGCGCCCAACTATGAGCAGCACAATGCCTGGTACAGCAGCATGTTTGCCGCCAACATCAAGCAGGAGCCCATGGCGCATCATCACCAGCACCACCATCATCATCACCAGCACGACAACAACAACAGCCACAGCCACAGCCACAGCAACAGCAACAGCGGCGCGAGCAGCCCGCGACAATCGCCGCTGCCGTCGCCGACGCCGGCCAGCACGCAGCTGGAGCAGTACCTCAAGCAGCAACAGCAACAGCAACAGCAACAGCAGCAGCAGCAGCAGCAACAACAACAGCCCATGGATACGCTTTGTGCGGCTGCCATGACGCCGTCGCCGAGCAACAATGACCAGAACAGCCTGCAGCACTTTGACGCCACACTGCAGCAGCAGCTGTACCAGCAACACTTTCAGGCAGCACAGCAGCAACAGCAGCAGCATCATCATCACCTCGCACTGGGCGGCTTCAATCCGCTGACGCCGCCGGGTCTGCCCAATCCCATGCAGCATTATTATGCCAACAGCTTGCGGCCCAGTCCGCAGCCGACGCCGACGGCAGCGACTGTTGCGGCTGTGGCAGCAATACAGAGCGGCGACAAGCTGCAGGCGCTGACGCCGCCGATGGACGTGACGCCGCCAAAGTCGCCGGCCAAGTCGCAGCAGTCGAGCGCGGAGCCGGAGAAGGAGCACGATCTGATGTCGAACTCCAGCGAGGACATGAAGTACCTGGCCGAGTCCGAGGACGACGACAGCAACATACGCATGCCCATCTACAACTCGCACGGCAAGATGAAGAACTACAAGTGCAAGACGTGCGGCGTCGTGGCCATCACCAAGGTGGACTTCTGGGCGCACACGCGCACCCACATGAAGCCCGACAAGATACTGCAGTGCGCCAAGTGCCCGTTCGTCACCGAGTTCAAGCACCACCTGGAGTACCACATACGCAAGCACAAGAACCAGAAGCCCTTCCAGTGCGACAAGTGCAGCTACACCTGCGTGAACAAGTCCATGCTGAACTCGCACCGGAAGTCGCACAGCTCCGTGTATCAGTACCGGTGTGCCGACTGCGACTATGCGACCAAATACTGCCACAGCTTCAAGCTGCATCTGCGCAAGTACGGCCACAAGCCCGGCATGGTGCTCGACGAGGATGGCACGCCCAATCCCTCGCTGGTCATCGATGTCTACGGCACGCGGCGTGGCCCCAAGAGCAAGTCCATCTCGGGCAGCTCCTCCAGCTGCGGCAGCTCCAGCAAGCGCAGCAGCGCATCCCCACCAGCAGCAGCAGCAGCAACTGCCGCCAGCAGCAACATCGCAGCTATCCGCGGCACTTCAAGGATTTCCCATGCCATCGGCAGCCGCCGCCGCCGCCGTCGGCGCAGCGCCCGCTGCCGTGGCGCCCGTTTCGCCGCCATCGCCCGCCAAGAGCGCGGCCAGCGTGGAGCAGGCGCCCAGTCTGCCCAGTGCCCTGCTGCCGCCTTTGGCTAGCCTGCTGCAGCAAAACCACAACATGGCCTTCTTCCCCTACTGGAACCTCAATCTCCAAATGCTCGCCGCCCAGCAGCAGGCCGCAGTTCTGGCGCAGTTGTCGCCGCGCATGCGTGACCAGCTGCAGCAGCAGCAGCAGCAACAACAGCAACAGCAGCAGCAGCAACACCAGCAGCAGCAGCAGCAACAACAACAGCAACAATACCAATTGTCAGCTCACAGCGATAACGAGGACGAGGAGCACGAGGAGCACGAGGATGACTTCGAGCGCAAGTCCGTGGACTCCGCCATGGATCTGTCGCAAGGCACTCCCATCAAGGAGGAGACGCCGCAGCAGCAGCAGCATCAGCTGCCGCACAGCAACCAAACGGCCATCAATCTGAAGCTCAAGGACGAGGACACGCCGCTGATCAGCAGCAGCAGCGCCTCCCGCCGCAAGGGCCGTGTGCTCAAGCTGGACACACTGCTGCAGCTGAAGTCGGCGGCGATGTCTTCGCCGGAGCAACAGCTCAAACTGCCCACTGCCTCGTCGCCCATTGCCGACAGCAGCGCCAGCAAGCAGCTGGCGGATGATCCCTGCTCGGGCGCCAGCTCTGCGGATGAGTCCATGGAAACGGGCCATGTGCCGCAGGCCAACACCAGCGCCAGCTCGACGGCGTCCAGCTCCGGCAACAGCTCGAACGCCAGCAGCAGCAGCACTTCCGCTCCGGCCGCCACCGCCCCGGCTTCAGCTTCGGCGTCGGCCTCCGCCTCCGCCTCGGCCTCGGCCTCCGTATCCAGCTCATCTTCGGCAACGACCAGCAGCAACTCGCCGGCCATCTACGAGTGCAAGTATTGTGATATTTACTTCAAGGACGCCGTGCTCTACACCATCCACATGGGCTATCACAGCTGCGACGACGTCTTCAAGTGCAACATGTGCGGCGAGAAGTGCGACGGACCCGTCGGCCTCTTCGTCCACATGGCCCGCAATGCGCACTCCTAAGTAAGAGACGGCCCCACAATTGTTACTAGCTATTTTTATTATTATTAACATATTTCGTTGTCCAGAATTGTAAATACTCGTAATTTTAGTTTGATTTCGTTGTCGAGAATTGTAAATAACGCACAAAAACCAAAACCAAAACAAACTACCAGCTAATTATAGATGTAAGCCCTAAGCCCCTTAACCCGTAAGCCCATAGATCCATGTTTAACACTTACTGTAACTCTCATGTATCTCTCCCCAACTCCCCCTTCGTATCTTTTAGTTTACCCGAGTCTTAAAATAAGCAACAAAAACAACACGAACCGAACAAACACTTTGAAAAAAGTTTAAAAAATTCTCATGCATCTAAGCCTTACTTTAAGTCGACATTAACTTAACTTTAATTTGTAAGCCTAGCCAGCAAAGAGTCCAAAGTCAAATTACACACCACAAATTAGTGTACTATTTTATTTTTATACCAAAATAAATGTTTAGCCTTAAAAAGAAAAAAAAAAAAAAAAACTACAACATGTGAGTGCTCTTTTCTTTGCTATTACAGTATTTTATTAGTTTAATTCCCGTTTAACGCTTAGCCTCGAGTAAATAAATGAACTGTATTCAAGAAAAATTGAAATTTTCTTTTTAATATAATTTCTTCATATCTGAAACTCTTTCGGCATAATGACAATATTTTTGATATCGATCAAAAAGAAGTACAAATCTAGAGATTTTACAACGAATCCTCAAATAAATGTAAAGCCCACAACATTTTAAAATGCATTAATAAATATTGTGAGTGTGTGTAGCAAGTAATGTATTCTATGAACAAATATTTACCAAATATTAATCGCAATCTGAGCAAATGGATCAAAATTACCTAGTTTCTAGTTGTAAACGTAAACCAAAGTCAAATCAAACTAGAGACTTTTTACAAGCCCAGTGTGCAGAAACTTGTTTTCAAGAAGCACTTGTATAGTATAGCAAATAAAATTTCCCAAATGTGTTTTTATGTAATATGTAATAAAGAACAATATATGATATAATGAAATGCCTCACAATTTATTTACGCTCCTCCTTGAACCTTCTTAAAATGAAATATAAACCAAACCGTTAATAATACAAAACTGGGAACACTTTTTAGAAGAGTTTTCAAACGTGAACAATTTCTTTTAAGAAATGTTGTATTTTAAAAAACTGCTCATGAGAATTTAATTTTCAGACTTAGAAATATTGATCTTGACTTGAGTATAAAATTCTTGGAGCTCTCTGTGACCGATGCCAAATGTCAGCGCTCAATTCAGTTGATGATTTATTGAAATTTCGCCTACACAAGAACCACACAATGTGGTGCGATGGATAATTGAAAAACTGCTCCATCATGTGCTAAATGGCCGCGCTATTAAGTGAAAAAAAGACCCGAACTGTGCGGGCGACCCAAACAAATTGGCCTAACGAGAGAAAGAACTCTGAGGATCGGCCAAGAACTTCCCTTGATCCATCATCGTCTGACATTTTGCGTGAAAACGCACAATTCGCATCGCATATGAGGGGGAAATTATATAATAATGAAAAACCCATGAGCACGCTTTCTGGGCAACGCCCTCCCCATGACACAGCAAGGGATCGCGCACCGATCGAGGATCGCTTGGGGAGATTCCTCAGAGCTGCGCATGCGCCGAGCACGCACTTCGCTCGACAAATGTCGCGTGCTCTCGAGTGGAAATTGGTTTTCTTCTTGGTCCCCGGGTCGCACTTTTGTTGGCGCATTTTTGGGCGTTTTATAAATAGTTCCTCCAGCTTGTTTTTGATTGGTTGCCTATAGTATGCGTATGTGTGGCGAGAGACCTCATATTTCGAATATTCGTTCATTAAACATTTTAAAATATTTGTAATTTTCCGTTTTTCCTCATTAAAATTATGCGCCCAAAGCATAATTGATATTTATGTGTGGATGGAAATCGTTTAGGGTATTCGAAAATGTTGATTGAAAATTGATGTAAATATTTTGTGGTGGTCCGGCCGAGACTTAGTCAAAACTCATAGATCTAATCTTAAATTAGATTTTGCATATCCCTTTAGGCGGGATTCTTGTCCATTTGAGCGCACTTAAGTCGCTAATAACCCAATGGACTCTCAACTTTGGCTCTGGCTGTGGCTTGTGGCAGACGCAAGCCAACAACATCTTTGAGTTTATCTGCCGCACAGGACCCTAGCCGAAGGATCCTTGCTCTGGTCGTGTTTGCCAGCTCTTATCTCGGCTTGTGGTATTGTTGCATCCCTCCGACCTTTGTTCAATCCACAGACAACAAAAAACTCTGAACACAAAGAGCATCTTTGTTAACCGAAACTAGCCGGGGTCAATTAGGATACCCTACAGTTTCAAATAGCAGTTGACTGACTGACCATTTGAAAGGTGTAATTTAGGTTTTTGATGTTGCGCTTGCGCCATTTTTCGGGTCCATTTCTGGTTCCCTCTTCGGGCAGCTGTTGCTCATTTTGCACCTTTAGCTATAAAAAAATGTCTGTGATTTTTCTTTCACTAATAGAGAGTTTTGGGTTTCAATTTTGATCTATTAGTGGAACACGGGTTTGACTTCCTCTCTAACAACTCTGAGCTGTTTTATAGAATCCGTGTTAGTTTTAAACTTGTAGCTTAGTTTTTATTGTTGTCAAATGTAACATAATGTAGGCATTGCATTTGTTTAAGAACATGTTTCTATTTAGCTTTACAGTGTGCTCTCGGAAATATAAACCTCTATAGAAGAAAGTCATATTATTATTAAATTAATTATTTCCAATAATGAATTTCTTAAGTTACTTTTTTAATTTTATTAATTTATATGTACATATGTGATAAATATAAAATTTTAAATTTTTGTCTTTCTTTGTCTAAAATGGGCAAAACTCGTTTTTAATACAAGTACAACGTTTCTTATATAAAGTACTGTATTTAAGGCTTATGTTTAAGAACTTTGGAATTTCAGAAAGCATTCTTAAAGTAAGAATATGGTTTTTAAACTCAGAAATTTCTTTTCTGAAATTCAGCATTAAACTCGGCGCACTTGCCCCTACTCCAAGCTCAATATGCCGAATGGGTCCATTTTGTTGTTACCCTTCATATTTCTCTGGCTTATCCTACAATCTACATAAGAACCGCAGCCACAATGGTAAACATGAAAGTATTATTAATGCCACAGAAAAATCTCCCACAGGGCTGAACATAAAATAGGTATTTACAGCGGAGAACCACCCCCAGAACTAACAGCAACAATAGAGGCTAAAAAAAATGCACAGTGTGCACGCCATATTGAATATATTGAGTCCGGGTTGGGGTTAGGGCTGGGGTGGACCGGATTGGTGTCGCTGCAGGACCGGGTGTGGGTAGCCATTTTTAGACGCGCCAGACGCACAACGGCTAAAAATAAGCCAAGTAAGAGTTCCCAAATAATACGAGGGAGACCGAAGTTGGGTCGAAAGTGTTACAAGGTTTTTCACTATGCCAAAAACGGGTGCTGCGCTGCGTGGGTTACCGAAGGGCGACTAGCTAACACTAACTGCTGTTGACAGAGGGGTAGCGGGGCGGGGGGCGTTTCTACGGCTCCGTATGCACATGTCGTGTGGGTGTTTAGTTGATTAACACACGCGAGGGTGCCGTTAAATGCAAGCGATACACTCGCCATCTATAACTAGTCTTGACCGTGGTCCACGACGAGCACGCTGGATGATTGGCAACACAACCCTCGAGCCCATATCAAACAGCCGTTGCGGCCTGATGCCGATGAGCTGTTGATTGCCATTTCGCTGGGACGGCGCCCACATTGAAAATGTCAGAAATTCAGGTTCCTATGCAGCTCGACGCATTTCCATTACAACATTGCCCTGGACCAGCATCTGCAGCCAATTATGGCCCCGATCCTTTGAGCGTGACGTCATGTGCTGCCGGCTATCGGCACCTAACAATATCCCTATTCATACCAATCCCAACTCACACACGCCGAAGGATTTGCGGAATAGCCGATAATTTATTTCTGTAAACAATTTTCACTGGAACTGCGCACGGTCCGCCAACAACTTTTCTGCTCATCAACCAGTCTCTATCCCATGCCCAGGCCAACAGCTGACCAAAGGCCGTTGCCTATTCCTTATGCGGTAGGTGGAACCAATCTGTAAGTGGGCGCCGCTAACAAGCAAAGCGGACGATGACCGCAACACGGCCAGGTGAGTGTTTTGGCATGGGCTAAGTTATGCTTATCGTTAAGACCATTTTTATTGATCCCCTGTATAAACTGTAACATAAAGACTTACTGATTGATCATAAACGTTTAAGACTAGCCAGAAACGAAAGTTAACACTTAGAAGTTGTTTTGGAGTATTCGCCCTATTTATTTGTGAAATCAAAAATTATATTTTACTAAATTGTCCGTATTTTCAAATAAAATACTTACTTATAAAACTAAATTTAAATATTTTTTTATCTTGTTTTTAATAAACCCATTTTTGTTTTAAAGATTGATTGTTTTATACCCTAAATCCATTGAAAGTGGTTAAAAAAGTTTTGTGCAAATATATTTAATTTTAACCAATTTTATTTTATTTTAACCAATTAAAGTCATATATGTATTCTTAGTCACCATCAAAACCGAGTCCATCTTTTTGTGCAAATATATTTAATTTTAACCAATTTTATTTTATTTTAACCAATTAAAGTCATATATGTATTCTTAGTCACCATCAAAACCGAGTCCATCTGTTATTCTCTTGGAATGTCTGTCTTGTTGTTCATCCGTCTGTTTGTATAAATGCAATAGAAACTTGAAACTTGGAATATAGTATGGTATAGCTTGAGCCTCAGTGATCTGAGATATTATGAAGATAATTTTCCACTATTCTTAGTTATTATTATACTGTGAACGAGTATTGCGCAATCTATTACACCCGATTTAAAATTTTTACTTTAATTTATTTTTTATTTATTATTTTGATTAATTTAAAAATTGTAATTATTATGATTATATTAACATAACCAGAGATATTTCCTATTTGGCTGGTACTTAAATACAGTAGCGTAGTCCGAATTTTGTTGGGGGGATTTTAAATAAATAATTTCTTAAATATGCCCTGCAAATGTGAAAATTGTTAAAATTTCGTTTAATGCCGAAAGTTTCGCTTAATTCAGTTGTTTTGACCTAATTAAGGGTAACACTCAGCATACCCATATTTTTACTTGAGAACTAATCGAACTACCTCTTATGCTCAATACAGACTACCAAATGAGTCCGGCATAGAAATGCAAAATCAATTCAAGTGCAAAAACCAAAACTAATTGCAACACATTTAATGATCAATATGCAAAACTGAAAGGAACCGCAGGCGGGTACACAATAAAGCATGTAGGTATATATATGAATACACATGTATGTATATGGCAAATATGTGAATGATGATAGGCCAACGGGGCTAGCAAAAAATAAAAATTAGAAAAACGAACACATAATCCACTCAGCAGCCAAAATAAAGTTTACAGTACCACAATGTCCACTTCACATGTAAATCTGAATGATAGGGATATGCATGTATGTATGTGTGTATATATCGTATGTGGAGAGGGAGGCAGATAGAAAACTAGAATCGCCTACATGATGAACGTTTGAGAGATTGAAAAAACATCTGCCCCTGATGGCACTTTAGTTAACGAAAAACAACAATGGTTAAAAATATACATAGATATATATATATATATATAAATGTGTATTCGTATGCATGCAGCGTGGAAACAAAAAATCTGATTGTTGTTGTTGTTGTTGTTGACTGGCTGTGCCATCGATAATGTCCAGCATCCGTTATAGAGAAAAAGGAAGTCGAAATAAACGACAGCAGCGTGTGCCTGGTGCCTGATGTCCTTTGCCTCAAACGGTCTGTGTGTGCGTGTGTGTGTGTGCGTGTGGGGGTTGCACACGCGTCCTCCTCGGCCCGCTGTGGCGTTGTCCTCAACTATTTGCACTGGACGGACCGGCCGGCCGGGCAGTGGCGAGTCCTGCGGACAGGACGGCCGTTGGCCGCCTTCGTTTGGACAGTTTGCTACATTTGCCGCGCACAAACAATGAAAATTGTGTGGGTACTCGATTCAGTTCGATTCTCCTATTCCTCTTCACAAATTTTTTTGTTTTTTTTTTCGCAGCCTTTCTTTATGTACGCTATTTGCGCTAGGCCGGGAACGCAGATGTCGGCGAGTCAACAGAGTAATCGTAGATGCCTGGGAGAGCGTCCATGGCGAAAGTCTGCAAAAAGCGGAAGAATAATTAAAGAGTTGCTTTAATGACATGCTCATTTAATATCTGTACATAAGTGCCCCAGCCCAGTTTCTATTTAACCTTTGTACTAGTAGTATTTTTTTCGTAGTCCTCATCCCCCTCTGCAGTCCGTAAAGAACCAATCAAAATGTTTACAGCTCAAGCCGAAAAGTCAAAAAACGCCTATTACACAATCGAGACCCAACAGTTTCACGCTTCGCACATAAAAAACGCGATTACGACCAATAAAAATATCGGAAAATACAAATACACACAATGTTTATATAAAAGTGCCTGCAAAAAAGAACCCAAAAAGCAGCCCAAAATGTAACAAAAAAGAAGTAAATAGAAACAAAACAACAAACATGTTTCGAAATGTGCCCAAAAACTGCGAAAGCCGAAAACAGGGTGGGTAAGGGAAACCACCCCTCAGGGAGGGTTGCAATATTTCCACCAACTATTTCGAAAATGCTGAATGAATCGATATTTTTTTGCTCGTTTTTTTCTCTCCCTATTTTTTGGCATGTGAATAAAAAACAGGTAGTTGCCATTGTTGTTGTTTTTTGTATCTCTCCGTAAGAGATACTTTTTCTTGAGCAACATGTGCTGCTGCTGAATAGATCTGGTATCTGTTTGGTCCCAAAATCGACTTATTGGTCTTTGTGCGGCTCGAAGTGCAAATGTCAGCTGGAGTTCTGTAATGTGAGCAATTGGAGACGCTTTGACGTGGTATCATTATCAGGACCAGGACCACTTTACAGGTGTTAAATGATACATATAAATCCTGCCTGCAAATCGTCACTGGGACTCACGTTAAACATTTGATGGGCGGATATGGGTTTTGGGTTTCGGTTAGCTCTCAGCCGGGGGAACGTGGCTCGGGGCCCAAGAGTAGGCGGCTTCTCACTGCGTATCCTCACTGTGGGCGTCAACAGCTGGTCACAAGCCTTTACTCGCCAGCCAGGTGCTACCGCATCCATCAGAACTGTCGTCTGGCCGTATTTGTTCTACGTGAAGTGCATCCATTATGCTGCACATATTTTGCCTAGATTCATTCAATTGTCTGGGCCTCAGCACATTTTCCAGCTGGTCACTAATTCAATTGAATTGTGGCTGGTCCAAAAAAAAAATAAAGGGGCAATAGCTCAGTTTGCCATTTCCATTACCACATTTCCATGTGGCATTTATTTTTGCTACATCAGCGCAGCGCAACGAAATCATTTTGTTGCCTTTCATCCTGAAATTTGAACATTTTGCGCAGCTCGACATTAACCCTCCAATAAAAGGTGTCCTTTTGATGCGTTTTAACCCTTTATTTTTGATTTTCCTTCCCGGCTCGATCGAAGTTTTTATAAATCACAATCATTTCTGGTGGTGGCTTCTCGCAACCAAATCCTGCCAACTGAAACAGCTGCTGTGGATTGTGGAAAAGACGGCTACAGATTGTCATCATCAGGAGGCGATATTAATTAGTTCTAATATCTGGAAAAATTTGACTTGACTGTTATTTTATAACTTTGTTCAACTTTGTGCAGTGAGGCAAAATTTCAGTTACATTTCAAATAAAATTTGTAAAATAATGTTTGATGTCATACGTTAATAAATGAACAGCAGGTTATACAAAATGTTCAATACAAATAATAATCAAAAATTCAAGTTTTTCCGTTTTTTATTCACTGATCATCAATCGCCAATATAAAAGCTAAAACATGTCCTTAAATATAATATTAAATAAAGTATTTTTTTATAAAGATTAAAAAATATGACATGAAAAATGTTAGTATTAATGTTTGTTTTTTTTTTAATTTAATTTTATTTATATTATTTATTATTTTATTATACCTTATACCACATACGGTTAGGTTTCCAATGGGAATGCGGGTTTGAACCCAGGGTATTTGTGTAATTAAAACCACTGCACTCAGCTTTGAAGCTACGTTAACCTTTTAATATTCTATAGTACTTTAATCATATTTTATAATAACAAAAACGCGCGTAATTTTTGCCGTAATATAACTTTTGGAAGGATTTAACTCTATTAACTAACTTTAAGTATTTTTTTACATTTATTTGAAAAATATTCAGCTTGGAAGTTTCTTCAAAAAGTAAGGTATATCTATAAAATATATATTCTGATGTTTTTCATTATTTTACCAGATCGCCATTTTCTTTTATTTTTCTCTCTACCCTGTATAAACCATGTGCGCACTTTGTCACCCACACGTAATTACAGATTTATATGTATTTTTAAAAATATAAAACACACTCTCAGACACAAAGTTCCAACTTCCCCCTGCATTTCTCCATCCCCCCATATATTACGGCCTGCACACATTTTATACCACTATCGAAGGGTAGAAAAACTCCAAATTAACGGCACACAATAAAAACAAAATAATATGAGCGCTCCGAGTGCCCGAAAAAGAGTTTAGATGATTTGTTTTTATTTTTAGACAGCCCCTCGTATTGTTCAACATCACGTAAGTCGATATAATGGCGGGCCAATCAACGCGCGGGGATTACACGGAGCTGTCGGCATCTTTGGGCGCGTGGCACCGCAAGATCCCCGGCATTGAACTTGAAAAAGTGCCCGAAGCGTGCCCAAAAACAACAACAACAACAACAGCAACAATAGAAGCGAGAACAGCCGCTTCTTTACCCTTTCAACACGTTGGGCAATCAAAGAATCGCGCTCCGACAAACCCTTCGACTGTCACGCGTCTTTATAAATAGCCACCGCCGAATAGGGAACCCTTCCCCGATCTTTTCTATCTGTTCTTTTAACGAGCAGCTCGCTTCTCGCCCGTGCCCCTAACTTGTTGCATCATCATCCTCAATCCTCATCGAGTTACCCTCATCACATCGAGTGCACACTCAAATTAACCACCAATAAAAAGGCAGCACTTCATAAAAAAAAACAACTTCCGTTTTTTTGGCCTTTTGTTCGATGCCTGTTGCTTTCCCCTTGCCACTTCCCCGTTTTTTAAATTATGTTGTAATCGAGGAGTGAGCAAGCACCCCTAATGTGATTTTTAGCGCCACTTAACGCGCACTTTTTATATAGGGTGTTTCTTTTTTAGGGGTGGGGAGCTAAAAAATTGACATGGTAATTGGTGTACATATCACGTTCTCTATGAGGCTTCATTATGTCATTAACTTTTGGAGTGGAGTGAACAACTTTTTTTAAGGGTGTTCGAGCTGGGCGTGGTTTGGGATTAATCATTTTTTTAAAATGAACGCCTTGTGGGGTTGTTAGTTCACAGGGGGCAAATATATAGAAGCTTGGGAAAGATTCAAAAGTTAAGTACAGGCAACAATTTGTTAAAGTTGCTAGGAGCCTAACCAAAATCTATAACAATAGACAAAAAAAAAACACCGACACATGTTTATGAATATATAAGCAAACTTTCTCTTTAAATATTAATAATATTTTTGAAAATATTATAGATCAGATTGAAATGGCTATTATTGGCATGATCACCAGTTTTATTCGGCCCGTTTTATTGCTAAACCTTATGAACTTCCTGGAAAACTGAAGATCTTATGTAATCAAAAATCAAGGGTTTCTTAATTGAATTCTTTCAGCAATTTTGTAACTTTCATATCAAAAGTTGTAGTAATATAGCTTACATAACAAACAAAAAAGGTTTTGAAGGTTTCTCACATATATTGATAATATATAGTACCTAATATTATTTCAAAGTAGTTCGCTAGCACTGGACTTGATTTAAATATTGTTTAAAATTTGCAGGAATATAATTATCAAATAATCTTATTTTTACCTCAAGAGTGTTCTAATTCAGAGTAATCATTGTTCCTTGAGCTCGGACAGACTGCTGCTCGGGCTGCATAATGAACTCATCATATAAAATGCTGATCGAATAGCTCCTCGGCCGGTCTTGCAACAAATTGCCGCCCAATGCGGCTCACAATGCAGGCTGAATACTTATTCAGATCTGTGCACAAATTCAAATGTCATTCAAATAACGGCCGCCAGGACAATGACGCTGCTAAATGGACGGGCACGCGTAGGAGCATGAGTGCAAGAATAAGAGCCACGGGACAGAGCAGCAGCAGCAGGAGGAACGCCTGCATCTCATTTCAGCGCAAATCTGTTCGTTGTTGTCAGGAAAATACGATTTCAATGTGACAGCGCGCCAATATCCTGGCACAGGATACGACTGAATATTGTTATTATTTTCGTGTTCCATCCGGTTTCATGTGCTCGCTGCCCGGTGCGGCGTTGGCGTTGTCCTCCGCAGCCAGCAGGCAGCAGGCGGCGGCTACAAAAACAAAAACAGCAAAGGACCAAGGCTGCAACTGGCTTTGAGAGTGGCACTGAAAACGAAACTCAAACTGGGCCCTGGGTGAGCCAGCGGTCTCGGCTTCCCTTTCAGCTAAACCACAACATAGGCCAAAGGCAACTGCCGGCCCGGTGCCCGTTCCACATTCGCCATTCTCCGCTCTCCTTCCCCGCTCCCGTCCCGTCCCAAAGTGTTTGCATCGATAAGCGTGACATTTTCATATTGTTGGCGATCTGAATCCGAGTCTCATTCATGCTTCGCCCGACGATCGAAATCTCCAAGCGGATCCTAGCTGAGCCGCAGCACGCCAATCACACACTGACGGGATTAGTTGAAGTGAAGTTTTTTATGTTTTGCTGGCGATTGTCCTGCGCTAATTGGACCGATCGTCGCAAAGTCTCAACTATTCTGCCGAGATGCGAGCGGATGGCCGTGAAATCGGAATCCGCTCTCGATTGGACAGTTGTGATATCTTCAGTTATATCCGTAATCTTTCCTTTTTATGAGCGTGCAATTGCCGTTAAATTTGAGCTGACATCGAGTCCTGAACATGTCTCAAAAACTATTTGGAAAATGTCTTCATTTTTATTGGAAGTGGAAGTTACTTAGAAAATTTAATTTTATAAGATATTATAAGAAAAATGTAAGATAATAAAATATTGTTCGTGTTTGTTATTTAAATAAAAAATGTATTCAGATTTTAACACCTTTAATTTTAATTAAAAACAATCAAACAATTAAATATATTTAAACTACTAAATACTAAATATTTATTTAAACTACTGAACGGAGTTAGAGTAAGGACAACAGTCATAAAATGGAGAAATTAGAAAAGACTTACGACAAAAAACAATCAAACCCGCTCTCAGGACACTTGCGAATATTTGTTATAAATAGGTTTTTTGTATTATAAAAACAGTTGGGAAACTCAAAAACGCGAGCGGTTGGCTGCATAGATACTTCAATCTCTCGATTATATAGTGACTTCGTTGCAATCTTAAGCCAAAGTATTAAAATCCACTTTCTCCATGGTTTTCGGACTGTCTTCCCGGTGATAAAATGAAGGTCTAGGCAGAAAACTAATAAACATACGCACATAAAGTCGCACTCAACGGGGACAATTTTTAACACATCTCTTAAAACATGGGGCAAGAAATTTTCATGGAAAAACTACCAGAAATTAGTGCATAACTTCATAACTCCAGTTTGGACAGATGTCAAGCGGGAGCGCAGGCGGCAGCAAGCCAGGCTTCGACTTAACCCCGCGCTCATTTAAATATCACTTCTGCAGAAAGACAAACAAATCCCCAAAGGACCAAGCATAAGAAAATCATTTGTGAGGCGCATTTATCCCTATTTGAAGTTCACCTCGGGGTTGGCGTCGAGGCCGGGGTCAGGCTAGGGATCTTGAGCGTGTGCTAGGGGCAGCAGCAACAGCAGCCAAATGCCATCAAGGGTCGCGACATTGGCGCGCAAGATTTGTGTGTTTCCGGAGCGGGTCGGTGTCGGAGTCGGGGTCGGGGTCGGGGTCGGAGTCGGGGTAAAGGTCTGAGTCTGCGTCCCATAATAGCCGCACTTCCTCGACTGGCTGCCTGCTCCTTGGCGAGCGTAATAGCGTAAACATTCAACGGGAGCGTGCGCTGCGCACGCGCAACATTGCCTCACCCTCGGCTCGAACCTCGCTCGAACCTCGCTCGTGGCCTCATTGTTTGGTTTCCTTAAGGATTTGCGTGTTGCCTCTGCGCCTTATGATTGATTGAATGCTTTATTCTCAAGTCTGTGTTCTGTATTTATTGTATTCTGATGATTTTTCATTTTCATGATCATAATCTTGTGGCATTCTCTATTGAGCATGGAAAGTACTTTGAGGTGTAACAGATTTCTGGTTGATAGCTATACAAAATTATGCAACATAGATGTAAATAAAAAGTTCGTGGTTCTTCATAATGCGAAACTGATTGCATAAGTTGGAATGAGTTTCCTTTTTGTAATTTGGTTGCTTGATAAAACCTCAAAAGAAAACCTCTTAACATAGCTCTACTTTTAACTAAATCGTATAATTCTTTCTAGAATGACTGTACCTATACTAACAGGCATTAGCCCTTAATAAAATTAAAACTATAGTTTCCCCGTACTGAGTGGACTTTCGTTACAGGTAGACTCACCAAATTTGACAGATAGTTTTCTGGTGATCTTTAATGATCGAGCCGAACAGTTTCGGCCACGCCTATTCCAGCCCCCACAAATGGCAAAAACCACATTTTCCAAAATAACAATTAACAATTTCTTTTTGACTATTTTAAGGTGTTTATACAACCGGCTAAAATGTTCTAACTTCTCTTTAACCTAGTCACAAAAAGCGAGTTAAAGACCTTCCCTGATTTTTAGTTCGCTTACATCCTACCGTAAAAAATTCAGCTGAGCCGTGAGTTCAGTACATGTGTACATGTATGTATATGTTCATTTGTAAGTCGCGCTCTGGCTGCCACACATGTGGCACACTTAGCACCTCCAATTCATAATGAATGAGTTAAGAGCATCAACAAACTAAGCATCGACATATCGCGCGACTTCTGCCTCTCTTGTGCTGCTTGGAGAATTACATGTCGGGGATACGCCCGCATGGCGGCGACATTGGCGGGCCGCCAGGACATGTGTTAATCAAGTAGCAGCCTCGGCGGCGCATAACTCAACTGCAGTCTGCAGATGCAGGGTGGAGAACGAGTGCACAGCTGCAGCTCCGATTCCCAGCTCTCCGGCAAGGACTAAAAATAGTTGCCGGCAAGGTGCAGGGCAAAGTTGCGCTCCTCCTGGGGGATTTATGTGACAGAATTCTCATGTTTACGCTTAATTTTCATTTAATTTTTATGGGCGCCAAGTCGAGACGGCTGCCGTCGTAATGCTTATATATATTGCTATCCCTGTTCGATGGCTGGCAAATTTGGCCATTTGTCTAGTTGCCAAGATCCGCCTGACATGGATCGTTGTGTGTATTAGGCAAACAAAAAACGTAACATGATCTAAAAAACCAATAACCATTGGCAAAAGAAAAGGTGACAAACAATCAGAAGAAACAAACATTATGGAAAAAAGCGCAATTGTTGCAGCATGACAATTGAATGCAATCCGGAAATGTCCTGTGCTGCGTGGACAAGATAGATCGCCCAAGTGGAAATCTGAGCATCTCAAGCCATAGAGCGAGAGAGAGGGAGAGAAAGAGATGACAAAAAAAAGTCAACTCAAAAAATCTCAACCCCCGTTTGAAGTGAGAGCTCAATAAGGCAGCAGCGACCCGATTGCATTGAGTTTTAGCTCAGGAGCGAACCCCTGTGACTACGACATGCCTAAGTAAGTCCAAAGTTGACCTCTAAGACGACCTCAAAATATGTCCCTTTGAGCGCGCGCGCGTTTGCTGCTCCTTTTGTGCGTGCGCCGGTCATTGTTTGACCTTTTCTGATTCTTCTTCTCCTTTGGCACCCGCTTGTCTTTGTCTTATGTTTGCGCTCTGATCCTGGCCCGTTGTCAATGCCAAAGGGCATTGCAATAAATGTGATAAAGATTGCTTATTGTCTTCGTCTGCAATTGCTCAGAGTCTGTGCCATAAATTGCCCCTAGCCGGCTGATCGGTGACCGTTGGCCGTTGGTCCGTTGGTGTCGCCTAGCGTTGAAAAATGCATTGAATGATGCCTTAATTGAGGCGCAGTCGCACCAATGGCAGCTGAAACTTTCTATTTCCATTGAACTATCTTGGCAATTGCGGGAGCTAAGCGTATGTTTTGCTCTGTTGGAATGTGAGAGGGGGCATTTGTTCGTGCAGTTGCTTGGAGTCTATCACCTAATTACATAAACACAAACATTTTTAAAGGATATTTTCTAACTGTCAATCCTAAAACCAAAGTAGCTGAAGCTTATATCAATAACCCTTAAATAATTATTAATTAATGAATAATGCTTTTTATATGACATAAAATATTTGAAACAGTTCTGGCTTGGCGCACTTATTTAATCAAATCGGCCACACTGGTTATATTTATCGTATCGATATCACATCGATACATTTACAATTGTGAATATAATGCGATATTAGCTCATTTCGATAACATTACTGTTTTCTTCTCTATACGGCCTCCCATCAGCTGTCTGTGCAGACAAAAATGCAAGACGTTTACGTTTACATATTTAGTTTTTAAACAAAAGGAAAATGAGCCAATACAGTAACGTAAAGTATACCACTTCGCCAACGCCATCCGTGGTGTCCGGCTATTCGAGCACATCACGGCTTCACTCGCCGCTGCCGCCACCCGTTATATATCGCAAAGATTGCCTCTCAGCGACATCGAAAAGCTACAAATATCTGCGGCGGTTGCTTAAATTCAATCAAATGGACTTTGAATTTGCATTTTGGCAAATGATATATTTGTTTATAGCGCCACAAAAAGTGTACAGAAATTTCAACTACAGGAAACAAACCAAATCTCAATTTGCACGCGATGATCCCGCATTTCTGGTGCTGCTGGTCATTTGTCTATGTGGTAAGTCAATAGGATTCTATTCGAATGTTTGTTTAGTAATATTCACATTTTGTTTGCAGTCACCTCCCTGGGCTTCGCATATGTACTGGGCCTATCCATTTGGCAAAGCATTTCCTTTATTTTCTACGTGGTTTTCGTAGATTGCATATTTGTTGGCATCATAATTGCATCATTCTTTTGGGTAGTCACCAATCGTTACTTGCGCACCAACAATCTGGAGCCAGACATTGAGTGGGGATACGCGTTCGATGTGCACCTGAACGCCTTCTTTCCGCCTCTGATGCTGCTACATTTCATCCAATTGTTCTTTTACAATTGGCTAATTAGTCAGACATGGTTCATCTCACGATTCATTGGCAACTCCTTCTGGCTGATGGGCATGAGCTACTACGTGTACATCACATTTCTGGGCTACAACTGTAAGTGGAAGCCGCATGTGATGAAACTCAACTAATCTGTGTTCCCCCTTGCAGGTATTCCACACTTAAAGAATACGCGCCTTATACTCATTGCGCTGCCCATTATCTTTCTGTTATATCTTGTCGTCACTATCATAGGCTGGAATGCGACCATTTCGTTTGTAAACTTCTACAAATATCGCGTGTATTGATGATCAAGTGACGTGGGTTGTAAATTATTTTGCTTCTTAGCTGCTAGGCGCTCCCTACGATAATGACTAATACTTCTAACTACTGTAGCATAATCCATGTTAATATATACGCATAAAAGTTCAACTTTACATACGAATAGCCAATTGTTTTTGGTTTTATTTAACTACAAGATTAACAAATGCCATACTTCTGAGCTCCTAAGCCAGCTGCTTGGGCTTCACAAAGGTTCGTTTCCGCTTGTTGCGCTTGCGTTGCAGCTCCTGGGTATGCAGTTCAGTATGAACCTCGGCAAAGATTTCCTTTTGTTCTTCCTCGGGAATTGTCGAGCGATATTGCTTCATTAGATCGTATTTCTCCCATGGTTTCTGAACTTTTTCAGATGACTTGCGGTGCTTGTCATTTATATACTGATCGATGTTTGCCACGCCAAGCAAATTTTGACGCTCCCAGCGCTCCAACCAGGGTCGTGGACGAAGTACAACTTTTATATTATTAACTGGCACGGGAGTTCCTTCCTCCAGCGTTTCCGCCTCCATGTGCTCATCAAAGGTGCTGTACTCTGGCAGAGCGTCACGCAAATAGAACAGACTATCGTCGAGGCGTTTCTCTAGACGCAGCACCTCGACTTTCATTATTGTGGGGTCATACAGCTCATAGACGATCTCTATGCCCTGGTGATCGATGACGTTACGAAGAATGAAGCGTGCACGCAGTCCGCAACGTTCGCGATGTATGCAGATGCCCACAAAGCGACTTGTCTTGCCGGCCGCATGGGGATCGGAGCTTGTCACCGCCAAAATGGAGCCCACATAGAACTCGGGCAACTCAATTTGACGCCGGCGGTCTAGCATATCCAACCGCTCGAGTTTCTCGCGCACTGTATTGCGCCATTCCACTTTGGGATCGGGCAGAAACTCGGGATAGAGAAAGCGATAGTTTGCAGGCACAATGGGTTTGCGATGGGCTGACGGACCAACTGCATCCTGCTGTTGCGGCACTGCGACTGCCGCCGCCTGCTGTGTCGGCTTTGTGGAAAATGTGACTGAAAGTGTGGAGCGTGGTCAATGTTTGGTTTTATCCCAAATGTAAAGTATATTCACCAATACGCTTAAGGGTACATTGTTGCGCCAATCTATTAGTTAGAATTCTAGCGTTAACGTTCATTTTATATTATTATAATAAAATGTTTAGATAATCACGGATAGGGATGGCTAGAGAATTCGACCCATCCACAATTTCGGTTATCGAATATCGAAACGCTTCGTTCATAAAAGTGTGACCGCTGCTTATTGGCATAAGTATTTCGATTATACGCGCCTTAAGCAATCATCTGTTGATGTTTATGTTATCGATGGATAAAAAAGCATGTTTTTGTAACAAGCCCACGAAATTTAAAAATAAAAGTAAATTATCTTCTGTAAAACAATAATGTGTTTTATCGGTTTTGCCTGAAGGATAATTGGGAAAATACTATTTACTTTAGATACTATCCATTAATAAATCCAATTAACAAAATAAACAAATGAAGTGGCACTAAAGTCAACTGTTTAATATTATTAAAAAATTATTTTATCAATTCGTTAGATTTGTATAATACAGCTTTTGCTTATCGATAAGTTTTCAAACGTTTTTTTTTTTTGTAATACATACCTCTTCTTTATTAATGTTATATTTGCTATGAGCTAGAAAAAATACTCAAAAATAATCAAATTAATAAAATTAATATGAAATAGCTTAATATCGTTCTTAATTATTATTGCAATATGGTTAAACATAATAAATAAATAATAGAAGGGAAATAAACAGAATTGCAGTAGGAATAACGCCACTTAATAACGCCTCCATCAGTCAACACATCCAACAGTCGGGACGCACGGCGGTAATTGCATGCGCGCCACTCGCACGATCGCTCGCTTTATTGGTGGGAGCACCAAATCTTTGAAGTCATTGCGGTCCTTGTGAACACCCTTGCGCAACTCCATGTGAACGCCATTGCGCAATTCCTTGTTAACGGCATTGCTGTGAATTCTACGGATGTGTCTCTTAAGTGCCTGGCCTTGGGTGAACGCAAAAGCGCAGTAACTGCACTTATAGGGACGCTCGCCGGTATGTACCCGAATGTGTGTTATCAAGCCGTATCTGCGTGGAAAACCCTTTCCACATGTTTCGCAGAAATGAGTCTTTCCCTCTCTGAAGGATCTGCGGAGTACACAGGAAAAGCATTATTATTTGTTTACGGACATAATGAAATAATACTTACTTCTCCTTGCCGCCCATTCCGCTTTTGGGTTTCCGGCGTTTCTGTTTCCCTTTAATTATCACAGCACGATTCTTTGGAGTTTTCTGTTTAAAATTTAGCTTAGCGGCTGCCAGCTCAATGTTCAGTTTTGTGTCCATGTCGACCAATTCACATTCTATGTCTAGTTCTTCGTACGCAACTGGCGCTAATCCATTTCGGAGTCCACGCTCCTCAGCACTCAACCGATTATGTTCCGTTCGAACTGTAGACTTGGTGTTGGCCTGCTTCTTGTTCTTGGGGGCATTAGCCAGCTTTTTGGCAGGCTGATTAGCTTGACCCTGCGGCACCGACTGGTGAAGGCTTAGCTGAGATTGCAGCTTAAAAGCAGCGGGGCGTTGTTCACACCGGAAGTCCTTGGCGGTGTGGTGACGTTTATGAGCCGTGAGCATGTGGTTTTGTCTGAACGATCGCGGGCATTGGAGACACTTAAACGGACGTTCGCCAGTGTGTATCCGCCTGTGAACAGTCATGTCATGACTGCGCAGGAAGCCCTTTCCGCAAATGTCACAGAAATGCGTTTTCTCACCAGTATGGCGTCTGGTTGACACAGAAAGAAATGTTAATGTTAACTTTGTCTACAGATAGTATGCTGCATCTTCACTCACTTCTCGTGCACTCTCAGTAGGTACAGTCGTCCAAAGCCTTTCTCGCAGAACTTGCACATGTGCGGTTTTTCTCCATTGCTCTGCGGCCTGCGCTGGCTGACCAGGACAGTTGATTTGTGGCGCTTTAGCGGCACTCTCTCCGGCGATTTCTCATTTATCAGGGGAAGCGCATTTTCAGCGCCAGGCGGGTCATCTTGATGCACTGGCTCCACCTTAATGCTGTTCAAGCGGACACCCGTTTGGTAAACAGCCTCCACAAAGGGCAGTGCGCATTCGGCATCTTCCTTTTCTTTTAAATATAGAAGCTTCAAGAGTTTGCGATTGCTCTCCTCACAGGTGCGTTTGAACTGATAGGCATTTTGCGCCGCTAGCACGCAGGACAGGCATATGTGCTGGGGTAACGAATCTTGCGGCTTCACCTCGCAGAATTCATTAAGCATTTCAGCGAGGCTGGCGTCCTTTTCTGATTGTTGCTGTCGTTCGGCGAATATGTCAACCAATGTTACGGAGCTGTCCATGCAAACACGACAAAGGTGGTCCATATCTAAATTAGGGTCACTTCAACGTAGGCTTCACATTAAAACCATTACAAAAGATTCGGAATTCCCATCAACGAAAAATTGTGTATATACAATATGGGTAAACACAAAAGTTGTGACCGATTCCGATTGTGATTTTCGCTATCGATTTCGGTAGGTTGCAACCATGTTAGCAGCTGATATGGTTACTCTATTTTGCTTATAAGACGATTACCAATGGCCAATTTAACAGTTTAGTGAGTAGTGTTGGCTTATTAACACGTTTATTATGCCTGATTGTGCAGTTGTTGTAGGAAATTGGCAAGTAACGTGATCCGGGTAGACCACCAAAATTTAGCAAAGCAGAAGTACGTCTCATCCAACCGCAAACCAAACAGAAAGTGCAATTATATACAGAGCAGGTTCGCAACCCAGATTAATAATATGCTTAGCCAGTTGCCAATCTTCGCCAGTGGTGAAATCGTGCGCGGTTTTGGTCGTGGCTCTAAGGAGCTTGGCATTCCAACAGGTATGTACCGGTATTGATAGTCATAGTGCTTCATACTTCATCAACTCACGAATTATTCTCTATTATTAGCTAACTTGTCACTGGATGCAGTAAAGTCCCTGCCCGCATCCCTGCATACCGGAGTTTACTATGGCTGGTCGAACGTAAACAACGGTGAGGTGTACAAAATGGTGCTAAGCGTGGGCTGGAATCCCTTCTACAATAACAAAGAGAAGAGTGTGGAAACGCATATGCTGCATAAATTCAACTGTGACTTATATGGTAAAACCTTAAAAATCTGCATTGTAGGCTTTTTAAGACCTGAGCAGAATTTCGATTCGCTGGATGCCCTAATTCACGGTATTCAAATGGACATAGAGAAGGCAAAAACGTTGCTAGACACTCCTGACAATAAAAAATTGCAACAAGCTAGCTACTTTTCAGAAGAAATTAAAAAATGCTGACAATTGTGACGGGCCGACAAATTAATGTTATCATTCAAGTGGAAAAATGATTCGAATAGCCCAGATTCACGTATTCGATAGAAACTTAAATGTACTTAAGTAAATTCTGATCTTAAATTAAATGCAATTATTTTCATCACGTAAGTCGATTGATTGATTACTTCAGGCACTTGAGTAAGAGGTAAGTACTTGACTACCAAATACCCTACTTTCAATAATTTTGAAACGTACAGATACAGATGATAAGGCACACTGAAAACATTACAGTTATTACTACTTTAATCAGTTGAAAATGTAGAGGACTATTTTAATATATTCAATTGTATATCAGTTATATACTATTTAGTATTAGATATAAAGTTACATTCTACTACGATTAAATGGTTTAAATGTGAACAAGCTTAATTTTCCGTTATCACTATTTCTGAATGTCATATGGGGTGATTGAGAAATATCGATATAATCCATGTAAGCACTATCGATATTATCATCGATCTTTGGCTTTTGCTGTTGATCGCGGTAAGTTTTTTTGCGTGTGCGAGGCGAAGATTTGTGTATATAAAACCGTTGCATAAATCAACAGGTAAATCAGATCAAAGCTTTGCGTAAACCGCGCTGGTTAACAACAACCCCAATCCACACAGCGACGAGGACAGCAACAACATGTCAAGCAGCAGCAACGTGTTGACGCCGCAGCAGCAGCAGCATGTGCGCATTGAGAGCCACGAACAGCAACAGGTGGAGGCCGATGCGCCTACGCCGTCGTCGACAACGCTGTCCATTGCTGAAAGCAAGGAACTAACCGGTTTGACGCATGAGTGCGGCGTCTTTGGGGCCATTGCCTGTGGCGACTGGCCCACCCAGATTGATATTGCGCACGTGATCTGCTTGGGGCTGGTGGCGCTGCAGCATCGTGGCCAGGAGTCGGCGGGCATTGCGACCAGCGAGGGCAAGTGCTCCAAGAACTTCAATGTGCACAAGGGCATGGGCATGATCAGCACTCTGTTCAACGACGACTCGATGAAGAAGTTGCGTGGCAACTTGGGCATTGGCCATACGCGTTACTCCACGGCCGGTGCATCGGAGGTGGTCAATTGCCAGCCGTTCGTGGTGCATACGGCGCACGGAGCCATGGCGTTGGCTCACAACGGCGAGCTGGTTAACAATGAATCTTTGCGTCGCGAGGTGCTGGGCCGCGGCGTCGGCCTGTCCACGCACAGTGACAGTGAGCTGATTGCCCAATCGCTGTGCTGCGCCCCCGAGGGCGTCTCCGAGCACGATGGCCCCAACTGGCCGGCTCGCATCAGGCATTTCATGATGCTGGCGCCACTGTCCTATTCGCTGGTCATCATGCTGAAGGACAAGATCTATGCTGTGCGCGACACGTACGGCAACCGGCCCCTCTGCATTGGCAAAATTGTGCCCATCAACTCTGGGCACTCCGTTAATAGCACTGAAACACCCGCAGATGGCTGGGTGGTGTCCAGCGAGAGCTGCGGATTCTTGTCGATTGGTGCGCGCTACGTGCGCGAGGTGGAACCGGGCGAGATTGTGGAACTGACGCGCAGGGGCTATCGCACCGTGGACATTGTGGACCGTCCCGACTTCAAGCGCATGGCCTTCTGCATCTTCGAGTACGTGTACTTTGCCCGTGGTGACAGCATCTTTGAGGGTCAGATGGTGTACTCTGTGCGTCTGGAGTGCGGCCGCCAACTGTGGCGTGAGGCACCCGTCGAAGCGGACATTGTGAGCTCAGTGCCAGAGTCGGGCACTGCGGCAGCCCATGGCTATGCCAGAGAATCCAATTTGGAGTTCGCCGAGGTGCTGTGTCGCAACCGCTACGTGGGCCGCACCTTCATACAGCCCTCGACCCGTTTGCGCCAGCTGGGCGTGGCCAAGAAATTTGGCGCCCTGTCCGAGAATGTGGCCGGCAAGCGTCTGGTGCTAATAGACGATTCCATTGTGCGCGGCAACACCATCGGGCCAATAATAAAACTGCTGCGCGACGCAGGTGCCCGGGAGGTGCACATCCGCATCGCCAGCCCGCCGCTCCAGTATCCCTGCTACATGGGCATCAACATACCCACGCGCGAAGAGCTTATCGCCAACAAACTGAACGCCAGGCAGCTGGCCCGCCACGTGGGCGCCGACAGTCTGGCCTACCTGAGTGTCGCCGGCCTGGTGCAAACTGTGCAGCGCAAGCATGTGGCCTCTACAAAGCCGACAGGTCATTGCACCGCTTGCTTAACGGGCGAGTATCCTGGCGGACTGCCCGACGAGCTAAGCTGGTAAACAGAGTCAACTTCTGCCCAGCCTCACCGACAATTCTGCAGTATAAAGCCAACGAGTGCTCCAAACTACTGTCACAAATGATCAATTATATAGCTGCACTTTTGCATTTAACGCCCCACGAGTGGGGCTTGTATCCATTCCCATTTAAAAGATTTTCAACATTGTAATTCATAAGCTCAAATTATACACTTTACACCCGTTTAGTTTTAGTAGCTCTTCAGTGAAAAGCTCTCTTCCTCTCGAAAAAGACAAATTATGTACAAAAGAATGCGCCTTCAGGATTGCCAACGAATGGTTAATTATTATACATTGTTACCCGTTTATTGTTTAGCTTCGTAAATTATGAATGCCAATAATAAAAGACATTTAGCACAAGCGTCTCTTGTAACAACTCAACGCAGTCCAAGGTGCTCAGCAATTCTCTCATGCTTCGGTTGATTACTAGATCAGCACAGATAAAAACCTGTCGTGAAATTCGAGGTGCCGATATCGGAGAAATCCATAAACGACAGCCAATAATGTAATTCAGAAAAAAATTAAATATATATATACATATATCATTAAACAAATGTTTAGGTTCGAACCCTATTTCGGCACATTATATTATATACACATATATATAGTATACATATATTTTTTAATTGTGTTAGAATATCTTCTAGCGAATTTTAAAGAACGCAGCTTTCAAGGTCAGGCATGATATTTTTATTTTTATATTTATTTAACCAAACCAACTTTAAAGGACAAATGATTCGGTTTGGGCTTGGGGCTCGGCTGAATTTTTGGAGAGCTGGTTCGGTTCAAAGTTATGTTTTTGATTTTAATGATATAGCAGTACAGGCTTCGAACCCGCTTTGTTCAAAACTGGTTTGCAGCCTTGATTCATACTCGAACCCAGGCCATCGTTGTTCAAGCGCCTTAAGGTCATTATCACTTAGACACTTAAACATCTACAAAGATCTAAAAGTGCCAAGTAACGATTATATTCAAAACAAAGAGATAAAACAAAGCAAATCTATTAAAATAAATTAATGAAATATATAATTGATTTCGGGTTTTAGGGATAGTTTGAAAAGGAGTTGAACATATTCGGCTTAACGTAGTCTTTCTGTGACTCCGCTCTCTTTCGAGGACACCACTGTTTCGCAGCATTTGTTATGTAAGCCTATTTAAATATAAATGTTTTAACTAACTAAATAAATAAAATATTTAAATAAAAACATTTGTCAATAAAATATATATGTAAAAGACATAACTACAACTCAAAAAGGTTAAATATAATTAATGTTGTAAATGCATTTGCGGCCGTTAGTAATTGTAATTAGGTTATAAATTATCGTCAGCGCAGAACAGTGCTGAGCAACGTCAGTTCGGAATTTCGATATCGATACAACTTGGCAGCTACAGCCCTGCAAAAATTGTCATCTCATCCCCCTTTACTATGACGGAAAACACAAATTACTGACGTTTTCATTAATTTATAACTTAAAAACGTGTCGGTGACTGCATTATTCGTGCCTAATCTAGTTTAAAGGAGGCTTCATAGCGAACCACACAACAAATGGGTCATCCACAGTCTTCAGCCGGTACGCTTACCTCACTCTCGCTGCCGCTGCTGCTGCTGCTGTTGCTGAGCACCTGCTCTGCGCTGTACGAGGACCAGATTAGAAAATTCGACTGGCAAGTGGAATAAAAATTGAACGTTGACCATTTACTAACCTTTTGGCAACAAATAGGCGAAGCGTGCATGTGGGTGCACTTAAGCAGGTCCATGTCGACCTCAACCATTTTCAGCCGCGTGTGCTCTTGAGCACGCACGAGCAAGTGGTTGGCTCATTGTGTCCAAAGACCGGTGAGATTGTCTGGCGACAGGTGCTGGAGCAGAAGGCACGCGGCGACATCAAGTTGCTGCAGGTGAGCGGTTTCGCTGACGATAGCAGCGACACGGCAGCGGCTCCAATGGGCTCGCATTTGGGATTCGACATGCTGACCGTGCAGGGGCATGCGCCAGCTCTGGTGCGCGGCTGGAACACCAATATTGGTACAATCGAGTGGGAATGGTCCATAATGCCTTTGCACACAGAGAGAGCACTGGATGCAGTGTGGTTCTACAGCAATTCTGTACTGTATCACGTGGTGCCTGCTTGGCGCAGCCATATCGAGGTAACGGCGTACTTTGCTACGTCGGGACACACAACTGGCAGCACCAGCAAAATAATGGCATCTTGGATCAAGCCCGAGAGCTGTTTGCTCAGCGGTACCTTCTATGTTTGCCTGGATGGCAAGCAGCTCATCAGCTTGGATTTGGTGGCTAAGAGCACACAGGTCATTACCACGGCTTTAGCGGTCGAACCCAGCAACAAAATACAAGCTTTGCCAGTAAGTTGTGTAACAAAATATGCGCTATATATGATTAATACCCTTAATGGTAACATCCTTGACAGGGCTTGAATGGCGTACTGATTGTCGACAGGAAACTCGTCAGCGTTAACAAAGATCAGGCCGTTTGTGATGAACTGACCAGCGCTAGCTATGTTGTGGGCAGCTTCAATTACCGCAAGGTTGTGGCCTACGCTGATTTAGCAGATGGTGTAAGCAACCACAGTTTTATACCCGTATCAGATTTGTTAATTGAAACACGTTTCTTCAGATGCTCAAAATTAATGCTGTTTATTCGGACAACTGCGCGCCCGTGCCTGAGCTGCAGCAGAACGTAGCTTTTGCTGAAGACTATGGAACGCCAAGTCTTCGGTCCTTTGACTGCAAATCAAAGCGTAATGGCGATGGCAAGAACTGTCTCTTTCTTTTTGCCACCAGCGCTGAGTCCATTGTAGCCGTGCAGCAAGGACGCGTCCGTTGGGCACGTGAGGAGGCTCTGGCAAACGTAATTGATACGCAATTTATTGATTTGCCGTTGGCTGACACTGAGGGCACGCTGGAGAACGAAATGAAAGGCAAAGCTGGTGAGTTTCATCGTCTAACTAATAACATTAGCAAAAATCACAAAAAGCGAAAATCAAATCTTTTATTAATGCTTACCAAAGTGGATGGAAATAGTTTGAACCGTAAGTTAATGGTTACTTAAACCTAAATACCCTATAGCCGAGTATTGGTCATTAGAATCTGACAATTTGTGTAGATATTGTACAGCCGAGTATTGGTCTTTAGAATCGGACAATTTGTGTAGATATTGTACAAACTTCTAAAGACTTTGGTTAATTAAATATTTCTAATTACATCTCAGAGTTAGATTGGACTCAACGCACGCAGTAGTATTTTATTCTGGCAATATATTTTCCACCTTTTTAAATGTTAATTTTTCCAATTTGAATTAAGTGTACGTTCTATTAATGATTGAACACTATTCGTGAAAATAGATCTCCATCGATGTATGTTGTTCTGAAAATATCTATCTGAGATTCAAAACACATTCAAATAAATATGTTTTTATATACTATTTTGTTTAGCTGAGATGAAAATAAAACAACTCAGCTTTGTTTGTCTTCTTTGCCAGATGTAGCAGAAATTTAATTACATATGTTGGTGTATTTGTTCGTAATGAATCGCCGTCAAAAATAATTGTGTAACTAAAATTAACACCACTCACCCAATTATGCTTGTGCAGTCTAAGATATATTAAAAATGCAATAGTGTTAAAGAATTGTATTATGTATCTGATAGGGGACATTGCCAGCGCCTTTGTACGCCGTATCACGACTCAAGCACTACAAATAAAGAGCCTGTTCCTGCACGTCATCGGGTTGGGACCACCACCGACAGACACGCAACGTGCTGGCCTTGTGCGGGACTCCTTTGGACTCCATAAGATGCTGGTTCTACTGACGCGCACTGGCAAAATCTTCGGCATTGACAACGTTGCCGGTAAACATCACTGGAAGCTGTATTTGCCCAATGTAGCAGGTTTTGAAAATGCCGAACAGATGCGTCTGATAGTTCAGCGAAGCTCTAAACACTTTCCACTGCAGCCACTGTGCGCGATTGTAGCGAAGTTTGTGGTGAGTGCAAAAAGGATTGTGCACACACAAGTCTATTACACTATATATTATCTGCAGAGTAATGGCAACGGCGTATTGTTTCGGTTCAACCCCATTACCGGTCGCGCTGCCGAAGGTGGACTGCTGCAGCTGGATTATCAAATCAAGCAGTTGGCGCTTCTGCCAGAAACGGAGGAAGACTTTGTTAAGGGCATACTGATTCTGGATGGCGCCAACCATGTACACGTGGAGCCTAAGCATGCAACGCCATTGGTGAGAAAACTATTCAATCAATTTAAATGCAATCGGCATTTTAGCCCGTATTCCTTATGATTATTACAGGCACATGGAATGTATTTGTACACGGCTGATGTGAAGACCGCTGAGCTTGACGGATATTTTGTGAAATATGCGGGCGGCGTAAGTGAAAATATGAAGTCAGTGTGGCAGCGGATAAATTCAACTGTTTCATTTGCAGCAATTGTCGTGTTTGCCTATTTGGAATGTGCGCCTGGGCGGTCACAATTCGGAGCAGCAAATCATTAGCGTTGCGAGCAAAAATCCTATTGAGCATGTCCACTCTCAGGGTCGTGTGCTTGGCGATCGCTCAGTGCTTTACAAGTACATAAATCCCAACTTAGTGGCCTTTGTTACACAGGCCCCAGATGCCGCGCACAAATGTAGGTCGACTTAGGTCAACACTTCGCGAGCCATTCTCAACTTTCTTTTTAAATTACAATGCAGCGGTGCTCAACTTGTATCTAATTGATGTTGTGTCCGGCTCAGTCATCTTCTCGATGACACATCGCAAGGTGCGCCCACCGCTGCACATTGTGCACTCCGAGAACTGGCTAGCCTACTCATATTTCAACGATAAAGTGCGACGCACCGAAATCAGTAAGTGATTATCCCATAAGTAATTATTTAATTAGTCTTAATTTAATGCCTTTAAAATAGCCACTATTGAACTGTATGAGGGCAACGCACAGGCAAACAACAGCGTTTGGAGCTCCCTACAGGCACCGTCCATGCCGCTCGTGGAGCGTCAATCGTACATCCTACCCACCATAGTGGAGGCCATGCGCGAAACCATCACGGAACGCGGTATTACCAACAAGCATGTGCTAAGTAAGACTGTGTACATTATAATTTTAGGCGATAGTTTTTAATGAACTTTACCTACTCGTTGTACAGTTGGTACTGCCAGCGGCGGCATTGTTGAAATGCCCTGGCATTTGCTGGACCCACGTCGTCCAATATCATCTACCACACAAGGACGCGAGGAGGGCGCCATTCCCTATATACCCGAGTTGCCTTTGCCAACCGAGAATTACATAAATTACAATCAGACGGTTGCACGTTTGCGTAATATCTACACCGCTCCCAGCGGTCTGGAGAGTACCTGTCTAGTCGTGGCCACTGGCTTAGGTAAGTCTGATACATTAAATATTCCCATAATATAATTTATAATCATGTTCTTTATGCAGATTTGTTCGTTACGCGCGTTGCGCCCTCCAAAACGTTCGATTTGCTGAAGGAGGATTTTGACTATATATTAATTTCCATAGTGCTAGTCGTGCTCACGTCGGGCTCTTTGATTGTTAGGCATTTAGCGTCGCGTAAGTTGCTCAAACAGGCGTGGAAATAAAAGTGGCATTATTATAAATATGTAATTGCTTTATATAAATTGTACTACGACCAAAAAGATTAAGAAGAAAAGTGGGGTAGACGGAAGAGAATAAATTGTAGTAGCTGCATTTTTACCTAGCAATGCAATTGATAACAATTTTTCCTCTAACCTTAGGCAATTATTTCTAATTAAATATATATAGCGTAAAAACAAGTAATTAGCTGTTGAAAAAGTTTCATTGCATTTTTTGTTTCGTTTTGTGTTCACTTTCCATACTTCAAAATATCAGCATTGAAATTGTGTGTTTTTGGAAATTAGTCAATAAAAATCATTTGTAAGAAGGATTATGGTACATTTATGAGTTTTATTTGTGATACAACATAGCACATTACAAGTTGACAGCCAGGTGGCAATCAAATCTTTAATGTCCTGTATCACCATTATTAAAGAAACCAACTCAAAATCGCATTAATCAGCTATTATCAACACAGGCACCATGTGAAACGATTGTGCGGATCAGCAAAAACGGGTACAAACGGCATCAAGACAGTTCAGATACTCGGTAGATTTCGAAAATAAAGGAACAAAAAATTATGCATATATTCTAAATGCAGATTCAAACTAGGGGACAAACCATGAACAAAATGTCTTCAAACATGAAAATCGATTCAGTTTTGACAAAGTTTTGGGCGTTTGAAATTTGGGGAGCTATGGACATTTTGAAAACTCAAAATAATCTTTAAACGCTTATGTTCTTACTTAACAATTTTGGTATTAAACATGTAAGAACGTTGCAGTCAGACGTAAACGTAATACTTGTTTGCAGTACACAGAAGTTATTAGTGTTACTTTGGAAAAATATAGAATTTTTATATTTCGTTGGGTGGGGATACCTAACATTTTCCGGCTCGAGCTGCCAGCCTCCCAATGGCACAAAAATCTTAACACTTTGACTTAAGTAGATAACTACAAGTGTATTTTCAAAATTTCAAGTCTATCTTCAATAGCGACGAAATAGGTGTGTTCATCCGGACAGACTGACATTGCACAAAACCAATATATATATTTTTTTCACTTTGTGTACGATTATAAAAACGGACGGTTGACTCTTAGTATACATGACCACTTGAGCTATCCAAATTAACCTCGTTAGCCAAAATTTTTTTTATTTATACAGAGAGAGTTGATGTCTCCTTCAAGTTTTTAAGCTTACCAATAGTATATATATAAAAAAAATATATAAATAAATGTTTGAATATTGGCGCCAAGCAATGCTTCTTGCAGTGTTGCCACCTAGGTTTTGCCGTCACTTTCCAGCACTGAGTCTCAAACAGCTGATTACTGTCATTTTCTTTTTGTCCCATCGTGCGCCAAGTCGAGAACGATGGCACTGCGTGTTTTTGGCTTTAATTTAATAAAAACTAACAGAAATTTGCTTCAAAATGCAGTCAGAAACAATGGAGCTCCCTTGGCTCAAGCGGTAAGTTAGATGCCAAGTTTTTAATTGCGTTCAAAGTGCAATTGGAGATTGGACAAACAACTTCACAGCTCGTTTGCATAACGTTTCAGGTGGCAGTGGCGCCGTACGCTACACAGGTGACTGTCCAGGCCACACCGGCAGCGGTGCAAAAGCAAAAGGTGAGCAAGGCCATGAAGGCCTACCTTGAGCGGGCCAATGAGCACGACGAGTTCATGAAAACTCAGCACTTGGAGTTCCAAATCGGCAAGCGTCATTTGGCCAATATGATGGGCGCTGACGTCGAGACCTTTACGCAAGAAGACATCGATGTGAGTATATTTAACGATCGCCAGCAATTCAGTCAATACTAGCCGACATTTGCAGGAAGCCATTGCTTATCTGTTTCCCTCCGGTTTGTTCGACAAACGCGCTCGTCCCGCTATGCGAACGCCCGAAGAGGTGTTTCCAGCGCGCAAGGCGGCCGAATTCGATGAGACGGGTCGTCCGTTTCACAGCATGTTCTACACGGGCAAACCCAACTTTTTCCAGCTGTTGCACGTAAGTTTTCTGCTCTCGCAATGCAATACGCTAAGCTCAATCCAAACTCGTTTGTAGGACATTGTGAAGGAAACCAACAAGCTTTACGATTTCGAAGAACGCATGCTGCGGCGCGGCAACAAACCTGATGAGAACCAAAAACTGTACGCCAACATCTTACCTAAGACATAATCTAAGAAACTTACGTTCACTTTGTTTTTTCAAGCGAAACGGCTGGCTTTCAGATTTTGCCAAAGGAACAACTAGAGCGCTTGCTCGTGGAGCACATCATAGACATTGAGTATCTCAGTTTTACCAATACTATGGAGCGTTTAATATCCTCGCCGTATGCGTACAAAAGCAAAGCATTTATTGAGCGCTTTCTAAAGCCTTTAATTGATCAATCGATGCAACTGGAGGTGCCCAAGCCAAAGATTGACGAGCAGGGTCGCCAGTACATAACTACCTATGAGTGCCTCCGTAAAACGGCGCGCGCAGATGTCACAGTGCGTCTGCCCGGCACAGGAAAGATAACCATTAATGGCCAGGATATCTCATACTTTACATTGGAAGAGTGCAAGGAACAGGTGAGTTCAGTTTCAGTTCACTATCCGCTGTACTAAATCCAAATCAAACCATATTTGTAAACCGTTTTCCCATTGAAAATGCGTTAACGGTTTTGTACAAATTCATGTAACATGCAGAAGGCAACATCAGCCCATAAAGTATATATTTTCTTGGTCAACATAAGTCCGTCTATCCGTTCGTCCTTTTATCTGTATCAACGCAGGAAACAAAAAAACTTTAAAACTTTAAAATCGAGCAAAATTCCCCAGTTGGGGCTTCAACCAGTTTAATTCAAAAACAGTTCGCATTTTTAGTACCTTTCAACGTCTTACAAGAAAAACGAAAATATTGTTTTATGAATATTCATAACAATAGATGTATAGTGATAGTTTATTTTTATAAAATTTATAAATTTCATATATTATCATTTTAACGCTTCTCGTACGACAACGCCAAACAACAAAGACACAGCCTAAAACCAGACACAGACACAAACAAACCTGCCAGCTTCTCGCCTCTAATGTAGCCTATCAACTATTCATATTTATAGATATATATTTATATGTGTATATATGCACATATTGTAGGTAAAGTATAGTGTATGGCTAAATAGCATAAATACGTGGGGCGCCAGGCGCTTCAATATCAAATATGCTAACTACAATATAATATCAACAATTTTCGGGATCTTGGGGCAATGGCTTACACACACAAGACAAGTCTAAGGGCTAAGAGTTTCAAACTAATTGTGTAGCAAATGGTGATCTGGATGATTAAAATATATAATAATAATAACAGTAAATGGCGTAGTGCAGCTGCTATTTGCGCAGCTGCTGCTTCTGTTGGTTAGAGATGACGATGAGCAGCTTGTCAATCACTTTGCTGGCCTGCTGCTGCTGTGATATGAGAGCCTGCTTCAGCTCCTGAATCTCCTGGGTGAGAAACTCGATGCGATCGGCATTGTCATCGATTTTGCTCGTCAGCGTGGTCAACTGTGTCGCCTCGGGATCCGAATCGGGCAGCCCGTAAGCGGTTGTCGCACACCCATTGTTATTGTTGTACTTGTTTTTGTACGACAGATAATTCTCGGCCGGATTCTTCGAGGAAATTGTGTGTCCAAAGTGCTTGCGCATTTTGCCCACCTCATAGGCTTTCATAAGAATATCGCGCGGTAGTCGCTTCTCGCTGGGATTGAGTGGCTTCACGCACAGAACCACGCGATAGGCTTGCGGGGAGACGAGCGCCGTATAGTGGAGCAGATTGCGCAGCCAGGTGGGCAAATAGCCGTTGAACAGTGCCGACTCAATGTAGCTAATCAGCTTCGTCTGCCGCACCAGTTTGGAGAGGCCGGCGGTTTTCTTGAGGCCCTGTATGTCGTGGACCGCAATGCCAACCAGCAGATTCATCAGAATGATCGTCACAAAGAGCAGGAAGAGCACAAACGTAATCTGCGCACTAACTTCCAGCAAGAAGGGCGGATCCTTGCCATCGGGATCGTTGATTAGCAGCGATAGATCCTGCTCCCCTATCATCATCACCAGCACCGTAATGAAACCCATGAAAGGGTTGGCGAACGACGACGATGACGGAAAGATGACGCAAAAGCTGATGGTGAAGCCGATCAGCATGCACGAATAGGCCATGAACAGCTTGGCGAACTCGCCCTGCACCCGCGTGTACATCGCCACGTAGACATCAAAGACGGGCAGCTGGCCAATCATCAGCATCAGATTGGTCCAGCCGAGCAGGACGGCAAAGGCGCCAATGTGGTTTTGGAACGTGTACGTCTGCTTTGTGTAAATGTACGAGATGACGAAGACGCTCGTGATGACAAACCATTCCATAATGTTCTCCACCTGCGTCACGTAGTGTCGAAACGAGGAGTAGCCCGTAATCCCGTAGAGCTTGCGAAATATCTCCACGATGGTGATGGCCACCAGCACCCACCACTGCATTTCCATGACAAACGGATTATTGCGCAGCATGTCGCCCAGTATTGACTGCTTCTGGCACAGCTCCTGCGCCTGGATCGTTGTATTGTCGTCCTTGCTGCCGTTGTAACAGTTGTGCGCCAGCGCCGTCAGCACGTACAGTGTCAGGAAGAGCACGAAGCTAAAGCAGAAGATCAAACGACCGATGTAGTACTTTCGTATCTTGCCCCACTTGATGTACAGAAAGGACGAGCACAGCGGATGCTCCAGTATCTCCTTTTGGCCCTCGTCCACGAAGGTGTTCAGATAGCTGATCTCGCGCGGATGGCAATGCTGCAACAGCTGGCGAAAGTCCAGCTCCAGTTCCACCTCGCGATTCACGGGATCCTATCGAAGGATAACGAATTAGTGATTAGTGCTCAACTGACCCGACCGCCACTCACCTGGGAATGATGTAGGGTGATGGCCGCATCCAGCTTCTGGCGGATCATGGCCACCGATGCGGGCGTCTTGCGTGTAATGACGTTTAACGCGGACGTGCCCTTCTTGGACTTCGTTGTGACATCGGCGCCATGGAAGATAAGCATCTCAACGCACTGGACGAGCCCGTCCAGAGCGGCCAAGTGGAGGGCGGTGAAGCCGTAGATGTCCTTGTGGTTGACGTTGGCGCCCCACTGGATGAGCGTCTCCATGATATCATAGGCATTCTCCGACTTGCCCACGGCCGCATGCAGCGGCGTCCGATGATCAAAGTCCTCGGCATTGGCGTCCGCATTCCCATTGCGCAGCAGCGACTCCACGCACTCCAGGCTGGAGGTGCGCGCTGCCAGGTGGAGGGGCGTGAAGCCGCGATGATTCTTTAGCTTGGCATCGGCGCCTTTCGAGAGCAGCAGATCGACGCACTCCACATTGCCCTCATCGGCGGCCAGATGCAGCGCCGTCGACTCCTTCTCGCGTATGCAGATGCGCACGTTGGCGTCGGCGCTCGGCGCATTCAACAGCGCCTCCAAGCACTGCAAGTGGCCGAGATCGGCGGCCAAGTGTATGGCGTTGGTGCCATTGGGCTTCAGCGAATTGACGTCGGCGCCCTCGGCAATGAATAGCTGCAGGCACTCGAGCGCATTGGAGCGCACGGCGCAGTGCAGCAGACTCTCCTCGCAGTTGGGCTTGTTTGTGTCTTTGGTGATGAGGGCTCCGCTGTTGATCAGGAACTTGGCCGCCTCGGCGGCGTTGCCAAAGGCGGCGCAGTGCAGCGGTGTGTAGCACTTGGGCTGCAGATTGACGTTGATGCCCTTGGCCACCAGCAGGTCCAGGGTTGCCAGGCAGCCGCTGAACGCGCCCAAATGCAATGCCGAAATGCCGTTCTGGTCGCAAAAGTGCAGATCGGCGCCCACCTTTAGCAGGCCTTCGAGCAGGTCCCAGCGCTTGAGAAAAGCCGCCCACAGATAGCTGAGATTCTTCTCCAGCTTCGAAGCGGCCTCGAAGTGTGCGCCCAGGCTCTCGGCGACCACGTTGCCCTGCTCAATATCCTCCAAGAGACGCACCCGGCCGGCGGCGCTCTTCATCTGATCAATGAGACTAATCCTCAGCGTATCATTGCAGATCTGCACGCTCAGCTCGCTCGTTGGCTCCTCAAAGCTATCGTACATGCTCGGCGCACTCTCCGCCGGCGGCGATGGTCCACACTCCATGTATTCGAATTCACCAGTTGTCGGATACTGGGCTTCGATCATGGCGTCAGTGTTGTTGCGCCATCGCACCATCAGATTGGGTGGAATCGATTTGAAACTGTTTCAAGCAGAAAACAAATTTGAGATTGCTGCTAGGAATGGTTGTAAACAATACTGCTTAATAGACTTAACCCTAGACCCTTGATTTTCCGTTCCCTTTGATAGGTATCGGGGTTATAATTATGCTGAGAAATAACTAGGATATTTAAAAAAGTTATTCTGTTGTGAAAAGTTATATTTCTATTAGTCTTCTCTTCTACATTTATCTAGACATATTTCCTTTCACCTCAGATACTAGAATATTTTTCTCTTATTTCTTATTATAACTCAATTGGAATTAATAGAATGTTAATTACTGTAAATGGTTTGCAGTTCTCGGTAGATTAAAATTCCACGTGACCCAATGATTTTTTTTATAAAAGGCTCCAAGTTTCGAGCACCCTGCGCTAAGTAAGTATGACTAAATAAAGTCTGTAAAGTTTAGGCAACACAGCTTATATATACGCCCCATACTTGATTTTTGTGGAGCATTAACCAGCTTGACGTTACCATTACCATTACCATTCTGAATATTTGCTTTCAGTTAATTTGGTATCAAATATCAGGTACTATTTGAACACACTTTTAAATGTTTTATAAAACCATTCAGCAAACTTGTGAATCGCAATTCGTAATCGCTGTATTCAGCTGGGAAAATCATGTATCATATATCAGGGGTATCATTGATCAGAATCGTCTTCTGTATGCGCACAATGTTTTTTCGTTTAAGCCGTAGCTGTTTTGTTTTGAAATATCTTTGGCTTATTGAGGTTTGTTGTATTTGCGAAAGGTATGTTATATCACATGGCTCACGTAGCATTTTTTATTTAAATGTAGACTACACTAAACTTAATAGTTTATTTTTACAACTTGACAAATTTGTTTTCTAAATGAGTAAACTAATGAATGTGCTGTATTTTATATTTGCCAGACTGGCGTTGCTTGGCTGCTCCAACTTGCTGTATCATTTTTCTTCACTTATTGAATTTGTTTTCCTTTTGTTTATCGTTTTAAATGGCACTGAAAGTTTGGTCGCTACACGTTGCTGACTTTGAAGCATGCATAATTGAGAAGCTAGTTGAGGCAGTTTATCAGCATAAAAGTCAAGTTATGCAAAGGCGCGTAGTAACTTATGTATGTTAATTATTTATAGTTATATACATCTATAATATAGTTATGCACTTTGTTAAAGCCTGTCCACATTTGTCAGGTACAACGGCGTTCTTTCTTCTGTGTGGAGCTCGGCCAGTTGCGAATTCTCGCAGTTGCACTTGATAATTTCTACTGCCGTTTTGCATAATTTCATGGGGAATCGCACTGGGTCCAGGCACTGTTTTCTAATCTCAGCGTCTTTGTTCTGCACTTAGTGGCTTATGTTTTTTTTAGGGTATGTGTGTGTGTGTGTGTGTGTGTGTGTACGTACACTGTTTGCAGCCATATCCACGGAAGATGCCAATTCGCTAATGAACTATTTTCAATTTCTAATTTCATTTCCAAAATGCGACCGCGTTGTTACACACATAGGAGAGCCCGACCTGTCCACTGACTGGGTGACCCATCTACAGACCGATCCGATATACAGGCAGAGAGACAGACAGACAAATAGACAGTCAGAGACCGGGCCAAGTGGCTGACAATGGATGCCTTTTGTGGCGCTACAACAATTGTGTTTAACGGGCGGAAAATGCAAAAATGTTGTGTGAAAAACGCGAATTTTTCACTTCCGTTTTGTTGCTGACGAACTGCGAACTGCAAACGCGTTTTAACGAATATTTTTTAAGCTAGCAACTAACGCGTCCGCCTGCATTGTTGTTTCAATTCCGACTGATCGAAAACGTTAAGCGCTGCTCAGTGCCAGCTCGTTGATCCAGCTTGAATCGCGCCACAAACACACTCACACACACACACACATTCAAGAGAGATGAAGCGTGAGAGCGTTTTGCCAAAAAAAAAAAATATACTAAAACTCCAAAGCAAGAGAGCAACGCCAGCAGCTAAACGTGACGAGTGGGAGTTGGACTGGGCGGGAGAATTGCAGACGAGAAAGAGAGTGGAATGTAACCCAGACTGCGACTGGCAGCATACTAATTTAATGACTGCTTGCAGAGGCTAAGAGAAAAGCCAGCCGCAAACCTGACTAAACAACGGCAATGCAATATTTAAAGTGTGACTCGTTTAATGTTTCATTTTCATGCCAGGCCTTGAATTTGAATCGTATACATTTATAACAGACTTGACTAGTGTTTGACTACTATTGGTATGAAGCAACATTTACAGCGTTTTTTGCTTTTTTTAAATATCAGATAGAGCAGCAGTCCATTAACTGTTTTTCTGCTAGGTCAACAGCAAAGGAGCTGTGCTAATCAGGCGCAACTAAATATGGTACACCTGTACTCTTGTATCATTGTCCGTTTTTATTATCGGTTGGTGGTATCCAAATTAATTTGTGTGCCAGCAATGTGCATGCACGTTTTGAGTGTGATTTTTGTTCCGTGAATTCGCAAGCGTGGGAATAATGGAGATGATCTAGACAACTAACCGTTATCGAGGCACGGCTAAAATTTTTCTCGAATTGGCACGAGTTATCTGTAAACCGGTTTGTTTTTATTTTATAGCCGCCAGGCGCTTCACACCTCCCGACTGACCCCCTAATTTATCTGCCCACCCCACCCAAAGCGATCCTACGTGCAAGTTTCTTTTTCTTTTCTTTCGCATATTTCATTTGTTTTCTTTCACTTTGGGTACTTTTCGGGGTTCGCCTTCGATAAACACATTTATGTGCGTTTGTGCGCATGTATGGGTATAAATAACTGAATGGGCCGCTAAAATGCAATGCTGGCCTTTGGGCCGCAACTGGCACTTACCGGTTATTCGCATTATTTTCATTGAGCGGCTGCTCCACTTCGGTCTTGGTAACGACGCTGATGGAACGTGTCATACGACGCGGCTTCGTGCTGCCCTCCTTGTAGCCAAGATTCTCCATGACGACCGACAACGAAGGCGACAAACAGACCTTGCTGACTACTAGTTCCACTTGCAGTTGAAGTTGTTGCAGTTGCTCTTGTTGGTGTTGCTGCTGTTGTTTGTCATTAAAACGCGCAAATATGCGCAAAAATTCAAGCCAACTCGATCGGCTGCACTCACATACGTTGCAGATAAACCAACCGAAAACTTTCCAATATCAACAAGACAAATTTATATACCAGTTTCTTTACGTCTGGCACTAGCTGACATTTAAGGCCGTAACTTTGGATAAAGTTTTGGGTTTAATTCGCCTCTCAGCTGCAACGATAAATGGAAAATGTTTATATCAGCTGTCCTGGCTGAGAGTTGTGTTCCACTCAGTGCAATCCAACGCTCGGTTGGAACACATCTAAATTAACTATTTAGCAGTTACTTTCGCTTCCAGCCTAAACGCATAATCTGCACAAACATTAACCAAATATTAACTTTAGCGTCACTTTTGTTCGTCTGACTTTTCTTGTGGTCTTTCCGTTTGGACTAGTTGTGGTCTTCTGCGTACTCCGAATGCGACAATCTTAGCTGGGAGTTATCTAAGCATTCATCCCATTTGACGCAGCGATAAGGCCGGCCATATAAACAGTATCATCAGCATCATGAGACACAAGCCAACGTTTTGTTTTTATTGTTATCGGTGGGGATTTATCAGTAAGAGCTACTGGATGGCGTTTATATGGACTAGATAAGGCAGTGGCTGCGTTTTTAAAGGGGCTGCTCATCTTATTCAATGTCAGCTGGAAGGTTTTATATGTTTACCATTAATTCATATTCACCATATTCATTATTATTGAGCAATAAAAATAAAACTCAAAAAAATATGTTATTACCGTAATTATAACATGGAATAATGCCTCTTTTTATAGGGAATTGTAGCAATATTAATACTTATCCTTAGAATGTGTGGTACTTATACTTATCCTTAAAAATGTGGTATAAAAAAAGTTTAAAAATAAATGCTGTGTTTATGCATTCGTTTACCTTTATTTTTAATTTTAAAGAATTTTTAGGTTTTGATGATCATGATGATTGTACTTGATATGAATATATAGTTATTCATATCAAGTCTTTAAAATTCAAAATAATTACAGTACAAAATCTTTCCGGCAAAAATTCGTGTAAAATGCAACAAGAAGACAAAAATATATTATACATTTTCGACGCTAGGAGTTCAAACTATATATGTACATCGATACTTAGTATATAAACCAAATTATTTGTTTTATGAATTTCTCAAGGAATCTGCAAAAAATCTTACTGTAGTATTTTAATATACCAGCAATTAGTACGGTTGTTCTAATAATCTGATAATACTAACAGCAGGGCTATTAAACGCTAATCTAAAACATATTAATACTGTTAATATATAGAAGTAACATTTAATATAAAACAAGCAGCAAATGTATTATAATGTTATATTTCGCTCTATTTTTCGGAAATTAATATTCAAGTGGGTTTTGTGATGTCTTGGATAATAATTAATGTGTTGGATAAAATATAATTAATTTATGTCATGAGATATGAATGTTTCTTAAAGTAAGAATATATTTTTTAATTTTCTCGGCAGGGATAATATTAACAGTTAATGGGTGCGGGGCATTTTTATGTATTTAATTTGGCTTAGGTAAGAGCTAGTCATAGATTGACGAGATTGATTCATGCAATATTTTTGGGTAGATAATGCTAGTGTATCAATTTATGGCTGCCTAAGCGGAGACTTTTTATTTTCATTTAATGAAGATGGTTTTTTTGAAGTTGGGAAATTGACAGCTAATTTTTCACAGTTTTATTATTTTCATTTTGAAGGAAAGTGCATAATATAATGTACAAATATTAAAAGTTTGCAAGGCAGTCAAAAAATTAATGTACTTTGTTAATTAATGAACTCTGTACCATAATTTACTACGTTTAATACATTAATATGCTTTGGTTTTCAGCACCTACACACCTGCCTTAGATGTGTATTTTTGTGTGGCATTCATAGATTGAAACGTTTGCTTCTCTGATTATTTCTAACCAGACTTTGTTTGTCCACATTATTTACAATTTATGTCAACGTCAGCGCTTCGCGGCTGAGTATTCATTCATTTGTTGAGTAAATTCCATTAGGTATCATTTGGAACCAGGCAGCGCCGCTGCTTCAGGTGCGCGTTTCAGGTTTTGTGAAACGTAATTTGTGAACACTAGCCTCCCAGTCCAAAAAAAAAACTAATGGCTAAATGAGAGTCGAGAAGCCCTGTAATCGAAAAACTTGGATGATTTAAAGGCGCAATAAATGTATGTGGCAAACACACAGAAAGCACGCCTTGCGCCAAAGCAGATTTAGTTTTTATTTAGGCACGCCTATTATTCGCTGATTTATTTTATTTTATTTATTTGTTTGTTTGATTGCACTTGCAGCTTTTAGTTCTCTTGACATTGCGCAATCTAATCGCTGCTGATGTAAATACATTTTTAAGAGAATTACATGAATCTTTTTGTTTTGTATTTTTTTTTTAATTGCAAGCACTAGCAACAAATAATTACAAATAATTTGATTATAACAGTGTTGTCAATTATTTAACGAATTTCAAATTATTAAAATTGTTTAGGAAGCTTTTCGGGGAATTCTCTAACCTGTTTACGAATTAAAAACGTAATCATAAAAACAAAAACGGCAATCAAAACAAAAACTCAAAGCTGGCCAAGTACTGCCTGGAAACAAGGCAATAAAGCAAACTTTCTTAACTCGCGCAAAACAGTCAAAAGATTTGAGTTATTAGCCAATTTGGTGGTCAATCAGGCATCGAAACGAAAAAAGAAAAAACTCTTAAATTTTTATGCGCACAAATTAATTAAATTCTTTAAGAGGCCATCGACAAAGTAGAAAAACCTGTTTATAGTTCTCAGATCTCAGATTCCATTCGCCAGTTGAAAGTTTCTAATACAATTTACAAATATTAGCTTTCAACGCCCCCATGTGTCTGTGTAGTTCACAGCTAGCCAAAAATTGCATAAATACTTTATGTAATTATAAAACAGAATAATACAATTTTCCATGTTACATAAATACATTTCAAAAACGAAACTTTATGAGCGTCACGCTATTGCTGTATAAAAAATATATGTATAGTGGAAAAGAAAAATGAACAGACTTGGATAGAGCTATCAAAGCCAAGCCGGAAGCACCATTTGTAATTTACCGTTTAGAAGGGGCGATGCAACGTCATTTTGAAAACTGCGCCGCCCCCAAAGCAACTCTGCATTCGTTTCGTTTCGTGTCGTTTTGTTTCGTTTTATAAGATCGTCTGCCTACTCGTTCCTTCGTTCGCTTCGGCTCGTTTCGTTTCGTTTGGTTCGTTCGCTTCTTCGGTTTGCGTTTATTCAATTATAATTGAAACTAATTTGAATTTGTACGGATAAAAGCCTTTGGACGAGGGAGGGGCTCAGAAGCGAGATGTTGTGCCCATTGGAAAGGCGAAGCATTCGCGAGACGAGTTTTATTTTTGCATTGCTTTCAGAATGCCCTTGAACCTGAAGCCCCCGCTGCCCCCAAACCTTGCACCCATGTACCTTTGTACGTAATTGAATCTCTTTAAATTAAAGGATAATACAATATACGATTGCAGAAGAAAACTGTAATGTTATCTCAATGCGAACAAATAAAAAAATAATAAAAAAAAACCTCAGGCACTGCGTATGCCCATTTCTTGGAAAATTCTTATCTTCGTGTAATGCTCCATAGCTTTTAACTAACGCATACGAAGAACACATTTATTATTGTCGTAACATTTGCGACAACTGTTTTTTTTTTTTTTTTTTTTTTTTTTTTGTATATATGTACGTACATATAAAATCTATGAGACTAAGTAATTGCAATAAAAATAAAACTTGCTCTGCTCAATTTATTAAAACGCGTCACAAACTATGCAAAATGAAGAATCATCAAATATATGTTTTGTGAAGGTTGTCTTTTGTTTTGTCAGTTTCTTACATCGCCAAATTTGTAGCATACACAAGAACTTGTTGAGAATCTAGTTTAATGTGGATTTAATGTTTTCGAAAAACAAAAAGTTCTTTCACGTACTTTAACCTACACTAGATGCAGCTTTACTTTATGAGGGTCTTGGCCAGCGCCGTTGTTTGTGCAACTGACGCGACATTTTCCATTATCCAAAAGAACAAACGAACACTTTTCAGCCCGGGTGCTAGGATTCGCTTTCGGTGTAAAAATTTTCCGCGACTTAAAGCCCGACAAGAACGTGGATTGACTGATAAAAAGAACTGCGCCGAAATGATAATGTAGACCACAAGTTTCGATGTGGATGCGAATGTGGGAGGTGGATGAGCATATCCAACTTGAGCCAAGTGAGCGCGCGCCAATGAGGCTGAATGTACACTTAGTATATATACTATATGCCCTCTACATGCTATCAACAGTATCATCAGAGTCGTCATCATTATCATCATCATCGCCTATATCTATATATCACACTCGTAAAGAGCTGTGTACAGTTGGCGCTTATTGATGGGGAAAAGCGCAAAGCGAGGAGCTTTTCGAACGCTCCAGAGAACCAGCTATCAAATTCATTTAAATCATAATAAAATGTGACTCGAGATTTCTTGAAGCGCCGGCTCAAAGATTTTTTGCGCGGCGCTTACCAAAGCCGGCTAGCCAGAATTTCCCCCTTCTCAAATATTTACAGACATTTCTTGCATAGTTCGGGTAACCAGTTCTATATTCTATGCATACACATATACTACAAATAGTGTGTACATCGTTGTCCCTCCCATTCGCAAGCTTTGTTGTATGTACTATGTAGCGTGTAGTTTGGTATTTTTGTGTTTTACTTTAATTGCCAGTATCATTAATTTAAAAATCTTGTTCGCTATTGTTGCTAAAGCTTATTATCTGTTGTTGCGTGAAGTCATCTGACAATTTGTTTATACAAATTGAAGAAACACAAGCAAATCAAAATAATTTTGTCAAATGTGCAATGATTGATTGTTTTCATTTTGTCGGTTTTGCAGCTATTTTTTTGTCTACCTTTACTCTTGCCAAATTTGTGGTGGCCGCTTTGTGTATGGCTTTTATGCTGTTTTTTTTTTATTGTTTTATTCGTTTTTAATCATAACGTTTATTGTTTGTGTGCTGTAGACCATATTGTTTGTATACGCTTTCCAAGCTCGCCGACTTGCTTTCCCACGCGTTCCCAAAATAGCCGAAAAAAGTTGAAATAAAACAAATTCGTTTTGATATTGGAAATAACCCCCAATGTGGACTTTGAAACTAACGTCAGAGTTCAGTAACCATTTGTTTATCTTTGCAGTGCCAACCATTTATTATTTATTAATAAATAGTCACTGTAAATAGAAAAAAATAATCATGAAAATTAGTTTATAATTGGCAAGCGATAGAAATGTCTGTAATTGAACATTATTTTCCTTCCTCCTTCTTTCAAAAGCCCAATCACACTATGGCAAATATCTTCCTTATACATAAATTATCACCGGTTTTAGCCAGCTTTAAATTGGCGATCGATAGCTTTCAATATTCGATTGACAGCCAATTGAAAAATGGCAAATTCGCCAGCATGTTGGATAGGAGCTGTTAACAGTTACAACACCAGTCTGGTTCCCCCTCCGAGCATATGCAAATGCTTTTAACCAACACTGGCTCCTGGAACAGTAATTATTGCCCCATTATCTAGTTTATATACCATGTACACAACAAAATATATAAAAAGATATAATAACATAAATTATAGCGTATATTCGTATGAAAATACTTTTATCTCTTAACAACATCAGCAATTAACTAAAATCAGACCTGTTCGTCTGTCATCAAATATGATATTTAAATACCGTTCTGTGTGCCATTTCAAAAATAATTTGAAAATAACAACTATTATACTGGCATTTAAACGAGCTTGGAATTATTTCTAAAATTTGACAGATTTGGGAAAATCAAAACAGTATATGTTAATGGAAAATAGCAATTTACGAATATAAAAAGAGAAAATTAAATTAATTGCTCAAGAATTCAAGTTATACGTGGCTCAATAAGAGGCGTATCGGCTGGGGACATATGTAATTGCATTATGCTAAAAAGTTTTTCCGATTAAACTAACTTAATTCTAATAAGTCGAGAAGAACGTTTATCTTAGGCGGTGCCTAAGTTAAATACTCTTACAGATTTGTGCAGTTTACTGTGTTTGCACAAAAAAACTTGATTATCAGCATATTGTTGCTATATCAGGGTATAGTATATACTATGTATATTGGATGATTTTTTAAGTATATCTCGAAAATAATGATTGGGCATGCGAATTCTTGTATGTGTAAATATTACATCCTAAATTCTAAAAAGTTACAAAAAAGGGGTATTTGCCATTCCGTCACTCTCGACTAGAGCACTATTACTTGTTTTCTTAAGCATTCAATATTTACATTATAGCCTATACCGTATTTACCGCCATTTAATTACCTCAGACACAGGTATGCAACAATTTGATGCATTTTCTAGCTGTGGCTAAAGTCCATTTAATTTGGCTAACGATTTTGTCATTATTTCTATACAGCTATTGTTGTTATTGTAGCGCAGGAAGTACTCTCGCAGTTTTTTTTTTCATGATATAGGCGAAAATACAATGCAGCACATACGTAGATCAACGTGGGCACATGCATGTGCACATACATACATATAAACAATAGCCGCCTCGAGCGCTCTGAACTTGACTTCTAACACGATAACATTTTGTATATTTTGTAGCTGCTCTTCCCTTTGAGCTACAGCAAAATGCTGGGCAAAGTTGATGTAGAGGCCAATGTGGAGGGCGGTGGTCCATCCGGCCAGGCGGGCGCTATTCGCTGGGGCATTGCGATGAGCTTGCGTAGCTTTGTTGATCAAGAGATGATTGAGTCAATGCGTCTGGGTAAGTGTAGTTGCCGGCTAAAAACTCATCATTGTCGCTAATTGCTTTTACATACGTATTTTTCTATGCAGCCGGCTTGTTGACACGTGACTACCGCAGGCGGGAGCGCAAGAAGTTCGGACAGGAAGGCGCACGTCGCAAATATACGTGGAAGAAACGCTAAGCGGTAATCTACAAAGCGGCACCGCATTTCTTGTACACACAAATATTCAATAAAAGTATGTTTAATTAAGTCAAGAGCTTCTACTACATTTGATTCAGGGGCTTGAGGCCCAGCAGCTCCATGCCCTGCTGTAACCTGCGCTTGGCCGCCTGGAAGAGCAGCAGACGTTGTGACTGCTTTTCTGGGCATTTTTCCTGCTTCACTGGCAGGCGCTTCAGTGCACGACTTGTCGCGTTGCTGTAATTTGTAAAAGTGGAGATTAAAGATTAGCTCGGGGCTCAACAATTAATGCCGCGACAATCACGCACCACAAGCCAAACAGATAGTTGACTAGCACACATGCCTCCAGCTGCTCCTTGGACTGCCACACACATTGCTCGAAGCGCGCCAGCTCATGGAGCACATGTAACGCATCTGATGGTTCTGTACTTAAATGCTGCCAGCTAGGTTTTATTTCCGCCAACTGAATATGTTTAAAATTATCCAGAAGATTGTGCAGACGGCAGTGTGTGTATTGTAGCTTAATTCCCGTATCGCCATTCACTTGAAGCGCCTGCTGCCAGCTAAACTCATGGTCCCGTTGCCGACGTTGTTTCAGCACGTTGACAAGCACAGCTGATACGCCCAGAATATCGCAAACGTTGTCATCATCTAGGGTGCTATTAACTTTGGTAGCTACAAGTGCAAATGGCAATGACAAAGTAGTCGGAAGAAGCTGCGAATAATTTATAACTCACTTGCGCTGCTGCTGCGCTTCTCGCGCATGATCTCACGCGCCTCATTCAGGACGTCGCGGAGAAATATGGCTTTACCTTGGCGAGTGCTCATGCCGTGAATGCGTCCAAACTTGACGTGCTGCAGTCTGTCAGTCAAGCTATCGTCCAACGCAGCTGCCGTCTGAAACAGAGCATTGAAGTGATCCGCTTGCCCATTGTCCACGACGTAAAGCATACGTGAGAACTGCAGACGCCTCTGGCGGTCCAGGAGTGCCGCAATATCACGCGCCAGGTACAAAGTGGAGCCATCGCTTTTGATAACGGGCACACGGCGCTGATCCACAACAACAATCTCACGACCATCCTGCTCGCGTTGTAACAATCCTGCTGAGCGCAGCTGGGTCAGCACTTCTCCGATTTCCTTTTGCGAGTACTGCGACTCCCATTCGTAGCTGTCGAAATGAACTCCAAGGCGCTCGTAAACACATGTCAGCTCATCAACGGTGTACTGGCGATATTGTTGCCATTGTCTAGACATGGTTGTGTCCAGGCCAGTCTCCAAGGCGGTAAACAATTCACGTGCCCGTTGAGCTAGCTGTTGATCCTCTGCGGCCGCCTTATTTGCCGCCACATACGCATTGTACAGCGTCTCTATAGGCGCCTCGCGCATCTGGACATCACTTACGTTGCCTAGTTGCACGCCAAGTGCCAACAGGCCAAACTGGGTGCCCCAGTCGCCCAGATAGTTGAGGCGCGTCGTGCGATAGCCCAAATGCTCATGGAGATTGGCAAGCACATTGCCAATGATCGTCGACCGCAAATGTCCCACATGAAAGGGCTTGGCTATGTTTGGAGAGCTGTATTCAACAACAACGTGCTGCTCGTTGAAGACAGACTCTGCTGGGGGGTTTGTGTCCGCTTGCAGAAGATGGGCTGCAAACGCGTCGGGCCGAAGCACGAACTCCACTTTAGCTGCATCACGTCCCGTTCTGGGCACCACACGAACGTGTTCAATGTACGTTGCATCAAATTGTTGACTTTTTACCGACTCCAATAATTCGTGTTCGTGTTGTGCAACACCAGCCGGTAAAACCCACTGTAGCAAGGGTAGCGAAGCAGCATTTTGTTGCACCTTGGAAGGGACTTCCAGCGCATGGTAGATATTTTTGAGTTGTGGCAGCTGCGTTAAGCCAAAACACCAGATTAAATAAACATATAAGTTAAATTTCTTTGGCTTACTTGCTCACAAATAGCGCGCCGTATGCGGCTGGTCATTTTAAATGCGCCTGGTGGCAACGCTGTTGCCAGTGCTGCAAAGTGTCAAAGCTGACTCTCACACGTTACGACACAACTGCAAATGAATTAATCACTTATATGGTGCAATAATACTGCAATAATTATTATCATATTTTGTTAAATAATATTGGATACCATATCTATCATATCCAACATATTCATCGTGATTAAGCAAATTTGATACAATTGAATGTTGTATTTATGTTCACCGTCATTTGTCTCGTGTGTGGGCTTTTCTACAGCTGTTTTCCCAACCTGGGTTGGGTTTATTAGTGAACATTTGATTTTTGTTTTGTTTATGCTAAGACACTTATGCCAAAATAAAAAGGAAAATGCATACGGCTTACAATGTGCAATCAATATTAAAGCAGGGAGTTCAAATTGAAGCTATCGCAGCATTCGGTAAGTAGCCGAATTGTCACTGATTGATTGCTAAATAATAAAACTCTTGAATTTGTGGGATAATAGGTAATCATGTCATATTGGGCACCAGGAGCGGTCAGCTTATCATGTTCTCTGTGGACAAGCAAACGGACGTAGATATGCGAATGTTCAACAAGAACTTTAGCAAGAAACCCATTACACAAATGGAGGTAGTTTCTCCAGAAAATTTGCTATTTGTGCTAACCGACAACATGATTCATGTGTGTGATATAAGTCGGATCGAGAACAATTTTGAATTTCTGCATAGCTCTGCGGAGACAAAGGGTTGTACGCTGTTCACCATGGACGTGGAGACACGGAAATCGACGACGGGTGAGGTAGCCACGTTTATACGAATCGGCTGTGCTATCAGGCGTCGTTTAGTATTTTTCTTCTGGAAAAAGGATAAGCTCGCCTCGCTGGAGCTGGCAATAGATCTGATTGATGTGCCCAGGGCTATGTGCTGGGTCAACCAACTCGTGTGTGTTGGTTACAAAAACGAATACGTTTTATACGATGTAAATGACAAACATTCAATTCACTTCTTGATACAAAAATTAACATTTATTTATCAATCGTATGATATGCGCTTATTTTCAAGCCATAACATTGAAGCTAAATGTTGGTCTTGATATCTCTATACTATGGCTAAATTTCAGACTTACTTAAGTGCATTTATAATTTAAAGATATCCAGCAATACACCGAAGATGCACAAGCTCATACTTACTTCCTCCAGTATTAGCCAGGAGCCCAACATTTGCCTGATACGAAACAGTATGCTTGGCATATCCAAGGACAACTACCTGATGCTCATTGACCTCGGCCAATATAAATCCAAGGATGGCAGCCCTGACGGCGGATTCAACAACAAGACAACGTTGACACAGTGGTCAAGTCCACTCGTGGGCTTGGGTAACTTTGCAATTTTATTAATTTGTTTGTCATGGACAATAACAATTTCTTTTTTCCAGTTTGGGATGAGCCTTATGCTGTGGGACGCATTAAAAATACCATCGAGGTCCGCAGCTTGGTAGGCAAAGACACGCTGGTGCAGTCCCTGTCGGAGCTGAAGAACACTCGGTTTCTAGTACGTTCCGAGAAGGGCATTATCTTTGCAGCCGCTACGTCTGAGCTGTGGTGCATACGCCTTGTGGATATTCCCGCGCAGCGAGAGGAATTGCTGCAGCAAAAGAAATTTCAACTGGCGATCGAATTAACGGTGAGTTATAGAAGTATGATTGTAGCCTGCCCAGTTCCACTACTGCATCCATTTCTAGGAAATCTCCGAAGAAGAATCCGCTGACAAAGCACAGACTGTTCGCCAAATTCGTATGCTATATGCTAAAGAACTATTTACCAATAAAGAGTTTTCGTCGGCCATGAAGGAATTTGAGAAGGCTGCTATCGATCCCTATGATGTGATTCGCCTCTTTCCCAGCCTTGTGCCGGAACCGAAAAACAGCGCAAATGCTGCTGTACCCACGTCTAGCGTACCAAAGTTGGAGGACCATGATTTAGAGACAGCGTACATGGCGCTTATTGAATTTCTGGCGCAAGCACGCCAACGGGAGGTAGTCAAAGAGCAGGACACCAATAGCAGCTCCAATCCACTTCTAGAGATCATTGACACCACGCTGCTCAAATGCTATTTGCAGACAAATGATGCGATGATTGCGCCCCTGTTGCGGCGCAATCGATGCCATCTGGAGGAGTCCGAGAAAACGCTCAAAAAATATAACAAACTCTCCGAGCTGCTCATACTCTATGATGGAAAGGGAAAGCACAAGAAAGCTCTGACACTGCTCAAGGAACAAGCAAACGTTGAGGGGTCTGTCCTGCAGGGACACAAACGAACCATAAGGTACCTACAGGCACTGGGGGCCGATAATCTTCCACTAATTTTCGAATTCGCCGACTGGATATTAACAGAGGATCCAGTTGAAGGTCTTACTATATTTACCGAGAAGTTAATCGAAGTGGAGACGCTGCCTCGGGCTAAGGTTCTTGACTTTTTGGTGAGCAAGCACAAAGCGCTTGTTATACCCTATCTGGAGCATATCATTGAGGTGTATGATGACACAAATACGTTACGTCACAATGCACTTCTTAAACAGTACAGCGAGAAAGTGCAGCGCATGCTGGCTCAGCAGGCCGAAGGGTAAGCAAGTGTTTGAAATCTTGTTTTGAAAATGAATGCTGTGTTTCATTTTTCACTCATTGACAGAAAAGAAACACCGGAACTGCAGCCATTGCGCGCCAAGATGTACAAGATGCTAGAGGAATCTCAATATTACTCACCAGATCGCGTACTGGAAGACTTCCCCACCACCGTGCTGTTAGAGGAGCGTACACTAGTTTTAGGCCGTCTGAAAAAGCATGAAAAGGTGCTGGCAATTTACGTACAAGTATTGGGTGACATTGCGAAGGCCAAAGCCTATGCGGAGGCCAACTATGAACAGGACAATGAGGTCTTTAATACGTTGCTCCTGATCATACTGAATCCAGTTCAACAACCGCTCTACGAGGGCGTGGCCATGCATCCCGATTTCCTTAGACCCAACAAAGCAGTTGCTCTGGAGTTGCTAAACACCTACACAGTAAAAATTGATCCCACAAAAATATTGGAAGTGAGTTGGACTCATCATTCAATACCGAATACTCTTTGCCTACATAAGTTTTTGTTTTTATTTTTAGTATCTGCCCGATGACATTTACATGCATGAACTCAAATACTATTTGGAGACGGTGGCGCGCACGCAAATGGTCGACAGCCACCAGCGCCAAATTATGCGCGGACTGCTCCAAGCGGAGGCAGCGCGGTTACAGGAGGCGATCCAGCAGGAGCAGAATAAGAGCTTCGAAATGAACGAGTCGACTGAGTGTCCGGAGTGCAGAAAGCGTTTCAACATTGAAACCGCCATTGTGCGCTATCCAAATGGCCAAGTGGTGCACCTGTCCTGCTATGATAGGGCGATGTCAGCGGCACAATAAATCCAGTCTTTCTATGTGTGATAGTTGCAAATATTCAAATATGGTCTCTTAATTATAGAAATACATTTGTAAATGCTAAGCATATTACGATATCAGCCTTTTTATATATACTAACGAAAAAGAATTCGATTATTATATTACAATTTAATGATATTCATCTAATAGTTTAGTGGTGCATTTTTCTTTTAAGAAAGTTTTTTTTTTGCAGTTGCATAAGAGAGCTAATAATTTTCTATAAAGCAATCCAATGCTGATAATTCTTATTAGTTAATTTGATTCAGACAGTAGTGCTTGTACAAGATGTATTGTATAATCTAAGAAGCCCAAGCTTGGAAGTGGAAATTCTTAATTTATACATTTAAATATTTCACCTATTGCTTATAAAGCTGAAACAGAGCTATTTTTTACACAAATCTTGCGCATATAGGAAAATTTCTATCTATCTATTTTCGGGGTGCTGAAGAGTAAATAACCATGCAGGCATATATAACATGTGCATTATATATCTATAGCTACAAACTCTCAATTGCCAAGTTTAGTCAAAATATCATGAAAAACAAAAATTTCTGTCTTATAAAAATATATTTTTTGAGCGATCATTCCTATGGAAGCTATATGATAGTGGCCCGATCCGGCCGACTGCGCCAACCAAGTAAAATTTCATGACGATAGCTTTTAAATTAGGGATACAATACAAATATGTACTTTATAGGGTCGGAGCGTCTCCCTGCTTCATGACAATATTATGACACCCTCTGCAAAGTTACAATCAAAACCAGGAGCACTATTCTACAAGATGGGGAACATTTTGAAATAAGTAGAGCTCAATAGTCGGATATTTTACATATTTATTTGGCTATATTTACAATTATGGCTTCGCAGCTGGCTTATGCCTCCTCACTGCCATCCATAAGACTGTCGCCGTCCAGATCTAGAGAATCGTTGCATATGGATAGGTCGGATTCGGAGGCCGCCCGACTGAGTGGACGCAAAGGGAGCGTAAGCGAATGCTTACTGTCCTCATTGTCCTCCTCCAGCAGGCTGGGGGAGGCGGTGCTGCAGCCAGCGGTCAGTGGCAGCTCGACGGAGGTCGAGGTGGATGAGGCCGCCGCTGTTGCTGCTGCTGCTGCGCCACCGGGCAATTGCGTTTGCCTGATCAGCGCCAGGCGCTGCTGGGTCAGCTCCAAGTGATGCTTGCGCCATTTGATGCGGCGATTTTGGAACCAAACCTTCACCTGCGCCTCCGTCAGTTTGAGCGTGTGCGCCAGGTATAAGCGCTCCGGACCGACCATGTACTGCTGGCGCTCGAATTCCGCCTCCAGGCATTCGAGCTGCTCCGGCGTGAAAATAGTTCGCACGCGCTTGTTCTTCAGCGCGCTCTTCTTCTGCGAGTCTGTGCGGGCGAGAAACGCAGAGATCGATTACCCAACCCAACGTGGCCCGGAGCCAGCCACTTACCCGACTTGAGTTTGTCGCGCTGAAAGCTGAGCGACGCCTGCTGCGCGTGGTGCTGGTGCAGCTGCTGCAGGCTCTGCAGCGCGGAGGGCGCTCCGCTGACGGCGGCGGCAACGACGGCGGCGGCAGCGAAGTTCGCGCGCTGATGCGGATGGGGATGCGGATGCGGATGCGGATGTTGCACGGTGGGCAGGTAGCGATTGCTGCCGCTGCTATCACAATTGAAGTTATTTACACTTTGGCTGTTGTTGTTGTTGTTGTTGTTGCTAGTGCCATAGCAACTGTTGTTGTTGTTATTGTTGTAGCACTTGCTGTTGTTGTTGTCCTGGTCAAGCAGGTCGCCAGCAGCGCCCCCGCCCACAGCCGAGCCGCCGCCATTGAGCGACAGATTAATGGCATTATTATACTCCTTGCTCTGTTGCTGCAGACCCAAAATGGCGGCTATTGTGAACGACTTGCCCACATCGAGGGAGGTATGCGCCGCGGCCGCCTCAATGAGCTGCGCGTGCGACGTCGCAGTCGCCAGCTGCTCCCTGTGCGGGGTGTGTGTGTGCGTCTGTGACTGTGTGGGTGGTGGGAGGCCAATGGGAAGCTGCTGCTGTTGCTGCTGTTGCTGCTCATGCTGTTGTTGCTGCTGGTGCTGCTGCTGCTGCGACTGCAGCTCCATTTGGTATGAACTTTGACCCGCTGCCGTCACTGCAGCCGCCGCCGCGGCAGCAGCCAGCGCCGCCGAAGGCAGTGTATGATGCGGTTGCAACTGTCCATGCCCATGTCCATGTCCATGTCCATGTCCTTGTCCGTGTGCATGTGCCACACCGTTGGCTTGTGTGTTATGCAATGCCAGGAAGTGTGACAAGGGATTTGCGTGATATTTGGAAGGATTCTGCAACATGCTTGCTATGTGGCACAAGACGGCGACAGCAACTCCGAGATGGTCAACTCCGTCTCACCTGTTGGCTGGCTGCAAAATGCAAGAGTAATGTTAAATGTTCAATTGTCTCTGCGGCACAGGTGTCAACGACTGCAACGGCAATTGTCTCTGGCTCTGATTATGCCCGCAATTAAGTGGCACTTAGCCACAGACACAGACACAGACACAAACACAGCCACAGCTCAGCGCGTGTAATCCGAGCTCCTTGGAGCAATGCAGCGTGAAGTGGAAATGCTGGCGAGAAAGCGCCCGCCGGGGGTCATCTCAATGCGAGCTGAGAATCTCCATTTAGAGCCATAACAATTGACCCGGCCTGAATGGTGGGCAGCAACAACAGGTTGAGCCGGGCAACAACTACAACTGCAAGCAACTGAGAACGCTGCAGCCGGGTGTAACCGACTGAGCAATGCTCGTTCACAGCTTAAACAGTCGAAAATAGTCTTACCTATTAGTGTTAGTTTGAAAAATATATAGATTTTTGTAATTTGTGGGCGCTGGACTGTGGGTGACCGTTTTGTTCTTTAAAGGGGATTATCCGAATACTGTCAGCTTATAGCCGCCAAAAATTGTGCGCTATCTTTAGAGGAGGTTATCAGTAATCAGTATGCAAAATTTTATGTATCGAGCTTTGAAACTGACGAAGAAATATAGATTAAATCGAATTGCCACGCGTCCAGTGGGCGTAGCCAAAAAATCTTAGCACTTGATCTGACGCGGGTCAGCACGAGTATATATTCCCCGTTTCAAGTCTCTAGCTTCAACAGCGCCGATAGAAATGGCATTCATAGGAACAGACGGACATTGTGCAAAGCCAATATACTCTTTTCACTTCGTGACCGCAAACTGCTTCACATATTCACGCACACACACACACACACACACACGCAGACACGCGGCACACTCAGTCGCACAGTGAGTGCATTCAATGCACTTAATTGCAATGCTTTTCTTCTCCTCTTGTTCACGCTCTATCTGTCTCCCTCTCTCCCTATTTGCATCTGTCCTGCTCAACTGCTGTCGCTGTCCCAGGCAATTTGATAGCCTAATTGAGACTTTGTCACAGTTTGCTGCTTAATTGTTGCAGTTGCAGTTGCAGTTGCTGCTGCTGCTGTTGTTACTGAGGTTGACCAGGTGCGTTAAATATCCGTTTGGTAGACAAGCAGTCCCATATATACGTCTCTACCCACACATACATAAAAGCCTCTCACATATTTGTATAAATATCTGTATATTTATATAATCGTGGTCAAGTTGTGTGTTTTGGCTCATTTAAATTAGGGTCATTATACTAGTACAAATAACTGTGGGTACTATTATGCCAAACATTCAATTAAGGTGTTTATCACAATTAATGCTATCTACAAATTTCAACTAAATTAACAAATGACAAATGTTCAGGAAAGCAAGCAAAATTTCTTAGATATGCCTATAAATATGTATATACAATAATTTATGCATAAAATTCAAAACAACTTCGCACTGTAGTAACAGCTTTTTTTACTTCTTACACACTGAATTGGTTTAAATAGCTGGTTCTTGCTAAAACCCCAGTTTTTATAGAGCTGATTCCAATCATAAGCTTGAAAACTATTTAATTTCATAATTTCTTGGGATTGTTTTCTAAAAACATAAGAATGAAATTCCTGAATCAAGTACAAAATTCTCGTTAATTTTCACACTTTAAATAAATGTTATTAACGGAAATAAAAAGTTTCCTTGAATGCATCAACAAATTTTGGGAATTTAAGGACTTTAAAACGTTTGTGATCTAAGAAAGAATGGTCTCAAGCTAATAACGGTCCAGTTTGACGGAAATTTACAATTCTTGTACTTGCTTTAAATAAGAAATTATTGCTCTCTTCTCTAATGTACTAGTGCTTAAGCTTACATTTATTTTTAAATGCCTTAATGCATTTCTTTAACTCAGTACTAGGACATCAGTATTTAATTTTTCTAGAGTTAAAAGCATAATGCGTCAACTCCTGATGATATTTAGATAATATAGATGCATATACATTTAAATATACATGTGAATACATTCGAATTTCGCAAACAGGAAACTCTCAACCTTAAAAAACAGAGAAGAATCCAATATTCACAAAATGAAGAAGTATATTTCCAGATTAACAGCTAATGTCCGTCTAGCTTTACGTCCGTGTGTATGTACGTTGCATAAACGGTAGTTTAATTCAAGTACGAGCGTTATCAAAATGGCGTCTATTTAGACATCGCATTATTCATATAGTTATGGGATAAATTCCGAAATCTCTTTTAATTATCAAATAAAAAAAAACCAAATACAATACTGTTATGCTTATTATAAGCGCGAATAAATAATTATCGCCTGAACTTTTCTGTTCCCTTTAGATATACCAAGAACAGTATCCCCTTATTCGTGAATATGAGCACATCAGCTATAATAGTCATGTTCTCCTCAGAACTACCTCTTCCAATAAAATGTTTACTTTCAGCTGTCAGAAGGAGATGTTATTAGAAAGACTAAATATAATATAGAATATAATGCTACTGCAATGCTATTATTATTGAAGACCATTTTGTGATATAACGACTTTAAATAACAACTCCAAATCAGTTTGTATAAATTGTAAAATACATATTTTAAAAGCTTGAATAATTTGTGCACATTTTACAGAGTAATAGTAAATAAGATAATGATAAAAAATGAAAATATTTGATTTTTCTGAAAAGTTTAAGTTTTAAAGTTTGAACAGCGAAAGAAATAAATTTTGTTTTAATTTTGACTAATTTTGATGTTTAAAACATGTTTACGAATAGCGAACGCACCTTTTTATTGCCACGCTAAGACCGTTTTTTAGATAGATCTTTCGTGTTATCCACAGGAGGAATCCAGTGTTTGCTTATATTACAGTTTACCTATAACTTTCATTTTGTTTGCTTATAATTTGGTGCACTTTTCACTTTGCCACTGTGATTGAAGTCTGTGAAAGCCGACGGCGGAAAACTGCTGCCTACAATTGCGCGCGTTTTGATGTCGGGAAAGCGGATAATCGGAAAATCGGAGCTTCGTTGCTGGCCGCATGCGAACGTGTACGTGTTGCAAACTCAACTGAATTCAAAAGTTGCTGGCCGTAAAATTTTTACAATATCTCCAGCAGCAATAGTCGACGTCGACGACAGCAGCGCAGCTTTGCTCTGCGTTGGTGTGCGTGTGTGTGTGTGTGTGTGTGTGTGTGTGAGTCGTGGCTGTGATTTTTCTCTGTCCGTGTGGGATGCGGTTCTCATCCGGCTTGGCGCTGCTTTTTCCGGGATTTACACAGCAGCAGCAGTCGCTGCGTAACATCATCATCATTCAGATTGTCAGGAGCAACCACCAGCAGTTACATAAAAACGCCACCACCCACCCGACACAAACCGCCCACCCTTCCACCCTTCTACTCCTTCGCCGGCTGCTCTGCTCTTCCGCTCTCATTTGTGCCGCATACGCGAGTGTATGAAAAGTTATTGAAATTATTAAATAAATGGATAATTGGCTGGTTGCCGGTTGCTGGTTGCTGGTTGCTGGTTGCAGGGTGGGGTGGTGGGTGGGTGGGCGGCTTGCCAGTGGGCGGTGCCAGAACAGGCAGCGGAAAAACAATATGGCGTCGCAATATTAATAATATTTTGTGATTAAGGAGCGCAACGAGCAGAAAGATAAACGGCGTTAGACCTCATAATTAATTGAGCAATAAGCGAACAATATTACCAAATATAAGGACATATATAAACGCTGGCATGCATGTGGTGCTCGCAAATTTCCAGCGAGAATATAATCGCAATTCTTTTGCAGTTGATGAATTCCTTTATAAAGATACTAACAAGTAGTATCCACTCTTTTAATCATATCTAGTCTTTAGCAACAGTTGAAAATTGAAAGGTTGAAAAATATTTTTAATAATATTGAAATAAAATACTCAAAAAAGGTGAAACACAAACTTATTAATTTATTAATTTGAACCTAAAAAATTAGCTTAAAGCTGATCAGACAAAAATTTAACTACTGATCTATTGTCCATATATTCTTGGACCCCCCAGGGAAATGACTTTTTGTATATAATTATTTATTTAATGTTTAATGTATAAGATAAAATATGGTTATAAACTACCAATCCAATCTTTTTTAAATAGCTCTGGCTGCTATGGCCTTCACACACCAGCCTGGGATTCAAATTCGTTTTTTCGTTGTTTGGTTGCAACTAATGAGTATATATGAATACATATATATAAAAATGAAATTAAGTAGACTTCATTACACAGGTTATTTGATTGTTATGATATGTTAAACCCAATGACAAAGCTCGAAGTATATTCTTTGATTAACTGAAAAGATACTGAAGTACATTTTATTTATACTTACAAATATATTAATTGGATCTGATTTATTATACAAAAGAACTTAATGAACCAACAATTTGTTTTTATGTTTTATGAATAATATTTTCTTTTTAATTACTATACCATACCTTGAAAATCGAACGCTTTATTCAATAGTTGAACTCAAAATCCACACAGCCAACATAAATGTTTGCTGTCAATTTTGAAAGCAAAAGATTTAAATTTACCACTTGATAAACTACACAAAATACCAACGATCATTACCACCATTTCCACCACAAAAACCCCAATTAGCGCCCATCAAAGTGAATCAATGCAAAACGAAAAACGCCACGAAAGGAAAAATGGAATACCAAGTGCCTGGTCGGACGGGAGCATGCGTTTTCCCATCTTGTCGCTCGATGAACTTTAAATCCGCCACGCGATACAAAATTTAAATCAAAGCCAGGAATTTGTGGAGCTGCTAGCGGCGCTCCTCTCTCGGCTCTCGGGTCTCGGCTCTCCTTGCCCAGCCGTGCCACCCTGTGTTCGAGCTGAGGCTCTGGCTCTGGCTCCGGCTCCGGCTCCGGCTCCGACTACGGCTGAGGCGACACGTTTGTCGTTTCAATCATCATTAGTGCTAATGTACCCACAAGAATTGGGCAGCCACTTGGCATGGTGCGGGCAATGGCTTCCCGCGCGGCAGGCAGAGAAATTCGGGCATGGAGCAGCGAGAGCGAGAGAATATCTTCGGAGTACATACAGACAGAGAGCATAACAAGTATATACACTCACACACACAAATGCAACATTTAAGCGTATGGACAGTAAATGGCGAAGATATTTATATATATTGTATTATCTCGAAAATTGTTTTTATTTACCATAATTTTAATATTTTTTATATTGCTTGCGTCAATGGAGCTAAGGGTAAAACATGCCATACGTTACAAGTGGCCCATGTGTGTGTGTGTGTGTGTGTGTGTGTGTGTGCAGCTTGCTTCTGCGCATGTGTCTGTGCATCTGTATGAAGCGAACTGGAACGAGGAGGCGTCGCAGCCTCAGTCGCCGTCGCCGTCGACGTCGACGTCGCTGTCGCCGCCATTGTTGCTTGGCCTTTTGATAGACTTCGCCTTTTGCGGAGGGGGCTTATCATAATGATGGTAATAATGTAGTTCTTGTTGCAGCCACTGTTGCTGTTTCGTTGCCACGGCCATAATATTTATTTATTTTCAAATAAAAATATACATTATATAAAAGCAAAGGAAAAACAGGCAAACACGGTCCGCGGGAAGCACAAAGTTTTTTCATTATGAATTATTACGCAAAATTCAGGGAAACGGAGCAGTGGTAAGGAAAGGAAGAAACCACCAGAGTAGTGTCAAATTAAATTGCCATTATAGTGTACAGGACTGCACTGCGGGTTTCATTAGCAGCCCGATCAAAAATGTTGCCTACTTATTTGCGCTGTGCTCACATTGGGTAAAAACAAAGTCAATATATAGACAACATAAAATATAAAATGAATTTGAAGTGCATGTTAACTTCTTCTAAATACATTTCCAAATATATTTCCTATAATATGAAATTAAACAAGTTTATTGTTACATTTAAATATTCTGAACCCATTTCCGACAACTTCTTAGCAATCGAGAATCTAAAGTTATTTGTAACATTCTCGAAAAGAATTTAGAATATACTTTTGTTGCCTAAGATATTAGGTTATGAATTTTTAGGCCAAATTTTTCAAAGCAATCAAAATGGTTGAACATCAAGCGCACGCTTGCCACTGACTCCTCGCAGCTGTTTTTGTAATTTTAGTTTAGCCTCATACAGCTATACACCTGCCATTTTTATGCCCATGTATTTTGCTCCATATGAATTTGTTAGTCCTGAGCTTCAAAGAAGGCGCCGCACATCTTGAAAATATTTTTATTATTATTGAGCTGCACTACGTTATTGCATGCCACAATACACAAGCACACACACTGTTAACAGATGCTGCGAGGACCTAACAAACACGCACATCCACACACTCAACCCCCCCCCCCCTCCCCACACACACACACACACATAGCAAATCTGCTTTCTTCTTCTCGCACTTGCTCTCGCTTACTCTCGCTTTTGACAGTGCTTAATTTTATTAGCCTGGCAACGCGCGAAAGAGACAGCAGTATTAATTTGCAAGCTGAACATCATTATGAGCTTAGTAAAGCGCCCGTTGCCCATCTACCACCCACCACCCACCAGATCCGACAACAAAATGGACTCAAAAATTTGAGCGCAGAAAAACATTTGCGGCATGTTTTTAATAATGTTGTTTATAATGTCGATTTTTTTCTCCCTTTTATTGTGTTGTTTTATTTTATTTTTTCTCCCTTTTGGATGAATTTATATAGAATGCCTTTTATGGCTTTTGGGGCACTGGCTTGAACCAAAATGCCGTTAAATCTGTTTTATTTCGGTCATTTTCTCTTGCCTATTGCTGCAAACATTTTATGGCTGCAAAAGCCTTTTGTGCTTTATGCGCGCATTTTTCAATAAATGCATAGCCCAAAAATTAATTAGAATCTCATCTAGCACTCAAAAATCAAAACCCATAATGAGCGCAATTTACAAATTTCTCGATTCGCGAGCTCGCCGGCCCACTTCACAAAAACAAAACACACAAAGCAGGTATTAAGCGGCCATTTTGAGTTTTTAATTAAATCGTGTTTTGGCCAATGCAGCCGCTGCTATTATTGTTGCTCCCGATGCTGTTTATGCTGTTGTTGTTGTTGTGTTGTTGCTAGTGGCCGCAGCCACTCCAATTTGGAACTGCGGCCATAGTCGAAATGAGTTTTTGGTGCCTTAGCCACTTCAAAATGCTGCGCCCCAAAAATTAATTTTAGCCAAATAACCAAATGCCAAAAGTTGTTTTCCCGTCAGCCATTGTAATTAGAAATTTATTTGGTTTTTGCCCACTAATAACTAAGTTTTTAATTGCATATTGTGCAGAACATTTAATTTCTAGTGCTTTTTGTGGCGTATTCACCTTCAGTTTCCATTTCAAATGTTTAATTAACGATAAAAATAATAAATTAAAATGAAAGACAATAAATTTGCCTAGAGGTGTGTCCACCTGAATTTATTGTAGCTATGTAAATTTCTATGTACTTGTAGCAAAAAAGACACTTTTTGTTAACTTCACTCTTTTCTCATCTTTAGTCTTTAAATTTGAAATAAGTGAGGTGCTAATGATTTAATACCCTGCCAAGCATCTGGCATATATGTATACAATAAAAAAAATGGATCCTAACTATAAAAAAACTATTGTCATCCAAGAAACCAATTTTAACAAGGCTAGGCTCAGATGTTTTTTTAACGCTGTGAACGAGCATTGCGTAGTTGGTTACACCCGACCGCAACGTTCTTGGTTGTTTGTAAATATAAATACACTTACTCTTATTTTGCAACTTTTAAGTAAAACTCCTTTTCCAATTTTTTTAAAACTCATAACTATTCAAACCCAATTAAAAAAATTTTTTATTAGAAAAAAATACTTAGTTTTTACTTGCTAGTGGCGGTAATATTTTCATAATAGCTCCAAAGATATTGAAAGCCAATAGAGCAGTATTTAATGTTATATAAAGACGCTTTTATAGAAGATATTTTTATGGAAAACCCTCGCCTTTTCACGTTTATACAAATATACCTCTTGTTTCATTTAAAAGACATTTGCTCAACACCACAATAGCTTTTTACCGAATTTTTTATAGGTACAGATTAATTTAAAACTTTTAACTTCTAAATATATTAAATAATATAATACATATTTAACAACAAAATCAATATAGTTCACGAAACAAATAAACAGCAGGAAAAGAAAACTTGTGTTACGAATACCTGTCAATTTTGGCTATGCTGCTGAAAATAAAATATTATGAACCACATTAAAAGTGTATTGTAATATAACTATCATTGAAAGTTAAGTATATAAATTTGAAAACAGACAGATATGTTACTTATTTTCAGGGTTCCGATACCATATCGAGTAGAGCTTAAATAATTTTTAACATATATAACTAACTTTTTAACTACATAAAATAATTGTTAAGTGTTTGGCATAAAAAGAAGACTAATCTTACATTATTTACTGTGCACCTGTGTCTTCAAATATGCGCTTCATGAACAGCCACTCTCAAGGCAAGCTACAGATGAGCCCATACTCAACCAGATAGACAGACGGACACGACCATTCCGTATCCGGCAATCGTTCTGGGTGATTGTCGGCTCAACAAAAAAAACACCCTCGAAATCGCGACGCGTTTGCTTCGCTTCTGTTCGTTCATAAAGCGTTGGAAATTATGGAAATTAATTGAAATTCCAAGCATGCCGTTTGCTCTTTTGGCCAAACCAACAAATTACCATCATTATGCCTGTGCGGTGACGCCAACCACCCAAATGAAACCCCTCTTCACCACCACCCACTATCCCTCCAATCTCTCGGAGCGCAAATGAGGCCCTTTGAGCTTGCCTAATTTTAGGCGCTGCGGCTTTGCATCTGTGTGTGTCCACATGGGCGCATGTGTGTGTTTGTTTGAGTACACGAGTGTAGCTGTGCATGTATGCATGTATATGTGTGTAAACTACATTACATTGCCGTTTAATTAAGCTTATTAACTATATGCTGCAATGAATAAAAAACCAAAGCATACATTTCAGCGCCACCCTGGTAGGGTGGGGGGATGAGCTGATTGACTGCCCGCTTACTTTACTTGACGCGAATATGTATTAAGGATATAGTAAACATATTTTTAAGCTCAAAGCAACAACAACAGTAATAACAAGAGGCGTCCTTCGACCTCAGCGTCATCAGCAGCAAAAAGTCATATTAAAAATCATTCGCTTGTGAAGATCAAAAGCATTCTTTTTCACCGAAATGCCACGAAGAATGATGTCGGGGTGCCCGAGGGTTGGAATGGGCGGCAGCGAGGGATGCTAAAGTTAGCTGCCTGCCGCCTGCCGCCTGCCCGCCTCGCTCAAGCATTCAACCAAAAGGGCATGGCACACACACACAAACGTGCCTACATATACACGCGTATATAGAAAGTCTGCCTACCTATACACGGAGATGCCAACACGTTTTAATCTTTTTATGCGCTTACTTCTCGCTCGCTTTTGTGTGCGTGTGTGTGTATTTATTTATGGTTTTTCGTATTCAACCACCAAAATAAAAACATATTGTTTGCTCTGTATGTGTGCGCACATTTATTAAATATTATTGCTCTTATTTTGTGATATACTTGGCATTTTTTATTGCCCCGAGACAAAGTTGGTATTGTTGTGGTTACCGGTGTATATATAAGTGGTTATTGTTATTGTTGTTGTTGTAATTGTTGTTGCTATTATTGTTGCTGAAGCTGTGATTCCCCACACACATTGGCAACGTTTATTCATTTTAATACCCAGGCCATGAATAACGCTTAATCAATAAGTCGAATGCTCGGCCAATTTATTTTGCCTATAGTAATACTTTAATAGTTCGTTGGCGAATCTTTTTCTCTCCCCAACTCATTCCAATTTTCAATTAATAATTCATTAAGTTGGCTAATGTTTTTGAATTAGTAGAAGTCAACTGAAAAAGCATGTGGAAGCAAGTTCTATTATTCTTTTGGGTTAAGTCCAAGCTTTTTGGACGAAGTACATTTTTAAACTCAATCAAAGCAGAATATTTCGAAATGAAAGTTAAAAATTCCGATTTAATTGCAGCACAATGAAGCTACAATTCTACAGTTAGTTCTAATTTAATTCTACAAAAATCATTATCACAATATTTTTATGCTTTTGAGTTTCACAAAGCAGTCCCTTAAATGATTTTCTACCAAAAACTAATAATATCCTTTTTTGTCGATACAGTATTTTAGTCATACATAGAATAATTTAAGTCGCAATGACAATATTTTACTTATTATATGTCGATTTTAAAATGATTTTTAAAATATTTTCGTCCGTCGATCTTTATAAACGCAGCAATCTCGGAAAATATAAAAGCTTTACACATTTGGATGATATTTTCTAGTTCTGAAAATGCATATTAGAAGATAGACATTGAAGTTATTAAAGTATATACTTTCCCTAGAGGCGGGACCAAGGTTAGTCGCTAAGTAAAATGCCCAGCTTGCGGCGTGTGTGTATATGTGCTTTTGCTTTTTCGGGAACTCCCGACGAATACCTTGAAGAAAACTCCTTAAACATATAAGAGCTTTCTAGTTTAACTTAAAATGTAAATGCAGCAAGCTTCTCCGATTTGAAAGTAAGGGTTTTCCACGCTCTGAAATGTGCCCTCAAAGCAAACAATCCGATTGCTTAGCCATTTAAATATGGTTTCGGCAAACATAAGCTTCGAAACACAAGTGCGCCAGATCTTTTTCACATAATCGGGGAATGCTTAAAAAAGTAACTTTGCTGCAATTGTTAATAAAAGACAAACAAATTGCGTCACGCGTCAATCGAGGCATTATCGGCTACTTAAATCTTTAGCTTTATGTGCGTATAAGGCCTGGTCCCGTTATTAGACACGCGTAATTGCCGTTTTACAGCCGCATGTTGTCGAGGGGTTGACAGAAAATTTCAATAACAACGGCGCTTCATAAAAAGTGGCGACCGACGATAAGAAAAATATTCATCTGAGTCCGTTTATATGGCCCAGTATTTTATTAGAAGGCAAACACGTGTTCACAGCTCATCTCTCGTAATCGTGAGTGGCGGCGACCGGCGGGCAAAAACAAATTAAGTCACCCCGTTATTACGCTATTTAATTTGAACGTAATATTGTCAACGGCCTTGATAAATGGCCGCCCCGCCCAAGGAGCAAATCCGACTGCAACTATGACTGCATGTTTGATCTGTAATTTGTGCCACTTGACGATGACGATGGCCCTAAGCCCCAGCCCAGACCTAAACGCCAGGGTGGTTTATTTGTGCTGCAAGTTGTGACAACACCAAATGCGATTAGGCCGTGAAGGAAGCCGGCATAAGGCACTGGAAAATGCGATTCCGCAGGTGCAGCTCCTGGGCGCAGCTAATTAAGCGTGATGAGCAGCCGGAACAAACAATGCACATCGTTGAGGGCTGATTTATGATTCTCGCCAACTGTAAACCTCGTTATATGGGTACGGCACAGAAAACACTCGCGCAAATCTCTATAACACACCTAACAAAATCTAATAATAACTTTTTCAACATTATTACATTTATTTATTTCCACAAATAACAAAAAACTAAATATTAATTATTAAATATATATATCCGTATGCATAGAAGATGCCTGCGAGCCTGTAAAGTATATATGTATACTCTTGGTCAGTGTGTGCATGTTCTCTGAGAGAACATACATATCTATCAGATCCCAGTTTTGAAGCAATCGTCATGAAATGTTGCAAATGTCCGTCTCAAACTACTATCATATACCTGCCATAGGCTGCATAATAAACCATCAGAACCAAACTTGCCAATTCGGAGTATCACTATATAAACATATCTGCAAAATATAATCAATATCGGTTCACTATAGTGATATCGCAAAAAAGGTTTTTGTTTTTCAAAATATTTGGCCCGAGCTTTCATTATGTTCTTTATGTAGAAGAAAAATATCACCAAAAAACACTACTGTATTATAAACGCTTATATAGGAACAATCGGTGAAAAATCCATTTTTTACACAGTTACCTAGATGGTACATCTTCCGTATGTCTGCAAGGGTATTTAATCGTCTTAATGATATATTACTTAAGTATATTTGTGTTACCTCATATAGTTATGATCTTATATAACTTTCACACAAAAATTCATTCGTATTTTATTTACTAAATCTACTCAATAAAATCTGCGGTCAACAGCATGTACTTCAAATTTGAACAGCTCATCTTCCGCCGGAAACGTCGCACTAATAAGTTAATCAAATCAATTAGTCGGAGCCTGTCTAGAAACACTTGCAACAAAAATGCCGAAACCCGGCAAGAGCAGCTACAACGACCAACAGAATGCCATTGCCAGTTGGCTGCCATGAATTCCGCAAATACAGCCCCACCCCGTGGAACGCTCTAAATATGTTGTTAACGGCGAAAGGGGTTGCTGCTGTTGCCATCTACTCGACGCTGGAATTTATGGGCAACTTTTGTGACATGAACATGTTAATTGCCCCGTCCGGTTGCCAGGCTTAGAGTTGGTTTACAAAGTTCTTAAAAATTGGCGCTCGTTTTGTTCCGTTTGCTTTTTAATTAAAAGTCGCAGTGGGCCCAAAGGTGAGGGACGTTATGGTTATGACCATCGGTCAGTGCCAACTTACCGCAAACAGACGCAAACTGGGTACGAGCAGTGCAGCATTTTAAGCTGTCTAAATTGGATAAAGTGCTTGCGCTTTGGCCGGTGACTTGGCAACTCCTGGGCGTGCAGAGTGAAGCTCCAACAGCAGCGGGATTTGACATAAAGGACCGACTTGGTTTATTAGTCAAGTTGTTATCAATGCGGTTACAGTTGAGCTTAAGCTCGTTTGCAAGTGCAACAAACGCGTAACACACAATAACGACATTTAAAACTAAATGATAACCCATGTGCTTATATGTATATAAAAATATGTTATTCTTAGTACTTATAAAACAAGCATACAAATGTTCTTTAAAACTTAATGGTAACCAGTGTGCTTATATATAAATATTTCCTATTATAAGTTCTCGCAAAACAAACAAGTTTTATATACTTCCGTAACAAAGTATAACTTTTAGGCGAATTTAAGGAGACAACCCGCATTTTGATTTATTTTACATTATTATTACATTATTTTATTTCTTTATTGAAATAAAATCAATGTTCAGTATGCTGTTGCTCACTCTTCACCAAGCTGTTGCCATAGTAGGCTGTTATGGCCACCAAACGCGTGTCCAAATAATTGTGTTCCATCTCGCACTGCTGACCCACATTTGCCAGTGCAATCACCTGCTCAATGTTCGCGCTCCGGGGCAGATAGAATCCAATATTGTCCGTAAGCCGACGCGCATGTTGCATCAACTCGGAGGCGCCCAGCGGCACCAAATTCTGCTCAATGTCGAAAGTGGCCTTTTTCCGATAGTTCGGGCCGCCCCAGGGTGGACTAAGAAATACAACATCGGGTCGCAACCGTGTGCTGCTAGCAAATTGCAAGAAATCCGCATGTATAAACTCTATCTTGTGCGCCACACCATAAATGCTCGCGTTATGCTTCGCCATTGCCAGTTTACTTGCATCTATGTCAATGGCAATCACCCGGCCGCAGGTGTTGGCGAATTGTATGGCATTACCGCCACAGCCGCAGAACGCATCCACGATGACATCGCAGGCAAGACGGCGCGCCGTCTGCTTGGCTATCTTCTCTGGCGTCACGGAGAACCAGCTCTCTCGATCCAAGAGTATGCCACGATCAAAGCATGAAAACAGCGAGAAGCGCTTGAACCAGTACTTCAGCATAAGATTATCATCTCGCATAAACTGCGGGATTTTCGAGATCTTCTTCCGTTTATTTTTGTTGATAACGCGTGATTGCACGCCGTGCATTAGCTCATCCTTATCGCTGGGCATGTTTAACGAACTGAAGTCGTTTTCACTTTCGGATTCGCTTCCAGGCTGTTGCTTTGGTTTTCGTCGCTTCCTGACAACTTTCACACCAAAAGACGTGGGTAAGCCGAGCAGTCTGAGCTGCTGCTCCTCGTCGAGCAATTCGGGATCGTCGTTAGCGGTAAGATAGTTTTCGTCCTCCGCGCTGCCTTCGGCACTTGCTGCACTCCCTTCGCTTTGATGAATATCTAAATGCGACAAGTGCTCATCTAGCTCGTCGAAGGATTGTTCCACGCCTTGCAGTCCGTTCGTCAAGTCGCGTTCATAGTTCTCAAAGACACAGGTGAAAATATGCCAGAAGTGTGCGCTCTGATCGCTGGCGTGCTGCTCCCACAACGCCTGCCACTCCGTGCGCTGCTCGAGCGTGGCCAACTCAATGTCCTGTTTGTATTCGGGATGTTGCTTATGCCACTTCCGTTCAAGCAACTCGTACCCCTCACGTTCCCAGAAATTCAGCCAAGCTGGTTGCCGCGTTTGGTCCTTCCACTGCGGATTCAAATCGACGACGTTATCACAGCCCGGTGCTCGCTGAAAGAGCTGCGAAAATACATAAAACTGAGGATTGCTGCGCGACGTCCTCAGATAATGCGAGTGCATCTCATTGGCTCTTCTCGACGGTATCCTTGCAAAGCACTCGAATCTCAAGGCGCCGTTGTATTAGCTCCTCGGCCTGCTCGATGCGACTTGAGTGCCAAACGAAGATCGCCGGCTTGTGTGATTCCTGCACCTTCTCCAAAAATTCAGATCGCTCGTCTTCGTTATTGCCCTGCGGCAGCAATTGCTCGTGCAAGCCGCGTACGGTCAACGTTGGACTGTTCGGTTTTTGTACGTTACATAGCACAACCTCACCACGCACAATACAGTAGGCACCGTGCGACAGATTTGTGGCGATCGTGCTGTCGTAGTCAAAGTTCAGGAGCAGTAGCGACACCGCTCCAGTGGGCAGCCTGTGGTCACTAAACGAAGATTAAGATTAGCACAAAATATATAGCAGAACGACTTCATTTACCTGGGCAGATGAGGCACAGTCACGTTTTCCAATCTAAAGTAATCCGGGATTGCGCATAATCGTCCAATAACTGCGCATTTGCCGTAGTGGATCCGTCTGTAATCGGGCTCCAGAACCAATTCCTCGACTAGTAAATATTTGAAAAAGTCACAGTATTTGGGAAGGTTCTCAGCTGGATCTTCGTTGGATTGTGCTATACTACTGTCGGTCATCACTTTTGAAGCCAAAACTCTGTTAAAAAGTCTAGAATTCTCTCAGTCTAACACGGAAGCGTGCCGCTAAAGCCGAACAGTGCTGTAAGTCACTAAATTGCAATGGAAATAACAATATTTGTCACAAGTATTTCACAGCAGTAGTATTTTTAGTATTTTTTCAGTGAATGAAAAATTTGCCAGCACTAAACAGTACTAGTGTTGCAAATCGCAGGAAATATTCATTAAATCGTTTTCGAGCACAAGCGTCAGTTTGGGTATCCCTGGTTAGTTGAAAGAGCGGCATTGCGAGAAAACAAATCTATACGAAATTTTCGTATTATTTTACCGCTTAACAGAAAACTCAAAGTGAAACATGTCGTTCATGAATCCAGTAGACATGGTGGATGAGGACGCCGCGGACCTGCAGTTTCCAAAAGGTAGTAATTACAAAAACAAACGTTCAATTGCCAAAAATGCAACTTACAAGTGAAGGGAAAAAGATTGCTATGGGAGCCACATGGCGCCACCAGTTTACCATAAGAAATTCAATTACCTCTTTGCAGCTACTCTTAGCCCACCCCACATTCAGCACTGTCCAGTAAGGTTCGCTCGCGCACGGACCGATAAAGACACAAAGTGCCTTACAGTATTCTACAATGCGCACGCATTCAACAGTCGCTTGGAGCAGGAGGTTGCTGTCGACAATGGTGCTCATAGGACAGGGCACTCATCCGGGCTCACTTGTGCTATATGTCGTTGCAGCCTCGCAGAACCCTATATTAAGTGTTCCGAGTGCTTGGATGTCTTGCTCTGCCTGCAGTGCTTTGCACGAGGTTGCGAAATGGGCGCTCATCGCAACTTCCACGCCTATGTCATAGTACGGGATGATATTCAGGTGTTCGCTACCGAGCCCGGGTGGACGGCACGAGATGAACGCGGTCTGCTGCAGGCTCTACGCACGCACGGCTACGGTAACTGGGATGCAATAGAGACTGCACTGGAGCGGCGGCACACGGCTGAGGAGATACGGCGGCATTACCACGATTGCTACTTTGGCGGCATCTTTGAGCGATTGCTGGGCCTCCAGCGTGCCGAAAACTGCTACCTGCCAGAGCGGATGCCATATGTGTTCAAAATGAGATCTCTGGAGCCGCCCCGACACGACGACATTTCATCTATGCAGTTTAAGATCAGTGCCGGCTACCGCTGCGCACGTGGCGATTTTGACACGCCCTATGATGCCTCCGCAGAGGGTATATTGTCTCTAATGGTCGAGCAGCAACGTGATAGCGCTGATGATGAGCTCGAGAGGGAATCGGCAGACCGGGAACTGGTCGAGGAGCTGCAGTGCGCGCTGGTCCGTGCGTACAATAATCGACTGAGGTGACTTTGACAGCTATTGAAATCCAACTGCATTTACTATAATAAATATATACGTATTTAAAGAGAGCGCCAGAGGCGTTACAGTATTATGCGCCAGCATGGCCTCATCATGCCCAATCGCACGGTCAGCTGGATAACAAAGTATGTGAATGCGTTCCGCAGCGATACCAGCTGCATGCGATTTCTTGCCCTTATGCAAGTTTGTCAGCCCATCGAGTTTGACTTGCTGGTGGAGTCGCTGCGCCACTTTCGCCAACTACAGAATCGCATTCACTGGCTGCACGATCTGCGGCAGCATGGCGTGCGCACACTGTACGGCGGGGCGCTCTATACGCGCCTCTATAAGCAGCGGCAGCAAGCACAGCGGGAGTACCTTCGACAGCGGCAAAACGATGCACTCGACTGGCAGCAATTAGTGCAACTTTACGAAAACAACCAAAATGTCGACCAGATGCCACAAGGCAGCAGCTCTAGGGTGTATATGCTATATCCTCGGCGCAAGGCGAGTCCTATGGAAATTGCGGGTAAGTTTTTGTATATGCCCAAAATAAAGAAATGCCAGAAATTAAAAATCAAAACATGTTAGTTAACAACTACCAAACTAACTCTGGAAATCAAAGCTGGGGGTTTAGCACAAACTAAACCATTTAATGTTTTAATATCCTATATCGTCAAAATTGACGTATCTACATAAAATTCACTTAACTTTGATATTTATAGTCTCTTCATAAATGCAAACCTTTATTTCTATAAAATATATTATACAAATACATATACAAAAGAGACAGCTACCATTAATGTATGCTTAAAGACCTACAATATATACAAACTTCATTTATATTGATAAAGCTCATGTATAATATGAAATGTACAATTTTTCTTCCAGATCTACCAGGTTACGCCAAGCTGGATGCTGGAGAGCGCACACTTTGCAGCGTGGCGCGTTTGATACCGCAGGCTTATTTGGAGTACAAAAACCAACTGATTGCAGAGCAGGCCAAGCTGGGTCATCTTCGCCTGGGTGACGCACGGCGGCTCATCAAAATCGATGTGAACAAAACGCGTCAGATTTATGATTTCTTGGTGGAAAATGGCCACATTCGACCACATTCTTTTGGCTAAACCCATAGCTTTCCTTTGTGCTTCACTTGTAAATTGCACAATTGCACATTAACTATTTTGTATATAATTTATAACCATATCCTTCCTCTCGCTGTTTTTAGAGTTCGAAACCGCAGAAACGCTTTTAATATCGGAGGTACATATGCTACTCGACCATCGCAAACGCCAAAACGAATCTGCCGACGAAGAACAGGAGTTTTCGGAGGTCTTCATGAAAACCTATGCCTACACAGACAGTTTCCGCAAATTCAAGAACAAAGAGACCATTATGTCTGTGCGCAGGTAATGCAACCAGTTCTATTTTAACGATACGCATGAAAATGTATAAAATTTATTTTCTTTAATCTCAGTCTGCTTATGCAAAAAAAACTTCACAAGTTCGAGCTAGCTGCGCTGGGCAATCTATGCCCAGAGGCGCCGGAGGAGGCCAAGGCATTAATCCCATCACTGGAGGGCCGTTTTGAAGATGAGGAACTGCGGCAAATACTCGATGATATCGGAACGAAACGTAGCTTGCAATACTAGTGTAGCAACGAAAACAATTCATATGTACTTTTAATTGTCAACCTAGTTTTAAGTGTAAAAGAAACATTTTTGTTCTTGAAAGAATTAATTTTTTATTAAACGTATATCAAAATTAATTTTAAAGATTGTTTTGTGTTGGCTTTCGGAGCAACTGTGTTTTTACTCACAACTCACAAATAATCCAACCTCTAAAATTTTAAGAGCTTTAACTTGTTATCTAACTGGTAGATAAATTTAAAAACATGGCTAACACATTTGCTTCCTAGCTAACAATTATTTTATAGCTCCGTAGAAAATTATTTTAAATGCCTTCGATACATGTCTATCGATTATTATAAAGCCCATCGAACTAGTCGGAATTTACACACAACCTGTAATTCGGTATTATACACGTAATACGTTAATTTTTTGCAATTTACAGTTCGTTTTTGTTCGATTAACCTAATTATAAAATGGGCTTTAAGAAGATAGTAATTTTTAGGAACTTATAGATAAGATAAGCTGGCAAAAACAGTTCCGCGATTTATTTTAGGTGAACTAATCAGTTCTATAACGTAATTACGTATTTCCCCAAATTATTTGTTGAAGTTCAATAATGGTCTAACTGATTGGCCTAAATATAAAATGGTTAAGCCTCTCAGCGTATGGTCGGTACTTATAAATATTGTTATCCCGCCAAATGGTCGTTGATTTCAATCACCCAAAGAGCAGTTCATATGAGTTAGTTCATAAATTAATACCCAACAGATTCAACATTCTAAGTTGCCTGAACTTAGAATATAAACAGGAAAACCTGTGCATAAAAGTACAAAATGAACAAGGACAACTCCAGTATGGAAATGAATCCAGAATTGGCGCTGCGGCTGCTCGCAGATGGCGCCGTTGTGGCCATTGCTGGCGTTCCTGTAGGCACTGAGTTTGGCATTGACTTGTGCGCGTACACCATCGGCCCAGATTTCAGAGGCGTCAAAATGATACCACCTGGCGTGCACTATGTCTGGTGCGCATCCCGTGGACCATATGGCGACGCTGCGCCGCGCGTTGGCTTCGTGCATTTCTTCCATCCCAACGAGATTCTTGTGCGCGAATGGGATAATGATCTAGAGGAGTTGCGTCCCCGCCAAACAGCCGAACCAGAGCTGGAGCGTGAACGCATTCGTAAGAATCTGGCGCAGCTGGAGCGCGTTCTGGCTCCTTATGATTATCGCTATGTGTGCCAGTGGAAAGATCTGACCGGCAGCGTAACTGAGCCGTGCGTTAAACGCTGCCAACCCGAACTGGGCACAATACGCACAAACATCGAACTGCAATCCTGTACTGATGCGGACAGGCCACGCGGTAGCGCTGACAGCATCAGCAGACGCAACACAGCTGCCAAGTTGCTGCTGGATGAAAGTGATATGCTGCCCTATCTGAAGCCCGTGGAGGGCACAGCTCCACGTTTCAGTGTTATCCCTGCACGTGTGCCGACGAATGCACCGCCTGCGGACGTATCACGGCATGCCATTGACTGCATATCGGCTGTGGATACGCTATTCGAGAGCTTTGACAACAATCCCGATGCACTAATTGAGGAGCTGCAGCTAGCTTTTGTGTTCTTTTTGGTTGGCTATTCGGTGGAATCCTTAGACCATTGGCGCAAGTTACTCGCCTTGCTGGCGCACTCGGAGACGGCGGTCAGTAAACACAAGCTGGCCTATATGAAGTACAGTGAAGTGCTGGCGCACCAGCTGCCGCATCTGCCCGAGGAACTGATGGCGCCCACCATACACAACACTGTCTATAAGGATGTGCGCGAGCTACTTGTGAATCTTTATGCTGGCGGGCTCATGGTTAGCGCAGAACGTTTGATTAAGCGTCTGGCCAAGAAACTGAACTGGCATTTTGACGGGCTGCTCGACGAGGATCCCGAAGAGCAGCCAGTGGTTATAGAACTGGCACACGAAGGCGAAGTAAGCAATACTTGTTGTAGTCATTTTTTGATTCAGATTCTTTATTGGCTTATTCTGTCTATTTTTTCCGTAGGAACAGGGCCACCTCAGCGAAGCGAATGCTGGGTGCGCAAATAATTCCAAAGATCCCGGGCTGTTCGTATGCTGACCATAAACTGGCAAAGCTTCGTCTCTATCAGGCACAGTATAAGGAATTTGGCCCGCTTATCCTTCAGCAGTGACTGCAAAAAGTCAACTTTGGCAATGAATGTGAGCAGTCAATATATACACATGGCCAAGCACCTCTTCATTGTTCTCCGGTCCACTCTCAACAACGCTCCACAGATCTTCGGACTCCAGATACGCACGTACCGTCATCGACCACGCTTTGTAATTGTCCAGGCCTTTGAGCTTCTCAATTTGCAGCTGCAGCGCCATTTCTCGCTATTGTTGTCTCCAGCCCAACGACGTTTCGCAAATAAATCGTTACGCCTTTCGGCCTGTCCACTTTGTGCTACTGTCTGTCAATTTGCCTAGATTCTCAAATATAAATATGTAAGCATTTGTATATAGCTTGTCATATGTGGCACACGTCTTTTGTAATGCACTTGGGGTTGTGGTGGTGGGCATGCATAACCCAAACAATGGCCACTAGACCTAGTTCCAATGCTGCTGCTGCTGCTGATGTTGTGCGGCAAAGGCACAAACGTGAAATGTGTGTTCAATGCCACTGGCTTTGACATTGAGCTGAAGTGGGCGCAGACACTCTCTGAAGTGGATTCTCGACACTGCTGTATCTCGGAGAAACGTCTATTATTGATGCACGTGTCATTGACTGCTCATGAGGTGTTGACACCACAGTCCTCGCTAAGCTGGCAAACGTAGTGCATAAATGTGGCACAATATATTTTTGATATTATTAAATTCGAATGTAAAAATATTAATCGTTTAATTTATTCGTACTGTCAGAAACGGTAAAGTAAAAATCTGGAGTGTCCGTAGATCCTGGTTGATTCGTATTTTCATATTTCCGTATGTCCATACATTTTGTAGTAGACATACTCCCACACGAGTTTATATATATATATATATATATATATATATATATATATATATATATATATATATATATATATATATATATATATATATATATATATATATACATATATACATATGTATATATATAAGATACTGAAGTTCGTTAGGTAACAGATTCAGTTGAATTCGATAATGTTTGACGATCGTGTATTGATCTATTCCATTAAAAACCCACCTTCCAAAAATAAATAAAATTAAATGTTGAACCATACACATACTGGCTATTGCTGTTACTTTCTTATACTTACCCGGCGTCGAAACCGAAAGCATGTTTTAAGGTTTGGATTCTTTTTAAAAATATTGATATCACCAACATACTCCCACCACATTTTCAAATATGCTAGCTAGAAATTCCCATTGAAACACAGGGCATGTGTTCTGGCGATGGATATCATAAATTTAATTAAAAGTTTGTGCTTGTTTTTATTATTTTTATTTGAAATGAATACGAATGTCAGTTTAGCTGTTTTCTGATTTTGTTGTTCATTTAAGAATCTTGTGTTTTGTTAATAATTATTTATTTGCTGCTGTCTAATGCTTTATCAACTTTCTGCTTGGTTTTTCACAAGTGCGCTTTTAATACGTACGTACATATTCATGAATGGTTTGCGCATTGCGCACCTCGTTTGCAGAAAGTATTCAAAAGGCATCAAATGCGAAAAAGTGCTGCCCATTTGGTAATTGGATTTCTTGTCATTGCCAAATTGTTCTGCACGCAGCAACAAAAAGGTGAAAAACTATAACGTTTTAATGTTTTCGTTTTTTTTCTGTTTTTTTTTTTTTTTTCAGCGAAATCAAATATTTTTACTGCCTTGTTGTCGAGTGTTAAATGCAAACATTATGTCGCCGGTTGATGTTTTGGGTGGTTTTCACTTGGAAAAATTCGAAATCTCTACAAATTACATAAGTGGTAGGCATAGAAAATATACAAGTACATATATACGAATGTATATATACTAAGATGTATACAATATATATTTATATATATGTGTACCATTCGTTTAGCAACTACAAATACTTTTCTTTTTAATATTTATATATATATTTATGAAATGTTTTTGTGGCGAAGTGAATTTAAAAACGTTAAACAAACAAGTAAAATACACTAACGAAACTGCGCTTAATTTTTTGTTTTGCATGCAAGAGCAAGAAACAGAGGTGAGAAATTTAATAGTAAGACGAAAAGAATGCTTTTCTATTTGCATAAGTAGTGATTGGTTGCTGTGTGTGTGAATGTGTTGTCGATGTGTGCAGAATACACTTACATACATACAAATTTAAGCTTAAGAGTTCGTTTTACTTTTATTCCTTCGAATATCGCTTTAACTAACATTCCTTTCTTAAATTTTTCTTTTTTGTTTGTTTCTTGACTTTGTTTTTGTTTACTCATTTCGTTCTTACTTGACAATTGCAATTTTTTCGTATTAAATTAAAATTAATTGCTGCCGTTTTGTTTTTGCGTTTGCTTCTTACATTTTGTTTTTAACGTTATGCTTTTGCTTGCATCTGTTTTAATTCAATTTGCGCTTATTAATTTAGGTTTTTGTTTATTTCGTTTGTTATTACTTTTTAATTTATTTCTTTCATTTACTTTTATGACTGGCTTAAAATTAAAGTTGAAGTTGTGTATCTTATGGGTTGTTCTTGTTTTCTTGCTGATAAATTGTAAAATGAATATTATGCCAACTTTCATATTAAATTTACTTTTTGTTTACTGCGTGTTTGTGTATGTGAATGTGTGTGAGAATGTGGGTGTGTATGGGTGTTTCGTTTGAAATGAAGTTTATTTTGTTTTCGCTTCTCAGAATTAAATATAATATTTATTTAAATATAATATAATGCTTGTTCTCGAATGCAAAAAATTTCAAATGTAGTAGTTGCTTGTTGTTGTTGTAGCTTTTGGGGGAGCCTGGGCAAACATTCACAAATCACAGCGAAGACGGCGGCTGCACCTCATTCTAGCCCCAACACCAGCCACGCCCATAACCACCCTCAGCTTATGTCGCTTTCTGATGTATTTGTTAATATTTGTGGTTTTTGCTACTTGCTGCTGCTGTTGATGATGTTGTTGCTGTTGCGTTTCTCTGGTTGCTGCTGCCCCGGTTGTAGTTGTCGCTGCTGTTGATTCTTGTTTTGTTGCTGATGCTGTTGTTCTTGCTTACTACCCGGTTGCGTGTTCTTGTTTTTATTGTTGTATGCATGCATATATATTATATGTATTATATTTACTTTAGAAGGTATATGTTTTTTGTTTTTTTGTGTTTTTAAATGGAAGGGCGGGGGTTTACTTAAATTACGACACATCCTGATCTTCAACATCTTGAATTTCCTGTTTGGGCTCGCCATCACCTGTTGTGGAGTCTATATTCAAGTAAAGATCAGATATATTTTTGATTAGCTGCAGGTAACCGATTCCAAAAATCAAATGAACAATGTATTGATTACACACCATCTGCCTGCATATCGGACGTCCATAATGTGAGGTTGTCCCGCAGAAGCTGCATAATCAGTGTCGAGTCTTTGTAGCTCTCTTCGCTTAGCGTATCCAACTCAGCGATGGCATCATCAAATGCGGCTTTCGCCAAGCGGCAAGCGCGATCCGGCGAATTGAGTATCTCATAATAAAATACCTAAGGTTTGTACATTATAGATAGATTTGACGAGTGGATAAAGTTCAAATATCCGTCTCACCGAGAAGTTCAAAGCCAGCCCCAAGCGTATGGGATGTGTTGGTGGCAGATCGTTCATGGCAATATCACTTGCTGCCTTGTAGGCAATCAACGAATTCTCTGCAGCATCCTTACGATCCGAACCGGTGGCAAATTCGGCCAAATAGCGATGATAATCACCCTTCATCTTATAGTAGAATACTTTACTTTCGCCGGACGTGGCGCATGGAATGAGATGTTTCTCGAGCACATTTAATATATCCGAGCAAATGTCGCGCAGCTCCTTTTCCACCTGACCACGATAGGTCTTGATCATTTCCAACTTCTCTTCGGCGCCCTTGTTCTCCTCCTTCTGTTCAATGGAGGTAATAATGCGCCACGAAGCTCGGCGTGCTCCGATCACATTCTTGTAGGCCACCGAAAGCAAATTACGCTCCTCAACGGTCAGCTCAACGTCCATGGAGGCGACCTTCTTCATGGCCTCCACCATTTCTGGAATAATGCAACAGAAAGATACGACACATAAGAAAACATTTTTCTTTTCTTTCCCTAATGTTATTAAATTTACAAATTATTAAATATAAAATATGGTCGTATTGTCTGATGGAAGCAAATTTGCTTTAAAAATATAACATATCAATTTCATATTTAGTTACCTAAGGCAGATATCCGCTATAGTTGTTTGTACTTCCATATTTATCAACTATCCTATCTACATTACTATCTATGCATACGTACACACCCAAATGTGCAGTGACATAACTTATCACACACACACACACACACACACTCTAACACGCAAATACATGGCTGCTTCCTGTGACGAGACTTTGCCCGTTTTAGACCGATTTTGTCATGGAATTGAATTGATAACAACAGCCAGAAAAGAAACGAAGATAGCCCAGACACACTGTTGCACATTTTTTTTAAGCTAAGCAACACTGGCAACGGCGTCACCACACCAAAAGCGCGTCATGAATCACATGCATTCGCAGTGACTGAGACTAAGTTCAAGCGAATGGGCAGCTGCAACTTTGGAAGTCGCCGTTACTTTTGCGTGTGTGCGTGTTGATAACACATCAACTCACATACACGAATTTGTAGCACACATTGAAACAAATCAGCGCTAAATAGAGTAATTGTAGCATTTTGACTTTGCCTGCAATTCAATTTGTTCTCTTTCTCTCTTCCGCAACCAGCTGCTGACGTATAGATGTGTATATGTACGCCGCCCCCATCATTCCCCTCACGAGTACGTTGTGTGTTAAAACAGCGGGAGCTCTGTTCGTTTATTCGTTTTGCTGTTATATGTAGCCGTAGCACGTAGCTGTGAAAATTGGAATAAAGTTGGCAGCGTGATTCACTTGGTGGGCAATTTAGAAGCATCTCGGGGTTGTTGTTGCTGCTGCTGTTGTTGATTTTGGTGAACTTCAAATTGTTGTTTGGCAATGGCACACAATTGGAATGCATTTTGCAACACTGTGCGTCAGTATGCAAAGCCTCGACACGCACCGTGGGGTTGCCAGAAGAGGGTTAATTTCGAAATGTATGGTCAGACTGCACATGTTGCATTAAAAATTCTCATTTAAAACGTTTCGTTGCGAATATTGTTAGAACCACATCAAATCAATAAATACAAGCCCCAAGAAAACACAATATTAATCAAGCAAAATTCTCGCGGTATGACAAACAGAAAGGCACCGATAAAATACACAGTAAAGTCAAAGTGAACAGCGAAAATTATCAAAATCAAACCACCGCCCATAAACATACTCACCCACCCACATATATATCACCGTAAGCCCAGAAGAAAGTCATATAGAAATAATTAAAATTTTTTTTTTTTTTTTTTTTTTTTTTTTAATTTGCGATACCTTTGACAAAGGAAAATTACAAAAGGATCGAAACAGACTCATGTCTGACTCTTGGTTATACTTCTTCGCTCATGGGTGTGTCAACTCGTATGCATAAGTACATACATGTATACCATCAAGAGCACAAAGTACATACATGACTGCATCTATACATATTGGAATTTATATGCAAAATATGCTACATAATTCTCATGCGTAAATGCCGGTTCAAAAGCGTAATTACACAGGGAAAAAACTAAGCCAGTTAAATCTGTAGATTTTCCTGTTCTCTTCTATTTGGTTTTCATTGGGCGACGATTAAAGTTATTGTCAACAAAAACAAGTAAGAACGTTGCAGTCGGGTTTAACAGACCGCGTAATACTCGTTCACAGAATAATTAAAAGAGTCTGTTTTAATTATTGTTATTTTGGAAATATATCCATTGTTGTAATTTTCGGGGGTGGGAATGGGCGTGGTCGATATGTAATTAAAAAACTATCTGCCAAATTTGAAAAGTAAAATTATGGAAGATATGGACTTTAACGGTTTACCCGCCACCAAGTGGGCGTGCGAAATAAATTGATATTGATTTGAATCCTAAAGGGTCATCAGTCTGCAAAATTGTATGTATCTATCTTTAAAACCAAGGGAGATATATAAATTAAATAGATTTCCGACGATCCCAGTGGGCGTAGCCAAAAAAATCTGACGCGAACACACGATATATATATATTCCAAGTAGTAAATCTCTAGCTTCAATAATGGAAAAAAATTGCGTTTATACAAGCAAAAAGACGGACACTTGACAAACCAAATATACTCTTTTCACTTTGTGACTGTAAATATAAAGTGCATAGCTGCGACGACCTCGAAAAAAAAATCAGCTAGAATCTGCGGGAGCACCAGCAGTCAGCACCTGAAAGCACACTTAAGGCTAGCAGAATTATTTCTACCGCCACTGACGTTAATGTGTAAAAAAAAAGTGGGCGAGGGGTTCGAGGAGTTGGGCGCCGCAATGGTAGAAACTAGAGGGTAGAGGCTAAGAGAGCCAGACGTTGCCGGCTGACTGAAATGCATTTGTATTAGTCCCTCCAGCATGACCAAAGCTGTCCAAGTGCGACAAGGCCAACGCCAAGTGCTCGCACAAATACACAGACGGCGTCAGTTTGGAGCTTACGCAGGCGAAAATAAGAAGAAAAACATGTGATACAGACTTTAATGTTCCCGTGTATGTGTGTGTATGTGTATATATATGTGCCGCAGTAGCTGCTAATAGTTGATTGACTTCTTTGGAGCGCCGAAGCAGCAGTAAGAAGAGGAAAGGAGATAAAAGTGCTGCCTGTATTAAGTGTTGTCAGTTTTCCTGCCAATTGTCAGAAGAATTGTTGGTTGTAATTACTACTACTATTAATGCTCGAATTCAACAAACATTAACAAACTTCTGACCACCACTGTATTGGGGCAGAAGAGGCATCCGTGTCTGTGTCGGCAACACACTAGTTATCTCGTTTTAACGCACACGACAACACATTTGAGTGATGTTGTCGAGCGCGCGCGCTTTTTTAGTCAAATGCCAAAAACGATGGTTGCTGCCTAGCGCTTTGCATTTTGAGCAGCACCAGTATTTTAATTAATTGAAGTATTTTTAATTAAATAAGCAGCCAGCAACAATAAAATTGCCGACAGTGATGTGATGGTGTGAGTAGTTAAGATAGTAGCGGTGAGCGTGCATGCGTACGCCTCTCTGAGGCACACATACATATACATAAACATACATACACATGCGCATAGAAGCATGAGTAATGCTAGTGCAAAAAGCAATGTAAAAAATTTTTTCTGCACTACCAAGCAGAGTTGCCAAGCGGTCGCCTTCAAATTATGAGAAAAATATCTTTAAGAAAAATTAGAGTAAAAGGGATAACACCCAATTTAAGCAAAAACCAAGATAAAGAAAATAGCAGTGATGTCTGTCTAAGGTCCCCGCCGATCGTTACTCCAACGACCATTTCTGCGCCAGCCACACAATCGATTCATTCATCGATTTTTCACAGCACGGCATGATGACGATGTCGCCTTGCTGCTGCGCAACAAAAGCACATTGTGAGCGGCGACGAAATAGAGCGAAAAACGGAAGGCATGGAAAAGTTGATTTTGGATATGGGGAAACACCATGCGTTAGCATATTTAAATATCGAACAAATTCTATTGTTCCTTTACGCAGCTCTCAATTTTCCTAGGCAAAAGTCTGTCTTGGCAACACAAAAAATTACTACAAAACAGCCCTTAGCAACGATGTCATTTCCCCGTCGCGCAGCCCTTGCGCGCCTACTGCCGAACACTAAATACACAAAATTTCGACTTGAAAATTCCCCCATCCTAAGTATTTTCTTAGTTCACCAACTACATACATATATATATATATATATATATATATATGGGTACATATATGTATATATATATATAATATAGTACGCAACAAAGTTGATTTTTGCAAAGGCCAACGCAAAACCGAAAACCACGCGAATTTTTGCCGGTTAAAATCAGGTTTGTTTTACATTTTCTTTTCCAGTCTTTCTTTGCCTTTTCTACAGCAGTGCTGCCTCGCCTCCTCGTCATCTTCTTTTTCATTCGTTATTCGGTCTTTTCGCAGAAACACTACTCATCGGCAGCGGCGACGCCGACGCTTCTGACGAAAGTCATTAAAAGCGAGGCGCACCTACACACAAAGGTCTGCAAAATTAATATTTCCTATTTTTCATGTTGGTTTTTTTTTTCGTTATCCGCTGCACAAAATGTGAACATTTTCAGCGACACCACAGGCCACGCGATGACAATGGTGCTCTGGACCCCTCCCCAAAGTTGGCGCTCCGCTGGCAAAAAATTTTTTCGCCCCATTTTTCGTACTCACCATCGTAGCGCTCGGCCTGTTCGGCCAATTTTGCCTTGTAGACGTTGTTTTCACGTTCAGTCATTGTGTTTAAATCCTTTTTAGTTAAATTAATCCACAGAAAAAATTATTTTAAATGCTCCCGGTACGTGCGGCGTCGATTCTGCTGCTGCTGTCTTCGTCGCCTTCTTTTTCTCTACTGCTTTTTGAGTTGACAAGCGCTCTGCTTAGCTCACTCGCACGCTCGGTTCGGCTGCCGTTTCGTTTTCAATGTCGTCGTGGACGCTACACGAATCTGCGAGTACAGTAAAGAACGTTTGGGGGTAAAATGAATAAATTATACACTGAGAGCGAGCGTGTGTCGTAAAAGTTGTTCAGTTTGTAAAAGTATTTTTAATTTTAACTGTCTTTCCACACACACATTGACACTAGGCAATTTTAACTTGAATTATTTGATTGATTTTCAAACGCTTACTTTGTCGTCGTTTGCTCAAAAATGTTTCTGAGAATGAGAGACAGAGGCGCGGCAAAAAAAGATGGCTCTCGAATGGCGCTGCACGATATATCGATAATATCGATAGACGCAATCTATTGTGTGGCAAATATCGAAGCTATGTCGCAGCACAAGAAATAAATCTCTTAGATAAGCTATTGCAAAAGTTATTAAGATTTATTACAATAAACAAAATAACAAATATTTGTTGGTAGATAGCCTTTCGTTGCGAACAACTTTTGAGGATTGTTTATATAAAGAAGTACGTTAGCAATAACAGTACCAGAATTTAGGTATGGTTCACATGTCCTCATTTATGTACTATAAATGTCGTCATTAATATAATAGAAAAGGGCAGTATAAGTAATAGAAGTACATGATTGATTTAAAGCTTACTCGTTTGAAAGAGCTTCTCAATAACCAGGGTTGCGCAATAGTCTACCGCAAATGCAAGGGCTGTATACTCAAATTTGAGCCTCCAACCATCGTTTTCTTCACCAATTCGTATATTTTGTTTAAAAGTAAAGTTTAAACAATTTTTAGCAAATTGTGTTTGGTCTTTTCTCATTTGGAATTGCTATAACATGAGAGATTCTCGACTAAATTTGAATTATAGACTGCTATTAATATTGACGAAAATGTTAATGTTAAACTGCTGTTATTGTTAGCTGTTAAGCCTCCCCCTTTAATACAGTTCAAAGGAATAACAACAATGTTGTCGCTAACAACTTTTAACATATAAAAAAAAATGAAAATACGAAAGGTAAGTTGTGCTTCTGACAAAATTGTGACATAAATTTGAGAAAATTAATTGACAACAAAGACGACGACTAGGGACTACAGGAACAATCAGTTGCTGCAAAACCATATTGGTTTCTTCGCCACATCGAATCGTGGCCTCTTTTAAAGGACTTACGATGACCCTAAATCTGGGAGGGTGGATACACAGTTTCACCGTTACCGATACACAACAGCACAAGGGAGGCTACACAATTTACAAAATTACATCGATTGTAAGTAAACTTGGGCTGTATGAAATGTTAACTTAATTTGGACGTACTCTTTGCTAGGTCTTTCCCAGGTCGGTGCCTCAGGCTTTGACCTGTTTGGTAGTATGGAAACGGTTTCATGAGATCAAGAGGCTGCATCGGGAGCTCAGTCGCCGGCACAAGAGTATGCAGCTGCCGGGCAAGCTCCCCGAGCCGACGGACAGCAGCTACTTCAAGCGCTTTGATGCGGATGTGATACGACGACGCAAGGACTACATACTGCTGCTCCTCGACTTTGCGGCCCAGCATCCGGCGCTGTACAAATGCAACTCTTTCACCCAATTCTTCAGCGAGGCGCAATCGCCAAATGCATCGCCGCTGCGCAAATTGTATGTGGAACGGTCGTTGAAGCCGCCGGACAGCGGGGCCATAGCTGAAAACTGCGATAAACTCGATTTGCCCTGCGATCCACACGATGCCAATGACATAATGCCGAGCGGTGATAGCGAGCAACCTCCGCAACAGCAGCTTAGCAAAGATAAGGTTCTTGAGGCGCAGGAACAACAGTCTAAGCGCGAGTATAAACGCCTACTAACGCCCATGGCTTCAGTGGAGAGCGAAGACAGCGATTACATTTATGAGGCGGCCTTGGAGTTCAGTCATGCCGTGCAGGCGGAAGTCAATCTGGAGTACGAAGACGCCCACACTCGATACAAGCGTGGCGTGGAGCTGTTGCTGGTCGGTGTCAAGCATGATGCTAACGAGGATCGAAAATTTATAGCCAAGGCCAAGATTGCCAAGTATTTGGCTCGTGCCGATGAAATTTACGCTAATTTCTTGCGTTCCGACGCCGCTCGGAATGGTTGCAGAAAGCTGCAGTTTCAGCTCTCGCTGGATGAGGTGGACAACGTGTCGCAGCTAGAGTGTGCCTGGAATCAGTTAGCCAAGTACAAGGTGCTGCGAGTGTTGGGCGAACGTGTCATGCAGGTACAGTGCATCACACAGCCACAATCGCAGCCAACGGCCATCATGAAGGGCATTGAGAAACCGGCCAGCAACTCCCCTACCCAGAGCATCTTTCTGCCACAGCGTGTGCCCTATATGTGCCAACTGCTGGCCTACTTTCAGTCGGACCAGAAGATTTTCCTGCTGCTCAAGCAGGCGGAGGGCGGCCGTCTTTACGACTATATACAAAGCTACAGGCCAACGGCCGGCAAGAGCGGAGACTACGCAGACCTATTTCCGGCGGAGCAGCCGCTGACAAAAGACAGCGATGTCACTGATCTGCTGCGCAACTCACAGCAGCTCCTCAAGTCCGTATCGCATACGCTGAGCACCTTGCAGGCGGGCGCCCTAACGCCCAAGCGACAGACGACAACGGCTAATCGCTTGCCGGAGGTCTGCCTGCGTCAATGGGCCTGCGAATTGGCCGTGGCTGTACACAGCCTGCATGGCAAGGGTATTATATTGCGTGATCTGCACATGGAGAATATTTTACTGGGCAACTCAGGTCAATTGATGCTGACATATTTCTATCAGAACGAGGGTCTCAGCTCCGATGATAACTACGTGCACAAGGCGCTCAGTTTGGTAGCCCTAAACGATCATTTTGTGGCACCGGAGCGACTGCTTAGCTTTCGCTCCGACTGGTGGAGCTATGGCGTGGTGCTCTACCAGCTACTCTTGGGTGTGGTAAGCCACCGAACTCGATTTGATTTTTATCAATTGTGATATTTGACATTGAGCATTGCAGTCCTACAAGTCCATGCATCCCGGTCAACTGGAGCTCTATGGATGTGTGCAATATCCATCGGATGCATTCCTGGACATTTCGGATAATGCGCGCAACTTGCTAGAGCAGCTGCTGCAACTCTCTCCGGAGCTGCGCTTGGACTATGAACAGCTGCAGGCGCACCCGTTCTTCGAAGGCATCGATTGGCAGTCAGTTGTGGAGCAAGGCAACGTTTCTCTTTAGTTGAATGCCCGTCAAGCTGGCACATAACGTATCGAATTTGCAAATCTTGTTAGTGTTTTTCAAGCGGGACGAGTCTCATTATTGTTTTTTGTTTTTTCGTTGATTGTTTCGTTTTCACATGCGACTCGGTGTGGTACAAAATATGTTACTTTATTCTTTAATGTGTATTATCTGTATTATTTTGTTCATGTATATGTACATTGCAAATAACTAAAGTATTTCGTATTGAGAAAATAAACTAGAGCTTAGATTTATGAAAAATTGGAGCAGCTAAAGACTCGAAATTGTCAATAGTATAATGCATCAAATGTGACTATAAGTATTAACATAGCTGATACTAATAATTATACAAACATTTAAACACTTTATTGTCTATCTACACAACAGTTTTGGATATATGTACATACAGACATTTATACGTACAACTAGGGAGTTAATCTAAAAAATGTTTGGCGCCAGATTTGAAACAATGCGAAATACATTGTCATATTGTTCTGGTCGCGCTTGTAAGGCACATTTGGAATGCATTCGGTTGTTGGGTAACATCGGTTTAAATTAAGACTAATAAAAGGAGCATTAAGTTTTGGCAAGACTTGTCGATTTTGTTGTTGTCGGTCAACTTAACTATGCTTAAAAGTTACAAGGAACCTATGGCAACAGCTCTGGCTGTGGTCTACCAGAAGATTGCTCCACATTTTCTATTAATTTAGCATTTTCTAACACTTGAGGGCTGTTTGAAATGCATCACACACAGGCACATATTGATCAGCACTGATTTGAGTGGAACTCAATCTCCGAACTTGACTCAATTCAACCCAACTCAGTTCAAAATGGCCGCTTGAAGTGTGCTGCTGCGAAGACAGAGGCAGCGACTGAGGCGTGGCGTCGCTGCAGCTGCTGACGTCGGTGTGTGAGCATTTCCCTCAGTTCAAAAAAGGCGGCAGGACATAGCTTTGCGCCTGTTGCTGCTGCTGCTGCTGTTGCTGCTGCACAGCGACTCCTGCATCCTCGCTCTTGATCACAGTATGCAGGCCACTGTCGTTGTCGTCGCTGCCGGACGCTGCTGCCGCAGCCGCCACTGCGCTGACGTAATGATGCGCGTCCATGTGGCAAGCAGCGGCGTTGTCCTCCAGCCCCGTTGGCGGCTGGCACTGCACCTGGACGTACTTAGCCTCCTCGGCACTGAGGTACTTGCCATTGAGCTGCTGATGCACAGTAACCAGCTGACTGGTGCTGCTCCCGTCCAGGTGCTGCTGCTGCTGCTGGTGCAGGTCTGTCGTCTGGTAGCCATTGCCCGCTTCCCCAACCTCGCCAGCATTGCCATTTGCCGCACCACCGCCGCCGGCGCCGTTCATCTCGATGCGCGGCGGGCTGCCGTAGTCAAAGTGACGCATGGGGAACAGTTGGCTCTCGTGCACGTAGGTGCCGTACTGGCCGGAGTAGGTGCCGTAGGGACTGGCCGCCGGCGAGAGCAGGCTAAACTGGGGGCTCAGCTCGTACGGCGTCTGGTAGCTGGTCCAGCTGTCTATGCTGCCCGGCGGCGTCACTGTCGTCGTCTGCGGGAAACTAGCAAACGGCGGAGCCAACGTGCTGTTCAGCGCCGCCGTCGGGGGTGTGTTCGTCTTGATGTAGCCGGTCTTCCGGGGCGGCTCGTGCTTGCGCCACTTGGCCCGCCGGTTCTGGAACCAAACCTGCACCCGCGACTCGCTCAGATTCAGCTTGATGGCCAACTCCTCGCGCGCGAACACATCCGGATACGGGGCACGCTCGAAGGCTCGCTCCAGTTCTTCCAGCTGGTATGCAGTGAAGGTGGTTCTATAAGACAAGAATCGGAAATTGCCCAGGGTTAGAAATATGTGGATGTTTTTATGAACGAGATAATGCTGCAACTGTTAGATCACGAAACTATAACATATAACTAAATACTATGGATTTTTGTTGGTTTTCAAGAATGCGTTATAACTGATTTAGGTAACTGTCAATAAAAATCTGCTGAAGTTGAAAAGAACGATTTTCTCGGGGTAAAAAGATCATAGTGAAGAACCTTGACCCTAGATCATAAGATATCCCTTTAAAATTTAGTAACTGTGCACTAGGAAAGCAAAGACAGTCTTTACCAAAATCCATCCATTCATATTTTTATAGGGACGATAAATATAAATATATACAGTTATTAACATAAGAAACGTTGAGAGCCTCTCACTCTATACGTGAAGTAATAATTTATAGTAAAGGGTATTTTTTACTTAATTCAATAAATTAATTCGTATATATTCGCCTTTAAAACAATTTAAAAATGTATCAAAGAACAAAGGATTGAGGATTTAACCTCGGGCTTATATGCAGGATATGACAGTTAGGTAGCGTATGGATAAATATAATCATTTTAAGAACAGCTTTCATATTAAGCAGGATATGCAACGAAGATTCCGGGTCGACTCCCAGGCTTGTCTATGGAAATAGTTTTGCCTTAACCGAAGTAAACTTAACCGAAATGTCTTTTAATATATTTTCTAATTATTTTTGGTTAGTAAAATTTATTGAATTGATTTACAAGTTGCCTTCTGATCAATTGATTTAATGCATTTTATTTTGCCTTTAATATTAATATTTCATTTGAGTGATTGAATTAAAGTACAAAAGTGTATTCATTCTTCATTTAGACCCTACATTCGTATAGCATTTATTATGAATTTATTAAGCTTTTTACTCTTTTCTCCGATTAAGCCATACATTGTAACTCATATCTGCACATGTGTTTGTGCTTCATTTATCTGAGAATTATCGCCTGCGATTCCGTTCCCATTCCCATTTGGGGCTGCCACCTGCAGTTTTTAATGCACACTGTTGCCGAACAAATTAAGCATACGCCCCATTGTGTGCATATAAATTGTCACATAATTTCATAGATTTCCCGTCGTTAAGTTAATTGGTAATTGTGTAATTTGTGAGCTCGCACTTACCTCGTTTTCTTCTTTTTGATGCCATTGGGATCGCCCTTCTTTTTGTTGTTGGTGTCCTTTTTGGCAGCTGCCACAGCGACGACGCCGCCAGCGGCGCCACCGCCAGCGCCCGCTCCTGCTCCCGCTCCACTAGCAGTAGGCACGGCGGAATTGTTGGCGCTGTTGTTGTTGCTATTGTTGTTGCTGTTGTTGTTGGCGACGCTGGTGCTGGTGGCGTTTCCATTGGCGATGCCGTTGGGAGTTGTGGACGCATTCTCCATTTGGGCACACATCTCGTCCGGCTTTTTGTGCTTGCCACTCACAGCGCTGCCGCCGCCGTTGGTGAGCAGCAGCGGGGTCGACTCCAGCAGCCCATTGCCATTGCTGGCATCCTCCTGAACATGGGCGTGGGCATGGCCATGACTATGATGCGGACTCCCTCCGTACAGATGCTGTTGGTGCTGCAGCTGAACGTGCTGCTGCGGCTCATACGGATCCTTGGGCGAGTAGTCTAGCTTGCCGTTTAGTGCATGATAATCACTCATAATCCCCACCAGCTGCTGCTGCTGTTGCTGCTGTTGCTGGGGCGGCTTGTGGTGCAACATGCCATTGTGGCCGTGCGAGTGGGAATGGGACGGTGGCGGAGTCACGGCATAGTGCTGATGATGCTGTTGCGACTGCTGTTGCTGCTCCACAAGCTTCTGGGGCGTCGTTATGTACTCATACTTCTGGCTGGGCGAAAAGCAGCCCATCTTGTTGCCAAAGTCCATTTTTTGCGCATAGCTGGGCGAGCCAGATCCGCCGCCATTCGGGAGAATTGTGTTGCAGTCGGGCAGTCGCTGCTGCTGCTGTTGCTGGCTGCACAGTTCGTGGACGACGCTGCCGAGCATAACGGGATGCAGGCTGCTGTGGGTGACCGTCGCCGTGGTCGTGGGCAGCAGCGGCTTGCTGGCGCCCAGTGGACTCAGTGGGCCGCCGCTGAAGTCTCCAAAGATTTGATCGTCGAAGCCGGCGTGCTCCATTTCACACACACACTGGCACACACACACACACACACAGACACTGGAATGCACTCTTAAGTTATTTGTTTTGCTGTTTTAGTGTTAATCCATTTAGTTGTTAATCAAAGTGCGCGCAAAGCCAAAATCAAAATCAATTCGAATCAATTGTCGCTGCTCACTAATTGTTGGAATTGAATTAATTGCATTTAGTTTTTGGCGCACGCGCAAATACGTTTGCCGCTCCTGTCGAACGCTGCAACACCACTCACTGCACAAACGCTGCTCGGGCACTGTGAACCGTTCGAGTCTGTGCCTGTGGCCTTAATTGAGCCCACAAGTCGCGATGATTGCCCTTTTATACCAATTTGCCAGCAGCGACGCAGCGCAGCCGCTCTCGACCAATCAGCGGCGAGCAATGGCCGCCGCCGCAACAGCGCGGTGGCAGAGCGAGAGAGAGCACTGTGTGAGACGTCGTCTGTGTGCGTTTGTGTTTGTGTTTTATGCTGGCGCGTGTGACTTTTTGCTTTTGCCTTTGCGCCTGGCTTTACAACAGTGGGGTGTGGTTTTTTTTGTTTTGCCCTGAGAATCTGCTCGTCTCCAGTTTGCGACGCTAGCAGCGGGTACTCGAGTGCATTTTTCCCGCAACGCTGCCAGCAGATCCCTGGACAGGAGCCCATGTCCTGGGAAAGTTTGGGCTAAGCATTTGCTTGGACCTATACTTTAGTTCAAAGGATATTTTATTTAGATGAACAGTAAGTGCCCTTTTAATATTTCCAAAAGAAGTACGTTTATGTCCTTGATCTTCCTTTCTGCTAAAACTTCTTGGGCGCATTAAAATTGAATAAATCATCAGTTTACTATTGGCAACAATGCGTCTTGTTTATTTAAAAATTCCTCTGCTCGTTTGTCATCTACTGTGCTAATGTATTATCCATCACCTGCCTGCATGTCCACAAATGTTTCCCTTCCGATTAGCTTTGGTCTTTAGACACAAGTCCAATTGGAATCGACTCACGCCATACGATCGCATGAGGGTTTTATTGTTGTTGTTTTTGTAATTTCCCACCACTGAAACCTCAAGGATCGCGGCGCACGTTAGCGAGGCCTTCTTCACTCTGCCGCTGCGCGTGTCACCCTCGCCCAGAGCCCGGACCCGAACCGCACCCTCGAAAGATTGGCGCGCGTTCAGTTGTGCGCGCGACCTTTTGGCCAGATGCTGGTAGTGCGCAGGGCACTTACGAGAAGTAAAGCTATGGGTCGCTTCGATTTTAAGATTTCACATAAAGACTTTGAACAGTGAAAGTAAAAGCAGTGAGAGGGAGCGTATTATGTGGGTAGTTGGAAAAGGAAACAAGAAAGCAAAGGTAAGCTATTTTTATTGATTGAAGGTTTTCCAATTGGCTTAACATAAATACACATTCAAATAAAAAATAAGAATTCCTTCCATTACGCCACTGTTGCACTAAATCTAAGAGAGAATTTATTTAATTCCAGAAATCCCTCTTTCAATACGACATTTATCTACCTTGAAACCCGGCCTAGTTTCTATATTTTGTATTTGTTATAGATTCTTCTTAATCCATCGTTAAACTTATGCCCGCATTGACCTTGCAAAAGGATCGACAACTTTAACCTGAAATTCCCAGGATGCTCGCATCACGCTAAAGGAGCAACATTTTATTTCCCATCGAATTCCGCACAAAGTACATGAAAATCTCACTGCGAAAATTTGATACTTTTGGGCGCTCTATGTGGCAATGTCGACGGATTTGTCTTTGCAGGTCTCAAAATGCGGGCATCGGAAACGGAATCGGAATGGCAGCGAGAATGGGAAATACGCACGCGATCGGCGTAGAGCAAAGGAAAGAAATCACCCCACAAATTGGGAGAGAGATGATGCGACCCGGCCGTAGTCCGGACGCTTGCGTGTGAATAATCAGACAGCGTTTTGCATTGCGATTGCGCCAATTATGTGGGCACTGTTTTGGTGCGGGACCATCCTCGGGCGGAGCTGGGAAGGGAAATTGGGTTGTCCTGCTGACTCAAGGCTGTGAGAGTTCAGTAAAGTCAACGATGCGAGATCAAAAGTCAATTACAGCTGGGATGCTGAGACTTTGCTAGAAGTTCAGAAGGCTGAAGGACAGATACACAGTTAATAATTAACCAAGACCTTCGTGACAATGTCCACCTTAAGATCTGCGATTCTATCTTGATTATCTAAATGGTATTATAGCAACAAAGAAGACTTCAAATGGGAGGCAAAGAAATGAGGGTCAATTGGATTTTCTTTTCTTAAAGGGAAGTTGTGTAAGTTACGCAATTAAATTACATTTAGATGTAATAACTTGGAGCTATTCTCAACCCCTAACGCACATCTCCGTTTTTGACTCTTTCGAATAGATTGCTGTAGTTAACGAAAAATCTATTTAATAGGCAAGAAAATAGAAAAGTGTTCAATCGTATTCCTAGAAAACTTTACATTATACATTTTATGTTAATTTGTCTTAATTAATATTCCATTTAAAACACACTTAACACACTAAATATTTAAGGCCAAATCTTTCTATAAAATAAGCCTATTGATTCTTCAGTATAAACACAATGCGTTCCTAGATTAATTAATTATTGTACAATAACGTCAAGTGTTAATTATTTCTTCAAACAAAAAAGAGTTACGTGTAGGTAGGTAAAAAATTACTTAAAACAAATTAAAATTGTTTCAAATATGTTTATTAGTTATCCTAATTAAATATTTTTTTTACAAAAATCCTATTTTGTTTTTATTAAATATTATAAAGTAACCATAGTTTAAAATCTTGTAACTAATAACATTTTTTAAGTTTTGTATGAAAATAATTCTTGGCAAAACAGAACTAAATTTTCTGCTATCAATGAAACTAATTTTATAGCATAATCTAAAATTGAGAAATGAATACAGACCAATTTAGTAAACAATTTTTTGCCATAAATTCTTGTGCAAGACGAATATAAACGTTGAAGGTAATAATTACCAGGTTTTGGGTGAAATCTTATTCTGAAATTTAATAATAATTCTTAAAAATTTGTAAAAGTTTAAAAAGATGCATGTTTTTGCCCGAAATATAAAATATAATATAATAATAAAATAATAAATTAATTTTAATAGAATGGATCATTTCTGCTCAAAAAAAAATATTAAGTGGTTTCAGCGGCTGTATAAATGAGAATTCGTTACAAGATACTCCTGAATTAAAAATAAATAATAATAGAAAAATTAATAATAAAGAAGAAGAACGAAAAGAAGGAAGAAAATGAAATGGTTTCTCATAAATATTAAGTGTAATACTTTTCATAAAAATTTGAAAAATTGTGGCGAAGCAAATTTCGATTTACAACCTGGGTTTGCTAATGGGACTGACATTTTTTTTTGGGTTGGCTGCTTATAAATAATTTAATGTTCGGCTCTTCTTTGTGGCATTCCATCCAACATAGGGCTCTAATTTAAAATACAGATTTACGGCTTGGGCCTCTCTATCGAAACTTGGTACAGTTTGCCACACAAACCAAATTGCGCTTCCTAAGCTTTTGTTGAATGCGAGTGCGATTGCGAGCAATTTTTTCATATTTTTTCCATAACCATTAAGATACACACTCACACACACAGACACACAAGCACACTGAGCCATCATCGCACTTGTGCACAGTTGTTGTGAACTCAGTGACAGTCGCTCCTCGGCATCATCATTCAGAATTCAGTATTCTCATCCTCCAGTGGAATATTATCACATTGTATTGCGATATACCAATACATGCACGCATTTGGACTGTTTGCGTTTCATTATGCATTTCTATATGTGCACACCTACATACAGCCATGTGTGTGTGTCTGTATATATATAGTATGTATGATCGTATAGCTCGTATTCGTTTGTCGTATTTTTTTCATGCCAGTCGTTCTGCGATTGTGATCTGCGGCAACGAAATTCCAATATGGCGTGCACACAAACATACTCACACACAGTGTACATATATGTGTGTGTAGTGTCAGAGTCCAGAGTCGGGCAAAGCAGTTCACCAATACAAATGCATTCAATTAAGCTTCGTTAAGATCAATTTAAAATCCCGCATAAAATATCAAATAGTTTTTGTACTTTAGTTCCATTTCTGCTGTCGCTATTTGTTGTCGGCTGTCGGGCAGCCGCTCTCTGAGCAACAACAACAACAACAGCAGCCGCGTTTCGAAATCCACAGCCCACGGAACGAGACAATGTCTATGTCTCCAAGTCGGTCGGCCCCAGGCCCCGACATGACAAAGATGTATAGTTTTTCATATTTCGTTAATTCTGTATGGCACTTTGGGGCTCCAGTTGCCCATTGCCCATTGCCCACTTGTTGCCCACTTGTTACCCCCTTTAGCACTTTACATGATGAGACACTAGGCAAGCTCGATAGCAACGGATGTGCGGACGTTTCTGACATCTGACCCGGGCGATCACGAGCCATACGAGCCATACTTACAGCCATCAGTCACGCCAACTGTCTTTGACTCGAACCTGCACAAGATTTTCTTTATCTGTGCGCTGTACATCTAAATTGTTACTTCTAAATTACTTCAAAAACCTAAATCTTACTTCGCTTTCTAATCTATTTACTATTTATGTCCAAGTTTTTCTCTATTAAAAGGAAAGTACATCAGGACTTAATAATTTAAATGGATTTCTTTTAGTAATTTATATATCACAACTTTGTAAAATGAAAAATCTATTATATTTTGAAAGAATATGCATTAAAGTTGATGAATGTAAATATCTTCCTTTTTATTCTTCACTATAGGCTCAACCGGAGTCTGTATGGTTATCTTATCATATTCTGTTTGCAAAAACGAAAAAGATATGTTTTGGTTTTATGCAATACCCGTCTTCCTGTGCATTCCTCTGCTAACAATAACTTTAAATGGAATCAAACAACATTTTTGATTCCCTTAACTGTCCTCCAAAATCTTCTATATTAAATTTTTTTTCTATAGTTTATATTAATATTTTTTCCTGTAACATAAATTGCTTTTGATTTAATATTGCTGTCTACTTCTTGAAAACATTTATCTTATTAAATATATAATCACTTGTATTATTTACTTACTTAACTCTATTTATCTTGTAGCATATTTCTGCATATTCCAATTTGATAGTATTGTAATCACAATCACCATATTGATCATGTTTAATTTTTACAACAATTTCTAATGACTTAAACAAAGGGTAACAATTGTATTTAAGAGTAAATAATATTTATATTAAGTTTATTTGTTGTTTATAAACATACCTTAAATTAATTGTGTGTTCAACAAGTGTAAAATACTATATTAATTTATACTATTTGTTTTGCTTTGGTTTGGTCTACATTTTTATACCTTGTGCGTATTAAAAATGGGTAATGTCCGGTCTTTATGAACGCGAAAACACATTTAGTTTATTTATCTTCAGCTCTTAAAATTGTTCCTATCGAATCGAATCGTAAATATTAATGAGAAAATTGATAGACCGTTTATGCATATATGAATATGAACTGCTCAACTTACCTGGTACACCTTTAAATATGTTTATCATACCCGTTTGCTCATTTAATGGGTACGTGCCATAAAAATAAAACAGATACAACTTAATGCAATCAAAGTGAAAGTGAGAACACGCCAATAAATTAAATCCAATCAGAATCGCTGCCATTTAGCGTATAGAACACATTTATGAACATAGGCTGACATGTATACAGATGACAACCACTTCGTTTGGCCTGGCCCTTGTAATTGGCTCTGGGTCGGAGTCTTGTCGATTCGCAAAAATCCCAACACAGCGCGCGTAATTCAAATTAATTGCCGACAATTGTGACTTATTCGAGCCAAAGGCGCCATTTAATGTAGCCCGGCGTGGACGTGGAAACTCTTCCACGCACAACTTAAACGGCGCGATCACCGCGACCAAGTCCAAGAGTTAAGTGTGCGCGCGGGTAGACAATTACGTAATTGAAATCAATATTTAAGCATGACAGAATCAAGTAATTTGCATAATCGTTTTCGAATTTTTAAGTGCTGCCAATTTTATAAAGAAAAAGCAAGTTTATTTTGTTCAAAACAAGTAAGAGTGCTGTAGTGGGGTCTAGTCGACCAGGGAATACCCTTGTATCCACCTGCGGACTACCAAATTTAATTTAACGAACAGAAACTTTAACGGACATATTAGAATTGATAATTTACTAAGATATATAAACTGTTATATTCGATTTGAATTGAAAATAGAAATGAAAAACTTACAAATGAGGAAGATAATCGATAATTTGAAGTACATTTGATCTGCTTATTAAATTCTACATTTCAAGTATCTAGTTTCTGAGTTCGAAAGTCGAACAAAATGACAAAAGGCATACATAGAACATATATACACTATGACGTCAGATATGCATCCTTCTGCCTGTGACATAGATTTACAAAAAACCATTACACCCTTGTTTGCTCAAATTCGATGAGTATGTAGGGTATGAAAATCGCAATTCTGATGTGAAAAAAGCGAATTTTTCAACACTAATATCAAACGGGAAATGCAATATAAAGCAAACATTAACTGCCATTGACTGATATCGATATCGATAAAAGACACGACAATAATCAATTATCCAACTGTTTTCTCTTTTGGCAATATTTGAAAGATTTGCGAAAAAAACTGAAAGTGTCGCGAAATTTATGATCTTAATTTGTAATTGAATTTATAACGCTTTGTTGTCATTGTGGGCGTCGCTTATCGTTTTCGGCTGGCCGGCAGATGTGTGTGGCTTAATTGTTTGTAATTAAATAAAATTGTACAAGGTCGCTTACAAACTCACTCTCTGACATTGGGACTCGGAACTTGGGCGTCGCGCTGGAAAATCCATGGCTGCCAATTTGTTTTAATACAGTACAACAAGTAATGAAAACGCCGGCCGGCCGGCAAAATGTTATTTGTTTTGTATAGTACGCGTCTGAAATTGATTCCTGCTCATTATTTCATTAAAAAAGCTCCGAGCAATTGGTCGGCCAATCCATTCAGATGGAGACATGGCATATTGTCGACGTCGTCGTCGTCGTCGTCGTTGTCGTCATCAAATTTGAGCGATCCGTGATTTTTGCTTGCATTTTGATCTGATTTTATGAATGGAATTGTATCAATTGATTGTTTTGGTGCTGTTATCGTTGCCTTTTGATCGACGATAATTAAGTTGGGGGTGTGTTCTGCTTGCCATTCGGTATCTCTGCGCTGGCTAAATAGAATCGAGTTATTAGGAGTGGGTCGATCGCTGCAAGCGGCTCAATTAACAAATCAAATTGTCTAATAGGAATCTAATTTGTTTCATTGAAGCAGACGTCTGACAACTCAATAAGGGTCAAGTAAAATACTGTAATTACAGTTATTGTTATATATATTGTTATATAGAATATAGTTGTAGTAAACTTCAACACTGGCTTTTAGGCCTACATCCACACATTGGACTGGAATTCGAACCTGGATTCTAATTGTTCAGCTCCCTAAAATGCTTAAATTACAGGTCATCTAGCAATTACTGATTTATGTTACAGTTAAATTTAAGTAAATTATAGAACTCTTTATAGCACGCATATGACACAAATATCCTGTATTATGGTACTTAAATGAATTGACAACCTACTTCCATGTTTTATCTTCAGTAGAAGTATGTCGTTTTCGACTTTAAATTTTATTTTACAATATTAAGCATTTTTCCTTTTGGTTAATTTTTTTCCTTCTTATTGTTATTTAATACTTGTGATTTTGGCTGACATCGTTGCCGACCGGTTTTATTTGCTTTATGTAAAATTAATAAACATAATTACACTCGTTCACAATGTGAAAACAGTATATTAGGTTTGTGCAATGTCCGGATTGCTGTCCGTATGAACGAAATTTTTTGCCGCTATTGAAGCTAGAGACTGGAAACTTGGAAGATATACTCGTGTATACTCGCGGCAGACAAAGTGTTAAGATTTTAGTGCCACGCCCACTGGGAGGCTCCCAAATCAATAACATGACGATCGCAAATAGATAAAAGCCATGAAAACCAGTTCCGTTTTGACAAAGTTATGGCCGTTTGAAATACGGGAGCTATGCATCCGAGAGCTATACATGTCAACATTTTTGTCAATATTTGGATGATTTTTGACAAATTTGATCCCCTCCCCTAAATTTGACCCCTCAGAATTGGTTTTAATGGTGTTTTTTTATACTAATTGTGACAACCATAACCGATTAATAATACAAATTTGAATTTCTAAATTTGGAAAAACAATTTTTTTTCGAAATTGAGTAAAGGGGGAGTAAATGCTTATTTCACAAAAAATCGAAAAGATTGAATTTTCAATAATGAATATATTGGAAAGGCAGAATCAATCTAGGGGACAAACCATGAAAAAACTGCCATCAAACTTGAAAATCGGTTCATTTTTGACAATGTTATGGGCGTTTGAAATATGTGAGCTATGGATTCGAGAGCTTTACATGCCAAAATTTTTGTCAATTTTGGCATGATTTTTGACAAAAAATTTGACCCCCTCAGAATCGGGTTTAATGTTGCTTTTTATACTAATTGCGACAACCACAATCGATTAAAAAGGTAAATTTGCATTTCTAAATTTTGAAAAAAAAATTTTTCGAAAATAAGTAAGGGGGGAGTACATGATATTTTATCAAAATATTGAAAAAATTGTATTTTCAATTATGAATATATTTGAAATGCAGAATCAATTTAGAGGACAACCCATGAGCAAAATGGCATCAGACATGAAAATCGGTTCATTTTTGACAAAGTTATGGGCTTTTGAAATATGTGAGCTATGGTTTCGAGAGCTTTACATGTCTAAATTTTTGTCAATTTTGGCATGATTTTTGACAAAAAATTTGACCCCCTCAGAATCGGGTTTAATGTTGCTTTTTATACTAATTGCGACAACCATAATCGATTAATAATAGGTAAATTTGAATTTCTAAATTTTGAAAAAAAAAATTTTCGAAATCGGTTCAGTTTTGGAGAGTTACGATCCAAAATTGTTGGTCAATTTTTGCATTATTTTTTACTTAAAATTAGACCCCCTCAGAATCAGTTTTAATGATGTTTTTTATACTAATACTAATACTATACTTTAGATTACTTTTAGGTCGCAGATATTAGCATAAAATTGTTTCATATTATCGTAAATTGATTGCCAAACCAAAAATAGAAAGTTCTTTGATTGCGGAAGAGGTGCAAAAGTAATCAACTTTTACAGGTATATTTTTAAAACTTTTTATCGTTGTTTATATCTCTCATAAAAATTCAATTTGATTTGAGTAAAAACAAATTGAGACAACTCTAAAAAAAACACAAGAAATGTTCAACTAAAATCTAAATTGAAGATATAACTTTCTTAACTTAAGAATACAAATTTTTTGAGAAAAGTTTCTTATAAGCCGTTTTGTAAAAATACAACTATTTTTTCATATATATTATTATTATCATTACCGGAAAAATTAAGATTTCTTAAAAAATTTTAAAGGGCGAAATGTTTTTCAAATTTTAATTAAAACGGTATGAATTCTCTGAGTGTACATAAGTCATAAACATGCAATATATTGTCTACCTGACAGGCCCGAATACTAAAGTTAGGGTTCAAGAATTTTGTTTCTTAGATGGCTTTTGCGCATGTCGCTCGTAAAACCTTCAACTATGTAGATACATGCATATGTATACATAAATACATGTATTAATATGTACATACGTTTATGCATGTGTGTAAAAATATGAATATGCGACTCGACGAGAAATTCCAAAATGTGTACGCACTAGGCAACTGTCCACATGCACAGACATAGCCCAATAGGCGGTAAGGGCGAGGGTGAGGAGAGAGGCGCGTATGACATGCGGGCAAGTTTTTCAATTGATCTTAACGAAGCTTAATTGCCTGCGCATGTATTTGTGTGTATGTGAGCCTCAGGAAAAAACACACACAGGGCCCACGACTGTGCGCCGTATACACTGAGAAAAAGTATCTAAAGCAGATTGTCAGGGAACGAAGTGGGCCCGAACTGTCCAGATGAGGGTTTCGCACTGTGTAGGAACGGATGTAACAAGAACTAAAGATGGAATACTTTATCCAGAGTAAGTAGAATCTAGAGCAACTTTTTTAAATTCTGTTTAAATATTAAATAAATTAATCACTATTGAATAATACTATGAAGAAAACCGCTACTAATTTTATTTCAAAATGAGACCCAATCACCGATAAAAAGTGGAGCGGATGCCCCCTGAACTGCAGCTATAGTAAACACTTTCTAAAGTTTTTTATGTATTATTGTTTATTGTCGGATCGGCTCTAATTTTCAGAAATCAAAAGTATATATATATAAAAGTAGAATAAAATGTGTGTAGCAAAATTCAAAGCCGTATATTGACGGGACAGTTGAATGGCAATATTTGTTATAAACTTCAGTTGAATAAGGTATTCAAATATAGTTTCAATGGCCAGTAAATTTTAACCCCTAATTGGTTTTTACGATTCCACAGTAGGTTTTTAAAACGTAATGCTAAAATGTTTAAATCTTTAAATCTATTACGTACATCTTCACAATCTTGTTATTTCTTTAATTGACCCGTTTTTGAAGTATGGTAAACAACTATTTTTTGAAGGTCCTTTTCTTGTGAAGCAATTAAATAAACTCATAATTGCTCGACAGTTTACATTCTTGTTTTTTCGACACACCTCCACCCTGATTCGTAAACATCTTAGGTATTAAATGGTTTCATTATTATTAAGGATGTAGAGCACATTGCTGTTTAATCTTTGGACATACGAATGTTTTACACTTTTCAACTTAAAACGATCGAATTTGCTAATTAAGTAACCAATGTACGGATGAAAACTGAATGATTACCAACGATGGAAACAGTAAAGGGGCTGACTGATGTGCTGGCTAGTGGATAGTTGCGATCTCATTCAGCTTAAGCTTTGGCAAAGTCGATGCCCTTCTGGATGTTCTTCTTCAGCTCGGGAATGGCGGCCTCCAGCAGCTTCTTCTCGTAATCGTTGAGCTTGGGCAGTCCCAGGTTCTCCTGCAGACCATTCTTACCCAACACTAGCGGTGTGGAGAAGAACGTCGCCTCAGTGATATTGGACTGCACGTACGAGCACTCGATGACGTTCTTATCGCCATTCAGGCCCTTCAGAAGGGAGCCGGCGAAGCGGGCGCCAGCATAGGCCATCGACAAGGTGGCAGATCCAGCGCCAGCCTTCGCCTTGACCACCTCAGTGCCGGCCTCCTGGATGCGCACGGTCAGTTTCTCGATGGCATCCTGGTTGCCCTTAAACTGGGGCTGGCTTTGCGACAGCACTGGCAGGATAGTGACACCGGAGTGGCCCCCAATAACGGGGATCTGCACGCTCTGGGGATCAACGCCGAGCGCGTGGCCAATGAAGGCACGAGCACGAACTACATCCAAAGTGGAGACGCCAAACAGACGCTTGGGATCATACACGCCGGCCTGCAGAAGAGGAATTAGTCGCGGTCTGTTTTGTGTTATTGTTTACGCCACGTTTACCTTCTTCAAAATCTCGGCAGCAATTGGCACGCAGGTGTTAACGGGATTCGTGATGATGGCCACGAGAGCCTTGGGGCAGTTCTTGGCAATAGAGTTGGAAATGTCCCTGATGATGCCGGCATTCACATTGAACAGATCATCGCGAGTCATGCCCGGCTTGCGGGGTACACCAGCGGGGATGACAACGACATCGGAACCTATCAAAGAAAGTTCACAAAATCAGGTTTGAGACATGTACATTACAAATAGAAATAACATGTATACTACAAATATGAATATATCATGAAATTACATTTCTTTAAATTCTCTTAAACAATATTTGTGTATGTAAAATTAGCTGTAATTGTTGTTGGTAGAAAAGTACAAGTAAGAAAGTTGTAGACGAATGTAACCGACTGTGCAATACTCTTTACTAAAACCAGTCGAAAAACCAGTTGGAGCTAATAAATATTTGTAATTTGGGGCCTCTTTAGATGCGGCCTAAAGGTAAAGATAAAAATAAAGTTCGGAATGTCGGTTTGTCAAACTGTTAATTGCTGCACATCCCTACTAAATTACATAAGTTTATCACCACTTTATATGGATGCAAATTAAAAAAATTTAGCAAACAATAAGATAAATTAAGTAATGGATTATGGATACTTTAAAATTAACAAATATATACAGTCTCAGGTCTGAACATATAATCAACGTTGTCTTTTTCAGAGATCCATTTAACTGACAGCACTTTGATCTTTTGTATTATGCTCCAAATGGTGACTACTGTTAAGAAGCGATAAGTGGTTGCACTGATTACAAGCCAGTTATAAAAGCCAAATGGTGCAATAAATGTCCGCCTTATCACGTAAATGAACTGCTCTTATCAGCCGAATGTTGTGAACACACACATACAAATATAAATATGCAAAGAAAATTCTATATTTTCTTCTCTACTATGCAAATCACATGCAAGTAATCTGCCGTAAGTTCGAAAGCTTTAACTAAAAGTATGTGGTAATTTTCTTTTGGAGTATGAATTAACATAACCTCACTTTACGCCCTCCACTCACCCTTCAGCGAATCGCCCAGTTGCTCGGCGCCCATGAATCCTGCCGTCTTGCTCTTGGTATCGATGTGAGACAAATCGGCGGCTACGCCGGGCGTGTGCACAATATCATACAGAGCCAGATCCGTGACCAAGGGATTCTGCTTCAGCAGCAGCGACAGCGGCTGGCCAATGCCGCCAGAGGCGCCGCATACGGTCACCTTGTAGTTGTTCTGCCAATGAGAAAAATACGCGCGTCAGACAACAGCCAAATTCTTAATAACTCCAGTTTTGGCAGTTCTATGCATTTTCAGCAAGGTTTTATAAAGATATTTGGTTTTTGCTTCTTTTTATCCATTACGTAAACAGCTGAAGTATGTTGGCTAAAAAAAAGGTGTGCGATGTTTAGTTTTGTTTGTTGCTTACCTGTTGGCTGACCGAAAAGTTGCGCACGCCTTGCAGTGCCAATTGTTTGGTTACTTGCTTCAACATTTTTGTGTTTTTAATTAATTGTTTAATAAATCGGTATGCTAAACAATGAGCAGCTGCGCAGCTTGCAAAATCCCAATAGCTATTCACAAAAAGCTTTCGGCCAACCTGGCGCAAGGTTAAATGCTTAGTGTTGTGCTTTAACAGCTGCTGCCCACACAACGGTGCTGCCAACTGATTAGCAGAAAAGCGCGCGAAAGCTTATGCTTAAAACTAAGTTTTTTCTTATATTTGGACTTTTTTCTCATATTGTTTTGTTCGATAGAGATACATTGAGTAAAATTTTCCTAAATTAAAACTGTTGCATTCGCAGCTCAACCTGAAGTGCAATGCAGGCCCGCCGCTCCTCCTTCAGCTCCATGCCCAGCATTTGCTTTTTGTGCTCGAGCAGCATATTCTCTCGCGTATAATGCTTAATGATTCGTTCATAGTCGCCCTCGGAAGGTAGTTGCTCCTGGCCGATGGCTGCCGCAGCTTGTGGCTTGAGCATTTCCTGCTCATATAACTGTTTCATGCGAAAGATTTCGTTGCGCTCGGCAAGGATGCGCGTTTTGAGCTCGTTCTGCCAGTTTATTAGCTCGTTGTATTCGATTTGCAAACGCAGTAGCTCATCTCGCTGCGGATTCGTCTTGGGCAGCAGCAGATAGCCCGTCTGTTTGTCTATGGTGTATTCAATCGAGGTTATCGGTGGGGAAGCAGCAACGCTGTGCTCTTCAAGGCTCAGCTGAACTGCGGCGTTCGCGTGCGAAGGCACAGACTTTGAGTCAATGGTATCCTCGCTGATATTGGACGTTGGGACTGCTGTTGGGGCTGCTGGTTGCGGTGCTGGCTGAACTGCTGGTTGAGATGCTGCTGAAGCCACAGAGATGCTGCTCTCCAGGTCATCTATGGACTTCTCTTGCTTCTTTTCACAGCTGCGCAATTTGCGTTTTAACTGCGTTATGATGCGCTGAACTTCCCAAAGCTGCTCCTCACGTTTCTTGGTGATAAAACCCGCATTCATCTCACTGTGTATTTGCGTAAGAAGACTGTCCTGCTTGCGCAGCTCTGTTTGTATATCCTCTGGGTTGTCTGGCAGCCCGGGGCTGGCCGATGTAAGTGGGGGAACATATCTGCAAGAAATATTAGCCATTAGTTGTAAATCTATGATCTGATTCAAGTTGATGGTTGCCTGAACAAAAAGCTGACAATTCGCTGCAAACGATTGCGTTTACGTCGTACTAGACTCATCCTCTCCCCAAAGCGCTCTAGAGATCTATCTATTTCATCATGCGCTACGGTAATCTAATCTCTTCAATGTTTACTTACTTTATCAGCTTCACGTCCGGAAAGAGATTTGTGCAGTGGCACAAAAGCGCTACCATCAAGCGGTGTGACATCTGTAGCGTTGGGCTGAGCAGCATGGCCAGCGACTGAGCATTGAGTTTGTTGTAGCGCTCCTGCTGAATAACTGCATCAAAGTGCAGCAGCACCCAGGACAGGAGCGTGCGATTGCACTTCGGCAACTGTTCGAGTAGTTGCTGCAGCTCTGCCTGCTGCTCGGTGACTTTCGGATGCGAGGCCACCTCCTCGAAGCGTGCCACCAAGTCTGTGGTAAGCACCGGTTCTGGGAGCTCGCGCAGAAACAGTTTAAGCAAACTGCAGGCGGTGGGTATGTTGAGCTCGTCCACAGATGCGTCGTATTCGCGATTGTTGTACAATCGTTTGTAGTGCATCAAATGTGTCTTAATCGGCTCAATCTTGTATATTTGTTCGCACTTAAGCGATTGTTCCTGTTGCAGGTAATCGATGCAGTCCCGCACGACCAGCGGCAGATCGATGCCATCGTGGCAGCGGGAGCGCTCTGTGGCCAGACTGATGGACACACCAAAGACGGGATATCCCAGAGCCAGAACTTCCTCGACATCGCCGCCTTCCTCCAGCTGCGGTTGCTTGCTCTTTTTATCTTTTTTGTCTTTCTTCTCGGACTTGTCCTTTTTGTCCTTCTCCTTGCGCTCTTTATCTTTCTTTTTGTGCTCTTTTTCATCATGATGGCGTTCTTTCTCTCTTTCCCTTTCCTTTTCCTTGTCTTTAGTCTTGTGCGACGGCTCCTCCTCCACTCCTTTGGGCTCCTTTTCCTTGTCGCGCGACTTTTCACGTTTTTCCTTACTCTTGGAGCTCGTAAACTTGAATGTTTTCGACTTCTTTGACTTTGAGGGGCTTCTGAGTGGATGACAAATGAACTTATGACGTTATTTCCGCTTTGAAACCATTGCACTTACTTGGTGTCTAGTTCCTCTTCGGGAGAACTTTCACCTTCTAGCGCGGCATATCCACGGTCTTTGCCCTTCTCCTTCTTATCCTTCCGTCGTCCGATAAGCAGATCTTTTTTGCTGTGTTTATCATGGTCGCCCTCGCTAACTAATCAGGCAATGAAAATTTATTTACTGCAGCAACGTTTTAAGCCCGAGATCTACTCACAGTCGCTTTCCTCTTTGCTTTTCTTGGACTTGGCGTCAACTGCTTCGGAGGCATATAAGCCGGGAAACTCTTTCTCCTCCGGACTATCAAATTCCATACTGTTGTGGCTGTTTCGTAAATAAATAAATAAATAATTACAATCAATATGTTTACGCCCCCCGCAATCAATAAACAAAGCGGAAAGCTGCACACAATCGATTATTGAATCGATAGTATTAAATGGCGCTGTCAACCTGTTACAAATGCAATACAATGTGCAGCTCGGTATGCACTTTATTACGTATATACCGAGCAAAAGACAACAGCATTTGCAAATGATAAATATTTTTTTAATAAGTTATATAACTTAAGTTGTTTTGTTATTCAGATTGTCTGTTTATGTATTTACCAGCACTAAGAACTATGTTCTTATAAACTTCACTTAAAGTACAAACAAATGTTGAGCTGCGTACCATTAAGCAAAATATGCAAAAAGAATAAGATTTGTTTACATTTTGTATGAAAAATATTTTTCGTACTCCGTGTGGTCGTCTTAAAAGCATTAAAGTTGTATAATCGAATAAAAGTATATAATGTCTTCATTGCGTTTGAGCCAAGTGGAGCGCGACCATTTGGCGCTTCTGCAACGTCCGGCCAGTGATGTCCTGGAATTGTGCAAATCGGCATTCGACTACCTGGTAAATGGTCCCAACTTGGACCGCTACGACCTGCTGGCGAAAAAGTACGCCGGCGATGTAAATAGCGCGGCAGTGCAGCGGGCGGTGGAAGCGTTAATATCCCTGCTAATTCACGTAACCACCAAGACGGGAGCGAACGGCGAACAAGTAAACATACGGCAGATGTTTTCCGATCTCAGCGACGATGTGTTGGAGGTGCTCGAACAGTTCGTGACCAGCAAGCGCAGTTTCGTCGAAGGTTCCATCAAGTCGGCCAACATACGTGCTTATCGGCTGGTCAACCTGGACTGGCGGCTGGAAGTGCGAACGGCGTCGCGTTGTCTACTGCAGCAGTCGAACGTGGTGATAACAATGAAGCTGTATCTTCACACAGAGCCAAAGAATGAGAATCGCGAGCTGCTGGAAACAGACATGACCGAACGTAGCGAGAAAGAGCTAAGTGCCATGCAAGAGGATGAGCGACGGCACCGCAAGGACCTCTTAGTGCAAACGGATGTCAGCAGTTTGGTGTACATAATCAAAACGCTAGAGGATGCCTTGGCCGAATCCAAAACGCGT